>CAMAPE010000065.1:18785000-19410000 GCA_945859875.1 Cuscuta europaea
AATTTGCTACGTAATAATAATTAGTATTTTCGGTAACGGATAATGAAATATTAAACTTAATTGTTAGAGTTTTGAAAAGGTACTTTAAAGAGAACTTTTAGTGATAATGTCTCATGGTTTTCTTTTCTTACCATGTATTAAAATCATCAATCCATATTTTCTACACCATTGAAAAGGTACTTTAAAGAGAACTTTTAGGTACAAATATTTCATTTTTTCAGTGATAGAGCTTGATATTTTTATCTAAAATTAGTACGTATGAAAAAGAAAATTTGCTCGCTCCGTTGACTTTTCTCTCTCATACGGAAAATTGTTAGTGTACTCAGGCTTGCACATATGTTTAGATCTCCGGTTCGAAAGTCAATGGAGTGAGTTTCAGCCCTGATTACTCCAGACCCCCCAAGACCCCCTTGCCCAGACGCCCCCTGAAGTAAAAAACATAAAAAAAACTTATATATACATATATATATATATATATATATATATATATATATATATATATATATATATATATATATATTATTGAGTTCTTGACTCTTATACACGCGATTGGGTGGGAGCAATATTAGAAACCTTGCGACCTTTCACTCAATTAATAATTAATTGAACATAGTGAGAATGAGCAGGGGCATACTAGACACTAAACTTGCTCTATAATAAAAATTTCAAATGTAATAAAGATGGTAAAAAGTAAGGCAATAGCATAAATTATACAGAGTAGTTAATTACATATTAAATAGTTCATTTCTGCAACTTTGGTGAATCAAGCCTACGAGTTTTCATATTCTGAAAATGTTGCATCATAGTTTCATTATCAATACTTCTAAAAATATCTCTCACGATGTAGCACACCAAGCAATCTCTAAGATAATCATCTCCCATCTTATTGCGAAGATCCGTCTTGATAATATTCATCGCGGAGAAGGCTCTTTCAATGGTGGCTGTTGCAACTGGTAATACTAAAGCCAACTCAATCAGACGATATACCAAGTGAAAAGGATTGTGAACTTTAAGCTCGACCATCTTTTTACAAACTTCATCAATATGTCTCTATGAAAGAAAATAATTCATTTGTTCTCATTTGATATATCCACACATGGAGTTGCTCTTTCAGCTCTATTCGATCAACAAATGAAAATTGCATGAATATAATTCTGCGAGCTTTCGTAGCTTTGACTCACAGAAATTGGAGAACATATCTTTAGGATCAAGACATGCTAAACAAATGAGTAATTCATCTCGGACAGTGCTTACATCGGAAACAATAGCATTTGCATCGCTTGAGATAGAATGATTAGGAACATTCGAAGAACTATCCTCTTGAGTTAAAGACCTCTTACTCTCTTAGATCCATAATCCCTAATTAGAGCGCATTCAGCCATTCACAAATTCAAACTATCAAATTTCAAGTAAACAAACAATCCCCAATATTCGTGATTAATTGATTATTAACAATTTTAATTTTTATAATAATCCGCAGTACTCAGTCATTCAATTAAAAAAGCAGGTGCCAGAATAAACTCGAAAGAAACTTACAAAATACAAATGAAGGGGCGATTAGGCAGTGTAGCGGCAATTTAGCAAGGCAGCAGCAAACCCCAGAAAGAGGCCAGAGTGTAAACGTCTTACGTCCGTGAGGGTTTAGTTTTTGGAAGTTTTCCCCTTTTTGCCTTGTTGGCCGCACATTAAACTTTTAGTTGGCCGCACATTAATTTTAGTTTTTCCCTTATTGAGTTATTCTTATTAGTGGACTTTGTTTTTAAACTTTTACTTGTTTTAGATTACTTTTAATTGGCTTCACATTAATTTGGTTATTTTTTGCATTTTAATAATTTTCATTATTTTCGTTTTCAAACCTTAACTATTTTCTTCTCCTTTTTTGAGAACTTCTATATCTTTTATTTTAATTCGGCTAAAATTTAAATACTGTGTATTAATCCCTCCGTCCCAATTTAATAGTCTCATTTCTTTTGGGCACAAGTTTTAATAAAGTGTTTGAAAAGGTAAAAGTTGTGGTTGAGATTTGAGTATAATAAAGTGAAATGATATGGATCACATCTTTCTTTCCAAAGAGTGAAACATGACCATCATTTTGGAACATCCCAAAAAGGAAATACAGGACTATCATTTTGGGACGGAGGGAGTAACTTTTAATTTATATAACCATAACATTTTAGTATCTTAATTATCTAATATATTGATAATTTTTGTACGGGTTGGGGCACTAATTTTAATCGAAGTACTAGTAGTGAAATTCTTGACCGGAAGCAGGGACACTGATTTTACTCTAAGTATTAGTAGTGAAATTCTTGGCCGAAATCGGGGGCACTTGCCCCTCTAGCCCCCCAGGTCCTCCACTGTTAGGACCCATATCACATATTTAAGAACTCAAGATGCAAATCTATCTTGCTATTGAATTGGAGACAATTAATTTTGAAGAACTATATTGTCTTCTCGAGATTTGTCAAACCTTTTCTTTGGATAATATAAAAAGGTAGGGATGTGCACGACCATGATACTATCGAAACCTAACTGATTGTGTATGAGATATGTTCAAGAATCGTTTGATATTATCTTTGTGCCTATTTTAAAACATCAAGGATGGTATCATACTATACTACGGTGAAATTGTTGCAAAAATTTCAAACGTCTGTGTACTTTTTTTATGGGAGGTGATTTAAATTGATATCACAGCATGCAGATAACGGCTAAAAAGATAAAGAGACCGCACACAACCGCGAACCACACTCAGAGTTAATCACCTCAAAAGATGCAATATAACTCGCTGAAAGACGATAAACGCAAACCTCTTGTCACCCAAATCAAAGCTCAAAGTCTTACAATGCAAAAAAATAACAAACTGAAAAAAACAAAGTACTCAATCCCAAAGAAAGCAAACATAACGACAAAATAAAAACCCTGTTGCGACTTCCAAAGCACTAAGACGAGACACCAACCCGAACCGGCTCCTTGCATCTGCACCTTTGGCGTGCTTAAGCATCTGAGCCCGCCTCCTCCCCGGTTTTTGGCTTGTTAACAACCATAGAGTCCTTGCCTGGCCCCTCCTGCTCTTGATCTTCCTAGATTCTTCTTCTCTTTTGTTCTTCTAACACTTCCTGAGTACTTTCCAAGTCCCCATCCTTAGTCATGTTATCGCTCATGCCTGTCATAGGTTCCTTCCAGTTATGTCCTCCTGATTTGTCTCACATCTTGGAATTCTCGTGAAGGGAGTGAATCCGAGCTGCACTGGAGGAGCCCTCCAGAAGCCACTTGTTTCCTCCTGTAGGACTAGTCTTTAATAGAGTAATTAATACCCATTAATTAGGGTTCCATATTTATTATGTCTCCTATTGTACTCAGGACTCTTTACTATATATATATGACATCTAGAGCTACCTATTGGGTAAGCCATTCCATTATTCTCACATGATATCAAGAGCTCTAGGTTTTAGCCACAACTATTTTTTTTTTCCGGACCTATGGCTTCCTCCGGCTCTCCTACCGCCGCCGCACAACCAGTCACCACCGCCAAATCGGCTGTGACTGCAACTCTGCCGAGCGCGACGGAGACTGCTTCGCCGACGGCGGCGCTCTCCTCCACGGATGACCCGCTCCGATCGCAGCCCTACTCGATGTTCTCTTCCACAGTTCCGGCAGCGTCGTGGGTCCCTCCCATCTTTACTTGGACTCCGTCAGCGCCGACTTTCTGCCCAATGGTTCAGCCGCAACGCTCGCCGCCTCCAGATGTTCCGCACCACACCGCCAGCAACTCCGGCGTCCATCGGTTCGCAGGGCCAACGTTGTCAGGCAGTCCGGGTCTCCATCTGCCTTCGGTTGGAACCATCGGTCAACAGCCCACTCCTATGCCTACATCTTATGCATCGCTTACTCAAGGTATGACATTTGGAGGTTCCGTTACACAGATCGTGACCTCCAAATTAGTGGGTGTTGAAGATTATTTACCCTGGCGCACTCAATTTGAATCCTTTGTAGTTGTCAACGGCCTTTTGGGTTTTCTTGATGGCTCTCCACCAGCTCCGCCTATGTATACCTCTGACTTATATCAGGCTCAGTCCCCGAATCCTGAATATTATCATTGGCTTAAATTAGATCAGGCAGTACGTGCTTGGCTATTTGCTACTTTGTCTAGAGATATTTTGATGGAAGTCCACTCCTTGAAGAATTCTGTGTCCATCTGGCAACGTTTGGAATCTCGATTCATGGCAGCCAGTCTTGCACGCTCCATGGAACTCAAACAAATGCTTCAGCGTTCCAAGAAAAAGGAAAATCAATCCATGGAGGAGTATGTTCGAGGAATTCAAACTATTGCTGATAATTTGGCAGCCATCAATGCACCGGTCTCCAATGCTGATCTCATTGAAATTACCCTTTTAGGATTGGGGCTGGGTTATGAGTCACAAGTGGGACCTCTTACCTTGTTTCTCGAAGGACTCACTTTTGATTCTCTAGGCAAAAAATTGGTCCATCAAGATGCCCGTCTCCGCTATCAACATTCCTTGGAACCCACCATCCCTACACCTGCGTTTGCTGCATCCAGTTCCGCAGGGGGGGTTCGCATTCGGCCACTGCTCCATCTCAGGCCAATCAACAGCAATCTTCTCGCGGAGGGCGTGGCGGACGGCGCGGCAGCCACGGACGAGGGCGCGGCAGAGGACGACACCAGCAGCCGCAGACGTACGGGCCTCCTTCCTATTACGGCCAGCAGCAGTTCCAGCAGTCTGCCCGCGGTGCACATCAACCAAATCAGTGGGGACCGGGTACAGTTATTTGTAATTCTATTGCGTCATCGTTTTATACTCCGGTTCTATCTCCTTTTTGTACTAACTATGCTTCTGCAGGATCTCCGTCTTTTGAGAATAGTTTTGGTTCGGTCCCTCCCCCTGTTGTGTGTCAAATCTGTCATTCTCCAGGTCATTCAGCTGTTGCGTGTCCATCTCGTTTTGTTCAAGCTCAGGCCCCTGCCTTGGCTGTTTCTACTGGTGAATCCACTCCAGCTGTTTGGTATCCTGACTCAGGTGCTTCTGCTCACATGACATCAAATGAAGGTATTTTTCAAAATAAATCTACTTATTCTGGACCGCTACAAATTACAGTTGCTAATGACACTAATCTCCCTATTATGACTGTTGGTGATCTGCATTTATCTACTATGCCACGGTCTCTTCATTTAAAATCTGTTTTCCATGTGCCTAATCTTAAATACAATCTTCTATCTATTCAAAAATTATGTGCCGATAATAACTGTTTTGTGATTTTTGATAAAAATTCTATTTTTATTAAGGACACAATTTCGGGGAAGGTGCTCCTCCAAGCTTCCAGTAATGGCGGTGTTTATCCTATTTCCTTCACACATCCCTCACCAGTAGCTCTCATCTCTCATGTTGCTCCCGGCCCGGTCTGGCATCGTCGCTTGGGACATTGTGGAAGTCGTATTTTAGATAAATTAAAAAAATCTGGCACTATTACTAGTACTTCTAGTTTTTCTCATGACTGTATTTCTTGTCGCTTAGGCAAGTCACAAAGATTACCTTTTCAAGAAGTGTGGCATAAATCTACTGCTCTCTTATTTTTAATTCATTCTGATGTTTGGCAGTCTCCTATTCTTTCTGTGAGTGGTTTTAAATATTATGTCTTATTTATTGATGACTTTTCTCGATTTACTTGGCTTTATCCCATGCGCCATAAAAGTGAAGTCATTACACATTTTCAACACTTTAAATTAATGGTGGAAAATTACTAGATTCTAAAATTAAAATTTTTCAAAGTGATGGCGGGGTGAATTTGATAATCATGGAATGCGTGATATTTTTGTCAAAAATGGCATTTTATTTCGCAAATCATGCCCCGATACTCCTGAGCAAAATGGTGTAGTTGAGCGTAAACACATGCATCTCCTTGAATTAACTCGCACTATGCTTTTTGAAGCAAACATGCCTGCTAAATTTTGGGTAGATGCGGTGTTTACCGCAACATTTATTATGACCCGTCTTCCTACACCTAATTTAAATGGCATATCTCCTTTTGAAAAATTATTCCACCATACTCCAGACTTCTCTTTTATGCGTGTCTTCGGATCAGCCTGCTTTCCAAATTTTAATGCCACATCTGCCAACAAGCTTTCACCTAGATCCACTTTATGTGTATTTTTAGGATATGCCCCTGAATATAAAGGTTATCGTTGTCTCGATCCTATTACTAACAAGATTTACATCAATAGAAATGTGCGATTTTATGAAAATTATTTTCCATATTCTGCTTTAACTTCTTCCACATCTCCCACGAATTTGTCCAGCGTTAATACCGTAACATTGCATCAGCACCATACACCCGACCAGCTACCAGCCGAACATTTGCCTGATTTCGACATACTGCGGCAGTCCCCAAACTGCTCACAGTCTACTTCACGAGCGGCCAGTGCTTCTGCCGTGCACTCACCAACCACTTCCACCGCCACTCCTTCGGCAGCAGACAGCCCTCACGTACCCACCTCTCCTATTTCCTCACCACCATCCTTACACTCCTCCCATACGACCAGCCCTCGTGATATTAGCCTCATCCCGCCCGCACCTTCTCCTAAAAATTGTCATCCAATGCAAACTCGTGCTAAATCTGGCATTTTTAAACCTAAAAATATTTTCTCTGAAAACAGATCTTTCAGCATGTGATCCTTCTTGTTTTTCTATGGCTAATAAAGATGTTAAATGGAGGGCCGCTATGGCAAAGGAGTTTAATGCTTTAATTGATAATCATATGTGGGATTTGGTTCCGTTTCACGCTGGCAAAAATGTGGTTGGATCTAAGTGGATTTATAAAACAAAATTTAAATCTGATGGGTCTGTTGAGCGTTATAAGGCACGCTTAGTTGCACAGGGATTTACTCAGCAAGCTGGTGTGGATTTTTCTGAGACCTTTAGTCCTGTTGTCAAACCCACCACCGTGCGTATTGTTGTATCTCTTGTTGTTTCGTGTCGGTGGACCATTCGTCAGTTAGATGTCAAAAATGATTTTCTTCATGGCAATCTCACTGAAGAGGTTTATATGCGTCAACCTCCTGGCTTTATACATCCACAATTTCCTAATCATATTTGCCGCCTCAGGAAGGCAATCTATGGTCTCAAACAGGCTCCACGGGCCTGGTTCTATCGCTTCAGTAGTTTTTTGTTGACTCATGGTTTTATTTGTAGCAAGTCCGATAATTCTTTATTTATTTATCGCCATGGGTCACATGTTCTTTATCTGTTGCTGTATGTGGATGACATTATTATCACTGGTAATTCCCCTTCCTTTATTTCTACATTTATCTCTTGTCTTGGCCGCTGTTTTGCCATGAAAGATTTGGGGAACTTACATTTTTTCCTAGGTGTTCAAGCTGTTCAAACGTCCTCAGGTTTGTTTCTGTCTCAACAAAAATATGTGTCTGATCTCCTAACCAGGTTTCATCTTCACACTCTTAAACCTGTTCGTACTCCGCTACCTACTAGAACTAAGCTATCTCTCACTGATGGTGATCTTCTAGCTGAGCCTACGGAGTACAGAGGTATGGTAGGTGCCTTACAATATTTGACAATGACTCGACCAGATATTACATTTGTTGTTCACTTGGTCTCTCAGTTTATGCATGCTCCTCGCACTTCACATTTTTTGGCTGTTAAGCGTATTTTTAGGTACCTTCAGGGAACTACAGATCATGGTTTGCTCCTACAGCCGAGTACTACTCCTCCTATTTTACAGGCATACTCTGATGTTGATTGGGCTGGTTGTCCTGATAGCAGTCGATCCACTTCAGGCTTTGCTATTTTTCTGGGCCCTAATTTAATCTCGTGGAAATCCAAGAAGCAGCCGACTGTCTCCCGCTCTTCGACGGAAGCTGAGTACAGGGCTATTGCCTACACAGTTCAGGATACTCTCCACATCCGTTCTATACTGTTCGAGTTAGGGGTGCCGATTTCTCAGCCCGTGCGATTGTTGTGTGATAATATTTCGGCCTCTTACTTATCTACAAATCCTATTCAGCATGCTCGGAGCAAATACATCAGCATTGATTATCACTTTGTTCGTGAGAGAGTCTCACATGGAGATCTGGTTGTTCGTTATGTTCCGACACAGTTTCAGCTTGCAGATATTTTTACAAAGAGTCTGTCTCCACATCGTTTTATTTTTCTTACAGACAATCTGCGCATTGTTTCCCCTACACAGTTTGAGGGAGTGTAATAGAGTAATTAATACCCATTAACACCTTTTTTGGACTTATTAAGCTTATCAGCCAGCTTTTTAACGAAAAACGTAATTTTAGTTTCTGCGTGCTGAATTGTGAAATGATAACAGAAAGTAAGGTTGGAGTTACTTTTCTGATTGTTTTGACTGAAGCTACTGTAGAGGATCATTTTAACTATTTTTTCATATAATTTCTTATTTGATTTATTAATAACAAATATTTTAAATATAATTTTTTTAAAAATCAACAGAATCAGCCAATAAAACCACTTCAGCCAGAACGTCATAAGTTTCAGCAGAATCAACCAATTCAGCCATTTTCAGTGTTACCAAACGGGTTCTAAATTATAAAGTATGCATATTCTTAGTAGTTAAAGTATGTGATGCACTGATAGCTAATTAGACTAGATTTTTTATTATACCAGAATTAGACTAGACTCGTAATAAATAAAAAGTTATAAAGAAAAATTAAATAAATATATTAAAATAAAATAAAATTATAAAAATGTACTCCTATAACATAAAAAAGAGATAACTTGTGTATTAAAATTTAAAATCTTGAACCCGCTCATTTTTTTCGAGAATGATTTGGGGTAGGTTTGGTACTAAAAATGATTATCCTATCTACTCATCCGTTTCTTATAATTTTTTTAACCGAATGAAATAATAAAGTAAAAACTCTATGATTAATAAGTGTACGGAATAGGGAAAATAATACTTCATCCGTTCCATAAAAGTTACAACATTGGAATTTCTGCAATATTCACACACCTTATTTTGACTACGATTTTCTAATAATATATATAATAAAAATATTATGTTTAAATTATTAATAAATTTGTATTAGTGTAAATTTCCAACATATTAACTTTTTTAATGTTTACTAATACGTAAATAAATATAATTACAGTCAAAGTTGCGCGTTGTCAAAAGTGAAAGTCAAACTGTCGTAACTTTTAGGGTGTGTTTGGGAGTTGAGTTTTGGAGGGGAGGGAGAGGTTGATGGGGGTTTATAACCCTCCTTTTCATGTTTGGGAGTTTATAAAACTGGAGGGGATGGTTTTGGAGGGCTTTCATGACCCTCCAAAATCCTCTAAATGCCTAATTTTTAAGTTCTCCCAATTTGGAGTGTTTTGAAGGATAATTAATGAAATGGTAATTTAAGCTCAATTAAAAATAAATATCAGTTCAATTATTTAAATTCGTCATATCTCAAAGTAATTTTAATTATAATTCATTCAAAAACTCTGTTCTTCCAAATTTATTACTCCCAAATACAAAGAAGGGCTTCTTCACCCCCTCCCTTTCCCCTCCAACAACATACCTCCAAAGCCTTCCCCTCCCCTTCCCTCCGAACTCCCAAACATACCCTTAGGGAACCGAGTATAGTATGAGTGTTCATTATTTGTTCAAAAGAGAAAGTGAAAATTTATGGGATGATCCTAAAAAAGAAAAATAGACAAAATTAAAGAGACAAACGAGCATGATATATTAACCGATAGGGTAAAATCACAACTTGGTCTTAGCTTTTGTAAAATTTTTACCCAAAAACGGCCCTTTAGCAGTGTGGATCTCCAGGAAAGTACGTATGGTGCTTTAGTTAGGATGAACATGTGAATGAATTTTCAACTATAAAAGTAAGGGATAAGAGAAATGCTAACAGCCGTGCAATTTTCAATCACCACAGGTCCACAACCACTCTAGTAGCTTCAATCTACATCCTCTTAAAAGTATTAATCACAGAATTCGAGGCTTTGCTGCTTTGTTTAATCATTAATCCCCATCACCTTCTTCCTTTTCACAGAACAATCTCTTCTTGCATTCTTCATGTCTATACTGTTTAGTTTCTTCACCATATCAGTGAGACTTTGGCATCTTTCCTAAAGCAGTACAGTACACCCACCCATACTGATTTCCATTTCCTCTCTCTATAAGCCTCGGGACTCTTCTGTAAGGAGAAGATTGAACAGCCAACAAAGAACACTAGATATGGATAGTGGAAACATTAGTACATTTGATGCTACTGGTGTTATAGAAGCTGTTTGGATTTCAAACCCTCAAAACCACCCTTCTCTCAATGGTAATTTTAATCTTACACCCACCCAAAATGCCAAAGTTTTGACCTTTTGTAATCATTTGTTTGTATTCCTTATATGGGTGGTCTTCACTCTTCAAGTTTGTAGTCCTTTCCTAGGATATACTTCTCACTTTCGGGGTTTTCTATATTTGCAGTGTGGGTAGAGATGTTTGGGGTATTTTTAGTTTTATTCAGGATTGGGTTTATGCTTAGATTCCAAGTTAATGGTTGAACTTTCACTATATGTGCTGAAGTGGCAGGAGTAAAGAGACTAGATTAATGTGAACAATAATGTTCTATTCCTATTTGCAAGAAAAGGGAAACTACACTTTTTAATGCTAATATTTCTTTTAGAGATTCCCAAACATTTCTTAAAGGAGACATTTGTATGCTCCTTTTTTGATCAGGGAAGGATTCTGCTGTCATATATGTGAGTTTGTATTTTTGTACTATATGAGTTGCTCTAAGGGGGTGACTCATCTGTTTGATAATTCTGTGTTTTAGGCTGTGCTTCACCAGTGGACTTTGAAGAATCAGAACAAGAAATAGTGAAAGAGCAGCCACAGTTAACACCAATGGACAAGGAAGATAATGGCATTGAGGAGTATGAAGGTTGCTTTCATCGGCCCGAGAAGAAACGGCGACTTGCAGGAGATCAGGTCCGGTTTCTGGAGAGGATATTTGAGGTAGAAAGCAAGCTTGAGCCTGAGAAAAAGTTGCAGTTAGCTAAAGAACTCGGCCTGCAGCCTAGACAAGTTGCAATTTGGTTCCAGAACAGGAGAGCGCGCTCAAAGGTCAAACTGATTGAGAAGGACTATGATTCCCTGAAAGCTAGCTTTGATAAACTGAAAGCTGATCATGATTTGCTCTCTGGGGAGAACGAAAATCTGAAGAATGAGGTAAAACCATTGCCATCCTCTGCTTGTTGGACACCAGTCCTAATTTAAGATCTAACAACCAAAAGATTCTTAATCCCCTCACTTCGACCTCACCATTAGTTGAGGATCATCCTGTCTTCCATCCCACACTTCAATCATCAAATAAACCGGGTTCAAAAGTCAATATGATCGGAGTAGTACAAAATTTTATCTTACAGGGGAATATGTCTCAACAGCCTTGTATCTGAAACATGCACTTTTTTGTATGAGGCCAACGAAGTGGCTACATATTAGATTGATATTTGAGTTCATGCTAAAAAAGATGATAGAAGGAATAACCTACCAAGGGAGTAGCACAATGTCTTATACGAAGTATGTTGGTTTCTAAGATCTACGGAGTATTATATAAATGTCTTACATTTATCAAATTCTATAGGTAAGATCATCCCATTGACTTTTGCTCTTTCGTGATTTATTTACAAATTGTTGGTTGTGTCTAAAGGAGGGTAAGGATGTGTTTGGGATGCAAGTGTTGTAGTTAAATTCAGAAGCTTATCGAGGACGATGTTCTTGACACTCTTTTCCATGTTTTATAGGTTCTGCTGCTAAGAGATAAATTGCTCATTCAGGAACAACAGTGTAGCGCAAAATTCGAACCGACCCATAAAACCAGCACATGTAATGATGACAATGAACCTCACATAGAGCATTGTGCTAGTTTGATCTTCCCAAAAGAAGATAGATCTCCAGTGGTGTGCAAGCATGAAAATGCAAGTTGGGTTAAAAGTGATATTCTTGATTCAGAAAGCCCACATTACACTGATGGGAACTACTCTTCATCACACATATTGGAGTCTGATTTCTCTCAGGATGAAGGTGAAAGCCTGATCAGCAGCAGCAGTAGGAACATTTTCCAGCCATCTTGCCTGCTCCCAAGACTTGAAGAAGATCATGGACACCAAAGTATAGCAAGTTTGTGCAATTTGGGGTTTTCCATTGAGGACCAGACAGCCTCTTCATGGTGGGGTTTTGGCCTTACTGAGTACTGACTACACCTTTCAAGTCATAAGGCATATATATGTAGCCACCATTTTACAACTTCTGCTACGTTTCATCCTACAAAGTCTCTGTATGGCAGAATTGAAAGAGAGGTTTAGGAAGCTTCAACCTGGAGCTTTAAAAAATTACCTCTTTTTTAGGGAGTATTATATATTGTATTATTTTTAATTTTGAAGTACATAATATGAATAAATGTTCCTGAGATGTGAGTTTTTTACAAACAGTAAACATTTATAATAATTGACTAGTTTAATAACGCGCGTTGCGCGTTCGTAGTAATGCCCAATGTCAATGTAGGGACACACAATATCTTAGTTAAAGTTTAATGAAAATATGACTTATATGAGTAAAATGGTTGAATACATAATTTGTTATTTATGGATAAAGAATCATAAACAGTAAAGCATTTATAGGATAGAATATATGTGGGAAAATAAAATAGACAACATGATTATAATAAACAGAATAGTAGTGAGATTCACATGAAACAGTAGTATATGTTTGTGTTTTATATCAATACACACATAATAAACACAAAAATGTTTTAATCAAAGAAGTAGTCAAATATGTATTGGGCTGTAGCGCTTGAAAGAAAAATAAAGCAATAGTTCTAGGAAAATAGTTGGAGTAATAGAAGTAGTGGGTAATGGTGATAAGTAATCAAGCTTTTCTCTGCCGCTTCAAATCAACAGGCGAATCTTGTATTCCCGAGTGTGGGAGCTTCATCTTTGATGAAGGAGGGGTCGATGGATCAATGTTGGTTGTGACAATGTAATGAGATGCATCATGCAAAGATGTTATGGTGTAGGAGGGTCCTGGGTTGGTTTGACAAGTACTTGCTTATGACCTCAGTTGTACAATATACTCTTCCTTATCCAAGCGCTTGTTTGCATATTGAAATGATGCCTTCTTACCCTTCATAATTTATAAAGAGGGGTCAACATATTGTGCAGTGTCAAATTATAATATTTCATGTATTTTAAATTTAAAGTATTAAATTAGTGTAGCTTGTTAATTGTTCAACCTGTAGCTCTACTTCCATAATTTGTTTGCTAGTCATGAGCAGAAGTTTTTCCACGCATTGCCCAAAAACCGAGGCATCAATTGTTGAAGTAGTATCGGTGATTGAGACATTCGCTCTGGATCTAATAATTTCATATAAAAAATCCAAGAATTGTCAATAGAATTTTGTTTAACTTTTGAACTCAGAAAAGGTTGATCCTATATTCAATAGGTATTTTTGATAGCTGACCTTGGAGTAGCAATTGCATCCTCGGTACCACAATGCATGCAAAAAAACCTTGTATCAGAATCTACATAAACTGTTTTCAAACAGTTGCTACAAGCCATGTACCAAAGACTATCACCTTCAAGCTGCAGATTGATTTTGTCGTGAATCCAAACGGGTTTCGTCTGCAACATGTCAATCAATCATTGTTATGATGGATCCATGTATTATTATTATTATTAGTTATTTTGTTTAAGTATTGCAGAACATACCAGATCAATTGATGGAGGTACTTCAGATATTTTAGAAATTTCAGCAACGACTGGAATTGCAAGGTTAATTGCAGCGTTATTGTATTCACGACATATCTTTAGTGCATCAAGCGTAGGACGATTTTCAACTGCCCTGCATAAAGCAAGGTGGAACAAATGTTAATGTGAGAGCATACACAAGGAATTGGTACGAGATTATGTATATTTATTATATGTGATGCAGTGACGTACCACTTTTGCAATTGTTGAGCTCTTGAAGATATAGGATTGATTGTTATTGTAGAATGGGGTTTTGTGGACAATGAAATACCTTCCAAACCCGTATATATAGTGAAAATATAGAACACTATGTGATAATGAGAATTTAGAACAACAATAATTTTATACAATTACGTATGTAGGTATATTATACAAGGATAGCATTATATGGAGGAAATAGATGCATATGGTATGACATAATTTGAAATAGAAAATACTTTAACTATAATGTGTTGACAAAGTGGACATGGAGGTAGATATACATATGTTCCATTATTCGAAATAGAAAATACGTAAGATTTGAAATATGCACTACCACCCCATGATCATTTTAGCTATGTTGTACTACACACTATTTTACTTTAAATTCAAATATATTATTAATTAATACAAATGCTATATAAATGATTTGAAACTTCATAATAATTATTTTATATCCATCATCTTCATGTGGAATTAGAATCTCCATATTCTGCCAAGGGAGGTCTTATAAGATTAGAGACCAGTGATCAATCATAAAACACCTCCTCATGTTTAGATAAAAGTATTACATTTTAATTTATTAAATTTTAATTTATCCAGAAAAATCAAATGGCAAGAACTTAAAACGGGGATCATCCCATGATTGAACAGATTACACTTTGTGTATGCTTAAAAGTATTAACTTTATATATATTCATAAAACTATTAGTTTTGTGTATTGATAAAATATGTGTTGGGAAAAACATTTTTTGGAAAATAATTGGTAGTGATTATTATAGCTATTTACCTTTGAAGGGTGTGACACCTATATTTTCAATAGATATGAGGGGGTATTCGTTGTCATTCAGCAAGTTGACAATTTCGCTTCCCTCAGTATCATCAAAATCTCCCCAAAGAGTCAGTGCTACTGATTTCAGCCTGTAATGATATGCATTTGTTATTGATTTATACATATGAATGAATGGTTGGTTATGTGATAAATAAATGTAAGTGTTATGGCAGACATACTTTTCATCGACCAACACAATCTCCTTGATATGTTTATCACCCTTACTGGTGGGAATGACTTCCTTTGGGAGTTTGTCTATCACAACGCCCATAAGTGCTGTATGGAAAATAAAATTTCAAAAAATGAGTACAAATGAGGGTGATTTTTGCGTAGTCATAAACAAATTGAATGTATAGATTTTTAGAGAGTTAACATACAGATTTCAATTCCAGATTTAATGCAGTGGTAAACATCATAGAAAGCGTTGTATACTTTGTTATTTGCGTCGATGAAAGCAGATGAATCACGTAGCGGTTGGACGACTGTACGACCACTTAATATCCATGTGTACTTGTACCTCTCATCTGGAACACTGTAATTAGGGCGTTGAGGTTTGACACTCGCACTGGAAATGGTGTAGCAGGAGTCAAGATGGAGTGTGGAGTTGTATCTTGGGATGCCGTTGTCAAAAACCACCGCTTGAACTCGGATTCCCTTTTTAATCATTAATAAAGGTGTTTAGAATGGTCAATGGTTTCATTATAAGAGAGATAAAGACGTTTTTTTAAAAACATAATTAACTGTTTCCACATATAAATCGAAAGTACGAACTGCGTAAATGATAATAAGTCCTGTTTAGAAAATATAGGAGACATATTTAAATGTCTGATATCCATTCTTGCAGAATGAAGACCTGACAATTACCGATCGATCAAAATGACTTAAATGAAGCAATAAAGAGAATAGAAGATGCTATTTACACAACCAAAACAGTTACATATGTATGACCATAAACTGTTGAAGTTTCGAACTAAAACTAATATGATGTAATGGTGTAAAATCTCTAATATTAAAGATTATGTTAAAACTGGATGCTATGAACTATGTATCTGGATTAGAAGTTGAAGTTGATTGGATGCTGTAAAATTTTAGATTACTAATTGAAGTGGCTGCTGTTTTTATCCAAATGTTAAAGATTTTATACTATTAATATGAGTTGAAGTTAAGGGAACCACAGTCCATCTAGTTTGTCACACTTCAGGAACTACTACTACCCCTAATTAGAACAAAATATAATATAATTGGTTATGTCACTAATTCTTTAAGCCATGTTTGACATGTTGAGCTAATAGCTGAAAAAATGCAGCTAGAAAATGAAAGTTAAAAATAACACCTTCCATCAGAACAAAGTATCATGCCCAAAAGACTTTTGTGTGCAGAAAAAGAACAATTGTTGAACAAATAAGACTAAGCTTTCATGTAATTTTTTAGAGAAACAGTTCCACACAAATGAAGCATTATATTTAGTTAATCTAAAAATATGGCCAATATTGATCACTATAATTTAAAAAACTAAATGTGATAAATTTAGATAAACCAACATGTATATGAATTCATGTAGTAAATAACCATGTTTAATGAGGAGCTTTTATTGAGGATGGAGGTAGTATTAACATAGGTGAACTGTTGGGCATATTTGGCGCTGAAATAAAAAAGGGGAACAATTCAATGTTTTAATGAAAGCATTCTAAGATTATATTACCAAACAAATGAAAAGTTCAGGTCTCTTCTATGAAATAGCATAACAGATATCATCAAATTTTTTAATCATATTACTGTTACCAAACAGAGCTTATGTATACATTTAAAGTTCAAAATAAGCTATGACCACTCAAGTCTTTAGGACAATGTAGCATTAAACAACGTACAATAGTATAAGATGGTACCCGTTGCATGAAACGTATTCCAGGTGTGTTGCTTGACAACTTTTCATCGAATTTTTTCACAATACGTACTTGATAACTCCATCCTCTCATTTGTGGGGTGATGTCCACTAAGTCAAGTGCTTTTGCCATAGCAACCTGTATACATCGTGAGAATTATTTAATGGCAAAACAATTGTAGTAAAATCACATAATGTGTAGGACTAACCTATTTGGTTGTAGGAGCTTTGCATGCTTAATTCAATATCTCTTGATACACAATGTTTTGAGTGATATTTGTATGGTGTGTGTCTAAAGAGCTATTGCAAATTAATATTTTTAAACAATCTGCTTTTTTTACCCTTGACATTGCCACATATAGTTGACTGTGCGAGAAAACTTGTTCTTTTAGGTATAGCCCAACAAAATTGAATGTTTGCCCTTGTGCCTTATTTATTGTCATAGCAAAGCAGACCTTGATGGGGAATTGATGTCGCTTGAATGGAAACGGACAATTGTCATCCTTTGAAGGTTCAAGGGGTATTTTTGGTATGAAAACATGTTTGCCCTTGTGTTCTCCCGATGCTATGAAACAACTAATAACATGATCTCGAAAGTAATCACATATTAAGCGGGTCCCGTTACACAATCCTTCGGCTGGGTTTAGGTTCCGTAGTAGGATTAGTGGGCATTTTTTTTCAATACCAATTTGTGGGGAGGTAATCCAGACAATGTGATTGTGTGTAGGAAGTCTGCATACTCATGATGTGAAGATCGATCGAGCAACTCATCATAACTAATGTAGCATTTCTCTTCACCGGGCATGGTGGAGATCAAGGTGTTATTAAGGTCATCGACGAATTCATTTTTGGTCGTCAGTATTGCTCGTTTCATCAGCGGGTATGGGTCATTGATGAATTCGTTTAGGTTTGGGAACACAATGTTAAGCAACCTGTTCAAAGATTCAGTTTCTGTTGTGTATGGAATAAGAAATGATTCTGGAATTTCAATACAATCTCCGACAATAGTTTTTTCGGTTCCATTACTCACTCGCATCAAGTATTCTGAAAAAGATGGATCTTCTTTAGCTCGCATATTTTGGGTCAACACTAATGTTTCAACTGATGGCCAAATAGTTTCTGATCTGACTAAGCTAGCTGCAATTAAATCTCTTCTGGTCCCAGCCCTAATTACGGGCAAGGTTTGTGGAAAATCACCTCCAAACACTACTACTTTATTGCCAAATATGCTATCACAATTTGTGATGTCTCGCAGTGTGGTGTCAACATTTTCGATCGTTTTCCGATTGGCCATTGTTGCTTCATCCCACAAAATCAACTTGCAGTCTCTTATTAATGTTGCTTCAGCACTTTTCTTTCCGATATTGCACACAAACCTATCATCTGTGTTTATCAGTATTTTGAACCTAGAATGGGCTGTTCGGCCACCGGGCAAGAGTGAAGCTGCAACACCAGAGGTTGCTGTTGCAAGTGCAATTTCACGATTTGATCGTACTTTTGCCAAAAGACATCGATACAAAAAAGTTTTTCTGGTACTGCCCGGCCCATCTACGAATAATACTCCCCCATTACCAGAGTGAACACGACTTATGATTGTGTCGAATGCTGCTTGTTGGGGTGTATTCAACGATTGAATAACTAATAAGTCAACTTCATTAGGCAGCAAACTCCGTTCTGCTTCTATCTCTTTTTGAATTCTTTGCTCTTTCATAATACCAATATGAAAAGTGACCAATGAAAAATCATTGATATTCCTTCCAATGGTTGCAAGTGCATCGTTCATTTGGAGGAGGCAAGTGTATTCTGTGCCGAGGCTATTTTTTGAAAACCGGAGTAGATCCTCACATAGGTGTTCTTTATATTGCAGCCACAATTCACGTGGATGAGCAATATCACAAAATGCGAGCAGTGTTGCAAATAGCTTACGAAAGCTGAAAGGCATTTGCCAACACATTGCTTCTTCCAGACATTGTTGTATAACTTGATCGCTTTGTAATAACCCCAACTTTTGTGCAGCTTCTCTAAAAGTTGCAGTGATATCTGAACCCTTCGTTTTAAGGTGTTCGTATGACTTTGGTGCTTTTACATTCATCAATAGCAACCGCAAATAGTACCTATCACCTTCCGCGGGGTTCACACTCACAAGCCTCCCAATTACTTCCCTTTTCTTACGTGGAGCCCATTTCTTGTCTTTCTCGACCCAAACAAAATACTCTGGAAAATGGACATACAACAAATTTAGCCTCTTAGTTGTTTCATCTGTTGTGTTCATTGAAAAGAACTGAGTCAACATTGTTCTTTGGCCCAATTCATTTTCCACAAGGTCAGACAACTTTTTTTTGTTATCAAACCTCATATATTGGTAGTTCTCCAAATGAATAGGCAAATGTACAATAGATGGTTTGATTTCTGAAAGGGAGAAAGCATATATTCTCCAAGCAGCTTCAAGAGGGGACACCCACCGAGCTTTTTGGAACTCTTCAATTTCATTAATTGCATCATTCTCTTCCCCAGGGCATAAATTGATTGCAACTCGATCATGGCCTTTGTAAATGTACTTGACACATTTGATACCGGCACATATCTCAACATTAATATGACAGTCATACTTTGACAATAGATAAGGGTTATAAGGGACGACCCATCCATTATCCAAACGTTTTCCCCGTACTGTAAGACATCTTGTGTGACACCGCACCCGAACGTCCTAGAAATTCAAATTTAATTTCAAAGCTTATGTATTGAACTCTCCTATTTTCGTACAATTGTAAACGATTAAAGTTTTACGGAACGTATGATTAATCATATTATTATTTGGGCTCATATAATGGTAATGGACATCTAAATAATTAATTGGGCCATATTATTGATATTGGGGCCCAACATCCTTAAATAAAGATATGCAACCCCTCGGTACAATGTAAGAGCGGTCGGGCAGCCCAAATGTTATTTTGCACCTAACCTCCTAAAAATAGTAATTATTCAAGAATGGCATCCTAGACCCATTGGAGGGTGACCCACACGGTTGGTAGCCCAGATATATATATTTATATATATATTAACATCATAAATGAATGACGGAACGATTTGAGAAGAATACAAATGCCTATGGTCCGATCTTTGGCATTATTAGGCTAAATAATGGGAGTAGGGTTTTCTTTTGTAATTGTACATCAAATAAATTTTTGGGACCACACTACACATATTAGAGACCAATAATACGATGTAGGAGGTTAACTTGATCTGAATAAATTGGGGAGAGTACAAAAGTACATCTTAGGACAAAAGACAAAAATGATAGGACCCATCTTTCCACTTTTGGATGTATTGGTAGATATTTTGCTCCCAAATTAATTAGGGGACATGAGAGTACGCCCCACACTTTCCTAGAACATGCAAAACAAGTAGAATAAGTTAGAACTCATAAATGGGGCGGACCTATTGAGTTAAGAGCTCAAACAATACAAAAGAGGAATAAAAGAGGAGGACCATCCCATGTTTGATTGGGATCAAATACCCTACCCTTCCTTTTTTTTTAGAGCCACTCGTTCAGATCACATTGAGAGCTTCTAAGAACCTCTCCCTCACCCCCATTCGAACTAAAAGAGATAAGGAGGAGAGGGGAGCCCCACAACCCAAGAAAGAGGAAATTGGAGAGCTGGCCGCATGGGGATTTCCAGTGCGTTGGCCTTCTTGTGCGACTCATATCTGGAGTTCTGATCATCCAAAAGAGGCTTGTGAGGTTCCCACTGAAACCTCTCGAAAAGAGGAATCCATAGGCGTGCGGTTTGAAGAAAACGGAGCCGCTTAAGGCTTCCAAATCGTCCGAACGAAACGCAACCTCGCAGAATACGATTTTGTATTCAAAGTAAGTTTGAATCCAAAACCTTCCTTTCTATTGTCTAAATCGTATAAATGATTGAGGAGCTATTGTAAAATGGTTGAGGTGTATAAAGTGTTGTTATAAAGTTATTTATTTTTTGTAAAGATTAGATACTAACCTAGAACAAACCTTGAAAGGTTAGGAAACGTTTTCGCCGGAAAACACCCAGGGGCTGTTTTTGTATCATTGGATAAGTGTTGAACTAGCACCTTGAGGAGGCTGTATAAACATCAATTATAAGCAAGGAATCAGTTCTCAAACTTCCTTGGCCGAAGCTTTGAGCATTGGATTAAAAAGGAAAGGTTTAAAGCTCATTTGAGGTGAGGATCGACATCTAGTTGCTTACAACTTGTAGGTTAAGCATGAGATTACCTAAATGCCTAAATCATGTTTTTCATGGATTATAATGACTGATTATTGATGAAATATTGATATATTAGATAAGTAATTAAATTGCAAATGATTTGGAAATCATATTGATAAAAATGGAGTTAAATGAACTATTGTGTGAAATAGGCATTTTTACTCATGTGTTAATTGTGTAGATACATAAATGATTATTTGTGTATTACATTGGATGACTAAGTTGCTGCTACATATTTCTAAATATGTAGGGATTTACAAATGAAACATATGATTGATGGGAATAATCTTAATAGTATTGGAATACTAGTTAATGATTGTTTGTAATTGTTAAGAAATCGAATCTAAGGATTTGATTGTAAGTGATATACTTGATTGTGGTTCAAGTGAGTAAATTGTTGTAATGTGATGCTAAGATCATGATAAGGCAGTCCGTAAGGATGTCCCGAAATAGATTATTGATATTACAATTCTAGGCATAGCGAGTGCTTAGGAATTGGGGTCTATGCCAATGCAAGGAGATGTACTTGAGCCCGATGCTCTAGAATTGCATTGGGTAGACATAAGGATTAGGTTCAGCCCATGTAAGGAGATGTACTTGAGCCGAGCTCTAGAATTGCATGGGTGAACATGACGTTGGAGATTGGTGGAGTAATTGACTTGTGATTGATATGCATGGTGATGTAGTCGAGTTGGACTCGAGAAATGCAAACATGTGTGTTAGGGTTGAACCCTATGTAGTGTCGTGACTAGGGGTCACGGAGTTTGGTTTATGTTTTGAAAACGAACTTTGGGCCATGGGCCGACTACTTGACTTTATATATAAAGTAAGTATACTTTAAAAAGGGGTAACTTGGGGTTACGACTTAGAATTATATTATCACCCTATTTGAGGGTCTTGTGTTTGAAATACTTGTTGTATATCTATTAGATGCCATCCACACTAGTACTTTATAGCCGTATAGAGTACTGACCCCCTTTCGGGGGGGCATCCCACCACCATTTCAGGTTGAGGCTAGAGCTTGCTACATGTGCTTGTTGATCGGGTGATCATCTCGGAGGGGAAGACTTGGTTCGTGCTTCCTCCATTCTGATTTTAAACATTTTAAAACATGCTCATGGATATTGTTTTTTATTATGGAGCCTGCGTGCTCGTGTTTGCCCCGTGTGGCACTTGTATCCAAACTATGATTTCCGCTGCGTATTCAATAACTTATTATGTATGTTAATGGATGACTTATGTGTGAATGATATTCGATACACCTTGTATAATATGGATGAGTTGGACTGCGGTTGACTATTCATATTGTACGGCGGATTGTTGACGTGTCCGGATAGGTCCGGGGCGTGACATCTTGAGTTTCGCCGACGCTTGTAAATGGGATATGAGTTATCACCCAATATTGTTGTCTCAGAATAATCTCTAGGATATTTATTCTTGCAAACTGAGACACCCATTTTCTTGGTCATGCAAGGATTGTCAGGGTTAATCGAACCACAAGGACCATGCATCATATATTTTGCCACTAAAGAGTGCAATGCTGGTGTTTCCACTGGATCTGGTATTTCAGCACTGATATGTGTATCAATTTCAACGCTTGTACGGTACTTATGGTTTCTCCCTAGTATCAATAAGAAATGAGCATGTGGGAGGCCTCTTTTTTGAAATTCAATCACATAGGTATATGCAATTACTGCACCTAACAACTTTTTCTTTATGAGGTCAACCTTTAATTCTTCTACCTTCGCTCGAAACACCCTTGCAATCAAATCTGGTCAATTTTGAGCCTCATCATTGTGCTGCAAAAGGTTTTTAATTTCCGGCCAATTTGGATTACATGTCATTGTTAGGAAAATGTCTGGCTTCCCGTAATGTTGGACCAAAGCCATTGCATCCATGTACCTCCTATGCATGTCTCTGGGCCCCCAATAAAAGAAGGCGGTAGAATTACCCTCTACCCAACATTTGAAGCATTTGTTTCTCCCATGGCGATACTATCCATTAACCCTTGCATGCTTTCGGTTCGAATATCACGTTGTTGTATTCGGAAATAGTCCAGCCTTTGTGTCTCAATCTTAATATACATGTCCACAATGAATTGCTGAAAAAGTCTACCAGAATGGAGAATTGCAGAGTCATTGTTTGGTCGAATTTGAAAATGGTAAGCGTAGTATTCTCTACAGGAGACGGTGTTTTTTTATTTGTTGTAGCAGAATTGAAATTCTCACTTTCAAACAAAGCGTCAATGGAGGAAAATTGATTAGGGTGTAGAGATTGTGGACATGTGTGAGAGCTTGGGTGTGTTTTTTAGGGATTTTTTGTATTCCTTCATGCCAACCACTTTCACCTTTTGGGAACAACATAGGGTATTGTAATGGATCATAACAGCCACAATAGTATAGTACAAAGTGTGATCTACCACTTTTTGCGTACACTCTTATGTCACGGCTGTTTTGTGAGCCACAATCTCCTTCGTCTATCCAAATTGTAGCAACTTGAGAGGCTGTTGGTTAATTGAGCACGCGTTGGTCAACATGTGTATTTGACCGTATCACAATATTATAATCTTCAAAACTTGATACATCTTGAAGAGTTCTAAAAAATTGTGAGTACGGATTGCTTTCAAGGACACTAATAATGTCCTTTACAATACATGCATCCATGCGCTCAGCTCCGTTGATTCTGTTTTCGATTTCATGCTCAGTATCGAAGAAATAAAGTTGGAGATTTTTGGGGGGTTTGTCGGTCGGTATCAAATCATTGATAAAATGGTACATCTGACCTTGCACCTTGAACGTATAAATCCCCTTGTTCCGCTTTGATAATTCCCTATCATATTTGTGGATGTCTAAGGAAGTAAATGCAAATGTGTTGTTATATGTTCGAACACATGTTTGAAAGTGGCAAGCCACTTCATCTTTTTCACAAAAGTACCGTTTGAGAAGGGCTGACATTTCATTCGACACCAACACTACTTGTCCAGTAGAGCAGCAAAAACCAGGGGGCTCATATTGAAATCGAATAGCTTCGCAGTATTGACATGGCAGACAATCTTTAAGAATAAAACTCTGTTCTGGAAGCCGCAGGTGAAGAATATTTTGTGTGGATCATTCTTCGGATTGTGGAGTATGTGGTGATATTTCTTCATGAATTGTATGGAATGGAGGAACAGTATTTGGTGCTTCCGTCTCGATAGAATCTTGAAGCCAAGAACCATATGACATTGGTTGCATACCAAGGGAAGACGCTGGACGATTGGAATCTATTGGAGCAATATTCATTCCACGGTATGTCATCATACGATTTTTTGAACATGTTTGTGAATTTGAAGTAGTATGACATTGATGGATCCACAAATAGTAGGAAAAGATCAAGTTAGTTGTGCGTTTGCACGACACAATTCAAACGAAATGGACAAATTAAATAATGTCAAATTATACCCGAACGAGCATCTTCCGTTCGTAACGGGATAGATGCATTAAATTTGTTTCTACGAAGTTGATTTAGATCATCTAACATCTTTCTTTTCTTCTCAGGGTCCATTGATGCATACACATTTCTCCTCTTCAAGTTCATCTCTGCTCGACGGCTTTCGTTTGAAGCACATCTCTCCCTACGTCTTTGATTCTTCTGAAGTCAGCTACTCTCAGGAGTGTTAGAAGGTGTGGTATTCATTTTGTGCATGCACTATAACTATTTAAATGAAAAAGTGTTATATATTAAAACTTTTATATCATAAGCCAAGAGAATGAATTAGAGGAAGGTGGTATGTGGCAAGTTCCTTCTATTTTTTTGGGTAGACGGCTTTTTTAAAATAAGCAACAAGGATTTGTAAACTACGAATCCCTATTTAAGTAACATGATTGCAAATTTACACTTCATAGAAATGAGATAAAACAAATTATACATGATATATAAACCTAACTCGTTTGTATCAATGTAAACAGACTATCCAGACCCTTGGGGAATTGTGATGGGCTTGCTCGCTTTCTCTATCCTTTCAATAAAGGACATTCTCTTATACTCCATACAAATTTAAACCTAGTTTCATTATTCCTAAAAGAGTAACTCTCAGTTTCTGAAATATTCTACACCCTTTTTTCCTAGGGGAAAAATGTTTGTGAGTAAAGGCATTTCACTCATTTTAACCCAAATGTCAACCATGTACTTTAAATTGTTGAGTCAAATCAAACATAATTTTAGTAAAAAAAATAAGAATTTTGTTAATAAATATTGATAGGGGATGAGTGGTACACTCAAATATGTGGTATTTTCAGGGGGAAAGCTGATTTTGTAGTGGTTATGTGATAGAAATTTCAAAGATTAACTTTGGAACATCATTTTGCAATGTGCGTCTAACAAAATTGTTGTATGACGTAGAAAGTTAACTTCAACAAAGTATACATATTTTTTTTTGTTGATTATCAATGTTTAATTCTCATTTTATTTAAAAAATTTACTAATTCAATTTCACTATGTTAATTAGGAAACATTTGAATTTCAAGTAAATATTTATAATAAGACGTTACTGATGAAAAGTGCAAAAATAGTCTTGTAATACTGATTGCTTTAAATGTAGTTTTAAAGTTGTATTAATAGCCTATTTATGAAATGCAAACTCACATAAAGTCTAGACATTTTTTTCCTAATTTCACAAGAAAAAGTATTTTACAAAATATCTAATATATATGACTAAAAACTAAGTGTAAAGTCAATTATACCAGGATTTTCTTTCCTTCCTGTTCATAATTCTATTTACTAAACAGGTTTGAAAGAAAAAGGGCTATAGATATTTTATTCCAAAAGTCAGAACAAGAGGTCATGAATATCAATTACTAAATCATCCATACGTAGTAGCAGCATCACACATTAAAGCACTTCAAGTTTATTCAAAAAACATTTTTTGTTGATTCCAAACAGCCACCACCACAAAACACTGGCCATTTCAAACAAAAGTAATCGGATATTTGGATGGCTTAAGCGACATAAACCAGAATATAACTTCTAAAAGCAGAGAAAGAGTTGCCAAGTTTAAGTAGTATACCTGAAAACATCTGACCCCAATGATAAAGAATATGCATATTACCAATTAAGAATATTTTGGTAATATTTTGTTTCCAGATTAAGAATATATATTACCAATTAATAGACTTTATTTTGTCATTCTATTCTACTTCTAATGCTTTCCTTAGCTTTCCCTGCTCCACTGTGTCTTTAAACAATTTTTCAATTCTTATAAAACCTATATCATACTATTTCTCTCATCAAGTTGTAGAAGAATAAAAAACTAAACTCATCCACAATGATCATAAGACCATCGCGAACTAATTTATATAATAGGGGTTGTAACTTTCATCTATATTTACAATCAAATTAAATAGTAAAGCTTCATCAAAAGGTATTGGAGCATAAATTGCTCATTTCACTGCAGTTCTAGCATGCATAGCTTAACGGATTAAAAGCATTTAATGAAATGCACCAACATATAAAGGTTAGTTAGCTAAATTACAGCTCCTCGAAAAGGCAAAAAGGAAGCAAGCAATCAAGATATAAAAAAGTGCAGATAAACTTAAAATTCACTCAAAGCTTGGACTTTTTTTCTACAGAGTCAAAATGCATTTAATAGTAACCATAAAGGGCGACGACTCACAAGAGCTGAAGCAAAAAATAACAAAGCATCTTTTTATCTAATAAAACTGTAAAATAGCATAGCAGATAGTAGACTAACCCATATAATTGAAAGTACTCAGATAAAATAGCATATTTATTATTATTAATATTATTATAACATTCTCATATATAATACTCCCTCCACCCCCCTATAATTGTCCAGATTTACATACTAATGTCAGCCCAGATTTGAGTTGGAATTGATAATGGTTGAAGTAAACCTACTCGACTCAGAGTTTGGTATTTGTTCATTTGAAAATTTTCACATGCTTGCACATAAGATTGTATATCTGTTCTCATCTCATATTCCCAGCCATATAATAAAGTGTTGAAATTCTTTTCATGGTTCTGACATGTAAAATGTCCAGCATGCCTTCCAACCACTGAATCATGACTCTTTTAAGATCAAAGGAATCCTGGCAGAATGTTTAGGTAATAGCAACCTTCTTTTGTAATAGAAAAGTTCTTTTATGAGTTTAAAGTCTGGGAAAGTGTCTGGTTTTCCCAGAATTGTTTGAATGCCCTTTTGATATTTTTCATCCTTGAGTAGCTCTTCTTCTAACCCTTCTCACTCACCCCTTACAAGTCACTACTAATAAGCTACAAGCATTTTACTATGGCAATAGCATGCATTTATACTGTGTGTTGTACCAAACAAACCAACTACACAGTACTTCAGACACCAAATATATGGAGAAAAATCAGGGCAGACAACCAATCAAATTCAGGAGCGAATAAAATTAGATACACCGTTAGAAATAACATGATCAAAACGATCTTAAGTTGATTCTCAAGTTTATTAAAAAAGCATTTTTGTTGATTCCAAACAACCACCACCACAAAACACTGGCCATTTCAAACCAAAGTAATCGGATATTTGGATGGCTTAAGCGACATAAACCAGAATATAACTTCTAAAAGCAGAGAAAGAGTTGCCAAGTTTAAGTAGTATACCTGAAAAATCTGACCTTTAAGTAGTATACCTGAAAAATCTGACCCCAATGATAAACTAATTAACAAGGGGTGAACTAATTTCTTTTTTTAAACAGATAGAGTTGTTATAATTAAAACAGAGTTATATATAAGTTAAGTCTACTGCCAATAAATTAGTAGCTAACATTGATTTCAACTTGACAATGATAATAAAGTGCAGTCTGGAGTTAGTATTTATCAAAATGAATTATGTTTGATCCATAAAAGCCATGTATGAACCAAAATCTGCCAAAAGAAAGCAGTAGAAGTCAATTTTTTTAAAAAAAATCAGAGTAATTGAACAAAAATTAGAAATCAAGTGTAATGCATGGCTTTTAAAAAAGTAGAAGTCAATTTTTTTTAAAAAGTAGAAATCAAGTGTATGAACCAAAATCTGCCAAAAGAAAAAAGTAGAAGTCAATTTTTTAAAAAAAAATCAGAGTAATTGAACAAAAATCAGAGTAATTAATGCTTTGAAAAAGTGACAAATATTGTTATTATTATGATAGGCAAAAATTAGAAATCAAGTGTAATGTTGGTTAAAGCAATAGCTAACCTTGGCTTGAAATGAACAAAAATGAAATATGCACACTGAAAAACCATGTAAAAACATGGTTTTTTCTCCTTTGATTTTTGTTCTATTATTTACTCAGGGTTGATGAATCAATAAAGTGATGTTACCCCAAGGCAAACTGGGTATGTAGTTCAGGTTTCTAACAAGCCCCTTCAAGCTGGCCATCCCTCAAATAAACGCAAAATGATAAAGCTTTTGACATATTACAAGGAACGGGAAGTGATATTGTCATATTACACTTTTATTATGTATATCATTATTATAAAGCTTTTGACATAAGCTTGTAGACATGCTACTGCCTTTGTGTTGCAGAGAATTGGTTTTGACATAAGCCTCAAGTCATGCTGACATTTAAACAAACACATAAATGACACTAATTTAAAAACGGAAACTTCACAATGGCAAGATGGAATTATCAACTATAGCCACCCAAACTACTACCATAAAGAAACCTGGGAGTCCGTAAGTTCAATCAAAAAAAAATTTGGGAGGCGACAGATTTAAACAGAGAAAACCCCCAAAAATTCTCCATTGAATTAATCATACGAAACAGTTGAAAAGTGTAGAATGAAACAGAGATGCGGAAAACAGAGGGATAATCACACAAATCTGCAGGCAAAGCAACTATAGAATGAAAAATTATTGAATATAGACGAAAAACTCACCAGAGTAGAACAGGGCAGAAGCAGAAAATTGATTGAATAGTTGTGGCACGGCATTTATAAGCAACCAAGGGAGGATGCTTGAGAAACCAAACTGTCCAAACGCCATTACTGTGGAGGAGGTATGTTGAGCAGTTGAAACGGAAGAGATGAGTCGAAGGGGCTCTGAGGATTTTTCAACGTATAAGGTAAAGAGTCGAGAAGGTCAGAAGGAATAGAGAAGGTCAGAAGGAATAGGTTTGGCCGAGCTGTTTTTTTTTTCAATGTATAATGCGAACATGTTTCCACCATAATAATAAGGACATAACGGTGGAAAGTGATGAGTTTAAAGATGTACACTAAAGTTAACAGAAAGTACATTCAGCTTATGCATCAAGAACAACCAACATTTTTTTATGACAGTTCAACCCCTGACAATATTCAGGTTTATACTATTGTAGAGATTGAAAGTGAAGACTCTTTACTACTCCGTAAAAGTTAGCAGGAAAACACCTGCCACAAGTTACAATCTGACAAAGAAACGGTGGCATGTGCTCAATTGAAATATGGGTTGTGTGATATGCCAATGACATAAGATGGATAAAATCAATACGTGAGAACCCGCACAGGTAGCTCAGTTGGTCGAGTGGTCGGAAAATTGGACCAAGTGATCGAGATTCGAAACCCGCAGCGGTCGTGTGTAGGTTACAGAACCTGAAATAAGGTTGGACCTCTGATGCACACGTGTATAAGGCCTACCGCCGCTTTGCTAACTGAGTCATCGTGATTAACTTCCCCACCATTCTGTCGGGTCGGGGTGTGAGCTCCTGGGGTTGAAGATTCCACCTTTAGGACCAAATCAATACGTGAGAAAAAAGTAGGGTTGGGATAAAAATATCAAAAAGCGTGGCTAATAATGATTAACGTGTTCTAACATAGGATATTATTTTTGGATAAAATGACATGCATATTAGTAACAAAATTTGACCGGAAAAAATATGATTAGTTATGTTTTTGAACAAAAATATGACTAGTCGTTATGCATGAATAATTGAACAAGATTAACTATAATATATTTCAGAGTCACGAATCACTAGTAATGATGAGTCACTAAAAACTAATTACTGAATATGTCACTTTTTTTTGAAAAATTTCAAATTAAGTCATGTTTTTTTTAATTTAATTTAGTACGTAGTAATATTCAAGGAAAAAAACTTTCTTTTTCTGTATCGAACCGCCCTTAATTCTAATTTTATTTTTAAATTTATAACTTTTAGTATATTAACACTGAAAAGATCATATTGAACTCAACTAAAAAGTATGAACTTTTTTAACATTATCTCATAGTATAAGTCAAGAAGAGGTGGCTCGAGTTTTCAATGAATTTTAGAAAAACCTTTCCACCTAATTGTATCTTTGTTCTTTGAGCCACCAAATAGCTTTTCTCCTTTCTCCAATTTTTTGTTTGTCAATTTTGACTTACACATCAAATAAGAAACTAATGTCATGAATGACCTACGTGAAAATTACTAGCATTCAACCTTTTGAGCCCGTTTGGTGGCATTATTTTTGTGGAAATATCGGCATACATCCACTTTTGTGAGTGGTATTTCATTCATGTCCACTGGTAATTTCCTTTTCATATTAAACTTTCAACTTTTCAAAAACTTTTTTTTTATTTCAAAAATAGCCCGTCGACAGACTCCGTCTCCTCTCTTCAAAGTTCAAACTCTGTTCTCTCTTCTCATCTACCATGTTTCTTCCTCCGCTCACGCGTCGACCTCCACTTTCCTTTCTTTTCTCCAATCCCTGGCTCCAGCATCTAGTGTCTAATCCTTTGGCTTCTCCTCTGTGGCTCTGTGAAGCATCATTATTGAATCAACGCAAACTCGCCATAGTCGCCGGTCACTGAAACCTGGGACACGAACTCGCTGGTCTCTGGATCGCCAAACTGCTCCAAGCCGACAAATGAATTCAGGCAAAAGGTAATTCCTCCGGCCCTCCATAATTCATCTCCAAGCTTAATTTCTAACCTTATTTTTAAGTTTCTAACCTTTTGTTTAGAGGTAATCTCAAATGTATATGTCAATTTGTATAGTTGTATTTCAAAGCCTAAAGATGCTTGTTTTGAATTATTTTTATAATTTGAGTCATGAAATTGCTTAATCCAAAAGCCTCAAATTGCTTAGTTTGTATAGATTTGTATAGTTTTTATCAAGTAATACTTCGTATTACTATTACATCTCAATTATTGCATTTTACTTTTTGTATGATATTGAATTGAGTGTAGTGTATTGTTTTCTATATAAGCTTTAGTTGTGGTTTAGATTCTCCTTCTAACTCATGTTTTCTCCTTTAGGCTCATGTTCTCTCCTTCATTTTCATTTGGTTTATTTTAGTACACGAGTGTGCTATTTTTTTCTGAAATATGCTTGTATGTCTTATAAATCTTTTTATAAACAACCGTGATGGATAAGTGTACCCGGGGGTAGTTTATCCGAGGGGTTATTGCGGGGAGAGAGTAGAGAGAAGTCAGAGCAAAAGTAAGAGAGAGAATATGTATTGCTGAGAATGTATTGAACGTGGTCTACAAATGGGGAAAAGGGTGCTATTTATAGCAGCAATAAATGCTAGATAGGGACACATGTCATCATTCTGGTGGTCGAGGGGTCACCTCAACGGGGTGGCACTGACATTCGCATGTGACCGCATTAAATGCGGTAGTTGGATGTGACGTTTGTACTTGATACGTTGATCCAGCGCATGTGGGTGGGAGATTCTGTCGAGAAGATGCCTTCGACTGTAGATGACTAGCCGAAGGCTCTTTATCCCGGGGGCCTTTAGGTGCCGAGGGCTCTAGGTGCTGAGGGCTACTGTTTTCGCCGTTTTCTCCCCGTAACTTCGAGTGCTTAAAAGCAGCTGTTCTGTAAGTTTATGAGCCTTCGGCCATGGGGGCCGAAGGCATCCCAGTGTTCGTCGTGGGCTGTTTGGCACTTGGGGCGTTGTGATTTGGGCCTGCCGTGCTTCCTGGGCCTATTGGGCCTTCGCTATAGTAGTGGGAGTCTATGGGTCGGGGGTTCCTGGGCCATATACTCCATCAAACCGTACACTAGTGTATTATTTCCCCTAGAGATGAAGTTGAGCAATACCACACTAGAGGATGCAGATGTTGAGTATTCATTGTTTGGGTGGTAGCCTCAAATTACACTATGTCAGCCTGATCAAAAGTCACTGCCATCATATTTGTTGTATTTCACTACGGGAATGGAGATGATAGTTAATCTGTTATACAAACATAATTTGAATCAACACAAGAGTATTCTAGCAACACTAATTAGTGAGTCATTGCTTGCTGCTAAGTCTCAGTATACTGAAAGTGAGTAATACTGATCAACATTTTTAGGGGCATTATTCGGTGATCTGTTTTTGTGTGTGTGATTTTTATGTATGCCTTTTGCTATCATGCCTTGTTGAGTTTGAGATATTGAGGTTCCCACCCTCTCTCGAAGAGGCTGGAGGATCTAAAGAGGTCGGACAATCTTTATAGTTTAAAGCAGTCTGATTGGCTGCTGGGACAGAACTTGTAAGAAGTATACTGGATATATTTATGATAAACTGTTGGAATGCTCAAATCTGATGATTTCTTTTCATCATAAGAGAGGAAGGTAGGAAATGGAAGCTAACCGCAACATTCAAATATGGTCGTGTTGCTAAGGATAAGATTTTCAATTGTCTTCAAAATGCATCTATGTTTTATTAGGTACGGAGGATTGAACATCCGGGGCTGGTAGGGTTGACACCCGGGGAGAAGAAAAAAGGTGAAAAGTGATATTGAGAAAAATGTTCAAATAATCTACGATAATCTATGATATCACCCAGTCAAACTTAAAAGATATATAAAAAAAGTGATATTTGGAAAAATGACTCGTGATACTTGATGGTGTATATGGCCCAGAGACCCCCGACCCATAGACTCCTACTACTCTAACAAGGGCCCAACAAGTCCAGGAAGCACAACAGGCCCAAGTCACAGCGCCCCGAGTAACATGAAGCCCACAGTTCCCATACAGTCGCCTTCTCCCCCCTTGCCGAAGGCGCCAAATTATCACAGAACAACTGGCTTAGGCATACGAAGCCACTGGGAGAAAACGGCGAAATCAGTAGCCTTCAGAAATTAGAGCCCTCGGCTCTATAAGCCCCCCGGTGCGAAGAGCCTTCGGGCTGTCACCTACAGCCGAAGGCATCTTCCTCAACAAGATCTCCTCTCCACATGCGCTGGATCAACGTACCAAGTACAAACGTCGCATCCAACCACCGCATTTAATGCGGCCACATGCGAGTGCCAGTGCCACCCCAGTTGAGGTGACCCCTCGACCACCAGATTGTTGACACGTGCCCCTATCTAGCATTTATTGCTACTATAAATAGCCGCCCATTTCCCCATTGTAAACCACGCCTTGAATACATAACTCATATATTCGAATTCACTCTCTCTTACTTATTTGCCCTGACTTCTCTCTAAGTTACTCCCCACAGTAACCCCTCGGATAAGGTACCCCCCGGGTACACTATGCATCATTTGGTGCTCTCGTTGTGAGGTCGAACAATCAAGTAAGAAACCCTCCCCTTCAGCTCAAAACACATACCAAAATGGGAAGAACCACTCGTGCTCAGTCCAAGAACCTTTAGGACAACAACCTGGCCCTCGGTGAAGTCAACGCCCCCGGAGCCTCCAACAAGGCTCCTGAGGGCGGGTTCATCACTGAGTTGGAACAGGCTGCTGTTGACCTACACCTTCAGCTTCAGCAGAACGCTCCCGATGCCCGTCTCGGCATCAAAACCCGAAGGAGGGACCGGAGTGAGAATCAAGTGAGTCCTATGGTTCTCACCATTGACGTACATTCGGCATTCTCCGCCTTCATCCAAACAATCACCCAGAATCCAGGTGCCTTCGGCACGCTGGTATCACTTCAGCCGCAGATCGGGGAGAACGCCATTCCTCCCCCTCCTCTGCCCCCTTCGTGAACCCTACCCCTCGGGTTGGGAATGAAGAAGGGGTTGTGGCTCAAGACACTGCCTCCCAGGAGGTCCAATCCTAGGACCAACGCGGTGCAAACAAGGATAGGCCCCGGACCTCCCCCCTGGAACGGCTCGGAGGGGCGCAAGACCGCCAAGGGGTCCAAGACCGCCTCGGAGGTAAGGCGCTCCAAAGACCTCAGGAAAGCGGAGGTTCCGTCTCAAGGGAAGACAAGAGGCGTCTCCCTCAAGACAAAGGCAAGGCACCACTCCATGCTGATGACGCAAGACATCAAATCAACCAAGCCCACTCGGCCCGTGTTCGTTCGCAGGGGGCGGAGGCCCTTCCGAAGGATCACATGGATGAAATCATTGAAGCCCTTCAACGCCGCCTTGATGAGATGGAGGCCCGTCAAGCGCACACAATAGCTTCCGCCTCCCAGGCGGACCCCAAACACATCGCCATGCTGTCCAAAATGGAGGAGATGCAAAAGAAAATAGTCGAGGGCTCCGGGGAACCCATCATCCAACTCCGGACTAGGACGCCATTTACCCCAAGGGTATTGCTGGCCAGAATTCTGGAAAATTACCGGGGCCAACCCATCAGGCCCTATGAAGGAAAGACAGATCCCCAGGAGCGTTACATCAGATATCAGAACAGTATGATGATGGTGGGGGCATCAGACTAATATTTGTGTTGTTGGTTCCTCTCCACCTTAGAGGGACCAGCATACGAATGGTTCAACCGATTGCCCGAAGGCTGCATCAATTCATGGCAGGAACTCGCCCAACGTTTCTTGACGCAGCTTGCAGGGAGGCGCCGGTCAAGAAAACACTTCTCCCACTTGCTGACGGTGAGACAAAGAAAGGAGGAGACCCTTCGGGACTTCTTGGAACGCTGGAGGACAGAGGCAGATAAAGTTGAGGGCGCTGATGATGGGACCCTCCTGGTCCTCCTTCAAACAGTCCTCTGCCCCGGGAACTTTTCAAGGAGCCTCATCATCAAACCTCCCCGCGATTACATAAGGGCCCTACAGCGGGGGGACCGGTACGCTGAGGCCGAGGAGGTGGAGAAATGCCACCAAAACACCGAGCAACAACGCCCCAAGGCGGACGACAAAAGCAACCGCGGGTCGGGGGATCCCCCCCGGTGATCGCCCCCGGCATGGCCAAGCCAAGCCCGGGGGAGGTTACAAGGGCAACCCGAAGGCTTGGGCCCAGCCCATTCTCTTGGAGCACCCTCGGACGCCCTTGACACACCCCGTCAGCGTCATCCTCGACTTCGCCGAGGAAAGGGGCCTCATCGAGCGAGACTCTCGTGCGCCCCCAGAGGTGTATGCCATCAACCCCAATTATCCTTACTGTCGCTTCCATCGCAATCAAGGGCACAAGACCGATGACTGCCATCAGCTGAAGACAGCCATCGAGAAGTTAATACAGGCGGGCCACCTGTCCCAATTCGTGAGGGGCCCTCAGCATCAAGGTCCTCCCTACCAAAGGCCCCCTAAGAAAGCAATTGCCTGGGTCAACTCGAACACCATCCCCCTCGGTGACCCGAAGGGTAAGAAAAGGGAAACCGGGAATCTCGATGAAGAGGAGGAGTACAACCAATACCAGGAGAAGAAGCGCCACATCCACATGATCACCGGAGGCAATACGGGGGGGGGGGGGGGGGGGGGGAACTCCACCAGCCAAAGGAAGAAGTGGGCACAGTCGCTTTACGTGGGGGAAGTCACTCATATGCCCCCCGTGAAGCACCTGAGGGAGGAACCCATTACATTCACCAACGTCGATCTCCCCTTGGCTTCCTCTCCTCACAGGGATGCATTGGTGATACAAAGTGAAATCAACGACACCATCATCCATCGAACTTACATTGACATGGGTAGCTTCGTCAACGTAATGTACCTCAACACATTTAAGGAGCTGCACCTGGAGAGGGAGTCCCTTCGGCCCATCAAGACCCCTCTGGCCGGCTTCACCGGAGACACCATTGATTCCGAGGGGGTTGTAACTCTCCTGGTACTCTTCGGCGACGGGCTCCATAGAGCCAAGCTCGAAGTGGAGTTCATCGTCGTCAACATCGACTGCGCCCACAACATCATCCTCGGCCGACCAGCCCTCGAGGACCTGGAGGCCATCATCTCCATGAGGCACTTGTGCCTCAAGTTCCCGGCCGAAGGAGGCATCAGGTACTCGAGGGGGAATCAAAAACTTGCTCGTGCCTGCTACCTCCAAGTAACAAAGAAGGTTAGTAAAACCGAGTTCCGTGTTGACACCATCACCGGAACTGTAGAGGAAGAAGAGAAGAGGCCGAGGGTAGAACCAGCCGAGGAGGTAGAAAACTTAACGCTCGATCCGGCCGAGCCGGAGAGAGTCATGAAGATTGGAGCCAAACTCCCTGAAGACTTGAAGACCGGCATCACGGATGCCCTCCGTGCCTACTCCATTGTTTTTGCATGGGGACCGGAGGACATGCCGGGGATCAGCCAAAGGGTCATCACTCACCGCTTGTCGGTGGACCCTTCGTCCAAACCCGTAAAACAGAGAAGGAGGCCCCCCTCTCGGCCGAGAGGAGGGATTTTGTAAAGAAGGAGGTTGCCATGCTCCTCTCCATCAAACACATCAAAGAGGTGAAATACCCCTCATGGCTGGCCAATGTAGTCCTTGCGCAGAAACCACCCACCTTCCGCATGTGCGTGGACTACACGGATCTCAATAAGGCATGCCCTATGGATCCTTTCCCTCTGCCAAATATTGACAAATTGGTGGACGAGATGGCGAGATGCGAAATCATGTCATTCTTCGACGCCTTCCGCGGATATCACCAGATTTTCATGCACGAGGAAGACGCCAAAAAAACGGCCTTCATGACTCCCGAAGGCATCTTCTGCTACCTAGTAATGGCCTTCGACCTGAAGAATTCGGGCGCTACTTACACTCGGATGGTGGCTAGGGTCTTCCAGTCCGTCCTAGGGCGCACCATGGAGGCTTATGTTGACGACATGATCGTTAAAAGCAAACAATCATCGAGCCATGCCAACGACCTCCGGGAAATCTTCGCCATCATGCAGAAGTTCAACCTTCGGCTAAACCCAAAGAAATGCACCTTCGGCGTGCAAGGGGGCAAATTCTTGGGCTACATGGTGAGCCGAAGGGGTATCGAGGCCAATCCCGAGAAAATCCAAGCAATCATCGACATGGAGCCTCCGTGCAACGTCAAGGAAGTCCAAAGGTTGACGGGGCGCCTGGCAGCCCTCAATCGATTCCTATCCAAATCAGCAGAGAAGTCCCTTCCCTTCTTCCAAATCATGAGGAAGACTGCCGGCTTCCAATGGACTTCAAAATGCCAAGAGGCCTTTCACGAGCTAAAACGATATTTATCTTCACCCCCTGTGCTCTCCAAACCCAAGGTAGGGGAAACTCTGTACCTTTACCTTGGCGTCAGCCCGGCTGCCATCAGCTCAGTCCTCATCCGAGAGGAAGACGGCATCCAGCATGCCATTTTCTATGTTAGCAAGACCCTCAGGGAAGCGGAGCTCAGATATTCTCCTATGGAGAAGACGGTGCTAGCCATCGTCTGGACCGTCAAGAAATTAGGCAACTACTTCCAGGCCCATCCGGTCCAGGTCCTCACTCACCAACCCCTCGGCGCCCTCAAGAGGAGCCCCACCACCTCATCCTGAATGGTAAAATGAGCTATCTTCCTTAGCCAATACAACATTGACATCCGTCCGAGACCGGCCATCAAGGGCCAAGCCCTGGCTGACTTCGTGACGGAGTGAACGGTGAGATCAGTGACAGAAGAGGAGCCTTCGGCACCCTCAGATGAATGGTGGACCCTCTACACCGACGGCTCTTCCACATCCAAGGCATGCGGGGGAGGGGTAGTTCTCATTACTCCCGAGGGCTTCCGCGCCTACTATGCCATCCGCTTCTCCTTCAAAGTCTCCAATAACGAAGCGGAGTATGAGGCCCTCCTCTGTGGCCTTCGGTTGGCGGCTAACATGAAGGCAAGACAAATCCATGTGAAGTGCGACTCCAAGTTAGTCGTCGGTCAAATTTCAGGGGAATATGAGGCCAAGGAAGGAAGGATGAAGCAGTACAAGGAAGCGGCCAAGGAATTGCTTAAGGTATTTGAGGCACATTCTCTCACTCAAATACCGAGGGCTCAAAATTCTGAGGCCGACATTTTATCAAAGCTCTCAGCCGAGTCCCCTGAACACATATCTAAGATTGCAAAAATTGAGGAACTCAACCTCTCAAGCATACACGCTAGCCCTGTCATGCAATTACAACAAAGGCTTGAGGACTAGATCTCAGATATCGTCAACTTAATCTCCACAGGGCAACTGCCCGGGGATGAGGCCCGCGCAAAACTAGCAAAGTTGAGGGCTCCCAGCTACACCGTTGAAGACGAAAGGCTCTATAAACGCTCCTACAATGGCACGCTACTCTGGTGCCTTCATAAAGATGAGACCGAAGTCGCGATGGAAGAAGTGAACAGTGGCACTTGCTCAGCTCACCAGGGACCCTTCTCCATGTCCCGAAGGCTCATAGTCCAAGGATACTTCTGGCCTACGATGGCCCGAGATTGTGCGGATCTCGCCCGAAGGTGTGCTGCCTGTCAACACTTTCAGAAGGCTCCCGGCAGGCCAACGGTCAACTATGTCCCCCATCAGCACATCCATACCCTTCTCTAGATGGGGCATAGACCTTGTGGGCCCTCTACCGAGGGGCACCTCCAACAACAGGTACATCATTGTTGCCATTGACTACTTCACAAAGTGGGTGGAGGCTGAGCCCCTCGCCAGCATCACCGAAGCTAGATGCCGCCACTTTGTCCTCAAGAACATCCTCACAAGGTTTGGCGTCCCTCAACAAATCATCTCCGACAACGGGACTCAATTTGAGGCAGCCCCTTCTGTGCCCTCCTGGAGGCATGGGACATCAAGCATACCTTCTCATCCGTTGCGTACCCTCAAGGCAACGGACAAGTGGAGAACGCCAACCGAACTTTACTCGAGGGGCTGAAAAAGAAACTTGAAGCCGAAGGGGGAGGCTGGGTAGAAGAACTTCACAACATCCTATGGGCCTACCGCACCACCCCTCGGCGGGTAACAGGTGAAACACCCTTCTCCCTTGGCTACGGATTCGAGGCTAAAGCTCCCACGGAGGTGACCCTTCCTACCCGAAGGGTGGCCCAATATGACCCCGAAGTGAACGACGCCAACATGGCCCTCGACCTTCACCTCATCTTCGAACGTCGAGAGCAAGCCTTCCTAAAGGTGGAGAACTACCGAAGGAAAGTAAAGGGCTACATCGATGCCAAGGTTCGTTCACGAGAATTTCAGGTGGGGGACTATGTTCTCCGAAGAAGGGAAGCTAGCCAACCAACTGAAGGCGGCAAGATGGCCTCAAAATTTGAAGGTCCCTACATCGTCACAGCCATCATCAAACCCGGAACGTACAAACTCAAACGCCCCAATGGAAACGAGGTCCCTCGACATTGGTATGTACACCACCTAGTTAAATTTTATCAGTAATGTTAGAGCGGCCAAGCCCTCATAACTAATAAATGTATTATCATACGGCCCAAGGCCTCCAATTTTTGAAGAATGAAGACATGTTGAAGACACCAAGAACGAAGAACAAAAGACTAGTGAGCAGCCAAGCCCTCATACAAGCTTCTGGCCCAAGGCCTTAATTACAAGCAAGACCCTTCGACACCAAGTGTCGAGGGTAGACACTCCAATTGCCTACAACAATGGAGAAAACACCAAGTGTTTTTAACGAAGACCCCTCGGTACCAAGTGCCAGGGGTACTGTATGCAAAAAATAACAGCAACTGTTACAAATAAAGTTGTACCCCTCGAGGACGCAATCATACCGAAGGCCCCACCTATCGGTGCCAAAGGGACCAAGTACCACGGCCTTTTGCAACTAATATGCAAATAAAACCCTTTCCCGAAACGCTTTCCGCACCATTACCCCAAGGGAATGGCAGGCAACTAATATGCCTCAGGATTCGACTTTCAAAACGAAACGCTCCCCGCGCCATTACCCCAAGGGAATGGCAGGCAACAGATTATGTCTCACGCTGAGGGGACGACTTTCAAAACTGAGGCGCTTTCCGTGTCGTCCCCCCAGGGGAGGCAGGCAACAGACTATGTCTCGTGCCAAGGAAACGAACCTCGATCCCCTCAGAACCCGGAAGCTTAATCCCGAGGGGGGAGCCAATGGTGTATACTGTTGCCTCCCGATAGGCCAAGCCTTACCAAGAAACCAAGTTTCTTGAAGCCTTCTCTTCACTACCCAAAAAAACAATTTGGGGTGAAGGGGAGTAGACTCGATGAGCAATCAACAAGTATAAACTTACAACAAACACCTGTCGGCATTCTAGATCAGACCGAGGGTTCCCCTGGGGAACACCTCCGGCACCTGAAAGCTCTTATTTAGGAAGTCACCTTTGACGGTGGCCCTTACTCCGAAGGTTGCTATTCAACAAGTGTTACCAAAATATGGCCAAGTCCACAACCTGGTTGCCTCCGGCAGCACCAACCCATACCGAAGGCTCTAACCCTACAGTTGGGATGAATTTGGTTAAGTCCACACTATCCTTTAAAGGTCCACATTTCCGTGGCCAAGCTCTGAAGGCTCTTGCTATGCAGCACTCTCCATCATGGCATGGGCCGAAGGCATTTGCCTTTTGTATGACATGATTGGAGTACCAGGTTTCCTAATTCCACACTTTGGGAACCCACCAAAGCCGAAGGTGTCACGCCCCGGACCGCAACCGGGTCACGTAGACAACCGCCGTACAACCCGATAAGAACAACAACAGTTCATCCCTATTGAATTGTACAAGGCGTCCGATTGATTCTATTGCCAAACCGATTAGTAAACACATACAATCAACATCAATATCATAATCAACAAATGCGGAAATAATAATATGTTTAATACTTAGCCACACGTGGCAAACACGGGCACGCATGCCCCCAACTGTTTTAAAGAAAACATCATTCGAAAATCCATGAGCAGTTTATAAATTTGAAATAAGAATGGAAGCACGAACCACGTCTTCCTTCTTGATCAATCACCCTAGGAAAAGGTGCAGCTAGTAGGACTCTAGCCTCAACCTGAAAAATGTGAGGGGCCCCTCGGAGGGGTCAGTACTCCATAGAAGTACTAGTGACAAGCAGGCTATATGAAGAATAACTAATGTTTCAGACACGAGACCCAAAAATAGGGTGATACGCATATATATATGTGACTCATCCATCCGATGATACATACTGTATATATATTTGTAAAATACTCGACCCGCGTAGGTCATTTCATTCAAAGAGTCTTTTAGAGATAAAGTTCTTACCTGACCTTTCTCACTCCTTTCCCGAATGCCTAGCTCACAAGCTACATTTTACATTCATATTATCCTACCGAGTTTTGGGAGCATTTAGCATCCCGGGGATACTCAACCCCAACCGAGTTTCAGGATCATTTACCATCCCGGGGATACTCAACCCCAACCGAGTTTCAGGATCATTTGTAGTCCCAGGGGGTACTCAACCCCAACCGAGTTTCAGGATCATTTATAGTCCCGGGGATGCTCAACCCCAACCGAGTTTCAGGATCATTTAATGTCCCAGGGATACTCAACCCCAAACTTAATTCTTACCAAACCCTAACCTGGATATGGCTAACCTTTCGTTCCTTTAACTATGGACAATACCTAGCCCTATAGTCATATAACCATCCTTATGAACCAATGTGGGTGGGTCCCACCTGAACGGCCCACATTAACCCGCTCAAAACTGTCTGTTTTGAGCATAACCCAATACTCGATCGAGTACCCACCTATACTCGGTCGAGTACAGGAGACAGTAGCCCACAAAGCTAATTTTCAATGTATACTCGATCGCGTATCTACCCATACTCGATTGGGTATAGGAGGCAGTAGCCCCCTGGGGCAATTCTTCAGCAAATACCCGGTTGGGTATGTGTCAATACCCGGTCGGGTATGCCAGTTGACTTGGCGGTCAACGCCCGTTTGACCACCCAAACGGAGTCCGATTAATGTGAAATTTTATACACATATACTTCTTGACGTCCTTCATCCAAAAATAGAATTTTGGATCCATGGAACATCACACATAATAGGTTATCACATTTTTAATCACCAAACCTACATAACATGCTCTTCAACTATGTTTTGTGTATAATCATGGCATAAGCAAACACTTGGTTATCTTTAATCATTCCACAAAACATATCCTTGATTACTTTAGGTAATCTCATGCCTCACGCAAAAGTTATACAGCATAAAGCCGTCTTCTCACAATAATGAAGCTTATGAAGTTCTAGCCTTCCTGATTTAGCTTCGGCGAAACTCCGGCAAACTTTAACGAACTCCGGCGACAACTCCGGCGACCCTTTCAACTCCGTGAAAGTTCCTTGAATACCTTAGACAAGTTACTAACAAGGTTTTATCATCATAAAACCCATAGTAATACAAATAACCTCAAAAAGGTTATTTTCCGGTGAACAGGTCACTTTGGCTTCTAAGTCCGTTCTTGGACTTAGAACTACCTTCCAACCCCTCATTCTACTTCTCTAAACATGTAGAACAATTCAAGGGGTCCTCCATATAACATATAAGTCATATGGTAGTTAAAGAGTAGAGGAAGAGTTAAAATGAGGTCATTACCTTAACCATCCTACTTTTTCCTTCCTTCTTCCTCTTTAAATTTCTGACTTTGACCTCCTTGGGCTTAGCTCGGATTTGGCTATGGGAGAATGGGGTTTCAGAACTTCCTTTCTTCCTCTCCTTGGTCTTGGCCGAGTTAGTGGGAGGGGGATGGGTAAGAATACCCTTTTTGGCTCATTTGAGCAATGAGTGATGGGAATGCCCCCCCCCCCCCCCATGTTTTGTATGATGCCAATCATCTCAAACCAACTTCCTCCCACCTCCATCCATTTTACACGCCTCCCAGATCACTTTGATGAGGTATACTCGTGGGTTGGCCCCCACTTATGTGGGAGGTCAACCCTTTGTGTAGGTCCCCGAGTGTACATTTGGTCCCGAAAGTTGTATTTTCCGGACTGCTTTAACTATATTTTATTTTTCGGGTCAAATAAAATATAACACTTGTTCACAATCCTTATTGGACCTTAGAATCAATATGCATTCTCCAATTTTAATTTAGAAGTCTCCAAAATCCCTTTTTGGGCTGTTATCTGATAAATTGCCGATACTGATAATTTGGCCCCCATTGACCGACCGGTCAACCCTGTGCCATTGCCATGGCCCAATTAGGATATCCAACACCATATACATATTATCTAGTCCAAGATTAATATAATATGTGGTCCCTATAATATCGGGCAGCCCCACATCTGGTGTGGGCCCCACGTGAATTTTACTATTCACGTAAAAGAAATGATAAAAATTTACAATCACGTAAAAATGCTTTTATACATTTCTCAGGGTTCAATACATAATTTGATAAAGTACAAATACTTGGGGGCGGTGTTACAAGTTCTACCCCCCTTATTTGGGATTTCGTCCCCGAAATCCACGCGTCTAGTCGAACAGAAATGGATATTGTTCTCTCATTAGGGTCTCCACTTCCCAAGTTTGCTCCTCGACACGATCACTCTTCCAAAGCACATTTACCATCGGCACCTCTTTGCTCCTTAACTTCTTCACCTGTCGGTCCATAATCTTTACCGGCTGCACCGTATAGTGTAGGTCTTCTCGGATTTCTACCGGTGGTTTCTCAAGAATGTGTGACGGGTCCCACACATACTTCTTGAGCATAGAAACATGAAACACATTGTGAATCTTCTCTAACTCTGGAGTCAACTGAAGTCGGTAGGCTACAACCCCAATCCTTTCAAGGATTTTGAATGGACCTATGTAACGTGGGTTAAGCTTACCCCGACTGAGGAACCTGATGATCCCTTTCCAAGGTGATACCCTCAGAAATACCTCGTCACCGACCTCAAACTCCAACGTCCTCCGGCGTTTATCAGCATAGCTCTTATGCCGGTCCCTTGAGCCTATCATGTATGACTTTTATCTTCTCTTTAGTGATCTCGACTAGCTCGGTGCCCTCGAGCTTAGCCTCGCCGACCTCGTCCCAACACAATGGTGTCCGACATTTCCTCCCATACAATGCTTCGTATGGAGGCATGCCTATACTCGCCTGATAACTATTGTTATAGGCGAATTCCACTAAGGCCAACTGATTGTCCTAGCTTCCTTGGAACTCCAAGGCACATGCCCTCAACATGTCCTCCAAAATCTGAATCACCCGTTCAGATCGCCCATCCGTTTGAGGATGAAATGCGGTGCTAAACCTCAATTTCTTACCCATGGATTCTTGGAACTTAGGCCAAAACCGTGATGTGAACCGCGGGTCTCTATCCGATACTATAGTAACTGGAACCCCATGCAGCCTCACAATCTCATCTGTGTATAATTTGGCCAATCGCTCGAGCGTATAGGTAGTGTTGATAGGTAGAAAATGAGCACTCTTGGTCAGCCTATCAACCACCACCCATACTGCGTCGTAGTTCCTAACTGTCCGTGGCAGACCCACCACGAAGTCCATGGTAACATGCTCCCACTTCCATTCTGGAATGGTAAGTGGTTGTAGTAACCCTGCTGGATGTTGGTGCTCTTCCTTAACCTGTTGACAGGTAAGGCAACGGCTCACGTATTCTGCAATCTCTCTCTTCATCCCCGACCACCAGTAACTTTCTTTCAAGTCCTGGTACATCTTTGTACCGCCCGGGTGCATGGCATACACAGATGAGTGAGCCTCCTCAAGGATAGATTTTCGGAGCTCCTCATCCGATGGCACACACACTCATTCCTTGAATAGTAGAAGTCCATCTTCTCTCTCACGGAAACCCTCGACGGGCCCCACAAGCATCCGTTCCCGGATTTTCTGAAATTCCACGTCATTGCCTTGACATGTTCTGTTTTCATCTAATAAGGTGGGTCTCACCTCAAATCTGGCCAATAGCGCCCCATCCGTGGATACCTCCACGTGTGCCCTCAATGCCCGTAAGCATGTGAGTAAAACCCCCGATGATGAGCTCTTCCTGCTCAATGCATCGGCTACTACATTAGCCTTGCCTGGATGATAGTCAATGATCAAGTTGTAATCCTTGATCAACTCCATCCATCTTCTCTGTCTCATGTTCAACTCTTTCTGAGTGAACACATACTTCAGGCTCTTGTGGTCGGTGTAAATATGACACAGCTCTCCGTAGAGGTAGTGCCTCCAAATCTTCAATGCAAACACCACAGAACCTAGCTCCAGATCATGTGTGGGGTAGTTTACTTCATGCTTTCTCAACCGCCGAGAAGCATAAGCAATTACCTTCCCCGATTGCATCAGTACACATCCCAGTCCCTGAATGCTAGCATCGCTGTAGATGTCATACCCTAACCCTTGCACGGGCAAGGCAAGCACTGGTGCTTCAGTCAAACATTTCTTTAACTCAAGAAACCCCTTCTCACATTTGTCATCCAACACAAACTTAGCCCCCTTTTTAGTGAGCTTCGTGAGTGGAGATGCTATCACCGAGAACTTCTCCACAAATTTGCGGTAATACCCTGCTAAACCGAGGAAACTCCTTATCTCCTTCACATTCTTGGGCCTCTCCCAATTAGTGACCGCTTCAATCTTTGAGTTATCAACCGAAATGCCCGAGCCCGATACCACATGCCCGAGGAAACCGATCTCCCAAAGCCAAAATTCACATTTAGAGAATTTGGCAAAGAGTTGCTTCTCCCGCAGTGTTTCAAGCACAAGCCTTAGATGTTTTTCGTGCTCCTATTCATTCATGGAGTATATCAAAATGTCATCAATCAACACTATGACGAATTGGTCCAAGTATTGATGGAATACTCGGTTCATGAGGTCCATGAATGTCGCGGGTGCGTTCGAAAGCCCAAACGACATTACTAGGAACTCATAGTGACCATACCGTGTACGAAATGCACTTTTGGGTATGTCACTCTCCTTGATCTTCAGTTGATGGTAGCCTGACCTCAAGTCGATCTTAGAGAACATGGTTGCCCCCCGTAGTTCATCAAACAAGTCATCGATCCTTGGCAAAGGGTATTTGTTCTTTACCGTGACCTTGTTCAACTGACGGTAATCGATACACATTCTGAGTGTACCATCTTTCTTCTTTACAAAGAGTACCGGTGCTCCCCACGGTGAATGACTCGGCCTAATGAATCCGCTATCCAGTAATTCTTCTAATTGAACCTTCAACTCTTGAAGTTCAGCCGGTGCCATCCGATATGGAGGAATCGAGATGGGTTTTGTACCGGGTTCTACTTCAATGGTGAACTCAATTTCACGATCTGGTGGGAGTCCCGGGAGTTCTTCAGGGAAATCTTCTGGGTACTCACTCACCACTCTCACCTCAGTGAGACTCTTTCCCTTGCCTTCCTTGCCTATGACATAGGCCAAGTACGCTTGACACCCTTTCCTCATCATACGTCTTGCTCTTATGGCCGATATGATACAAGGATTGAATTTCCCTCTATCTCCCTCGAAGCATAGAGTATTTCCTTCTCCATCTTTTAGTTCTAACACCTTGGTGTAGCAATCTACTTTCGCATGGTGTTCCTCGAGCCAATCCATGCCCAGTATAGCATCAAACTCGAGCATACCTAACGGCACAAAGTCACCCGTTAGACAGTGCTCCCCTATCCCTACATTACACGAGGGATACTAGTGTTTCCGCTCTACATCATATCCTAATGGCGTAGAGACCAACAAAGGTTGCATCATTGCTACCAAAGGCATGCCCAAACCTTTGGCAAACGCTTCGCTCACAAATGAACGTTGTGCTCCGGTATCGATGAGAATTCTCGCGTCCCTATCATTGATCTTTAGTGTCCCTACATACATAAGTCATGTAAGACACACTACTCAACATCCCGACTGAAAAGGACCGAACGCAAAATTTTCAGCCTAGGGATACCCTATACCCGGTCGGGTAAGGCCCTATACCCGGTCGGGTATTACTCGAATCCCTACTGAAGGGACTTCCTGTTATCTCTGCCCGGTCGAGTACATGCCTCGAATTCGAACAAAATGTCAATACCCGATCGGGTATATTCCTATACCCGGTCGGGTATCACTCGAAATTTTCAACAAACCGCTTCCTGTGCCCAACACTCGATCGAGTACACACTCTAAAGCCAAAGTTTTACACATACCCGATCGAGTATATAGCCATACCCGATCGGGTATTGCTCGAAGTGTCAAAAGTGAAAGATCCTGCCACGCTTGCCCGAACGAGTACATACTTCAAAATCGAAGCATGGCCTATACCCGGCCGAGTCTACAGGGATACCCGATCGGGTCCTTCATAATTTTTTGAAGATTTTTAGTTCAAATGCATGAACAAAATGCGTGTGTAATCAAGAGATTACCTGCAATGGAGTCCGGGTTGGCCCGAGCATCAGCCTCGGTCATAGCATATACCCGTGCCTGGGTCCTCCCTTGGTTAACGGACGCGGCGTTGCTAGCCGTGGGTCCGCCCCTTCCTGGGCCGCCCTGAGACGGCCCCACACGTCCCCTACTAGTCGTAGGTCCTCCCATAGCTCCCGATGGTCCTGCTCCGTTCAGCATTGGACAAGAGGGTTTAAGGTGGCTCGTGCTACCGCATTTGAAGCACCGGGGTGGTTCATTGCACCTTCCCCCGTGGTTCTTACCGCAGTTTGCGCACCTTGGTGGTCCCACACCCCCTGATTTGGGCCCTTTCCCTACTGAGCCCTTATACCTTTTCAGCGGTGGTGCCGGTGCCCTGAATGTATTGCCACCCCCGGCGTGATGCTTCCGAGAGTGGTCTTGGGGTCCAGAGTTTCCCCATCTCCTCTTCTTCGCCTCCTCGGCGTCTCTCGCCTTCCTTTCATTCCATTGGGTTTCCCCAAGGAGCCCTTGATCGACAACTTGACTGAATGTCATGTTATGTTGATAAGTAGCCCGGTCACGGATGTCCAACTGTAGAGCATCCCAAAAATGATTGGCCATTCGATTCTCATCCAAACAGTACTCGGGTATGAATCGTGCCAAGTCTCGGAACCTCTATTCCAATTGCCTCACCGAGCAGCCATCCTCCTGTTTCAGATTTGTGTACTCTCTCCTCTTGAGATTGACCTCAAAAGTTGAGTAGTACTGGTTATAGAACTCCACTTCGAATTTCTCCCAAGTGGCCTCACCGTGGAACTTTCCTTCCACGCCTTCCCCCCATACAGCAGCTACCCCATCCAGCAGCCTGGTGGCAACCCTCAACTTCACGTCGAGCCCAATTTGCATATCCCTAGAAGCATCATTCAGCTTCTTAATCCAATCAGCGGCCTCAGAGATGTCGCCCTTGCCATCAAACAATTTGCACCCCAAGGCCCTAGCCTCCTTGAGGTACTTGGAGATACGTACCATCGTATCTACTCCAAATGCTCCAGATGGAGCACTAGAAGCTCCCCGGCTTCCCTGTCCCATGGCCTGCCTAGCCTGTCTAGCTTGGCACCACTGTTCTCTCCTTGCCTTGTTCTCGAGGTACCATTCTAGTACATCGCTCATACGATCATAATGAGGATCGTCATCCTCATCTTCTTCATCAAAGTCCTCCCTGTTGTACGGGGTCTCCTCTTGCTCCGTGCTTGGAGCATATGTGAAATCGTCCGGTTTGGTGGCCCAAGACGGGTGCACAGAACCGACACGCGTGCTACTTTCCGTCGGCGTTGTAGAACGCCCACGACCCCTGCCTCGGCCTCCTCCTCAGCCTTGGCTCCGGCCTCTACCCCTAGAGGTCCGTGATTCAGCCCGTGTATCGTGCCCGGTGGCCCCCGGTGCACGACCCGTCGGGTTCCTCCTAGTAATCCTGCGTCCACCCTCCATTTCTGAAAGAAATAAGGAATGAGTCATTAGACTCGTTTCAATGTCAATTGACGGATTAGTACAAAAGACACCATGTTGGAGATATTTAATTGTGAATCAAGTTTGTCATAGGTTAGCTTTATATTTAATCCTTGTATTTAATTAGTGCATAAATTAGATAGCAATCGGGCCAAGTGTTAGGCCCATATAAACAGGCTAAAAGCCTTGTACGCCTAACCTAAACCTCGCCTATAAAAAGGGAGTCGAGGGTTTAGGATTAGGTTAACGTCGTACTTATTCTTCATAGCCTTACACGCATATTCTTGTGTTGTACGAGTTCACGGTCTATCAAAGAGGGTTTTACGTTGATTCATTCTGTGTTCATCTTACGTTTAATCTTCGTTGTTAGATCGTTATTCATTGCTGTTACAGAAACAGGGACTAACAATTGGTATCAGAGCCGATCGAGAACCGATCAGAAGAACGCCTGCAGAATACTCTGTTTTTCTTTACGTTGTTCTTACTGTCGATATTTCACTCTGTAATCTTGTTTCTTGTTCAAAAGTTGTAAAAGTTACACCCTTAGAATCGTCTTTGCAAAGCGATCAAGGGGTATACTTCAGATTTTGTTTTACGCATATTCTGTTTTCGAGATATCTCGAGTAGGGGTTGTCGACATCTTGCTTTTTCACAGGTTCTGCTACGTTTTTCGAGCTGAAAACTTTACCCGAGGATCTCGACATTCTACACTACAGGAAACTACCTTCAGATTTTGCTTATCTGATTTTTACAGTTTGCAGGATTTCGACATTGAGGATTTCGACATCTAGAATTTCGAGATCAAGATTTCGAAAACAGGGTCTCGACATCTGGTCTCGACATTTTACATCTCGAAATTAGATTTCGAGTTTTAATCTCTCGACATTTCAAATCTCGAGATCAGCTTCTCGAAATTTGAAATCTCGAGATCCTTAATCTCGAGATCTTTAATCTCGAGCTCAAAATCTCGATATCGGGCCTCCTTTATCGAAATCTGAAATTTCGATATTCAGATCTCGACATCTGATTTTTCGACTTTCAGCCTCTGAAAATCTTTTGATCAATTTTCTCGAACGGTCAGTTTAGTACAGCAATGGCCTCAGAATTCAATGCGCAAGGGAACAACAGTACCCCTCCTAGTCTTAGGAAGGGAGAATACCAAATGTGGAGGAACAGATTCCTTAATTTCCTTGAGCACAAAGAGGACTCCGCTGCGATGCTTGAATCTTTGCTTGAAGGACCAGCTGAACTCTTGATTTCAGTTGGTGGTGATCCAGAAAATAATCCTCCTATTTTTCCAGAAATAAGGAGGAAAGTGTCATCTGAATACACAGAAGTTGACAGGCTCAGGCTTCGTGGTGATCTCATGGCCAAAACATACCTTCTTCAAGCAATCCCCAAAGAAGTATACGTTCTCATTGACAACATGCAAACAGCTAAGGAAATGTGGGATGAGATAGAGAAGCTGCTCCAAGGCACAAGCATCAGCCTTAAAACTAAGAAGACTACGATTCTTATTGCTTATGACTCCTTCAAAGCAGGTCCAGGAGAACCATTGAATGAGACTTACAACAGACTCGTTCAACTGGTAAATGAACTCAGAAAAATCAAAGTATTCAGGTCCAATCTGGAACTGAATATTAGATTTTTATCCAGCCTGCATCCTGCATGGGAAAAGACAGTGAAGGATGTCAGATCTCGGATAGATTTGGACGAAATTGACCTCTGCACACTCTACGAACATCTGAAGCAATTTGTCAACGAGGTTGCCTGTGCTGAGGATCATCACACCACAAACCCCTTAGCTCTTGTAATGGAGGCTCAGCCAAGAAGGACAACCACTTCACTAAAGAAGAAAAAGAAGAAGGTGGTGGTTGAATCAGATGATGATGATAGTGATGATGACAAATCTGATCTAGAGGCTGAGCTAGCAGACTTACAGAAGAAGATGGCACTGCTTGCCAAAAGATTTGCTAAGAAGAACAGCTCCTCCAACAAGCTGAGAACTTCCTCCTCAAACTACAAGCAGAAGAACCATGATCAAGGATCTTCCAGAAAGGCGCCATCAGCTGAAGACGCCCCCAAATGCTACAACTGTGGTAAGGCTGGACATGTCATCAAAGACTGTCGCCTCCCAAAGAAGAAAGATGCTAATTTCTACAAGCAGAAGATGCTGTGGAATAAGCAGAAAATGCTGATGGTGCAGAAAGAAGAAGAAACTTCTGCTATGATTGCTGAGAATGAGAACTGGGCAGAAGATTCTTCTGAGGAGGAGGAGGAGGAAGACAATTATGCCCTTATGGCACGAGTGGAGGAAGATGAAAGAAAGGGTGATGCTGCGATCCCCGAAAGCGAATGCTCAACAAGCTCTGTAAGTACCTCACATACTCCTTTAAATAACCAAATGCAGTCCTTACTTGAGAAGGACAATATAATCAAAGAACTAAAGGAGAGACTAGACAATAATTACAGGGTACTGAAACAGAATCTAGACCAAAAGTCTTCCTTAAGTGTTCAACTTGAAATTGCAAAAGATCAGGTCAAAAAGGTGTCCTCAGATTTTGAAAGCATTGAACTTAAGATAGCTGAATTAACTAGGAAATTTGAGGATAGTGAACGAGAAAAAAGCACAGCAAAGGCTGAATGCGATTTTTTGCATAACAAGAGAAGAACACTTTTAAATAAGGTAAAAGAACTAGAGGATCTAGCTGCTAAGAGAGGTCAATCAGAACAAACTGTTTTTCTGCTTAACAACAAACAAAAGGATGACAGATTTTACAATGCTAAAACAGGACTGGGCATGACCAACCCACGTAATCTAAAGAAAGTTAACTGTATTCAATTCTATAACAAAGATTACATGGGATTAGGGTTAGTCGAGAAAATGCATTTTCGAAGTGATGAAGAAAACGCTGAAGCAGAAGAGGAAAAGAGAAAGAATCCAAAGTCTGCGATTTCTTGTGACTATTCCTCTGTTAATGAGAAACAAATTTCACAAGAAAAACCTACTTCCTGCTTTAGTGAATGCCTTGACCCTTATGCCAAAGATATTCCTCATATAGGACATCCTCTAGACCCTCCCCCAAGAGTAGGTATTGCTAAAACTGGTGAGGAACCTTGTATATTTCCCATGGCTCAAAAGCTCAAAAACCTACAGGAAACACTTGATAATGAGAGAGAGAGATTTGAAACTGAAAAGAAAGGTTTTGAACACAACTGGCAGGAACTTCTTCAAAAGTTCAATGATTTGAGTGAGCAGTTTCATGCTAAAACAGACCCTTCTACGACTAAGCCTGACAGCACACACACCTCACATGAGAAAAACAATGCTTTAAAAGGTTCGTCCACTCATCTCTCTTCTCCTTTGTTTATAGGGAATGAAGTGAAGAAGGAAGGAGAAGAGAAGAATGAGTGGAGGAAAAAGAGGAAGGAAATCGCAGATGGCAAAAAGAAAGTTTTTGAGAATAATGCCAGTCCTAGATCTAGTTCTATTTTTTACTCTAAAGTTAATTGTAATTCTGTCTCTACAAAACAAACTTCTAGTAGTTCAGTCTTGAGTCCCAAGCTGAATATTTCTGAGACATCTTCTAGACAACGTTCTATTTATAATACAAGTGTTGCTTATGGTTATTCTGTTCCAGATCCCCATAATTATGAATGTGATGTGAATGTTGTTAAAACAAAGCCTCTCAGAAAGCTCAAACCTGAAAGAGAAACCAATAAAGGAACTTCTAAGGGAACGTTTTGTATTCCTGATATGAAATATGCTCTTAGAGTTCATTCAAGGAAACATCTTAATCGGCTTTCTAAAGAGGAGATTTTCAAAACCAAACTTAAGAAACAACCGTTCAATCACAAAGCACCTGTCTACTCTCCTCCTAAACCTAAAACGGAAAGGTGGGTCCCCAAGATAAGACCCACCAAACCTGAAACTGAAAGGTGGGTCCCCAAGATGAGACCTACCTAACCTGAAACTGAAAGGTGGGTCCTCAAACGAAGACCCATCCAAACTGAAACTGAAAAATGGGTCCCCAATCGAAGACCCATCAAAACTGAAACTGAAAGGTGGGTCCCCAAATTCAGACCCACCAGAACTAAAATGGAAAGGTGGGTTCACAACAACAGACCCACCAAAATGGAAACTGCGAAGTGGACTCCAAAAACCAGACACACTGCAAAAGCAGATCTGGCTATTGGAAAGCCCACAAAAGATAGATCTTTTGTTGAAAGAGCTGCTGATCTTGGATCACAGCTCAAAGCAAGATTTAAAAAGGTGTTTTTTGATAATAAGGAAGGACCCACTCCAAGTTGGGTACCTAAACCTGTTTGATTGTTTTGCAGGACGGTCATGTGTGGCACTTAGACTCAGGATGCTCAACCCACATGACCGGAATAAAGCACCTTTTGAGCAACTACACCAACTGCTTCGGAGGCAATGTCAGATTCGGGAATGACGCCTCATCTCCTATTCTTGGGTATGGGGACGTCGTCTGTGCCAGTGTCACTATAAAAGACGTTTCATTTGTCAAAGGGCTCAAACACAACTTACTGAGCATTGGACAATTCTGTGACAGCGGGATGGAAGTGAGGTTCTTTGCAAAACAATGCTGTGTTCTTGACAGCACAGGGGATACATTATTAACGTGTTACAGAACATCAAATTTGTACACTATTGATCTGAAAAGCGTCCAATCCACCACTTCCATCTGTCTGCTGTCCAAAGCTTCAACTGAACAGAACAACCTATGGCACAGACGTCTCTCCCATCTGAACTTCAAACATCTATCAACCTTGTCCTCCAAGAAACTTGTTAAGGGGCTTCCTCTGTTAAAGTCTTCCACTGAAAATCATTGTAGTGCCTGCAAAATGGGCAAAATGACGCGAAGCTCCCACAAGTCAAAAACCAAACCATCATCTACACATCAGTTGCAGCTAATTCACATGGATCTGTGTGGACCTATGAGAGTCCAAAGCATCAACGGTCGCAAATACACTCTGGTAATCGTTGATGATTTCTCTAGATACACATGGACAAAATTTCTCTATTCAAAAGACGAGGCTGCAGAAAACATTATGACCTTTATCAGAACCATCCAGAAACTGCTACAGCACAATGTTCGAATCGTTAGAACTGACAATGGAACCGAGTGAAAAAATCAAACTCTAACTGAGTTCTATGAATCACTCAGTATCACTCAGCAATTTGCAGCAGCTAAAACTCCCCAACATAACGGAGTTGTTGAGAGAAAGAACAGAACCCTTGTTGAAGCAGCACGCACCATGTTAATCCAATCCAGACTGCCTCACTTCATGTGGGCAGAGGCAATCAATACTGCGTGCTTCACTCAGAACAGAACATCCATCCATAAACGCTTTGACAAGACTCCATATGAAATCCTATTCAACAAAACTCCCGACATCTCTTTCTTCAAGGTTTTTGGCTGCAAGTGCTTCATACTCAATGATCAGACAGAGAGAAGTAAGCTGGATCCCAAAGCCAGAGAAGGCGTGTTTATTGGCTACTCACTGCAATCCAAAGCTTACAGAGTCTATCTCAGAGACAAGCGCACTGTCATCGAGAGTGTAAATGTTACATTCTATGAAATGGCAGACTTTGCGATCGAACATCTCCAGACTGATCCATCAACTGCTGTACCAGTAGCTTCTGATAAAGCTGAATCAAACACCGAACACGACGATGTGATTCTCGACTCTCTCTTCAGAAACTTCTACGAGAACTCACAACCTCCACCTCCTGCCTGCACTCCAGAGTCAACATCAACTCCAACAGCAGAGATTCCGCTCCTCACAGGACCAGACGATGTACCATCCATACCCTCAACCCCTCAAACCAATCCCAGAGGTGTGGATGATCACGGCTTTGCTACAAGTCCGGAATCATCTCCATTACACACCACAGCTGATCCAGAGCCTTCAACCACACATTAGGACTCCGATCAACCAATAATTACTCCAACTCCTCTAGCTCATGAGAGGAAGTGGACGAGAGCACATCCCATTGAACAAATAATAGGTGATCCAAGTCAAGGTGTGCGAACAAGATCCGCAACGATGAATGAATGTCACTTCGCATGCTTCCTAAGCCAGTCAGAACCATCAAAAGTCTCCGATGCGCTACTTGATCCAGATTGGGTGATTGCGATGCAAGATGAACTCAATCAGTTTGACAGACTGGATGTATGGTCACTGGTACCCAGGCCTCAGAGAAAGACAATCATTGGCACGAAGTGGGTATTCAAAAATAAAAGGGATGAAGAAGGCACAGTCGTAAGGAACAAGGCAAGGCTGGTCGCAAAGGGATATAATTAACAGGAAGGCATAGACTACGATGAGACGTTTGCACCCGTAGCTAGAATTGAAGCAATCCGCCTCTTTCTTGCATACGCGGCGCACAAAAACTTCACTGTCTTTCAGATGGACGTCAAAACAGCTTTTCTAAATGGGACTTTAGAAGAAGAAGTCTATGTCGCTCAACCCGAAGTATTTGTAGATCCAAAATTCCCAGACCATGTATACAAGCTCAAGAAAGCTCTCTATGGGTTGAAACAGGCACCCAGAGCTTGGTACGATGCCTTGACTGAATTTTTGATCGATTCAGGTTTCTCAAAAGGAAAGATTGATACTACTCTGTTTATCAAGCGACAAAAGTCTGACATCATTCTGATTCAGATCTATGTTGATGACATCATCTTTGCCTCTTCAAATCCGCGCATGTGCCAACACTTTGAGAAACTCATGAAAACCAAGTTCGAGATGAGCATGATGGGCGAACTTAAATTCTTCTTAGGCCTGCAAGTAAGACAACTCTCTGATGGCATTTTCATCAATCAGTCCAAATACATTCTGGATATGCTAAAGAGATTCAACATAGAAGGCAAATCCTCCATGACGACCCCCATGTCCCCAAACAACAAACTGGATTCAGACCCCTCCGGGAAGCCAGTTGATGCTACAAATTACAGGGCCATCATTGGATCTTTGCTATATCTCACGTCAAGCAGGCCTGACATTGTCTTCTCCACATGCTTATGTGCTCGCTTTCAAGCAAATCCGAAGGAATCCCATCTGACAGCTGTACGACGAATTTTAAGATACCTCAAAGGCACGGTGAATCTAGGCCTTTGGTATCCCAAGCATTCAGGCTTCGATCTAGTCGGATACTCGGATGCTGACTTTGCTGGTTGCCGGATGGACCGCAAAAGTACATCGGGAGCCGTCCAATTCTCGGGCGAGAAGCTAGTCTGCTGGTCTTCCAAAAAGCAAAACTGTGTGTCAACATCTACAGCTGAGGTCGAATACGTCGCGGCTGCTAGTTGTTGTTCACAAATATTATGGATGAAGACTCAGCTACAGGACTACGGCTACACATTCCGCCACATCCCGATCTACAGTGACTCTCAAAGCGCCATCGTCATCACAAGCAATCCGGTTCACCACTCCCGCACCAAACACATTGATCTGCGCTATCATTTTATCAAGGATCACGTGGAGAAAGGAGACATAGATATCTACTTTGTAAGCTCAGAGCTTCAACTGCCTGACTTGTTCACTAAGGCATTGGATGAAAAAAGATTCCAGTTCCTAGTCTCCAGGTTGGGCATGTTGAACCTCGAGCCTGTTTAATTTTTGTCTCCACTGGTCTGAAAAGTGTGTGTGTGGGACTTGTAAAAAGTGTGTGTGAGTGTGATATGTAAATAGTGTGTGTGCGTTGCATGTGTTGAGGGGGAGAAAACCAGAAAAATAACAAAAAAAAATAGTGTGTGTGCGTTGCATGTGATGAGTGGGTGAAAAATCAAAAAGAACAAAAATAGTGTGTGTGCGTTGCATTTGTACATATTGTTCGTTGCATTTTTTGAGGGGGAGAAAATTTTCACTGTTTGAGGGGGAGCTAATTTTCACTGTTTAAGGGGGAGTTCTCTATTTTTACTGGTTTTGGGCCTCGAAAATTTTTAAAAGGGCACTGTGTGCCAGCCCAATCATTCGGGCTCAACTATTACGGAGGAGGTCCAAATTTTTTAATCGCGTATATAAGCCTCGAAAAACCCTTCACTTCCTATTTCTAAAACCTTTCGCAAAGGCTAATTTCGCAAAGCAGAGCTCTTCCAAAATCTTCCGCATACTCTCTTCTTCTTCAATTCTCTTTCCCGAAAACCTTCAAGGTAGTTTATCATTTGATTTCGAGTTTCAAAAACGCTCTCAACAAACAATCCATCTCGAAAACTTGAAAACATGTTCGTGTTCGTCATCCAGAAACGAACGTTTGATTTCGCAAAACCTTGAAATTTCTCAAAATCAAGTTTATTTTGTTTGAATGTATGTCGTAATCTCGCTTGTCATCAATTTCGTATATTATATCTTTGTTTTTGCAGGTGGTTAATCTCTTCGAAATCGTCGGTTCATCTTCTCGAAATCAAGATCTCGAGATGGGCAGCTCGACATCTTGATCTCGAGATTTGAATCTCGAAATCAAGATCTCGAGATCTGCATCTCGACATCTTGATCTCGAGATTTGAATCTCGAAATCAAGATCTCGAGATCTTCATCTCGACATCTTGATCTCGAGATTTGAATCTCGAAATCAAGATCTCGAGATCTTCATCTCGACATCTTGATCTCGAGATTTGAGTCTCGAAATCAAGATCTCGAGATCTGCATCTCGACATCTTGATCTCGAGATTTGAATCTCGAAATCAAGATCTCGAGATTTGGATCTCGAAATCATAATCTCGAGATTCAGATTTCGAGATTTGGACTTAGCAAATTTTTTTCAAAACTCCACCTGCATAAACTTATCTGACAACTGCAAATCAAACTCTTTCAATCAAATCAAACAGTTGAACTTCATGTGCTGACCCCCTGCTTCTACAGTTTAAAATGGCAAGAAACACTCAAACACAGATCGATGATGCCATCTACCCCCAAGGAAAATGGATCAAGGTGCTGGACAACAATTTCCAGCTAGACCTTGCGGTGTTCAAGTGCCAGAACCCCATAGTGCCAGCGATCATGAAAGGTCACTATCTCTGGCCTGCACTTCATAACTCAAAACCAGTGCCAGAGATATACCTACAACAATTCTGGGGTCATATGCACACGGATTCGCTGAAGGATCGCTCCAAAATCAAGACCAAGTTGAACGGCATGCGGGTGATTCTGACACCATCCACTCTTCGGACTACTCTATCGCTGCCGATTCATGATGAGTACGGTGCATTGCCGTCCACCCCAGATCTATTGAAAGATGTGGCGTCCCTAGGCTACACATCACTACTGCCACAGCTCTCCAACTTCAACGGAGCATATCTTCACCATCCATGGAAAAATCTAATCGGGCTGGTGAACAAGTGCATGTCGCCTAAGCATGCTGGCTTCGACAAGTGCAACAAGCAAATACTGCTAGTCTTCCATGGGATCGCCTTCAACAAAAACTATGACTTGGCACAGCTCCTCTTCTCAGAGCTAATGGACCTGGTCAAAGCCAAAGAAAAGAATAGGCCAGGTACCATTCCGTACGCAAGATGGCTCGGGCTGATCATACACGACTGCATGGCAGAGCACGCTTCCATACCAAAACGCAGTACGGTTCCTCACTTCACAGCACCGAAGCTACAATATTTTAAAGCAGACAAGAATCCTACCTTTGGTCTGAGGATACCTGGATTTCTGCTCAAGCTGGTCAAATCTTCAAATCCAGCAGTCCAGCAGTACAAGGAAGCCACAGAGAAAACTGTCCCTATGGTTCAGCAAAACCCAGCTGGACCTACCCCAGGGGCAAAGCCGAGTGTTGGTAAGGGTCCAAAGAGAGCCCAAAAGCCACAGAAACCAGTGGCCGGTTCGCCCAATGAAGGAAAGTCTGACGACTCTCTAGAGACGAGTCAGGCGGCTGAGGGCACCGAAACATACGCTGAGGAAACAGCCAATGAATCGTCAAGTGAAGCCCAAACAAACACTGACGACGAGGCTTCCGAGAGCGTGGGAACGGAGAGCGGGGAATCTGGCTCGGATGATGACGACGATGACAATGACAGTGATGACGTGGAGCTCACATATGCCCTGATCAGAAAAGGGAAGCTGCCAGTCGAATCTCCAAAGAAGAAAAGAATTACTGCTGAAGACGCAGCACCAATAATCGCTGGCAGACCCCAAGTCTTCATAATCAAGGAAAAAGCTAAGCCGGTAGTTGTTTCCAGCGAGACAAACTGCTCAAAGGACGACTATGACGAGGCAGCTCATACAATCAAGAACTCTGAAGAAGTCGTCATCCGGGAGAAAAGGGCCAAAGTCAAGAACGATAAGACTGCCAAGGCAAAGCCCCAGCCCCGAGCCAGAAAGAGCCTGATTGATAAGGCATACGAGCATATCTTTGCTGGCTGCGATACATTTATCCAGATAAGCCGAGCTGAATCCTTAAGCACAGGAGCCGATCTTTTCGGTTCCCGGGTAGAAGTCGCAACATCTGGCTCAACTGCGCAAGCACAGCCCTCTCCCAGCCACTCGATAGCCTCTCAACAGGCTATTGTTTCAAAAGAACGGGACTCCAACCCCTCGCTGGTTCCTTCTGAATCAGTTGAGCGTACAATTGACCTATCTCCCGAGGTCAAAACCCTTTCTTCTCACACATCGAGTCTAGGTGTCACATTCCCAACATTTTCTTCATTTTCTAGGACACCTACACTATTCACTGCACATACAGGTGCACACACCCTGAACGCAACAACCAGAGCGCAATCTATGACGGTTGGAAGCCCTGCTACGCCCACAATGATTCCATCATTGAATGTAGGCCACACATCAGCAATCTTCACTGATGCTGTGTCAACAGTTACAACCCCCGTAACAGGTCACCCTACCTTTGAAGACGTAAACGTTCTACTCAATCGCTTCCTAGATTCCACCATTAAACCATGGGTGCAAGATGCAATGACCGCTCTAGCACAAGAATTTAGGACCACCCAAGCGGTTCGGTCTGAACAAACCCCACCCCAACCTTCACCTGAACCGTTCATCTCCCATACACAACCCGTATCCTCCACCCCTCTATCCCACCAATCCATAAACTAAATTCCCATTCCTTCTTTTTCTCGGGGAACCCAGGATACAGAACCAGTATTCTCCCCACACCCGACCACACCCTCCATCGATCTCTCCTCACTATCCTTCGACACTCTAGTGTCGACTTTGCTGAACAACCTCCTAAACACCCCTGAAGACAAACTTACTCTTCATCAGCAAGCCATACTTGAAGCCTTTCTTTCTTCACCTGAAACCAAGAGCACTTGCAAGGAGAGTCCTCGTGGTCGCAAACGTTCCCATGAGGACCCCAATGATTCGGATCCTCATGAGGGGGAGAACAAGCGACCTCGATCACTTGAGCAAACTGCCCTACCAAGCCAAACTCCACAGCCCATCCAACCCGAAACCTCGACAAACCAACAGCCACCACCCACAGCCAACTTATCTAGCATGGTCGAGCTAGAAATAACATCCCGAGGCGTATCTCCCAGAGATACCAACCGAGGAGGGGATGGAAGTCCTGATGATGTTACCAATGGTACATCTTCTGCATCAGGCCATCAGTTGGAACCTAGTTCTAAGCTGATGTCAACGGGCAATCCAAGAGAACCCGGTAGTGCTACTTAGGAACACTCACCACCTCAAAAACAACAAAGAGTTCCATATATTTCCCCAGGCAAAGACATCCATGATGCACTGGAGGAGGCGGTGATATATGACAAATGGCCGAGACAATGGACATAATGGGATGATCTTCGAAATGAGGCTGAACAAGAAGACATGCAAAGAAATTGGTGGCTACGAGAGCTAATTAACAAATGCTCTAAAGATATCAGAAGGCTCGAGGACGATGAACGCAAGGAAGGGGAGAACTACAAGGAATCCCAGAAAACTCTTGAATCCGTAGTAAGACAATCAGCGGGAAGACTTCCCAAGACAGAGAAACCCTGGGATAACGTTCGCATCAAAGCCCCCTTCCAAGAGGAAATCAGAGAGCATATCTGGCGTAGACCAGACAGAGTCAAACCGCTGAATGAACTGAAGCTAAGAGGCCTTACTCATCTAAAAGGAAAGCAGGCTGGAGGTCATCTGCATATGCTGCTACAAAGGTCAACCGGTACACAGAGAGAACTGATAGAACAAGATCTGAAGTCAAATATTCTCCCAATTCATCAAATTCTACAAGTGAAGGCTGAAGATTACCATGGAGTAATATTCTACACTTACAGACTTCAACGCACTGACGGGAGCGAATTTACTTGCCCAGAGAACGATTTCATCATGCTGAAACCGGACGACATCTATAAATGTTCATGGCTTATAGATACCTTCCGGTCAGGCAGAGCATAACATACAGCGAAGGTCTCGCAGCTATCAAAAGATTCATGCTTAGACAGATCCGAGTACACTCTTCACATGACCTACGGATGGCTATTGAGTGCAATCTGAAAAAGACAAATCTGACAAAGCCAAGACTGTATGGTCCAGAACTTGAAGACTTCCCAGCCTACCACATCTTCTTCACACCGCCAGCAGTCACCTATCTGAACCACAAGAACGAAAAACGTCTGATGGTAGTTAGTGAAATTGAAAAGTACGGTGACGGAACGCTGAAGATAATAAAGGAACAGCTTCTAAAGATGAAGGCAGAGCTAGAAGAAAATCTTCAAGAGGCATCGTCCTATGTTCAAAAGGAACACTCTACAGTAGAGACAATCTTAAAGGCCATTGACGATCGCCCCGAAAAGAGAAATATGCTGAGGCAATATGAACATGCACTTGGTATGAGGAAGCACTACTTCAAGTCACAGAAGCAATAAGAGAATGGCACTTGATCACAAAGGGGGAGATTGTTGGAGATATTTAATTGTGAATCAAGTTTGTCATAGATTAGCTTTATATTTAATCCTTGTATTTAATTAGTGCATAAATTAGATAGCAATCGGGCCAAGTGTTAGGCCCATATAAACAGGCTAAAAGCCTTGTACGCCTAACCTAAACCTCGCCTATAAAAAGGGAGTCGAGGGTTTAGGATTAGGTTAACGTCGTACTTATTCTTCATAGCCTTACGCGCATATTCTTGTGTTGTACGAGTTCACAGTCTATCAAATAGGGTTTTACGTTGATTCATTCTGTGTTCATCTTACGTTTAATCTTCGTTGTTAGATCGTTATTCATTGCTGTTACAGAAACAGGGACTAACACACCACTTGGTCCAACATTATGGCCAACAAACTGTTAATGGTACCGTCTTAACAATAAGAGGTCAATAACTTGGTTTCCAACGGTTCCTTAGGTACAAAAACATTCTGCTCATGGTTTTGTTCAAAACATTTCGATGGTAAGATATTGAGAGGTTAATTATATAGTTTAGAAATCGATGGCTCTGATACCACTTAATTGTCACGCACCGGACCGCATCCGGGCCACGTAGACAACCACCGTACAACCCGATAAGAACAACAACAGTTCATCCCTATTGAATTGTACAAGGCGTCCGATTGATTCTATTGCCAAACCGATTAGTAAACACATACAATCCACATCAATATCATAATCAACAAATGCGGAAATAATAATATGTTTAATACTTAGCCACACGTGGCAAACACGGACACACAGGCCCCCAACTGTTTTAAAGAAAACATCATTCGAAAATCCATGAGCAGTTTGTAAATTTGAAATAAGAATGGAAGCACGAACCACGTCTTCCTTCTTGATCAATCACCCTAGGCAAAGGTGCAGGTAGTAGGACTCTAGCCTCAACATGAAAAATGTGAGGGCCCCCCGGAGGGGTCAGTACTCCATAGAAGTACTAGTGACAAGTAGGCTATATGAAGAATATATAATGTTTCAGACATGAGACCCAAAAATAGGGTGATACATACATATATATGTATATATGAATATATGACTCATCCATCCGATGATACATACTGTATATATATTTGTAAAATACTCGACCCGTAGGTCATTTCATTCAAAGAGTCTTTTAGAGATAAAGTTCTTACCTGACCTTTCTCACTCCTTTCCCGAATGCCTAGCTCACAAGCTACATTCTACATTCATAATATCCTACCGAGTTTTGGGAGCATTTAGCATCCCGGGGATACTCAACCCCAACCGAGTTTCAGGATCATTTACCGTCTCGGGGATACTCAACCCCGACCGAGTTTCAGGATCATTTGCAGTTCCGGGGGTACTCAACCCCAACCGAGTTTCAGGATCATTTATAGTCCCGGGGATGCTCAACCCTAACCGAGTTTCAGGATCATTTAATGTCCCGGGGATACTCAACCCCAAACCTAATCCTTACCAAACCCTAACCTGGATATGGCTAACCTTTCGTTCCTTTAACTATGGACAATACCTAGCCCTATAGTCATATAACCATCCTTAGGAACCAACGTGGGCGGGTCCCACCTGAACGGCCCACATTTACCCGCTCAAAACTGCCCGTTTTGAGCATAACCCAATACTCGATCGAGTACCCACCTATACTCGGTCGAGTACAGGAGACAGTAGCCCACAAGGCTAATTTTCAATGTATACTCGATCGAGTATTTACCCATACTCGATCGGGTATAGGAGGCAGTAGCCTCCTGGGGCAATTCTTCAGCAAATACCCGGTCGGGTATGTGTCAATACCCGGTCGGGTATGGCAGTTGACTTGGCGGTCAACGCCCGTTTGACCACCCAAACGGAGTCCGATTAACGTGAAATTTTATACACATATACTTATTGACGTCCTTGATCCAAAAATACCATTTTGGATCCCTGGAACATTACACATAATAAGTTATCACATTTTTAATCACCAAACCTACATGACATGCTCTTCAACTATGTTTTGTGTATAATCATGGCATAAGCAAACACTTGGTTATCTTTAATCATTCCACAAAACATATCCTTGATTACTTTAGGTAATCTCACGCCTCACGCAAAAGTTATAAAGCATAAAGTCGTCTTCTCACCTTAATGAAGCTTATGAAGTTCTAGCCTTCCCGATTTAGCTCCGGCGAAACTCCGGCAAACTTCAACGAACTCCGGCGACAACTCCGGTGACCCTTTCAACTCCGTGAAAGTTCCTTGAATACCTTAGACAAGTTACTAATCGGTTTTATCATCATAAAACCCATAGTAATACAAATAACCTCAAAAAGGTTATTTTCCGGCGAACCGGTCACTTTGGCTTCTAAGTCCGTTCTTGGACTTAGAACTACCTTCCAACCCCTCATTCTACTTCTCTAAACATGTAGAACAATTCTAGGGGTCCTCCATATAACATATAAGTCATATGGTAGTTAAAGAGGTTTCAGAGGTTTAGCTCGGATTTGGCTATGGGAGAATGAGGTTTCAGAACTTCCTTTCTTCCTCTCCTTGGTCTTGGCCGAGTTAGTGGGAGGGGGATGGGTAATAATACCCTTTTTGGCTCATTTGAGCAATGAGTGATGGGAAGCCCCCCCCCCCCATGTTTTCTATGATGCCAATCATCTCAAACCAACTTCCTCCCACCTCCATCCATTTTCCACGCCTCCCAGCTCACTTTGATGAGGTATACTCGTGGGTTGGCCCCCACTTATGTGGGAGGTCAACCCTTTGTGTCCCCGAGTGTACAATTGGTCCCGAAAGTTGTATTTTCCGGACTGCTTTAACTATATTTTATTTTATCGGGTCAAATAAAATATAACACTTGTTCCCAATCCTTATTGGACCTTAGAATCAATATGCATTCTCCAATTTTAATTTAGAAGTCTCCGAAATCCCTTTTTGGGCTGTTATCTGATAAATTGTCGATACTGATAATTTGGCCCCGTTTGACCAACCGGTCAACCCTGTGCCATTGCCATGGCCCAATTAGGATATCCACCACCATATACATATTATCAAGTCCAAGATTAATATAATATGTGGTCCCGATAATATCGGGCGGCCCCACAACCGGTGTGGTCCCCACGTGAATTTTACTATTCACGTAAAAGAAATGATAAAAATTTACAATCACGTAAAAATGCTTTTCTACATTTCTCAGGGTTCAATACATAATTTGATAAAGTACAAATACTTGGGGGAGGTGTTACAGAAGGCTCACATGTTTGAGGAGAATCGAGGGCACCTGCAAGGGTTGAGATCAAATTTCCCAGTACACACTCCGGTAGCCTCCGGCACCACAATCAACCCCGGAGGCTCAAATCGTAGGAGGCCACGTGATGCACATCACTTGGAAAAACATTCCAAGTCCTAAAAAGATTGGCCCTCGGTCAACTCAACATACAATCAAAGGCTTAGTGGTAAAACTACGCTTGAAAAACGTCTGTCCTAAATCTTAGGCCTTCGGTCAGCTCGTGACTAAATGGAGACATAAGCCGAGGGCACAACAGTGACCATTACATAGAAATTTTTCTAAATCCTGAACTATTAGCCCCCGGCCATCAATGGAGGAGGTCTTACAGCTTACACAACACAAGGCACACGAAAGAAGATGTCAACCAGGGGCAAAAGTTGTAAGCAACACTTAGAAAAATTTTCTAAGTCCTAAATTTTTGGCCCTAGGTCAATTCATGACAGCTACACAGGTTCAGAAGGAAGCATCGGCCGAAGGCCTACTTAACAAACAACTTAGAAAAATATTCTAAGTCCTAAAATTTTGGCCCTCGGTCTACTCACGACCGCTACCCGAGTTCAGAAGGAAGCATCAACCGAGGGCCTAGTACTCAACAAACACTTAGAAAAAATTTTCTAAGTCCTAAATGGCTGACAATTCAAATATCAAAATACGAAGGCATTCAATCACAAGAAAAATACAGAGGCATTCATCCACAAGAAAAAGACGAAGGCATCCATTCACAAGAACAAAAAACGAAGGAATTCACTCGAACAACAAACAAGGAGAAGGAAACTTTCATTCACAACAAAGGAAAGAGTAATGTGTTTAAATTACAACAGTGGCCGAAGCCGAAAACCATAGAATGTTACATTGCAAAAAGGTATTGTTTAAAAATTGCCAAAGTACAGATCATGGATTGGCAACTTCGGCAGCACCTCCTCGGGTGGCTTGGAAGAGACATCCCCTCTGGCCTCCTCTTCCTCCTCAGCCTCTTTCAGCAGCTCAGAATCTTCTAAGTCTGGCCTCTCGACATCTGCAGGGAGGGGGACTCTGACGTCAGGTTGAAGGGGGGGAAGGTCATATGCCGTCGGATCAAAAGCTTTCGGCTCAATCTTCAAGTGTCGGGCCAGCCTTCTGTAGATGAGGGCCTGGGTGAAGAACTCCCCTCCAGCATAGTAGTCCTCGCCCTTCCGGGCTAGCCACATCGCCCCAAGGCCTTTCACCCACTCAGCAGTGGACGCCTCCACCGCCGAAGCTACCCAGTCCTTGTGACCTTCGGCCCTCCACCCCTCGGCGATGAAGGCAGCAACAGCACTGGCGATAGCTTCTGCCTTGGCGGCCTCGGCCTCCTCGGCGGCTTTCTTCGTGGCCTCAGCAGTGGCCCTCTCCGCTTCGGCCTTCTCCTTAATGGCTCTCTCCGCCTCAGCCTTCTCCTCTTCTAGCCGGGCCATCTGCCTTACGACCTCAGCATTATCATGGATGAGCTTCTTCATAGCTTCATCTTGTTGCGCCTTATGAAGGCATCATTCGTCGAACCTCCGGGCATGCTCACCGAGGGCTATGCAGGCCTGTTAACAATAGACAAATGAGTTAGACTATTATGCAAATACGCTAAATGAGTAACGAAGGAGAAGAGAAACTTACAGTAGCGGAGGACCGGAGGATCTTAGACTCGAGGGCCTCGTCATCAAGCCTGCCAAGGGCTGTCCTATCTAGCGAAGGAGTGGCCCCGCTCAAAAACTCCCGAGGGTCCACGGTGCCATGTATAATGGCGGTCCCCTTCAAGGGGGAGAACTGTATATCCTCCCGGGGCAAGCCCACTTCACCCTTCTGCGCCGGAGGGAGGTTGGAAGCAGTCGTCGCCAATACAGCATGTGGCCCGGAGGTGGAGTACTGTTCATCCACAATCATGACCGGTGGAGCCTTCTTCTCTGCATCCCCCTTTTTCAGCTTCTTGCCGCCGGGGGCGACTCATTTGTCAGCCGCCTTCCTCTTGGCAGCAGCTACGGCATCATCACAGGGGGCGGCTGAGGGCTCACCCCCCTTTTTGAAAAAATCGCCGACGGGCTTCTGCTTGCCCGTCTCCTTTTTCTCCCGCACCTTCGCCTTTTGTTTCTTCAAGGCAGCGAAGGAGTTGATGTCCATCTTAACACCTGCAAGACAACACAAGTAAATAAGGCCGAGGGGTCAAAATAAAAGAAATATGTATATCAGCTACAAAAAAAATTCTAAGTACAAAAGGAAAGAGCCCCCGGGAACTACCTCCTGCGCCTTCGAAGGCTCCATAAAAAATGGGGTACTTCTCATCCTGTTCCCCCAGGAAACGATAGCACCGAAAGCCGAGGTCATATAGATCCGGCTCGAGAATGGACTCCTTGATCATCACATTCTTCTTACGACCTTCCGGAATCTTGGCAAGCTTTTTCCCATCCTTCTCGAGGGCAGCACTCCCTACCTTTGGATGCCACTTGAAGCGATCCCTCATCTCCCCTGGGAACGGGTTTTCCGCCATCCTAATGTAGCAGAAACGGTCCTACCAGCCCTTATGCGACGAGGGCGCCTCAGTGACTAGCCTCCACTTGGCAATCTGTTGCAAATTTGCGAAGCCTTCAGCATTCGCATGACCCCCTTGGCAGAGGTTGAAACTCTGGAAGAAAAGATCAAGGCTCGGAGCCGCCCCCGGGACCGACAGAGGCTCAGGAAACCAGCGATGTATGAGTGGTTGTTTGGGGTCAACTGGCAGGGGGCTAAGCCCACGAACCGAAGGTATTCGAGGAGGAAGGGATGTAGAGGAAAACGAAGGCCCAGGGAGACGGAGAGGATGTGGACAACAAAACAGCCCTCGGGAGCTCGGGATAGCACATCATCCAGCCCCGGCTCCACCACAGTCACCGAGGGCCCCACGTGTAGCTGCATCATGTAGCATTCCGCCCTGTTGGCCCTCGACTTCAGCGCCAGAGCAGCAGTGTTCAACCATGAGTACCCTTCTGGTATCCCCACTAGTTTCCCGTGATCAGCTGCACTCTCCTTCTTCTTGGGGGCTCCCGTCTTCTTCTTCTTCAACATCATTGCGGAGGGGCATAACAACAATGGTGACCTTCATCCTCTCCTTCTGCTCCTCCTCAGCAACTTGGACAGCGAGGGCCATCTCCTCGTCATCGTTTACTTACTCGAAGTCCTCGGCCTCCATTTCCACCCGGAGGTTGTCCTGAACTTCCTCAGCTACCACTGAATCATTCTCGCCTGAGAGTTGCTCGCTCGAATACTCCATCCGAGGTCGAAGGGTTCGAGAAAAGAAGATTTCCTAAGGATCGACTACCACTAGGCCTAAGACCACAAGGCAACAAACCTACTAAGGAAGCAAAAAGCAGGGAAGAACTAACCTCAGAAATGGGGATTGGATCAAAGGGTTGTTTCTCTCTCTATAAATTTTTTGCCAGAGCTTCACTACAACAAGAATGCATAAAGGAAAATAGCGCCGGCCAGGGGTATTTATAGGCCCCCCCAATCCGGGCTTGGGCCAAAAACCGGGCCCCCGAAAGGAAAATCATCATTACAGACCGTCGCTTCAGCCAACCGGTGACACCCGCCCGCGTACAGCCAACGAACACACGCCACGTGGAAACCCTCTCCAACGGTCATATCCCAACGGCTATTTTTTGAAAACACTAAGGTGCCCTCATCTAGCACCCCTCAAACAACACTATGCATGTCTTCGCTAGCTCCTTCAAAACTCCTTCATCAGTGTTAACCCCTGGCCTCACAACGGGAAAACCTCTCAGGAACCCTTAGCCCTCAACATGTTGAGAACCAGGAAGCCCTCCGGGGTCACACCTTCATAAATTACGGGAGCCCTCAGCCTCCAACTTATCAAGAGCTAAGGAACCCCCCTCAGCAACACAGGAGCCATCACTTATGACAACACGCCCTCAGCCCCAATGACTGAGGGACTCCCCTCAGCACCCCCCGGGATATCAACAATTAGCCTTCGGCTAATCAAGAAAAGGCCATCGAACCACGGACATCCCTCGACATCAACATTGTTCTTCATTTCAAACCAAGGGCTCACCTTTTTTGATTCATCATTGGGGGAATTCGGTGCACTCTTTTTCCCTCATTAGGATTTTTCCCAAAGGGTTTTCCTAATGAGGTTTTTAACGAGGCATCCCCCCAAAATGAAACGAAAAGGGTCAGGCCCTCGGCCCTATGCTAATAGCAGGCACTACCCTACTCCTTTTCACCACATTATATGTGCCTCAAGGAGTGGGGGACTGGTAGACCCCTTCGGGAAAATCACAAAAATGCAAAATGTTGGGAATATTTTATGGTGTTCAATCTAGTTAGTTACATTTGTATTTATGTAGTTATTAATTAAAAGTGTAATACGGGCCACAAATTTGTATCAGCCCGTGGGCTTCCTTGTAACTCGTAAGTTAGCCAACTTCTCCTATAAAAGGAGGCTAACTTACGGGAACCCTAACTGATCGTGAGAGGCTTAGAGACGCGGAGGCGTAAAGATAGAGAGAGTAGGGTTGCCGCTGCTCTCCTTCTCCAGGGAGAGCAGCGGCCAATTCATACGGTATACCAGATTCGCGTTTAATCTTCGACATATCTTTCTATCTGCTTCTTTTATCACTGCTATGGTTGTATGATTGTTAGTATTATGGATTTATCATTTGGTATCAGAGACGAGGCGTGAAACTGGTTGGATCTATCTGCGATTTTTGGATCTAACGAAGAACTGCTCTGTTTTTTCTTCTGTTTTTCTATATGTAGAGATTTGCTCCTGTAATCTCGTTTGTGAACGAAATTTTGTATAAATCATACTGTTGGACTCGCCTTTCAAAACCGATCCAGCAGCATACCTCTTTTTTCGTTTTCTGCAATTTTTATATTTCGAAGATCTCTACATTGAGATCTCGAAATCCTTATTTTTCACTGCTGCAGAAACGTTTTTGGCTTGAAACTGATACAGGAGAATCTCGACTTTCAGGGCTATTCAGAACAGGTTTCAGATTTTCAAAAATCAATGTTTTCGTTTTGCAGGATCTCGACATTTAGGGACTCGATTTCCTCTTCTCGACATCTTGATCTCGAGATTTGAATCTCGACATCTTGATCTCGAGATTTGCATCTCGACATCTTGATCTCGAGATTTGAATCTCGAAATCTTGATCTCGAGATTTGCATCTCGACATCATGATCTCGAGATTTGAATCTCGAAATCAAGATCTCGAGATTTGAATCTCAAATCAAGATCTCGAGATTTGTAATCTCGAGATTTGGTATTTCGAGTTTAGGAATTTCGAGTTTTGGGATTTCGACATTTGGGATCTCGATGTTTTGGATCTCGACATTCTGAAGATTTCGAGATTTTCAAAATTTCTCGATGTTTTGAATCTTTCAAAGTTTGCAGTTTCTTGGAACTCATAATTCGAATCTTGACATCCTTTGCAGTTCATCGAAGCTTTACATTATAAGGATCTCTGAATGATTCCCTGCTTATATAAATGTTTCAGGAGTTTTCGATGTTCTGATGTTTTTCAAACAACAAGTTATCGAGAACCCATTCTCACGCGCCCTCACTCGCAGTCCTTGAGGGTCAAAACGTTAGCTTTCCGACAAACATTGTAAATCACCGATGTCCAGGTCAAAACTTAGGCAAATCTGTTCAAATTCTTTCAATGTCAACCCTGAGGTCAAAGCTTTTCTAAACTTCAATGTAAAGGTCTGAAAATCGTAGATAATTCAATCAACCTCGCGTCAACGGTCATCTTACAACAATCAACAATCAACTGCTGAAGCCTCCCCTGACTCGTCAACTTTATGTGATCATCAATATGCTGAAATTCTACATGATGAGCTCAGGGAAACCGTCATGTGTGGTACATGTTCAGATTGCTCCACACACATGGCGGGTATGACAAGCTGTGAGCAATCAAACCTTGCACATTCTGAGGGGGAGTTTCAGTTTTCTCCTCCTGGCGCCTTACACAGACAAAGCAAGGAATCTCTCAAAGGATGCAACATTTTAGGGGGAGTATTCAATGTTATCCTTCCCGGTGCCTAACAATGACAAAACATACCGAGTGCTCCAGTTGAGGGGGAGTACAGAGAGAAAATGAAGAAAATAATGAGAGAACATGTCCCTATGGCTTAGTAAACCCAACTAAGCCTACCCAAGGGACAAAGCCGAGCGTAAGTGCGTAAGTGAGCGAGTGAGTGAGTGAACATTATGAGCATTAGGAAGCAGAAGTATACCAGTGAGAAGAAAAACAATTATCAATGATGAGTCTGCTACCTCAATTGCCTGCTATGAATTGAACATTTGCTCCTAGCCACTAAAATACTCTGGACAATTCCCAAATAGGTTCAGGACTGATTTAATCAGATCCTGGGTAGAAGTCACTGCATCTTATCCAACAGTGCATGTTGAACCCTATCCCAGACCACTCACTTGTCTCCCAACAGACATGTGTTTAATCATAGTTCACGGGGAACCGCATCTCTCATTACTGTCTCCTTCCGAGACAAGTAATACTGACTACAGTGGCCTCAGCCCCATGCCACTGAACTTTCATTGATCACGTCGTGTCTAGTTACTCACTCCCAAACGTTTTGAAATTTTCTAGGACACCGATGCACTTTTTGAGTCAGTTGCAGGTCTTCAAAGACCCGCGAGAACTTCCATAGGCCTCATCTATTGCAGATGTAGACTAATGATTGGAAGGAAGTCCTGCTGTTGCAACATAAGAATCACCAACCTTTTCAGGCCTTTGCTAAAGAGTTTATCTCTATAGTGATGATAACGGGCGTCTTCACGACCCCGGGGGGCTACGTTATCTTCTTTAGATTCTGCTTGTTTTTCATGTTTTTGTTTCCGCAGAATAAAAGAATAAAGGCATGACGCCCCGAATCATCGGATCATCATGAGGGGGAGAGTGGTCCACATGTTGTTAACTGTCAAAAAATCATTCTGGGACACTTCTCTCCTCCTACACTCTCTCTACTATCTCCACTACGTTCACAATTCAACTCAAATGGTCAGCTACGTTCACAATTCAACCATCATTATGTTCCGCTGTGCCACCGACAAGTTCTCCTCAAATGCATTCATTCCAAATAGTCAAAAAGACTACATTGTGGAGGAGACAAAGGTCAAATACTCGTGTCCTGAAGATGAATTCCATGAGCGTCTCCTATTCTCCAAAGAATATTCATTCTAGAGGCGTCCTATTCTCCAAGATGCATTCACTCCAATGAATCTCTTGATTGCTGCAAGACCTTCGTTGTATGTTATGCTCTGCCTGACTGGAAGGTATCTATAGGCCATGAACATTTGATAGATGTCGTCAGGTTTAAGCATGATGAAGTCATTCTCTTGGCAAGTAAATTCACTCCCGTCAGTGCGTTGAAGTCTGTAAGTATAGAATGTCACTCCGTGATAATCTTCAGCCTTCACTTGTAGAATTTAACAAATGAAGCAGATAGAAAGATATGTCGAAGATAAAACGCGAATCTGGTATACCGTATGAAAATCGGCCACTGCTCTCCCTGGAGAAGGAGAGCAGCGGCAACCCTAATCTCTCTCTATCTTTACGCCTCTGCGTCTCTAAGCCTCTATCGATTGTTAGGGTTCCCGTAAGTTAGCCTCCTTTTATAGGAGAAGTTAGCTAACTTACGGGTTACAAGGAAGCCCACGGGCTGATACACATTTGTGGCCCGTATTACACGTTTAATTAATAACTACACAAATACAAAGATAACTAACTAGATTGAACACCATAAAATATTCCCAACAATCTCCCCCTTGGTGATCAATCGTGTTGAATCAGCATTGCAGTGCAGATATCTTTGTCTTTGTTGTTATTGAGCTTCCTTTGTCTTTGAACTTGACTTCTGAGGAAGGCTATCTGAAGAAATCCTTGCAATCTCCCCTTTGATGTCTTCTTGACAATTTGATCTTTGATGCCGGGGGTTGAGGGACCTTCAGTATCTTGCATGTAGTCCTTGCCTTCCAGAAGTTGCTCTTGATTAGCTTGGATGAAATCCGGTGACGCCTCTAGAATGAATATTCTTTGGAGAATAGGAGACGCCCATGGACTTCATCTTCAGGACATGAGTATTTGACCTCTGTCTCCTCCACAATGTAGTCTTTTTGACTATTTGGAAAGAATGCATTTGAGGAGAACTTGTCGGTGGCACAACGGAACATAATGATGGTTGATTTGTGAGTGTAGCTGACCATTTGAGTTGCGGAGATAGTAGAGAGAGTGTTGGAGGAGAGAAGTGTCCCAGAATGATTTTTTGACAGTTAACAGCATGTGGACCACTCTCCCCCTCATGACGATCCGATGACTCAGGGCGTCATGCCTTTATTCTTTTATTCTAAGGAAAAAAAACAGGAAAAACAAGCAGAATCTAAAGAAGATAATGTAGCCCCCCGGGGTCGTGAAGACGTCCGTTATCATCACTATAGAGATAAACTCTTTAGCAATGGCCTGAAAAATGTTGGTGATTCTTATGTTGCAACAGCAGGACTTCCTTCCAATTATTGGTCTACATCTGTAATAGATGAGCCCTATGGAAGTTCTCGCGGGTCATGTAGACCTGCAACTGACTCTAAAAATGCGTGTGTGTCCTAGAAAATTTCAAAACATTTGGGAGTGAGTAACTAGACACGACGTGATCAATGAAAGTTCAGTGGCATGGGGCTGAGGCCACTGTAGTCAGTATTACTTACCTCGGAAGGAGACAGTAATGAGAGATGCGGTTCCCCGTGAACTATGATTAAACACCTGTCTGTTGGGAGACAAGTGAGTGGTCTAGGGTAGGGTTGTGCATGCGCCGTTTGGACAAAATGCAGCGACTTCTACCCGGGATCTGAATAAATTCAGTCCTGAACCTATGGGGATAGTCCAGAGTATTTTAGTGGCTAGGAGCAAATGGTCAATTCATAGCAGGCAATTGAGGTAGCAGACTCATCATTGATAATTGTTTCCTTCTCACTCGAGCCTTCTGCTTCCTAATGCTCATAATGTTCACTCACTCACTCGCTCACTTACGCACTTACGCTCGGCTTTGTCCCTTGGGTAGGCTTAGTTGGGTTTACTAAGCCATAAGAACATGTTCTCTCATTACTTTCTTCATTTTCTCTCTGTACTCCCCCTCAACTGGAGTACTCGGTATGCTTTGTCATTATTAGGCACCGGGGAGGATAACATTGAACACTCCCCCTAGAATGTTGCATCCGTTGAGAGATTCCTTGCTTTGTCTGTGTAAGGCGCCAGGAGGAGAAAACTGAAACTCCCCCTCAGAATGTGCAAGGTTTGATTGCTCACAGCTTGTCATACCCGCCATGTGTGTGGAGCAATCTGAACATGTACCACACATGACGGTTTCCCTGAGCTCATCATGTAGAATTTCAGCATATTGATGATCACATAATGTTGACGAGTCAGGGGAGGCTTCAGCAGTTGATTGTTGATTGTTGTAAGATGACCGTTGACGCGAGCTTGATTGAATTATCTACGATTTTCAGACCTTTACATTGAAGTTTAGAAAAGCTTTGACCTCAGGGTTGACATTGAAAGAATTTGAACAAATTTGCCTAAGTTTTGACCTGGACATCGGTGATTTACAATGTTTGTCGGAAAACTAACGTTTTGACCCTCAAGGACTGCGATTGAGGGCGCGTGAGGATGGGTTCTGGGGAATAGCCCCAGAATTAATGTAGATCTTCTCGTTAGCTTTCCAACAAAAAAAAGTTTGCTCAAATCGGATCACCGAGTCAAACGTTATGGCCAAAACAGTGCGGGGTCGCAAAAAAATCTCTAATTTTGAGTTTTTGAGGAATTTCTTCGAAGTTGAGGTTCTCGATGATGAATATCGAGAGCAAGTGGATTTTAAACAAAATTCTAAGGCAATAATTCGAAATCCAAATCTCGAGGTTGCCTCGAAGAATAATGGTGAAATCCACCTACAAAACAAACCTCAGAATATCGAAATCTGCAGAATTTCAAAATGTTTGAACATCGAAAACTTTGGAGTTTCGAAAACCTCATAATCTCGAAAACTTGCTGTTTGAAAAACATCAGAACATCGAAAACTCCTGAAACATTTATATAAGCAGGGAATCATTCAGAGATCCTTATAATGTAAAGCTTCAATGAACTGCAAAGGATGTCAAGATTCGAATTATGAGTTCCAAGAAACTGCAAACTTTGAAAGATTCAAAACATCGAGAAATTTTGAAAATCTCGAAATCTTCAGAATGTCGAGATCCAAAACATCGAGATCCCAAATGTCGAAATCCCAAAACTCGAAATTCCTAAACTCGAAATACCAAATCTCGAGATTACAAATCTCGAGATCTTGATTTCGAGATTCAAATCTCGAGATCTTGATTTCGAGATTCAAATCTCGAGATCAATATGTCGAGATGCAAATCTCGAAATCAAGATTTCGAGATTCAAATCTCGAGATCAAGATGTCGAGATGCAAATCTCGAGATCAAGATGTCGAGATTCAAATCTCGAGATCAAGATGTCGAGATGCAAATCTCGAGATCAAGATGTCGAGAAGAGGAAATCGAGTCCCTAAATGTCGAGATCCTGCAAAACGAAAACATTGATTTTTGAAAATCTGAAACGTGTTTTGAATAGCCCTGAAAGTCGAGATTCCCCTGTATCAGTTTCAAGCCAAAAACGTTTCTGCAGCAGTGAAAAATAAGGATTTCGAGATCTCAATGTAGAGATCTTCGAAATATAAAAATTGCAGAAAACGAAAAAAGAGGTATGCTGCTGGGATCGGTTTTGAAAGGCGAGTCCAACAGTATGATTTTTACAAAATTTCGTTCACAAACGAGATTACAGGAGCAAATCTCTACATATAGAAAAACAGAAGAAAAAACAGAGCAGTTCTTCGTTAGATCCAAAAATCGCAGATAGATCCAACCAGTTTCACGCCTCGTCTCTGATACCAAATGTTAATCCCAGAATACTAAACAATCGAACAATCTAAGCAGTGATAAAGAAGCAGATAGAAAGATATGTCGAAGATAAAACGCGAATCTGGTATACCGTATGAAAACCGGCCGCTGCTCTCCCTGGAGAAGGAGAGCAGCGGCAACCCTAGTCTCTCTCTATCTTTACGCCTCTGCGTCTCTAAGCCTCTCACGATCAGTTAGGGTTCCCGTAAGTTAGCCTCCTTTTATAGGAGAAGTTGGCTAACTTACGGGTTACAAGGAAGCCCACAGGCTGATACACATTTGTGGCCCGTATTACACTTTTAATTAATAACTACATAAATACAAAGGTAACTAACTAGATTGAACACCATAAAATATTCCCAACACAAAATCACATAATCCTCCAAATCCCAAAATGTGGGGACTGAGGAACTGCCCCCGGCAGAACATGCAGACGAAGAACTCCTCACAAACTCCACAAACTACAAAGCAAAGCGCCAGCATCAAAGGACTAACGCAATTACTCCTTTTTCCTCAAGTACCTTTCAGCAAAAGGAGTGAGGGACTCCTAATGGAGTATATGGCCCAGGGACCCCCGGACCATAGACTCCTACTACTCTAACAAGGGCCCAACAAGCCCAGGAAGCACAACAGGCCAAGTCACAGTGCCTCGAGTAACAGGAAGCCCACGGTTCCCATACAGCCGCCTTCGGCCCCCTTGCCGAAGGCGCCAAATTATCACAGAACAGCTGTCTTAGGCATACGAAGCCACTGGGAGAAGACGGCGAAATCAGTAGCCCACAGCAATTAGAGCCCTCGGCTCTATAAGGCCCCCGGTGCGAAGAGCCTTCGGGCTGTCACCTACAGCCGAAGGCATCTTCCTCGACAAGATCTCCTCTCCACATGTGCTGGATCAACGTACCAAGTACAAACGTCGCATCCAACCACCGCTTTTAATGCGGCCACATGCGCGTGCCAGTGCCACCCCAGTTGAGGTGACCCCTCGACCACCAGATTGTTGATATGTGCCCCTATCTAGCATTTATTGCTACTATAAATAACAGCTCATTTCCCCATTGTAAACCACGCCTTGAATACATAACTCATATATTCGATTTCACTCTCTCTCTTACTTATTTGCTCTGACTTCTCTTTAAGTTACTCCCCGCAGTAACCCCTCGGATAAGCTACCCCCGGATACACTATCCATCAATACTATTAATGTTTATTACATTCTTAAGTTAGACATGCATTCCTATGTTTGGCTGAGTATTTCTAACATCATTTAGGGCTATTGTATATCCTCAATTGAACTCTAATAGTTGTTTAATGAATATTTATATTCCAATCACAACACACTGTCTTTCTCTTTTGATGAAATTCCTTGGAACTGCTTAGTTATCGACTTATATTTGTTTAATTTTTGTTATTAAGTTGGTTATGTCCAGTTATTTTAAATGGTGATACACGGGTATGTCTTGGTTGTATTCTAGATATCTTTTGTAAATATTACAAGACTATTTCAGATGTAGATGCTAGATGAACACACTCTTACTTCATTTATTTATTTGCTAGTTTACTAAAAAATAAATTGGAAATTGTTGTTTCTCTGATATCAAGAGTCTTACTTATATATTGTCTTCATATTTATTATATTCGCATTGTAGGCACCGGAAAAAGAACATGAAGATTATACTAACATTGATAGTATGAACGTGAAAAATGAAGACCGAAGTTTTAAAACTGGGGAACTGTATGTTGTGATGTATAAGAGAAGAAGAAATAATGTGAAGCAAAGTCAAATAATATATTAGAAAAATGTAAAAAATTTAAATAACATATTGAGTTATATATTAGTTGTGATGCTTTTATATGTTATTTTTGTTGCTTTTTGTTGCACTGTATATGTTGTTTTTTGTTGCACCATGTTGCATTTTGTTGCGACATGTTGTTTTTTGTTGCTTATTGTTGTTCATCGGTGACTTTGATTATTTGTTGTTTACATAGATGTATGTTTATCTATGCTACTATTTTGAACTAAAAAATCATATAAAAATTAATATTGAATAACGTAAAATGAAAAATTTGGACTTATGAATATAAATCAACCACAAGAAACATAAAGAAAGAATAAAAATTAATGATATCAAGAAAGGAAACAAAACGAAACAATAGGCAACAAAAACAAACAACAAAATTTTATAATAGGTATTTTGTTTAATATTATAATAATTTTAAAAAATGAACTACAAGATTCTTATTTTTAGACTTTTTCAAATGTTTCAATGTTAATTTTTTTATTTATATTTTCATTGTTCACATTTTTGTTATTTATTTTTATATTTTTCATGTTTTCTGGTTTAATTCAATTTCCTTCTTTTAATTTTTTAAAGAATTTTATTTTATTTTATTTCATAGCATTTAATTTAATTTTGACTTTTTCAAATTTGATATTTAATTATTGAATTTAGAATTTTTTAGATTATATGTATTTCGGTTTCTAAAAGAATAACGATTTCATAATTCTTAATAGTTTCAATTTTTTTTTACATTTATTAATTTTTTTATTAGTTTTTAAGATTCTTGATATTTTAGAGTTTAATTTTATTTTTTCTTATTTTGAGAAAGATTTTTGTTGTTTTTTTATTTACATATTTTCATTTTTTATTAGTTTGATAAAAAAATTCCATTATTTGTATTCTTGATTGTTTGATACGTCCTTTTTATACAAATTAAGGGACATATGAAGTCTTCTAAAAATGAAGATTACAAAAATGTTATTTTCTACAAATTTCCCACTTTATAAATTATTTTAAACCTTTTTCATATTTAGTTTTGAGTTTTGTATTAACAAATTCTGTGTACATTGCTTAACATTTTTGTGATTTAATTTTTAAATTTAAATTCCTTTAATTTGTTGAATTTAACTTGCAAGTTTTCAACGTTGATTTTTTACTATGCATTATTTCATTTTTATTAATTTGATTATTTTATTATTTTTTAATATTTTCTTATTTTGAATACTTGTATTAGTTTCTTATTATCTTCGTCATCTTTACACTTTACTAAATATTTACTTTTTTCTATTTAATAGCATCAATTGAGAAATTCGGGGAGTTTGTACAAATTTAACAAAGAAGATTTATAAACATAGCTTATTGACTGATGCTCCTGCATGCTTCTTTGGAGCATAGATTCCAGTACGTTGATTCTACGGACATAGTCTATTTTTGAAAAGAAAAGTTTAGTTAGTCTATATTTGAAAGTAACTTTTATTAGTGGAAAAATTCCCATTATTTTTAAGATTATCAGACTTACCAACCAACTTTTTCACTAAATACGTATCTTTCGATTCGTGCGCTAAATTGTGTAATAATAAGAAAAAGTAAAATTTAAGTTATTTTTTTGGTTGTATTGCCTGAAGTTACTGTAGATCATCATTTTAACTATTTTTTCATATAATGTTTTCTTTATTTTATTATTAATAAAATTTAAATATAGTTTCTTCATAAATCATCAAAATCAACCACTTCACTAAGATTTTCATAAATTTCAGTAGAATCAACCGATTGAGCCAATTCAGTGTTACCAAATTGGCTATATTTATCTTCTTTAGTAATGCACTCTTGTTTTAATTTTTCTTGGTCTATTTAAAAGTATATAGAGCTTTTTTTCGTTTATTTAATTGATATCCTTTGTTGATTTCATTTGACTACAAGCTTTTCTTTTGACAGTACATTTGTTTATAAGCTAGAAGTATACAAATCGATCTTGATAGTATAAGGAGATTCAACAGTGGTTAACGATTCGAAATTTTCTTTTAGGATGATATTCTCTATATCTCATCATTATATTTTGTATTTGTTCGCTATCTTATATAGGGCTTTTTACTTGAATATTACTATAATAAAGTTAATTTTCAAAAATGTGATCATTTTTACAAAGGATAAAAATGTGACTAGAAAGGTCATATAATCGGAAAACATTATGTCACTGTCAAATTCTAAGTCACTCCTAGAATTTTATGGCAATGTCATATGTCATTTAGGGGTGTTCATTAACCGGATCGGACCGTAATTTAGACCTGAATCGGACCAGATTGGACCGGACCGGTATTAACCGGTCCGGCTTTCGGTCTTTAGAATATTAAGATTCCGGGTTCCGGTCTGGTCCGGGTCAAACCCGGAAAAATACCGGTCCGGACCGATTGCCCGTTAAATTACTTTTCCCAAAAAAATACTTCCATTTTTAGGGCTTGTAACCGGTGGCCCATTTATTTTACGAACTAAATTAGGGAAACCCAAGATACGTTCATAGTATCTTTTTAAAGTTAATAGCAGTATGTTTCGTTTTTTGCAAAATTGAATTTTCATTATTTGATTTGCTATGATTTGAAACTACAATGCAGTTTGTTTTTTATGCAGTACCTTTTCTATAGGTGTGCAATATGGTATATGGTTGTAGTTTATATATCTTTATGATATTCAGAAGTCTGTTTCTTAAGTTGCAACCTGCAAGAATTCAAGACTACAAATACAGTCTGCTAGTTTGTAGTGTGCACTAGGGAAGTAATAAACATTTATATGTTAATATTGATATATGAATTAAACATTTACTACGCATATTTGCTCATCAGATTATTTTTCGAAATAAAAGTTTGTGTTATTATTTTTTTGTTTAAAAAACCGGGTTAATTAGGGTCAAAACCGGACCGGACCGTAAAATTCCGGTCCGGGTCGGTCTGGACCGGTTAGTAATAGGTCCGGTCTTTGGTTCTCATAAATTTAAGATTCCGATTCCGGTCCGATCCGGTCCGGTTTTGGACCGATGAACACCCCTAAATTGTCATTATCATATTTTTATGTCACTTTTAAATCTCACTTTTGTTATGTCACTTTCGAATGTCATTGTCGATTATTATGTCACTTCTGGAAGTGAGTGCTGCCGTGTAGTGTGTCACTATGCCACCGGAAAATTTTCCGGTGAAAAATGTGATACGACCTCCACCGCCGCACCACCACTGCGATACTCTCTTCGGGAACTGCTGCCACACCACCACCAACACCGCGACAATCACCCTCCCAACACCAAAAAACACAAATACATCCCTGCCACCTATTGCCGTCGTCACACTAACTTCGATCGCCGCCCAGTGGCGGACCTAGAACTTTTCTGAAGCGGGGCACTCCCGCATAGATGGAAATAGGTCGGGTCGGGTCAAATCGGGTGTATCATTAGTCTTTCTGTCAAGTGCGTTCAAATTTTTTATTTTAAACTGAAAATAGATTATTCAATGATGGCTTTAAAGCAATGAACATATATGGATTATAAGTCTAATTTTGAACTTATTAAGACCATTCTAAACAATATATATGTCTTTTTGAAAGAAAGATATAATTTGGATCAGAAATGATTCATCTTTGCACCGTTTCTGGTTTTACATTTCAATTCTCGTTACTTTTAATACTATAAAATGATCAAGATTTCATATCTGAACTAGAATCACGTTGAATGTTACACATTGTGCTACAAAATTTGTTGGTACTTGTCTGGAATGTAATACTATTGTGTTAAAAATAAAGTATAGATCATGTTCATGATTTCATTCTTTAATACAATTTTATTTAAATCTAACATTCATTATATTATAGATAAAAAAATTCAAAGAGTATGTTGGTTTGAAACTAATTTATCGCGAATTGACACATTTTTTCATGTATAGACTTCTATTCAAGATAAAAGTCTTGCATCTATTAAACTCATCCTACCTATTAGAACACTTGTCATATCTTTGACTTTTAACTTTGGACAACCATTGTTTACACCAAGTAAGAAAATCATCAATGTCAGTTTTCAAACAAAGTGTAGTAATCAATGTCTAACTATAAGGATTTGCTCCATCACAACTTCGTAGTCATTTACTACCTCCGTCCCAATTTATTTAGCCAAAGTTGACTTTTCAAGTCAACGGTTTCTAACTTTGACCAATTATTTAAGCTAATATATTTATGCAAAGTTTGATAATTTTATACTTTTATAATAGTGTTTTTAACAAAGATCATTTTTATGTCATTTTCATATTATCAATACTTTCTCTATATAAACATATAATCAGTCAAAGTTAAACGCTGTTGACTTGAAAAGTCAAGTTTGACTAAGTAAATTGGGACGGAGGGAGTATAATTTATACTATGCATAGTAAGTATAGTAATATTTATGTCTATTAGTTCTACTTAGCTAATATTTATGAAATAACTTCTAATTTTTTGACCGCGTAGCGGAGACACAATTTCTATAAGTACTAATTTTAAACTTCGGGATCAGAAGCAGGGGCACTTGCCCCCTAGGACCCTCCACGGTCGCCGCCGCAACATTTCGGCCACCACCATCCAACCTTTAGTCTACCGCCATCCGGCCCACCTGACTTACAGCCGATGTCAAAAGCTCGTAGCCTACCCTTCTCAGCCCCCAATTCGCCCTCCCCGGCCGCTAACCCCCTCCCCAGTTGCTCCCTACCTTCCCCTCCCCAAATCCCGTCCCAAATCATCACCACACCCCCAACCAACCCCAAGCCTAGCCACTTCAATCTGGATCTGGCCCGACGGCGATGCTCCTCGCCGCCATATCTGAACCCTAGCTATCACAGATCTAAACGTTCAAAGCGAGTACGACGGTGGTAGAAACGATCCGTCTACTCCTTCTGCGAAGGGCGATGACGACGGCCAAGGCAATGAAGATCCGTCTAATACAGCCGTCGGGGCGAGGATGACGAAGGTCATGACGGCGGAGGCGGCGATCCGTCTACTCTGTTCGCGGAGGGCGATGTCGAGGAAGAGGCGGTCAGTCTAGTTGCTCTGTCCGCAGAGGAGTTCCATGTTTGCGCGCGTCGATGTATTGCTCCGTCCAGCTGCTCTGTCCACAGAGGAGCTCCAAGTTTGCCTCAATATAGCACTGTGCTTTCCTTGTTTGAAGGCAGGTGATTAGTTATAGATTTGGTCACTTTTGTCGCTTATAATTTTACTAACTTTCCTTTTTTGGATGTCCCGCTAACTATGCTATTTCCCTTTACGGTAAAGAATTTGTGGTTACAGTTCATTCTCTCTCCTCTCCACAGGCCTCAACCACACAATTTTTACGTGTCAGTCAAACTTAGCAAAGTTATTAGGTTATTAGGGACGGAGAGAGTAGGAATTTAGCAGTTCGTATAGGGTGCAACTGGCGCACCTTGAGCATCATGCTTCACTCCCAAAAACGACGTAGTTTTGCACATTTTTAAAAAAAAATCACGTGAACAGTACACGCGTGTACAATAACTGTTTTTGACTTTTTGTCCCAGTAGCATGAATGATGTAACTCGCGTGTAAAGATATGTAACTCGCGTTATTGATCAATGTAACTCAAGTCCGTTCGAAATGTAATTTGTCGAATACATAATATAAGAAATAAAATATTAATTTCAATATAAACAATGAAAATGAGAGTCTAATCGCACAATTGTTTGAGGTAAAATGGAAATATATTTTGTTTTTAATATCATGGCCATAAAAAATAATTTTTTAGAAAAGATCATTTTTTTGTTTCAATAGTAGAGGTTGATTTTTTAATGTAACTCGTATTATTACAAATGTAACTCACGTTGATGACAAATGTAACTTATGTGTATACAGAATGTAACTTGTTGGAAAATTGAACAATATTTTGTTTTTGTATTTGAGATATTATAAACATTGATTTCAATGTAAACAATGAAAAATTGATCCTAATAGCTTAATTACTATTTTATAAACAGTGAATATGTTTTATTTTTAATATTAGGGCAATAAAAATGATATAGCTGGAGTTTATTCCGTGGTGTAATTCGCATACATTAAGATGTAACTCGCGTACATTAAGATGTAACTTACGCAGAAGAAGATGTAATTTTATGATATATTATCAAATGTAACTTCAAGAATCAAAATAAACAAACTCAATGTCTTAAAAACCTCTAAAAAATTATAAATTCGGTAGTAATTTCAATTGAAGAAAAAGGTAAAATAGTAGTGTATGCTTTTTTTTTTTTGGCAAAAGTAGTGTGTGATTATTAATACATTGTACTTATTTTATGCGGATTAATAAAATGTTGTAATAATTTTTTTTAAAAGAAGTTAATTGATCAGTTATAATTAAATTCGTTAACAATAAACATAAGTAAAATCACAAATTTAATTTTTTTTAGTATTTTGATTGAGATGAGAAAAGAATTGAAGAAAAGAAAAGAAAAGTAAAGAAAAAGAAATAGCATACGTGGAGCTTTGAATCACTTGAGAGAAAAGGAAGTGGATGAATTAAGGGAATTTGGGAAAAGAACAAAAAATATGCGTAGCGCTCCTAATAGAAAGAAAAACGGTGTGGCATGTGGTACGGGCATACCATGCTCATGGTAAGCCAGTACCACCATATAATTTGCCGGAATTTAGTCATATTTTTGTCTACTAAAAGGTGAGGAGTAAGATTTGTCAAATAGGAATTTAGTACTCCCTCCGTCTCTTAAAACTTTACCATCTTTCATTTTTTGGACGTCCCAAAAAACTTTGCCACTTTCCCTTTTAATCAATTATTTTGTGGTTTCTGTTATTTCTCTCTCCTCTGCATAAACCGCAACCACACAGTTTTTACTTTATTATTCTCCGTGCCGGTCAACTTTGGCAAAGTTTTAAGGGGCGGAGGTAGTAATATATATATATATCCTCTATATAAATTAATACAACCTCTATCCCTTTTTATTTAGTCATCTTTGACTTTTCCAGTCAAATATGATAAATTTTGATCTATTATTTGAACTAATATATAATGCGAAACTTAATAAACTTATACTTTTATGATAGTATTTTTAACAAACAACATTTTCATATCATTTTCATATTATCAATACTACCGTGTATAAATATATAATTGATCAAAGTTTAATATCATTGACTTGAAAAGTCAAATTTGGCTAAATAAAAAGGGACATGGGGAGTATAAGTTCAGAGCCTGTTTGGTTACTCTATTTTTTGGCTTATCAAGCTTATCATTTAACTTTTAACCAAACATATAACTTTGGATTTCGCACGCTGGATTGTGTAATAATAAGAAAAGGTAAGGTTGTAGTTACTTTTCTGTCTGTATTGGCTGAAGTTACTATATATGACCAATTTAAATATTTTTTCCTATAATTTTTTCTTTATTTCATTAATAAAATATATTTTAAATATAATTTATTTATAAATCAGTAGAATCAACCAATACAGCCACTTCAGTCAGAAGTTCATAAATTTCAGCACAATCAGCCGATTCAGCCGATTATAGTATTACCAAACAGGTATACAAAACAATAATTTTGTGAAATGATAGCGTACCCTATCGGGTGCCTTGACGTTATATTTATACTAAAAACTAGTTTTGGAATTTACATAGTAATCCTTATATAATTACATTATTACTCTCCTCAATCTGTGCAGGGGATACAACACGCAGATTGGAACGTAAAAAATCAAAACGCTGACTAGATAATTTTTTTGAAAAAATGTCAGCTAACTGCAACTGGGTAGGAATATACTTTACGACAAGATCCCCATGAGCCATCCTTTCACGAACAAAATGATAATCGATTTTGATGTGCTTGCTCCGATCATGCTGAATAGGATTAATAGCTAAGTATGAGGGAGAGACGTTGTCACAATGAAGTTGCACTGAAGCCGAAATATAGATTCCCATGCCAGCTAATAGTGACCTGATAAAAAGTGTGTCCTGAACAGTATAAGTGATTGCCCTGTATTCTGCTTCAGTGGAAGATTTTGACACAGTGGGCTGCTTTTTAGATCGCTCAACCAGTAGTGGAACGAGAATTGTCTGGACATTCTGCCCAATCCGCATCAGAATAAGCCATAATAACAGAAATATTTCTGTCAGATTTGAGCCAGAGGCCGTGAGCTCATGTCCCCTGTATGTACATGTAAATTCTCTTGACAGCCAATAAATGAGTAGTACGGGGAGCATGCATAAATTGGGAAACCAGATGAACAGTATATGTATTATCAGGTCTAGTTATAATCAAATACTAAAGAGCACCTACCCTAATGCGATACTTAGTAGCATCAGATAAAAGTTCCCCATCTGTGAGAGAAAGAGTGGTACATGAGGGAAGAGGAGTGCGAACAGGCTGAACTGTGTGAAGATGGAAACGATGCAAGAGATCAGAAATATATTTAGCCTGTGACAAAAACAATCCGTTAGGTGTGCGCTTGGCCTGAATACCCAAGAAATAATGAACATCACCCAAATCTTTCATGGCGAACTGAAGAGATAATGTATGAATCACAAACATAACAAACGAAGAAGAAGAACCGGTAATGAGAATATCATCCACATACAGAAGAATATAAACGACCTGTGACTTAGAACGGTAAACAAACATAGAAGAATCAGACTTACTTTGTGTGAAACCCCGACTCAACAAAAAACCACTGAAACGATGAAACCAAGCTCTCGGATCTTGTTTCAGACCATAAAGAGCCTTTCGCAAACGACACACATGATTAGGAAAAGACGGATGAATAAAACCATGTGGTTGACGCATATAAAGCCATGTAAGAAAGCATTTTTCACATCAAGTTGTCTAACAGGCCACCCCAGGGAAATAACAACAGATAAAAAATGACAAATAGTAGTGGGTTTAACTACATGACTAATTGTTTCGGTGAAATCAATGTCAGCTTGTTGTTTAAACCCCTGAGCAACTAACCGAGCTTTATTTCGCTCAACAGACCCATCAGAACAATATTTGGTCTTATAAATCCACATACAACCAATCGCAGTTTTAGTGTTATCCCAAGGTACCAAATCCCAAGTCTTATTAGCAATTAAAGCATTAAATTCATCAGTCATGGCTGCCCGCCAAACCTCACTTTTATTTACCTGTGTAAAACAAGTTGGATCATCCGGGGGAGAAAAAACACTTAAATTAAAAATCTGTTTTGGTTTGAAAATACCATCCTTAGCGCGTGTACGCATGGGATGGATATTAAGAGGATCAACGACGGACTGTGGAGTGTTGGCCGAGGGTAATGTGGTGCCAGCCGAGGAAGAAGCAGCGCTGCCGGGCATGGATAGTACGCTGCCGGGTGTGGATAGCGGGCTGGTAACGTGTTCAGCCGTGGGGGATTCAGGCAGTGAGGTGGCAACAAGTGATATAATAAATGGGGAGAAGGGAATTGGTGTTGGTGTGGGTGCGGCAGACTCGTAAGAGGACGGTAGGAGGGGAGAGGAAAGGGACAATGGGACTGGTCGGGATGGTTGTAGCCAATGGGTTGATGTAGACAACGAGGAGGATGATAAGCTGGAGTTGGGGATTTGGGTGGTGGAAATTAAAGTAGAGTATGGAAAAACATTTTCATGAAAAGTGACATCCCTACTAACATAGACACGACCAGAGGAAGGGGAGAGACAACGGTAGCCCTTGTACCCCAGTGCATTGCCAATGAAAACAAAGTGAACGGAGTGGGGTGATAGCTTATTGTGAGAGGCAGCATTAAAATTTGGAAAACATGAGTAGCTAAAAACACGCATAAAATTATAATCAGGAGTTTTATTAAAAAGTTTCTCATATGGTGTAAATCCATCCAAAATAGGTGTGGCAAGACGATTAATAATAAAAGTAGCAGTGTAAAGTGCATCAGCCCAGAATTGACTAGGGACAGAGGAATCAATTAGCATAGTCCTAGTTAATTCTAGAAGATGTTTGTGTTTCCGTTCCGCAACACCATTTTGAGCCTGAGTTTCAGGACATGACTTTCTAAATAAAATGCTCTCAAAAAATAGTATTGTCAAACACACCACCACCATCACTCTGAAAACCCTTTATTTTCAAGTTCAAAAGATTTCAAGCTAAATTTTGAAAATTGCAAAAATGACCAAATAATTCAGATTTCCTACGCATGAGATAAATCCAAGTATATCTAGAAAAGTCATCAATAAATGAGACATAATATTTAAAACCAGGATTTGATAAAATTGGCGATTGCCAAACATCTGAGTGAATAAGTTGTAAAGGAGGAGTAGAATCATGAGTAACATCACTGAAGGGAAGTCTGTGGGATTTACCCAACTTGCAAGAAACGCAATCATGAACAAAAGAAGAAGAACTAGAAATTAATTTATGTTGCCTAAGTCTACCAAGAACTCTATCACCACAATGTCCCAAACAATTAACTCCAATATATGGGCAGCAATTCCATTCAGTTATTCTACATAATTATTTACCTTATTTATATTATTCCTCATAATTATTCCATTGAATGTTGTTTATTTCCTTCACAGTTTAGCTCAGCCGCAGGTCTCTTGTTGTACTTTAAATATTAGTTTGAATTGGAATAGAAGGCAAGTTTGACATTCTATCTTGATATCAAGCCTGGTTATTTTTTTGTCTACCATTCCATCATGGCTTCCCAACCAAACCAACCAAAATTCCATCCCGCCCTGGCTGTCTCCAACATCAAGAATTTCATTCCTATCACCCTCAATGTTGACACCGTCGAATATTCATCTTGGGCGGAACTGTTTAAAATTACCGCCCGAGCCTATCAAGTACCGGTTCACATCCTCCCCACCCCAGTTGTTGCCACGACTCCCCCTCCTACCACCACTCTCGAGCAACGCCTCGAACAAGAGGCTGCCGTGACCGAACTTCGGCTTATTTGGGATCAGCTAGATGATGTGGTCCTCCAATGGATTTATGGTACAATTTCTCATGACCTACTCCATACCATTCTCCCCCAATTCCACGGCACAATCAAGATAACAAACACTCCCGGGCGGTGTATCTCGAAAATCAGTTTTCCAATACACGTCTTGATCAATTTCCCAATGTCGCCTCCTTCATTAAGGCCCTAAAGCTCTTAGCCGATCAACTTGGCAATGTCGGCTCCCCCATTAGCAACGACCGTCTTGTTCTTTGCCTTGTCAATAGTCTGCCGGAGCACTATGACACTGTGGCGTCCCTTATGCAGCAGTCTGATCCTCTACCCTGATTCTCCAAGGCCCGTTCCATGGTGTCCCTCAAAGAAACCTGAAAACAGCACCAAGCCGGCAATTCCCCCTCTCCCTTTCTCCATCACGGACCACCACACTCTTCCCATATTGTCTGTCCCCACAACCCCCGGGTTCGGTCGGATGGGATCGATACCAACATTCTTGCTATAAGAAAATGGATCCCAAATAAGCCAAAGTTCAGTCGCGACAGATTCTTGTTCGAGGCGTTGCTCGACAGTGGTGGTAGGAGGGGGATTCGTGGCAACGACTGGGGTGGGGAGGATGTGATCAAGCACTTGATAGGCTCGGGCGGTAATTTTAAACAGTTCCGCCCAAGATGAATATTCGACGGTGTCAACATCGAGGGTGATAGGAATGAAATTATTGATGTTGGAGACGGTCAGGGCGGGATGGAATTTTGGTTGGTTTGGTTGGGAAGCCATGGTCGAATGGTAGAGAAAAAAAAATAACCAGGATCGATATATGAGCAGCAATTGCATTCAATTATTCTACATAATTATTTACCAATTCTCGTATACAAAATCAACCACTATAACCCCACCATCTACCCCCGGGTGGACAGTGGTCCTTTCCCCCTTGGCAATATTGGCAGCAACCCCCTCGACTATACCTCCATGCCTTACTCCACCACCCCTCAATTTGCTTGAACCCCCTCGCCCAACCCCTCGACCGGCATCCTGGGTTCACGCCCTCCCTAAGCTCACTATGCTCCCAACCATACACCCACCGACATCCAAGCCGCCATGCATACCCTAACCCTCAACCCGCCGGATGATCAATGGTATATGAACACCGGGGCAACTTCTCATATGGCTTCCTCCTCAGGTACTCTCACTCCCTTTTTTAATTCGCGTACTAATTCTCGTATTTTGGTCGGCAACGGTCACTCCGTTCCCATCATGGGTGATAACCGCTTACGCGGCGTTGTAGTAAAACGGAGTCTAACCTTTCGGTTTTTCCCCGAGTATCGTGTCTCTTGAGGAATGGCGGAGGAGTTTTCTTAATTTAGTCTTAGTCACGGGCTATCGCTAATTGTTGGAAGCTTTTTCAATACAAAAAGCGTGATTGTGTTCTAGACTAGGCCAATTTGCACAATTACACTAACAGCAAATTTCAACTAAAAAATTTAAGATCAAATATTCTAAAGATTAATGAAAAGATTGAGGCAAGTAAGGGCAATGAATTGAGTAATTGGAAATGGATATATTCTTGGACCTAGTAATTAGGGGAATTTAAAACTAAAATTGGACTAATAATTTCTTTTCTCATAGACAAGAATAGAAATCACTTTCATTAATGTATCCTATTTCTAGGTTTCATTAATGTATTCAAAAATGGTTGGCTTGAATTAAATTCTAATCTCATAGACAAGGCAGAAATAATTCTCCAAATTTTTAATAAATAAAAATAGCCAAATTCATTAACTAATTAAATTCATTATTTAAGCAATTTAAATTTATTTCTCATAGACAAGATGTAAACCCATTTCATTAAAATTATCCTATTTCTAGGCCTTATTAATGTGCTTGAATAAATTTGGCTCAAATTACTTTCTAATCTCATAGACAAGTTAGAAAAAATTTTCCAAAATTTAATTAATGAAATTGGCTACCAATTATTAATTAGTAATTCATCAAAATGAATAACTAGCTCAATTAATTAATTTTAACCCCTAATTTTCGGCTAACAAGTCAATCCATATTCCTTTACTCAATTCATGCCCAAAATAAATTTAGCTACTAAACATCATTTTTGCATTCAACAATATGGTAAATAAATTAAACATTAACAAGGAATTAAACATGTATAATAGCAAAAATTAAACAAAAATAAGATATTGTCAAAATAAACTTTCTGGAACTACAATATGACTTTCTGGAATTTGTTACGAATTTTCAAACCTAAAATCCAATTTTAACAATTAATTGATAATTTTCCCACTTTTAACTATAAAATACAAAAGGCAATTAAAAATAGGCTAAATTCATTCTAAATTTTCTGTTGACTACTAGGGGTGATATTACAGTGAAATAAACTGTAATTAGGGCCGAGACTATTTTTTTTCTATTTTTGTGTAATTAATTTAATTTATGCAATAATAACAACTAATTACCGAAATTAATTAAAAAATACTTGTACTTCGTGAAAATTAAGTTTCTTCAGATAAATAACAATCTTGAGGCTAGTGAACAACTATATAATTAATTGGAATGAATTCAACATCAACAACTATTTTATTTAATTTATGGAAGAAAATGCGAAATACTAGATAAATATTCTGGAAAAATTAGAAGAACAGATCGAGAAAACAAAGCACATATTCAGATTCTACTCGTTGCGAGGATGAAAATACATATAAAGAACTTACAATTTGAAGCTAAAATGAACAAGATATGAAGATTTGAAGTTTCTCTCTCCCAAAAGGCCTTGGAGCTGCGGAAATGGCTGAAGAACTGAACTTTTTTGAACTGAATTAGGGTTGGAAGAGGTGTGTTTGAGTTCAGCAAAAATCGGGGTATTTATAGCACAAAAAATCTGGTAGGCGGCCAAACAGGCGACCGCCTCTGGTCCTGTCCCGACCGCCTGCCGTCAAATCCCGCCGGCCAGTGGTTGGTTTGTCGCCTTGTGCCGCAGGCGGTCATCGAAGGCGGACGCCTTCCATCCAGTGTCGGCCGCCTTCCGTTTTTCTCCGGTCCGGTCAAATTTCACAAAAAGTTGACTTTTTTCAAACATCGGTAGGCGGCTCAGTAGGCGGCCAATCTGGGCGCCTATTTGGGCGCCTGTGAGGTTTTTTGTCCGTCTTGTTCTGTATTTTGTGCTCTTCAACTTTCCCTTCTGGACTACCTTGAAATTCTGCTTCCTTCTTTCGGTATGATATCATTTGTCACTCAAATTGACGCACTTTGTGCTAAATTGACCCGAAATTTCATCAAACATATCATGGATGTGATTTTTACCCGATTTCACGAAACTTGAACCAAAATATATAAAACATGCCTTGTTTTTCTGTTTTTCAATCCAAAATCACTTAAATTTGATAAGAAAAATAAGTACAAAAATGGACTTATCAATCTCCTCACACTTAAGCGTTGCTTGTTCTCAAGCGACAAATTAGTTGCAAACACACTCAAAAAAGGTAAAACCTGACCGAATCACAATCGAATTGCTATTAAAGAAATAGAAACAAAAATCTCCCTTTTTTCTTGTCAATTTTTAAACATTTTAGAATAGTATCTTTGGTAATTAGGAGCTTCCAGGTACCGAAGGTGTTCCCGTGGGAGGCCCTCGGTATGGATTGTCTTGTAATGCCGAAGGGCGTTTTGTCGTGAATTGTTGGAGTGGTGTACTCATTGATTTCTCGCTTAGTCTACTCCCCTTCACTTCCTTTTTTTTGTAGTGAAGGGAAGGCTTCAAGAAACTTGGTTTCTTGGTAAGGCTTGGCCTATCGGGAGGTAATAGAATACACCATTAGCTCCCCCTCGGTGTTAACCTTCCGAGTTCCGAGGGGATCGAGGGTCGTTTCCTGGGCACCAGACATGGTCTGTAGCTAGGGATGGATTCGGTTCGGGCCACCCGGCCCGTGACCTGGCCCGACCCGGTACTGTGCAGGCCCGGGACCGGCCCGGTCGGGCGGTCCGGGACCGGGTATGGGCCCGAACCGGTGGGAAGGGGCGGGGCGGGCTCGGTTCAGCATTATTGTGACCCGGCCCAGCCGGGTCAGGCCCAGGCCCGGGTCCGGTTCAATTTTAAATTTTTTTTTGTTTTTTTTGGTTTGGGCTCCTACTAGCCGTTGGGGCTGGGGCTGGGGACAACCCAAACGGCTATATAGCCGTTGGGTGGGGTAAAGGGGGGGTCCGGGGGGGGGTTGGGTGGGGGGGGGGTGGGGGGTAAAAAAACCTATAAATACTCCTAATCTTAAACATTTTTTCATCTCTTCTCCAATTCTTCCTAAATCCTATTCTTAACTCTCTACTCTCTAATTCTCTTATTCTCCAATATATTATATATCTACTCTCTAATTCTCTTCTCCAAGAAGTTAAGATGGAAAATCAAGATGCCATTATACGGTATAATTTTGATAAGCAGAAGGACCCGAAGACCGGGATGTGGTACGCAATTTGCAAATGGTGCGAAAAAAAAATGTATCATGGGGGCTTCAGGCGGATTCAAGATGGCAATCAAGCATATGAAGTCATGTGACAAAGCCAAAGGATCGGGAGGTGCGGGAAGTTCCGATTGATTACAATTTTCAAAATGTTTATCTCTTAAAGTTTGTTTTAATTTTCAAATGTAGTTCCTATTTCATTTCAAATAAATGCAATTGAAGTTTGTTTTTAATACTCGTATAAAACTATAAACTATAAAATATAAATTATAAAAAAAAAATAACCGGCCCGGCCCGAACCGGACCCGACCCGTGACCCGGGCGGGTGGCCCGGCCCGAACCGGACCCGTCCAACCCTCGGGTCGGTCCCGGGCCCACTTTTCTTGAACCGGCGGCCCGACCGGGCCTAGGCCCGGCCCGGCCCTGACCCGGCCCGAATCCATCCCTATCTGTAGCCTGCCTCCCCTTGGGAGATGGCACGGAAAGCGCCTCAGTTTTGAAAGTCATCCCCTCGTGGCCTGCCATACCCTGGGGGTAGTGGCGCGGGGAGCGTTTCGATTTGGAAGTCGAATCCTGGGCATATCAGATGCCTGCCAATCCCTGGGTGAAATGGCACGGAAAGCGTTCCGTTTTTGAAAGTCGAATCCTGGGCATATTACTTGCCTGTCATACCCTTGGGGGTAGTGACGGTGAAAGCGTTTCAGGGAAGGGTTTTCATTTGCACACTGGTTGCAAATGGCCGGGGGCACTACGTGCTACCGGCACCGATAGGTGGCGCCTTCGGTATATGCGTCCTCGAGGGGTACGACTTTAGAAACAACACTTGGTGTTTGTTCCGGTATACGCCCCCCGGTACTTAGCACCGAGGGGTCTTCTTTGAAAAACACTTGGTGTTTTTCTTCACTTGTTGTAGGTGATTGAGGTGTCTTCCCTCGGTACTTGGTACCGAAGGGTCTTCAAAGGAAACACTCGGTGTTTTCTTTCGTTTGTTGAAAACTGACAGTAGTGTATGCCCCCGGCACTGGGCGCCCAGGGGCCGTCATTGAAGACATTTGGTGTTTTCTTTCCTGTTGTAGGTGATAGTATAGTCTACCCTGGGCACTTGGTGCCGAAGGTTCTTACTTGTGATAAGGCCTTGGGCTAGAGGCTGATATGAGGGCTTGGCCGCTCATAAGAGTCTCGTTCCATGTTCTTGGTGTCTTCAATATGCCTTCATTCTTCAAAAATTGGAGGCCTTGGGCCGCAAAATAATACATTCACTAGTTATGAGGGCTTGGCCGCTCTAATGATATTGATAAAATTTAACTAAGTGATGAACATTCCAGTGTCTAGGGACCTCGGTCCCATTGGGGCGTTTGAGTTTGTAAGTTCCAGGCTTGATGATAGCTGTCACTATGTATGGGCCCTCAAATTTGGGCGCCATTTTGCCTCCCTCGGTTGGTTGGCTAGCTTCCCTCCTTCGTAGGACATAGTCCCCCACTTGGAATTCCCGGGAGCGGACTTTGGCGTCAACGTAACTCTTCACTTGCCTTCGGTAGTTTTCCGCGTGTATGAAGGCTTGCTCTCGGCGTTCTGAAATAAGGTGAAGGTCGAGGGCCATATTGGCATCGTTGACCTCGGGATCATATTGTGTGACCCTTCGGGTTGGAAGAGTTACCTCGGTGGGGGCCATAGCTTCAAATCCATAGCAAAGGGAGAAGGGTGTCTCGCCCGTTGCTCGCCGAGGGGTGGTGCGGTAGGCCCATAAGATGTTGTGGAGCTCTTCTACCCAACCACCCCCTTCGGCCTCCAGTTTCTTCTTTAGGCCCTCGAGCAAGGTCCTGTTAGCGTTTTCCACTTGACCGTTGCCTTGAGGGTAGGAAACGGATGAGAAGGTGTGTTTGATGCCCCATGCCTCTAGGAGGGCACAAAAGGGGGCTGCCTCAAACTGAGTCCCGTTGTCGGAGATGATTTGTTGGGGGACGCCAAACCTTGTGAGGATGTTCTTGAGAACAAAATGACGGCACCTGGCCTCGGTGATGCTGGCGAGGGGCTCAGCTTCCACCCATTTGGTGAAATAGTCGATGGCGACAATGATGTACCTGTTGTTGGAGGTACCCCTCAGCAGAGGGCCCACAAGGTCTATACCCCATCGAGCGAAGGGTATGGATGTGCTGATGGGGGCATAGTTGACCGCTGGCCTGCCGGGGGCTTTCTAGAAGTGTTGGCATGCGGTACACCTTTGGGCGAGATCCTCACAATCCCGGGCCATTGTAGGCCAAAAGTAGCCCTGGATTATGAGCCTTCGGGACATGGAGAAGGGTCCCTGGTGAGCTGAACAAGTGCCACTGTGCACTTCCTCCATCGCAACTTCGGCTTCATCTTGATGAAGGCAGCGAAGTAATGTCCCGTTGTATGATCTTTTGTAAAGCCTTCCGTCTTCGATAGTGTAGCTGGGATCCCTCAGCTTTGCTAGCTTGGCACGAGCCTCATTTTCAGGCAGTTGCCCTGTGGTGATGAAGGTGACAATATCTGAGATCCAGTCCTCTTGCCTTTGTTGTATGTGCATGATAAGGCTAGCATGTATGCTGGAGAGGCTGAGCTCCTCGATTTTGGAAATCTTTGAGATATGTTCAAGGGAGTCGGCCGAGAGCTTCGATAAAATGTCGGCCTCGGAGTTTTGAGCCCTCGGTATTTGAGTGATGGAGTGTGCCTCAAATACCTTGAGCAATTCTTTAGCCGCTTCCTTGTATTGTTTCATTCTTCCTTCCTTGGCTTCGTACTCCCCGGAAATTTGGCCGACGACTAACTTGGAGTTGCACTTGATGTGGATCTGTCGGGCCTTCATGTTAGCCGCCAGCCGAAGGCCACAGAGGAGTGCCTCGTATTCGGCTTCATTGTTGGAGACTTTGAAGGAGAAGCAGACTGCGTAATAGGCCCGGAAGCCTTCGGGTGAGATGAGAACCACCCCTCCTCCACATGCCTTGACGGCGGAGGAGTCGTCGGTGTAGAGGGTCCACCAATCGTCTGAGGGGGCCGAGGGCTCCTCGCTCGTGGCTGATCTTGCCGTGCACTCCATCACGAAGTCCGCTAGGGCTTGAACCTTGATGGCGGGCCTAGGACGGATGTCGATGTTGTATTGGCTCAGGAAGACAGCCTATTTTACCATGCGGGAGGAGCTGGTGGGGCTCCTCATCAGAGCGCCGAGGGGTTGGTGAGTGAGGATCTGGACCGGGTGAGCTTGGAAGTAATGACCCAACTTCTTGACAGTCCAAACGATAGCCAATACCGTTTTTCCACAGGGGAATACCGGAGTTCTGCTTCCCTGAGGGTCTTGCTAACATAGAAGATGACATACTGGACGCCATCTTCTTCCCGGATGAGTACCGAGTTGATGGCTGCCGGGCTAACATCCAGGTAAAGGTATAGGGTCTCCCCCACCTTGGGTTTAGAGAGCACAGGGGGTGAAGATAAGTACCGTTTCAGTTCCTCGAAGGCCCCCTGACACTCTGAAGTCCACTGGAAACCGGCGGTCTTTCTCATGATCTGGAAGAAGGGTAAGGACTTCTCCGCCGATTTTGATAGGAAGCGATTGAGGGCTGCCAGGCGGCCCGTCAATCGTTGGACCTCCTTCACGTTGCGTGGGGGCTCCATGTTGATGATAGCCTGGATCTTCTCGGGGTTGGCCTCGATACCCCTTTGGCTCACCATGTAGCCTAAGAATTTGCCCCCTTGTACGTCGAAGGTGCACTTCTTCGGGTTTAGCCGAAGGTTGAACTTCTGCATGATGGCGAAGATTTCCCTTAGGTCGTCAGCATGGCTTGCTGATTGCTTGCTTTTGACGATCATGTCGTCAACATATGCCTCCATGGTGTGCCCTAGGACAGCTTGAAAGACCCTGGCCACCATCCGGGTGTAGGTGGCGCCTGAGTTCTTTAGGCCGAAGGCCATGACAAGGTAGCAGAAGATGCCTTCGGGAGTGATGAAGGCTGTTTTTTCAGCGTCTTCCTTATGCATAAAGATTTGATGATACCCGCGGAATGCGTCGAGAAACGACATGATTTCACACCCCGCGGTTTCATCTACAAGTTGATCAATATTCAGCAAAGGAAAGGGGTCCATGGGACACGCCTTGTTGAGATCCGTGTAGTCCACGAACATGCGGAATGAGGGCGGTTTTTGTGCGAGGACTACGTTCGCCAACCATGAGGGGTATTTTACCTCCTTGATGTGCTTGATAGAGAGGAGCATGGCGACCTCCTTCTTCACAAATTCCCTCCTCTCGGCCGATAGGGGCCTCCTCCGTTGTTGTACTGGTTTAGCCGAAGGGTCCACCGAGAGGCGGTGGGTGATGACCCTTCGGTTGATCCCCGGCATGTCCTCCGGCCCCCATGCAAAAACAATGGAGTAGGCGCGGATGACGCTGATGATGCCGATCTTCAAGTCTTCAGGGAGCTGGGCTCCAATCTTCACAACTCTCTCCGGCTTGGCTGGATCGAGCGCAAGGTCTTCTACGTCCTCGGCCGGTTCAGCCCTCGGCCTCTTTTCTTCCTCTTCCACAGTTCCGGTTTTGGTGTCAACGCGGAATTCCGTCTCGCTAACCTTCTTCGTTACTTGAAGGTAGCAAGTGCGGGCAAGTTTTTGATTCCCCCTTGAGTAACCGATGCCTCCCTCGGCTGAAAACTTGAGGCAGAGGTGCCTCATGGAGATGACGGCTTCAAGATCCTCGAGGGCTGGCCGGCCGAGGATGATGTTGTGGGCGCAGTCGATGTTGACGACGACGAACTCCACCTCGAGCTTGGCTCTATGGAGCCCGTCGCCGAAGAGTACCGGAAGGGTTATGACCCCCTCGGAATCAATGGTGTGGCCGATGAAGCCGGAAAGAGGGGTCTTGACGGGCCGAAGGGACCCCCTCTCCAGATTCAGCTCTCTGAAGGTGCTGAGGTACATTACATTGACGGAGCTCCCTGTGTCAACGTAAGTTCGGTGAATGATGGTGTTGTTGATCTCGCTTTGGATCACCAAAGCGTCCCTGTGAGGAGAGGAAGACGGGGGGAGATCGGCGTTGGTGAATGTGATGGGTTCTTCCCTCAGCCGCTTTACAAGGGGCATGTGAGTGACTTCCCCCACGTAAAGTGATTGATCCCACTTCTTTCGTTGACCGGTAGAGTCGTCCCCGGTATTGCCCCCAGTGATCATGAGGATGTGGCGCTTCTTTTCTTGGTACCGAGGATACTCTTCCTCCTCCTCTTCCAAGTTCCCAATCTCCCTCTTCTTGCCGAGGGGGATGGTGTTGGGGTTCACCCACGCATTTGCTTTCGTAGGGTGCCCTTGGGGTGGCCCTTGGTAGGGGAGACCCTGTTGCTGAGGGCCTTGGATAAATTGGGACATATGGTCCGCCTGTATCAACCTTTCGATGGTCGTCTTCAGCTGATGACAGTCATCGGTTTTGTGCCCCTGATGCCGGTGGAAGCGACAGTAGGGGTAGTTCGGATTGATGGCATATACCTCCGGGGGTGCGCGAGAATCTCGCTCCACCAGGCCCATCTCCTCAACGAAGTCGAGGATTACGGTGACGGGGTGCGTCAAAGGTGTCCGAGGGTTGTGCCTAAGCCCTCGGGGTCCCCTTGTAACCTCCCCCAGGCTTGGCTTGGCCGTGCCGGGGGCAGTCACCGGGGGGTGCCGAATCCTTGGGTTGATTACCGGGAGCCCCCGGCCCCCGGTTGCCTTTGTCGTCTGGCCGAGGGCGTTGCTGATCGGGGTTGTGATGGCATTTTTCCACCTCCTCGGCTTCGGCGTACCTGTCCCCCGCTGTAGGGCCCTTATATAATCGCGGGGGGGGGGGGTCGATGATGAGGCTCCTTGAGAAGTTTCCGGGGCGGAGTACTGTTTGGAGGTGGGCCAGGAAGGTCCCGTCGTCTGCGCCATCAACTTTATCGGCCTCCGTTCTCCAGCGCTCCAAGAAGTCCCGAAGGGTCTCCTCTTTCCTTTACCTCACTGTCAGCAAGTGGGAGAAGTGTTTTCTTGTGCGGCGCCTTCCCGCAAATTGTGTCAAGAATCGATGGGCGAGTTCTTGCCATGAGTCGATGCAGCCTTCGGGAAATCGATTGAACCATTCGTAAGCCGGCCCCTCTAAGGTGGAGAGGAACCAACAGCACAAATATTCATCTGATGCCCCTACCATCATCATACTGTTTTGGTACCTGTTGTAGTGCTCCTGGGGGTCAGTTTTTCCGTCGTAGGGCTTGATGAGTTGCCCTCGGTATTTTTCCGGGATCCGGGCCGCCAATACCCTTGGGGTAAATGGCGTCCGGGTCCGGAGTTGTATGGTGGGTTCCCCGGAGCCCTCAGTTATCTTCTTCTGCATTTCCTCCATCTTGGCCAACATGGCCTCATACTTCAGGTCTGCATGGGGGGCAGAAGTGGTAGCGTGTGCTTTGGTGGCCTCCATCTCGTCAAGCCGGCGCTGGAGGGCCGCAATGATTTTGTCCTGGGGGTCCTTCGGGAGGGCCTCCGCTCCCTGCGAACGGACATGGGCCGAGTGGGCCTGGTTGATTTGGTGACGGGCATCGTCGGCATGGAGAGGTGCCTTGCCCTTGTCTTGAGGGGCGCGTCTTTCATTAGCCCTGGAGACGGATCCGCCACTTTCCTGAGGCCTCTGGAGCACCTTCCCACAGAGGCGGTCTTGGACCCCTCGGCGGCCTTGCGCCCCTCCGAGTCTTTCGAGGGCGGAGGTCTGGGGCTGTTCCTTGTTCATGTTGTGGCAGTCCCAGGATTGGACTTCCTGGGAGGCCGTATCTTGGGCCACGACCCCCTCAACGTTCCCAATCCGAAGGATAGGGTTCCCGAGGGGGTGTGGATGAGGGGGAGGCATGATATTCTCCCCGACTTGAGGTTGGAGGGGAACCAAAGTGCCGAAGGCACCCGGATTCTAGGTGAGCGTCTGGATGAAGGCGGAAAACGCCGACTGTACGTCGATAGTGATGACCGGAGGGCTAACTTGGTTCTCGCTCCGGTCCTTCTTCTTGGCCTCGATGCCGAGGCGAGCATCGGGGGCATTCTGTTGAATCTGATGGCGTAGGTCGACAGCCGTCTGGTCCAACCCGGTGATGACGCCGCCCCCGGGAGCCCTGTTAGAGGCCTCGGGGACGTCGACTTCGCCGTGGGCCAGGTTCCTGTCCTCAATGTTTTTGGAGTTGGCACGAGTTGTTCTCACCATTTACGCTAAGTGTTTTGTGTTCGGCGAGGGGGAGGGTTTCTTACTTGATTATTCGAGCTCTCAACGAGAGCACAAAATGATGGATAGTCTACCCGGGGGTATGTATCCGAAGGGTTACTGCGGGGAGTAACTAGAGAGAAGTCAGAGCGAAAGTAAGAGAGAGAATATATTGCTGAGGATGTAATGAGCGAATTTAGATTGGGTTACAAATGGGGAAAAGGGGCGCTATTTATAGTAGTAATAAATGCCAGATAGGGACATGTGTCATCATTCTGGTGGTCGAGGGGTCACCTCAACGGGGTGGCACTGACATTCGCATGTAGCCGCATTAAATGCGGCTGTTGGATGTGACGTCGTATTTGGTACGGTGATTCAGGCGCATGTGGAGAGGATTTTATGTCGAGAAAGGTGCCCTCGGCTGCAGATGATTAGCCGAGGGCTCTGAGTACCGGGAACCTCCTTAGTGCCGAGGGCTCTAGGTGCCGAGGGCTGCTGATTTTCGTCGTTTTCTCCCAGTAACTTTGTTTGCTTGAGTTGGCCATCCTGTGAGAATTTGGAGCCTTCAGCCAGGGGGCCGAAGACACCCCCAGTGTGCCACGTGGGTTGCTCAGTACTTGGGGCGCTGTTATTTGGGCCTGCTGTGCTTCCTGGGCCTATTGGGCCTCCCTTAGAATAGTAGGAGTCTATGGGCCGGGGGTTCCTGGGCCATATACTCCATCACTATGCAAGACAATAAAGTTTGGGAACTCGTCCCATTACCTGAAGGTTGTAAACCCATTGGTTGTAAATGGATATTTAAAACCAAAAGGGATTCAAGGGGTAATGTGGAGAGATATAAAGCTCGTCTTGTAGCTAAAGGTTATACTCAAAAAGAAGGAATTGATTTTAAAGAGAAGTTTTCTCCAGTTTCATCAAAGGACTCTTTTAGAATCATTATGGCTTTAGTTGCACATTTTAATCTAGAGCTTCATCAGATGGATGTTAAGACAACGTTTCTCAATGGCGACATCGATGAAACTATTTATATGGTGCAACCAGAAAATTTTGTGATAGGAGATCCCAAACAAATTGTTTGCAAATTAACAAAATCCATCTATGGGCTGAAACAAGCTTCTCGTCAATGGTATCACAAATTTCATCAAGTCATTTTATCTTTTGGTTTTAAGATGAATGATGTAGATGATTGTGTATATCATAAGTTCAGTGGGAGTAAAATCTTTTTCCTGGTCTTATATGTTGATGACATTCATCTTGCCACAAATGACATAGGCATGTTGCATGAAACCAAGAGATTTGTATCAAAACATTTTGAAATGAAAGATCTTGGTGAAGCCTTCTTTGTATTAGGAATTGAAATCCTTCGTGAGAGCTCACAAGGAATCTTAAGGTTATCACAAAGGAACTATGTCGATAAAGTACTTAAAAGATTTGGCATGGAAGATTGTAGACCGGGTGATACCCCTATCTCTGAAGGAGACAAGTTTAGTCTCGATCAGTGCCCTAAAACAAATATGGAAATTCAAGAAATGAAAAAGATTCCCTACACATCTGTTGTAGGAAGTCTTATGTATACCCAAGTTTGTACGTGTCCGGATATTGCGTACATTGTGGGGATGCTAGGCAGATATCTCAGTAATCCAGGAATGGCTCATTGGGTGGCGGCCAAAAGAGTTATGAGATACTTGAAGAGAACGAGGGACTATATGCTTACATATAGAAAATCAGATCATTTGGAGGTCGTTGGATACTCCGACTCTGATTTTGCCGGCTGCAAAGACACTAATAGATCTACTTCAGGGTATGTTTTTCTACTAGCATGTGGTGCTGTATTTGGAAAAGTGTTAAGCAAGATATGATAGCTACCTCAACTATGGAGGCAGAGTTGTTGGCCTGTTTTGAAGCTTCAAACCACGGAATATGGATGCGCAATTTTATTGATGGGCTAAAAATATTAAATGAAGTACCAAAGCCTATCAAGATATTTTGTGACAACAATTATACGGTGCTTTATTCTAACAACAACAAGAGCTCGAGTAAGACAAAACACATTGAAGTGCAATATCGAGCTATTAAAGAAAGGGTTCAGAATAAAAGGGTTGCTATTGAACATAAAAGTACAAACTCCATGATAGCGGATCCTTTAACCAAGGGTCTCCCACCAAAGGTTTTTCATGAGCACACTGCTCACTTGGGAGCTATTGATTTTAAGGAACATCGAGTTTAGTGGGAGTTTATAAGTTATGTTTGATGTATTTGTTTTCTGATCAGAATAAAGTTAGTCATTTGATGTGTTCTGAACAATTAAGTTATTAAAGTTTAAAGTTTATTAAAGAAGGGTCAGTTGAAAATTGACATGTACACATGCCACATTTCATGTAATTTTCATGCTACACATTTCATGATTGATCTATGTCATTATGTTATATTGATACTATCAATCATTGGTGGTATAGTTATGTTTAACATGACAAAATGCTGCAATGGTTCTATATTAGTATGTATGATGGACAAGATTGTTTAAGGATGCTATTTTGTATGATGGTATTTTTTGAGCTCATAAAGATAACACATTTTATTAAGAATTACATATAAGGCCGAGTGGGAGATTGTTGGAAAACAATAAAAGGGGCCTAATATGTAATTAATTAAAATGTGTTTACCATCATATTAATAATACAGTGGCTATTCGTGAAATAATAAAAGTGTAGATACCAGGATAATATATTTCTTTTGGTGACGGGTCAAACTAAATATATTACACTAAAGTGAAACAACGGTTATGACCCCCGGTGCGTGTAAATTAAGAGATAACAGTAAAGATATTGTAACGGAAAATGGCCTAATAAATTATTCTAATAATATCATTATTGCAACAATAATTAAGGAATTATTATTAGGAATAAGAAGAGTTAACCATTATCGTATACCTAGTCCTATAAATATCCCATCTATTATACGATTAGGATTAGCTCATATTCGATACACTGCATCGGAAGGTTTAGCCTACTAGCGATCTTGGATTTATGGGTTCTTCCAAAAGTGTTAATGCAAATGAATTCTCAAGGTATTGTTCTATTCTTGTTTCATACATATTTAATTTCATGGATTTATATGGATTTAGCTATTATATAATTATATATATTGCATATGGAGCCTTGTTGATATATATATGAATAACCATCAGATGCCCCTTGAATAGCAGTAACATTTTTTTTCATTAAATATAAAATAGTTCATGCAAGTGGTCTGATCTAAAAAAACGTCGAGCAGACGGCGCTGCGACGTACAAGATCGTTGAGGCTAAAACTGAAATTCACGTCTCAAAGAGTTACTAGAGATCAGCAAGCAAGATCAGGTATGTTTCCCCCCTTACAGACTCGACTTGTTGTCGAGATCATCAAAATAACGATGCTCTACATATTTCTTTGCTGAAATTTTTCTTGACGGTTCAGAGTGCATGATAAGTTCGTATTACAACACGCATTTGATGCGTGTTGGGATCGGTTTTTGATGTTTTCCCTAACTTTTAGGTGTCACAAATCTCAATTTCTGCTCAAGTTATGTGTACCAGGCGTTGGTTTGAGTTTTATGTTGTTTGGAGTCAAAAATCAGGTAATTAGATCCGGCACCGGCGTTTGAGAAGAAATCAAGAAGAGTTGATGAGCATTCTGTTAGTATATATGTCCTAGCGACAATCACTTTTTAGAGATATATGTACTTGATCACATTCAGTTTTATATATTTGATATATACGGTATTACACATTGACGATTAAGTATTTCAATTGTCAATATCTTATTCATAATTGTGTTCCCTTGGACTTATGTTGTCAATAAGTAAGTGGGAGCTTATATGATATAACATAAGGTCCTAAAATAGCCCCAATCAATGATCATCAAGAATGGGATATTGATGATATGCGATAAGATTGGTATGTGGACTGCATCATACTTTTAGAAAGTATAGTTGATCTCACGACTATGAGTTCCTGTAATTCATGATGGTCACATAGATATTTTAGAGAATATTGGCATACCCACCGAGAAACCATTTGATGAGTTCTATTCATGTGTCTATGGGATTATCGGCGTATAGAGTAGTGTAATAGTCCTCCGACTTGAGGTCAATACGTACTACATGTGCGGAGTGATGTACTTTGACCATGACCAACGCTTGCACTCCAATCGGGGTAGATACGGCATGTGTTGGGTGCATCACGAAGCACATGGAGTAGTAGTTGAGCCAAGAAAGAATTCATTCCTCATAATAGATTAAGAGAGAACATTCTACTTCTCATATCTAGATGGATCATAAAGTCATTGGCCAATGCAAAGATATATTCGTTTTGGATATCGAATATGATCATTATGGATCATCTAGAAAGATTGAGAGATAGAGACTAAGTTATTGGAATAGACACAATATCAAGTTCTAGACTTAGTTGAATGTTCGCTGAATGAAAAGACCGTATCACTATGAGCTCTATATTACAGGGAGTTTGTATAGTCCTCGCAAACGTCCTTATATATTAAGTTAGTCTAGAGAATCGTCTATGGATTCGCTAAGACCTTAATTTGATTAGTGTTTAATATATAAGGCCCTATGGGTCACACAACAAGTGATTATACCTTCCGATTGAATTGTTAGAAGGAATTAAATATTATTAATTGGATTAAATAATATTTAATTCGTAATACTGAAAATGAATTAAAAATTAATTAGATTAAACATATTTAATTCATAAAGTTGAAGGAGAGTTCTATTTGATAGAATTAATTAAGTCCGATAAATTAGATTTATTATACTTAATTAAGATGTATTTGTAATTAAATAAAGGTAATGTTTTCTTTTATAATTTAGAATTATAAATGAAATAAAATATTATATTTAATAAAGAGAAGAGGTGAGTGGCGTGAGCCCGCCCTCCCTCTTATTACTATTGTATATTGTTTTTATTTAATTATTGATAAGTATTGGTTCTGGTAGGACTAGAACTCATTAATGAGAAAGACTTTCATTGTGATTGGGAAACTAGTTTAGAACTACTATAAATACACTCTCCTCCTTCATAATTATAGACCGGTTTTCAGATTCAGTATTACCAGTTTATTTCCCTGCGAAGAGATTTCCTAGCCTTTCTCTTAGGGAGATCTATCCGTTCTTTCGGAAAGGAGAAATCACGTGGATACCAAAGGTCAAGGATTATCACCGCTAGACTGGAAGATCTGTAAGTTCTAACTCAGATCTTTTATTATTGTTATATTCGTTGTTTTGTCATAATCAGGGAAGATCTGTTTGGGAAAATTTTAAACTTCCGCTGCCGTACTTTCGAGGTACGTTACATCAATTTCCTAACACATTCAAGAGAGTTTCGAGAGTTTTGGAGGTCTCTGGGACGTTCACGGTAAAGAATTGATGAAGAGAAGACCTTTGGGATCGATTCGGGAGCACTCGGGAGCATTTGGAAGAAGAAACACAGAGAATTGGCGAAGAAAAGGCCACGCACGGTCGTGCCCAGCAGCCAGGCACGCCGTGCATGCCTAGAAGATGACCAGGCGACGAAAAAGGCCAGGCACGGTCGTGCCTGGGGAGATAGGCATGTCGTGCCTATAGCGTAGCGAAGCACCTGTCCACTGGAAGTCAGGCACGGTCGTGCCTGGTAAGGGATGCACGTCGTGCCTGTAGTGTTATGGAGATGTCATCCGCTGGAACCCAAGCACGATCGTGCCTTAGCAGGGACGCACGCCGTGCCTGGACGCGAAAGTTCAAATTTGCTCCGTAGGCACGGTCGCAAGCACGCTGTGCCTGACCGCAGAAACCGTAATCCTGGTCGAATTTTGACTCTTTTAAGGGGCCGTAAGCTCGCTCGTCTTGGCAATAATTTAGGAACCTGTCGCATGAAAGATCAGCCTGGTCCCCTAAATCATTGTACTCTACGCCGTGAGAGCGGTAAGAACTTAGTAATGATTAGCTAGGCTCAATTAAATTAATTTAATGTAATTAAGCCTGATCAGCCAAAAATCGGGTTACCCCGGAATCAATCCCTGTTTCCCTTCGTCGTTAATTAGAGAGAAACCAATATTTATTAGTTAATTTGCATTTATTTTATTTCTTTATAATCGCTGAATATAGTTAATTCTTAATTCCCTTTTTCCGTCCATGTGGAGATGATACTCGTACTTTCACCACTATTCTACTATCAATTCTAGTGCGAGAAAACTCACATCAGTTTTTGGCGCCGGGGACGGGGACGGTGTCAGTCTTAAGGATTAATTAGACTCAGCGATCTGTTTGTAGTTTTTCGTAGGATTTTTTGTCTGCTAACCTTGAAGGTTAGATCTGTTTATGCATACACGTTCTAAGAAGGGAGAACCGCTAATCCCTCTTAATCTTGAGATTGAAAAGCTCGCCAGATAGAACCGCAAGGGTCAAAGCGAGAAAATTACCATGGATCATCAGTCTTCATCTGAAACACACATTATCATTCTCTAGTTTGGTATTGTTTAAAAAAGCCACACAACCAAGTTGAAACTCCAAACAAATAAAAAAGAAAACACTAACCCCAATTCACCAACATGCTCACTCATGAATTCTTTATCAGTGATGGAGTATTAACTCCTAGAGAGAAGTGAGAGCTAGAGAGAGAAGTGCAATAATTCCTTGCAATAAATGATTTGTGAACCCTCTACAACTACCCCCAAGGGGAGTATTTATAGAGGAAATTAGGGTTGGGCTCCCAAGTCTTGGGCTTGGGAGGCCCATTTAAAACTGGGCCACTATTGGGCTGAGTACAAAATATGTAAAAGTAATTAAGTGTGAAATCCGGTTATGGGAGCCCATTGTGGCCGACGGAGCCATGGCCGACAGAGCCACGGCCGACGGAGCCATGGCCGATGGAGACACCTGGTTCTCCTGGCTTCTGGACCATGTTCTAAGCTGATATCTTTCTGGCCAATGGTGGGCCCTCTGGCCGACGGAGACCCCACTGGGTGACAGTTGTGCCTCTTATTCTTCTGAGTATGTGGGTCCTGGGGTCCAGGCCCATATACTCCATCAGGAGTCCCCCACTCTCTGAGCTGAGACGTAGACGAAGTGAGGGAGAGTAGATTCCATAGTCTTGATGTCTTCTAGTCGTTATGGCCGTTGTGGCCATTTCCCGTTTTGGTTCTTCGTTTTGGCCGTTGTATGCTCTTCACTGTGGAAAAAAGAAGGCTGATGTTCCTCTGATGGGGTGAGTTTGTTTGTTAGAGGACGATGAGTGTCCTGGCTCAGTGGCCGATATGTGCTCTTGGTCTGATGCGGGTGATGTTTCTTCTTTCTGGTCGATGGCGGTCGCTTTTGGTGTCTTGGCCGAGGAGGCCTCATGATTGCTTTCGTGCTTCAGGCTGAATCGGTGGTATTAGTAGTTCGGTGTCCATCTTTGAGGACGATAGTGTTACTGATGCAGAAGAAGTTGTGTGCACTCTGATCTCATGGACGATGGTGACTCGAGGACATTGGGTTCCTGTTTTTGTTTCTCGGCCGAGAGTGGAGTGTGTAATCTCAAAGCCGTTGAGTGGCGCGCGTCCAGGGACGATACACGTCACATTTTGGGAGGAGTTATAGTTCTTTGTTTGTTGTCTTTGTTGCGGCCGAGGGTGCACCACAAGGTCATGGACGTTGTGGTGCATATATGAGCTAATGTTGTAGTTATGGACTTGGTGTATTTTTGGTTTTTTTTTTATTTTGTCCTCTCTTGTATTCCAGAGGCCGATGTAGTCCCCCACTGCTTCAGGCCGAAGAGTGAGCAAGGGGTGAAGGAGTAAGGTGTGACCCTAGGCCAAAGCGGGATCCTTGTATTCCCATGAGTCCAACCCCTTGGCGATTCCTGACCAAGGTAACCCTGTGGGAGAACCCTTGGACGCAGGTCGCTTTCAAGAAGTTATCGTCAGGGTTTTATACAAAGGCCGATGGCTGTTGGGTTGTTCTTTGCTTTGCTGTTGTGGCCGTTGAAGGGGCCCTGTTGTTGGTAGTGTGTTTAAGCCGATATGGGCATACTTCATGGTGTGACCAACCGTTGACATGATTATTGGCTTCTTAGAGATGAGGCCGATGTAGCCACGCCCTGTGGAGTCAGATGCTTCTCCTTGGTCTGGCCGTTGAATGGTTTGGCCGTTATGGGTGCTGACTGCTGTCACGTTGGCAATTGACTGGTACTGGTGGAAGTGGGCCTGGCCCATCTTCTAAACCGGTGGCAGCCCATTGGGCCTTGGGAGTGGTGGTCGTTCATGTGGCCAATGGGGGAGTGTCACGTAGTGACCATTGGGGGGGAGGTCTATAAATACCCCCCTCCTTCCGAAGGAACTTCCTATTGCATTTTGAGATAACGAAGCGCTGCCCAAATTTCTAGAGAGATAAAGCCCGTTCGAGTGTTCTTCCGTTCTTTAAAACTTCAAAGGTCAGTTCATCAAACCCTTCTCCGATTTCTTGCATGTTTTGCTTCCTTAGGCCTTGATCTAGTGTTAGTAAAAAACCAACCTTAGATCCAAAGTAGTTCCCTTTAGGGCTCCGCTAGTTGTTAAGATGAAGACCCTGGATGAAGAGTACTACCCGTACGACGACGAGGCCTCTGCCAAGTCCCTGGATTATGGAGTGGTGGAAGAGTTCTGCGAGGAGATAGAGGATTTGAGCTCCTTCAAATCAGGGGAGCCGGAGAACGATAAAAATGCGGATGAGGAGGCCGCCTCATCATCTGAGGGTGAGGACGTAGGTGTCTCCCGCGCCATGGATGGAGCGTCTACTTCTGCCGCCATCCCTTGCCCGAAACTGGTCTCTGCGGTTAAAGGGACTGCCCTGAAGAGAAGGCGCCAGCAGAAGAAGGGTCCCGCTTTCTCCTTCTTGGATCTCGCTAACGTCCATATCATCAGGCCGTAGAGCTGTGCGGCCGAGTACTTTGTTGCTCAAATGTACATGTGGTCATTTGGTAGGGTTAGGGCCCCTAAGCCAATGGACCACGTACTTAATCCACCGCCAGGGTACTTTGGAGTATACCCCATGAGTTTTGCCAAGGGGCTCAGGTTCCCCCTCCATCCGTTCATTACGGAGTATTTGGACATGGTGGAGCTTCCTCCGGCCCCGCTAACCCCGAATAGCTACTCGTTGATCATCGGCTTTCTCCTTCTCTTCATGAACTTGTATCAGATAGGCCGGGGTAGCCACCAGAACTGTGCCGGCTATGCCAATCTGCAGGAGGTGAAGAACAGGAGGTCCTTCTGTGATCTCTTGACGTCCATCCATGGGTGGAAAAGCAAATTTGTCTTCGTGTCTCTGGGCGAAGGTGGGACCAAGTTTCCTTCCGTCGGCCACGACGGGAGGTTTAACCTCCATGATGCACCGAAGAGTTCCATTTTGGACGCTCAGGTGGCGCCGTTCCTGGAAGGGGGCCGAGGAGCATGAAGCACTACATCACGGAGTATAAGATGGCCGCCCTCGGCTTTGTAAGGTACTTTGTGTACAGGGATGTGGAGGACGATGTCGCCATTTGGCCGAAGATGACTACCACCTTTGAGGAGGCTGACGGCCCGGATTTGGGTGTGCCTGCCAAAGCCGATGGTAATGCCTTACCAAAGTACTTGATCCCATTTTCTTTTGTGTGCTTTGCTAATGTGTTTTTCCTTCTGTGCAGACTTTGTCATGGATCGTCGATCTCTCATGATCAGGGCGAAGGCGAAGGTGGCCGCCGAGCAGGCCGCCAAGGATGCTGCGAAGCAGGCAGCCGAGGCCGAAGCACAGCCAAGCGATGCTCAGGCCTCGAAGCTACCCACCCAGCCGAAGAAGAAACGGCAGGCCGACGAAGGCCAGAAGAAGCTGACGGAGGCCGGCATGCAGCCTGCCAAGAAGTCAAAGAGGGCTTCTTCTTTGGTTGAGGCTGATGCCGCGGCTGCGACCATGCCGACCGGAGATGCTGGAGGTTCCAATGTTGTCGTTGTAGTCGACATGGTATCTGCTCCTTCATCCGCTGCTGTCTCCCAGCCCCTCCGTGTCGTCCAGGACTCCCGGAGGAGGAGGGCCGGGAAGGAGTTGGCCGCAGGGACCTACAAACTGGAAGTGGAGTACCCTGTAAAGGGAGGCATCTTCAATGATGCCATCGATGGCCATGATGTATTTGCACAAGTCGTCCCAGTCGAAGGCCAGGCCTATCTCATGAAGCTTGGCCCCGTCAGAATTTATGACGGTGGAATGGACCTCGTCGTCCAAGTAAGATCCTTGCATGATTTTTTCCGTCTTTTTCTTTTTTGTTGTCATAAGTGTTTCTATCGTCCTAACCCTTCCAATTTTGCAGGGACCTTATGCTGATGGAGAGCCACAAGAGGCAACAACAAGAGATTGCTCGGCTGAAAGAGGTCGTGCAGAAGGTTGCCTCGGCCAAGAAGGCCATGAGCTGCTTAGACCGGCTGCGGACCGAGGTTGAGGTCCTGAAGAAGAGGGCCGATGTGGACGATGCGGCCTACCGCCAAGTGGTTGCTGACAGGGATGATGCCCTAGCCAAGTTTGCTGATGAGAAGGAGGCCCGTGAGGCTGAACGCCGCCGGGCTGATGAGGCCGAGAAGGCCAAGAGAGCCGCTGATGCTACCGTTGACAAATTCTTGGCCGAAGGCTGGCAAGCAGAGGAGCACCGGCCCTAGTGCTATGAGGTTGTGGCGGCCAGGATCAATGATTGGGGCCAGAACTCTCCTACCAGATAGGAGTACTTCGAGAGGGAGATGTCGGTCTATTATGACATGGGCCAGCAGCGGATGCAGCGGCTTACCTACAGGAGGCTGCGCCGAAGGTGCCAAAAGCTGAAGCTGAACAAGAAGTTCACTCACAAGCTGAAGCTGCCCCCTGAGATGAAGGATCCTGAGGAGGAGGCCAAGCTTCTGGCAGAGGAGAGGCAAGCTCCAATCCTTAGCTCCAGCGATGAGGATTGGGACGATGAGGAGGTGTTCCTGGACTCGGCTTCTTCCCAGGCCGATGATGCCGTTAGTGTGCCTGTTCCTGATGTCGGCGGAGGAGAAGCCTGATCTCCCTTTTTTTGTTGATAATATGTAACGGCCGTAGTGCCTGTAATGAATTTAAACGGTATGTGTAATGGCTGTTGTGCCCTCCTCTTGTAATGAATTTCAATAAATGGAAGTGTTTAGCCGCCGCTTCCGGCCTTTATGTCATCTTCCTCCTGTGTCACTCCCCTTCCCTTTTGATTTTTACTTTCAAATTCTTCTAAGTGTCAAACAAAAAGCTCAAGTAGTTGCTCCCTGTGGTCGCGGCCGATGAAGGGTCTCGTCCTTTGCTCGGCTGAGGGAGAGATGTCCTCCTCATCCTCGTACTCCTTGTTGGTTATCTCATACTTGGAAATATTTCTAAGTGTTTAGATTAGAGTATGTAGTTGCTTCACCCCGGTGTAGACGATGAGGGTTGTCGGCCCTTGTTCGGCCGCTGTGGATTTTTTCCCATATTTGACTAAAGGAAACTGGTGGTTTGTTTCACTTTCGGCTTTGGGATTTGATGGAGTATAAGGCCCAGAGACCCCCAGCCCACATACTTCCACTACTGCAATCAGGCCCAACAGGCCCAAGCGGGCCAAGCCCAGCAAGACAAAGCTCTAAGCAGCCCACAATACGCACTTGGGGGTGCCTTCGGTAACATGGCCGAAGGCTACCGTCTACAGATTTGAGCTCGGAAACATCACAGGAAAATAAGGCTTGAGAACCAAGCCTTCGGCAATTGGAGCCCTCGGCACTATGAGGCCCCCGGTACGAAGAGCCTTCGGACTGTCACCTACAGCCGAAGGCATCTTCCTCGACAGAATCTCCTCTCCACATGCGCTGAATCGCTGCACCAAGTACAAACGTCACATCCAACCACCACATTTAATGCGGCCACATGCGAGTGCCAGTGCCACTCTCTAGCATTTATTGCTGCTATAAATAGCAGCCCATTTTCCCAATGTAAGACACAACAAGTTCACATATTCGAATACATTCTCTCTCTTACTTATTTGCTTTGACTTCTCTCTAGTTATTCCCCACAATAACCCCTCGGATAAGCTACCCCCGGGTACACTATCCATCATTTGGTGCTCTCGTTGAGAGGTCGAACAATCAAGTAAGAAACCCTCCCCTTCAGCTCAAAACACCTACCAAAATGGGAAGAACCACTCCTCAGTCGAAGAACCTTGAGGACAACAACCTGGCCCTCGGTGAAGTCAACACCTCCGGAGCCTCCAACAAGGCTCCCGAGGGCGGGGTCATCACTAAGTTGCGACAGGCTGCTGTTGACCTGCGCCTTCAGCTTCAGCAGAATGCTCCCGATGCCCGTCTTGGCATCGAAACACGAAGGAGGGATTGGAGCGAGAATCAAGTGAGCCCTCCGGTTCTCACCATTGACGTACAATCGGCATTCTCCGCCTTCATCCAAACACTCACCCAAAACCCAGGTGCCTTCGGCACTCTGGTTCCCCTTCAACCACAGGTTGGGGAGAACGTTATGCCTCTCCCGCGTCCACCCCCCTTCGTGAACCCTACCCCTCGGGTTGGGAACAACGAAGGGGTCGTGGCTCAAGACACCGCCTCTGTGACACCGTCCCCAAGCATGTTTACTTTTAGTAAATGATGTAGTAAACCTTGAAGGATGATTTATGAATTTACGTAATTGTTAAATTTTATTATTTCTTTTACGTGAATAGTAAATTGCATGTGGGGCCCACAGCGGGAACGGGGACCGCCCGATAATTCCCGAACCACATATTATATTCATCTTGGTCTAGATGACATCTATATGGTGGTGGATATTCTATTTGGGCCATAAGAAAGGCATGGAGTTGACCGGTTGGTCAAACGGGGCCCAATTACCGGTATTGGTAATTTAGCGGATAACAACCCGAAATGAGTTTCAGAGACTCCAAAATTAATGTTGGGGAATGTACATCTATTCTAAAGGCCCATAATTATTGGGAACGCGTGATATATTTTATCTGGCCCGATAAAATTAAATATGACTAAAATAGTTCGAAAAATACAACTTTTGGGGCCAATTATACACACCGGGACATAATGGGATGACCTCCCACATAAGTGGGGGCCACCCCACGTTTTTGTGATCTGATTACCAAGGAAAGAGCTGGGAGGAAGTTCCTAAAGACAAAACCCATACCCACCATGACCCTACCCCTTGTTTTATTGGTTGACTTAGAGGAGTAGGGATGATTTCTTATCCTCACACTCACTCTACACCATACGCACAAGAGGGGAGGGAGAGGGCCTTCGGATAGCTCTGCCAACCGGAACCTTAGAGGAAGCAAAAAGAGAGTGAAATCTAGGAGGAAAAGCTAGAAGAAGAGGTAAGAATACAATTTCTACTCTTTTAACTAGTTTTATTGTGTATGATTTTTGAGAAATCATATGGTGGATTAAACCATGAGTTCTACACGTTTAAAAGTGTAGAATATTGATATAAAGTGGTGGTAATTAACTTAGGAGGGTTGGCAAATCGATAGGAGTCGAAATCGCCGGAAACCGCCACTTCAAAGGAGCTAGTCGTAGTTGCAGACCACGAAAGCCGCCCGGCTTTCGTGAAAGCCGCCCGGCTTTTGCCCAGAAATCCAGTTTTCCACTTTCAATCGGCCTAGAACGGGGATTGATCGAGGGTCTTAACAAAGGCAACTATTGTAGCACATCACGAGGTGAGGATGGCTGACTATATTGCTTATAATTAGTGAGTTAATTTCATAAGATTAACTAAGGTAATTAAATGGAATTTTCATGGATTATTAATGGTTAGTAATGCCTAAATGAAAATAATATTGATATGAGTAAGTGAAGCATGACATACAAATTTAGAATAATTGTGTATGATTATGTGAAATGAATGGAACGGCATGTTAATGGAATTAACTATGATGATATTGTGATGAGATATACTTTTACTTCATGTATGAAATTCATGAATGGATTAAAGTGATATTTTTGATATTGGGATCAAACCATACTTGGGTTGGAAAATCAATTGAAGTGAAATGTCAATTGGGAAATAGGAACTTGGCATGTTCTAAGATTATCCAACTAGTATCAAAATACTAGTCGGGGGATTAATATAAATAAACGATGAAATAAATCCTAAGAGGTAGGATTGTGAATAGACATGCCTTAAGTAGTCTCAAGAGATACTTTAAGGTTGAATTGTATGAACACTAAGGTGTGTTAGGGGTAGGCCTAAAGGCTACCCAAGGGAATTGATTCTAGGCATAGGATTTGCTTGAGAATTGGATTATGAAAATAATTAGAGTTGGACTCTAGGATGACATGGAAATGTAGTTGGGCCGAGCCCTTGCCATGTAATATGATTAGCATGGAAACGTAGTTGGGCCGAGCCCTTGCCATGTATTTGTGATCTTCGTGGAAACGTAGTTGGGCCGAGCCCTTGCCACGAAGTTATGGTTGGTATGGAAACGTAGTTGGGCCGAGCCCTTGCCATACAATTTTGATGTGTTATATTGAGTTAGAGGATTGTATAGAAATGTAGTTGGGCTGAGCCCTTGCTATACAATTGGGGCTTGATGGGACCCCACGGGGTTATCATGACTTGCGGTCACGGGGGAATGGAAATGATGAATTCCAAATGAATATGGGCCCCCGGGCCGACTACTTGACTTCATATAAAGTAAGTATGATTTAAATAGCAAAAAGGGGTAACCGAGGGTTATGGCCTATAATGTAATATCGCCCTGAATTGAGGGTCTTAGAAATTTAAACATTGATTATACTTAGTATAGTTGCTATTGTACTTGTCAAATGTTTCCAAGTACTGACCTCCCCTTCACGGGGGAGGCCACCTCAAAGTTTCAGGTAGAACTTGAAGGTTGCTGCCACCGCCCGTTGCTTCGGGAAGATTGAAGGGAGAAGACGTGGTTCGTGCTTCTTCCGTTTCTGTTTTGAAAACAATTTAAAACAATGCTCATGGATGATATTTTCTGAATAATTACTTTGGGGGCTTGCATGCCTAATTATGCTAAGTGTGGCTTGAACACTTGTATCAACTGTTTCCGCTGATTTAATAAACGTTTTACATTATGTTTGTTTATGGATGTACTATGTGTGAATGGTATTCAAGACGCCTTGTATAGTATGGATGAGTCGGACTGCGGTTGACTATTCGTACTGTACGGCGGGTTGTTGACGTGTCCGGGTAGGTCCGAGGCATGACAATTTAATTGGTATCAGAGCCTTAGTCCGTAAACATCATAATGAAGATTCAAAATTTCTTTTTGAAAATGAATTTGAAAACCATGAGCATAAGGTTTTGTACTTATAGAACTTTTGGTGCTTGAGTTGCAATGTCTCTAATTGTTAAGATGGTACCCTTAACAATTGGTATGGCGGTGATTTGAGCCAAAGGATGTCTTTAAGTACCTATCCGTCAATTGACATTTGATATGAGTCTAATGACTCATTCTCAATTTCTTTCAGAAATGGAACGTACAGGGAAAGTAACTAGAAGGAACCCGACTGGCCGAGCACCAGGAGGATCCGTGCAAGGCAGTAGAGGGACTTCAAGGGTGTCCAGAGGACAGGGCCGTGGAGGCCAAGCTCAGACTGTGAGTGACGGTCATGTTGAAACAGTCAACGAGTCTTATGAGCCGGTTAAGACCCCATATGATGGGGAATATGATGATGCTAGTGAGGGGAGCGACGATGATGACGCTCTAGAAAGGATGGAGGAACTACTCCGTCAATTTCAACAGGATCTCCAAAGGCGCCGGGCAAGGCGTGCTTTGGGAGGGGCTTCAAGAAGGGGAAGCCATGTGGGTTCTAGGGGACATGTAGAGTCCCGAGTAGATCAAGGTGCCGAGATCCCAATAATAAGGATCTCGAAGTCCTCAAGGAAGCGAGAGATTTGGGGTGTAAACCGTTCGATGGAACGGGAGATATCTCTGTTGCGGCGGAGTGGAACAAAAGGTTCAATGAGGCGGCTCTTGATATGCAACTGCCGCCAAACATGAAGATGAGAGTAGCAACGAGATTGCTAGAAGGGATGGCGTCCACGTGGTGGGACGGAGTCAAGGGGAAGTATGGTGAGAATGTCACTTGGAAGAATTTCCGACAGGAATTCTTCAACCAATACTACTCCGACTTCGAGGTGAACTTGAAGAGGAGGGAATACACCAACTTGACCCAAGGAGGCAACTATACCGTGAGGCAACTTGAGCACACGTTCAGGGAGCTTGCGGAATTCATACCGGAGTATGCTTGCGATGAGAACCGGATGGTGAATAACTTTTGGGATGCTTTCGACTTAGACGTGCGTGGGAGGGCAACACAGTTGCCTAACATGACGTTTAGTCAAGTAGTGGAGTAAGGCTTGAAGGGAGAAAATGAGTGGGAGGAAAGAAAGCTGAAAAACGCCGAGGAGGCAAAGAAGAGGAAATGGGAGAACACCGGCCCCCAAGGTTCTAGCAAGAAGGGGAACCACGAGGGAGGTGGGTCTTTCACAACGTCCGCACCACCATCCAGGGGAAATCAAGGCCCAGGAGGGCAAGGCTCGAGGTCACAAGGATCGGGCATTATTAGGTGCAATAACTGCAAGAGGAACCACGCGGGCAAGTGCCGCGATCCCCCTAGGTGCTACCAATGCGGGGAGACGGGGCACTTGAGATCAAACTGCCCACAACTTGGGCGAGCCATGGGTGCAGGACCTAACAGCGGGACTACGGCAAGTAGGAACCGAGCAGGGGCACCTCACGCGAGCACGGCGCACGGAGGGCCAAGTACAAGCAACGCGCCATCCGTGAACCAAGGCAAGACCCAGGCTAGGGTCTATGCGATGACGGAGGCGGACGCACGTGCTAACCCGGACTCCGTTGCAAGTAAATTCTTAAACTCATGTTATTAACTCTATTGTATGCAATAGGAGTGTTTGGAATGTGCAAAATTTATAACCCCGGTCAAACATGCCGGTTTGGGAATCAAAACGAGTGAAGGACACTCGCCCTGGGAGAACGCCGACCGGTGTTGACGAAAGCCGCCCGGCTTTCGTCTGAATTAAATGGGAAAATACTACGGCGCTTGATGTCGGCCGGCTTTCGCCAAAGCCCGGCCGGCTTGCGTAAACAAGGAACCGGAGGATTTTTCTCGCAACTAAAAACCGGCCGGCTTTTGTAAAGACCGGCCGGCTTTCGTAAATGTCTGACCTGGAGAATTTCTCGCAGCTGAAAGCCTCCCGGCTTTCATGGAAACCAGACGGCTTTGGGGTTATTTATGGCATTAAAAGTACGGCGATGAAAACCGGCAGACTTTCGTGGAAACCGGCCGGCATTCGTCAAAATTGGGAGAAAATCCTGCGCAGCTGAAAACCGGCCGACTTTTGCAAAGCCCGACCGGCTCTTGTGATTTGTTTATTGAAATAAACTACGGCGATGAAAACCGGGCGGCTTTTGGCAATGCCCGACCGGCTTACGTAACGAGAAGTGCCGGACACATGAAAACCGGCCGGCTTTCATGAAAAGCGGCCGACTTTCACCCGAACGAGTCCTGAGATGCTTCTCAAGGTTAGAAACCGGGGAATTATTGTATGGGGTCGGGTGGTCTTCATCCGAAACATGATCGACGCACTCTACGACCTATGAAACAAGCCTATTAATTAGATAGTGTGTATTACATTACTTATGAATGTAGGAACACTAAAGATTAACGGGAGAGATGCAAGAATCCTTATCGATACCGGGGCGCAACGATCATCTGTGAGTGAGGTGTTCGCCGGGGGATTCACTGAACCGCTTGTACCGATGACTCAACCCCTATTGGTATCCACACCTTTAGGGGATGATATCGAAAGAGATAGCCATTATCCATCATGTGGGGTGGAAGTGGAGGGCCAAACCTTGACGTGTGATCTTGTACCGCTGAGTATGATCGAGTTTGACGCAATCCTCTGAATGGATTGGCTTGAGAAACATCATGCTAGGGTCGATTGCTACGCGAAGATTCTTGAACTCGAGAGCGGTGAAGGATTGACCTTACGCTTTGAAGGAGATAGAGGCAAATCTAATAATTGTATCATATCCGCCGTGAGAGCGAGGAATATGATGAGAAAGGGATGCCACGCATATCTAGCATATGTGGTGGACAAGACCAAAGAAGAGATAGACATCAATGATGTGAGAATAGTGTGCAAGTATCCGGATGTCTTCTTAAAAGACTTGCCGGGACTTCCACCCGATAGGGAGATTGAGTTCGTGATTGAGGTTGAACCCGACACCAAACCAATCTCTATACCGCCATACAGAATGGCACCCGCTGAACTTAACGAGTTGAAAACCCAATTGCAAGAGCTATTGGATAACGGTTTCATAAGGCCGAATCACTCTCCGTGGGGAGCACCGGTCCTTTTCGTGAAAAAGAAAGATGGAACGCTTCGAATGTGCATTGACTATCGTCAACTGAACAAGGTCACAATCAAGAATAGGTATCCCTTGCCTAGGATTGATGACTTGTTTGATCAGCTCCGAGGAGCGACGGTGTTTTCGAAGATTGACTTGAGGTCGGGGTACCACCAACTGAAGATAAAGGAGGATGACATACCGAAGAGTGCATTCCGCACGAGGTATGGTCATTTCGAGTTCCTAGTTATGTCGTTCGGGCTAACCAACGCCCCAGTGGCATTTATGGACTTGATGAACCGAGTATTTCATAAATACTTGGACCGGTTTGTGATTGTGTTCATAGATGATATCTTGATTTACTCAAAGAGTGAAGAAGAGCATGAGGAGCACTTGATACTGGTTCTTGAGACACTACGGGAGAAGCAACTCTATGCCAAGTTTTCCAAATGTGAATTTTGGCTAAGGGAGATCGGCTTTCTCGGGCATGTGGTTTCAGGATCAGGGATTGCCGTAGATAACAAGAAGATTGAGGCCATTACTGAATGGGAAAGGCCAAAGAACGTCAAGGAAATTCGTAGCTTCCTTGGATTGGCAGGGTATTGCCGAAAGTTCGTGGAGAAGTTCTCAGTTTTGGCATCGCCATTGACAAAGCTCAATCGAAAAGGGGCCAAGTTTGTATGGGATGACCGATGTGAGAAGGGATTCCTTGAACTAAAGAAGAGATTGACCGAAGCACCGGTACTCGCATTACCCCAACAGGGTATGGGGTACGATGTCTATAGTGACTCGAGAATCCAAGGGCTTGGATGTGTCTTGATGCAGAATGGGAGGGTGATTGCCTATGCTTCACGACAGTTGAAGAAGCATGAGGTAAATTATCCTACTCATGATTTAGAGTTGGGGGTAGTGGTATTTGCATTGAAGATTTGGAGACATTATCTCTACGGGGAAACATGTCATATATACACTGACCACAAAAGCCTGAAATACGTGTTTACTCAGAAAGAGTTAAACATGAGACATAGACGGTGGATGGAGTTGATAAAAGACTACCACCTAGTTATCGAGTACCACCCCGGTAAAGCCAACGTGGTAGCGGATGCCTTGAGCCGAAAGAATTCGTCTGGGGCATTGTTGACTAGTTTGAGGGCATTGAGAGCCCAATTGGAAGTATCTAGCGATGGTGCCTTGTTAGCTAGATTCGAGGTGAGACCCACATTACTTGATGAAATCAAGAAGGGTCAAGAAACTGACGAAGAGCTTATGAAGGTCCGTGAACGCATGCTAGCGGGACCAGTTGAGGATTTCAGGGAAAGAGACGATGGTCTCTTATTATTTCGTGACCGAGTGTGTGTACCGTCGGATGATGGGCTCCGAAAGTCCATCTTAGAGGAGGCTCATTCATCGGCATATGCCATGCATCCGGGAGGCACGAAAATGTACCGTGATTTGAAAGAAAGTTACTGGTGGTCGGGTATGAAGAGAGAAATAGCCGAATACATCAGTAGGTGTCTTACTTGTCAGCAAGTTAAGGCAGAACATCAGCATCCAGCTGGGTTATTACAACCACTCTCCATTCCTGAATGGAAGTGGGAACACGTAACTATGGATTTCGTGGTGGGGCTGCCACGGACGGTTAAGAACTATGATGCCGTATGGGTTGTGGTCAATAGGCTCACGAAGAGTGCACACTTTCTACCTATCAACACCACCTATGCACTGGAAAGGTTAGCCAAGTTGTATGTGGATGAGATCTTGAGGCTACATGGGGTTCCGATAACCATTGTATCCGATAGAGATCCGCGATTCACATCACGATTTTGGCCGAAGTTCCAAGAATCTATGGGGACAAAGTTGAAATTCAGTACAACTTTTCATCCACAAACGGATGGGCAATCCGAGCGGGTTATACAGATATTAGAGGATATGCTGAGAGCTTGTGCATTGGAGTTCCAAGGGAGTTGGGACAACCATTTGGCACTCGTGGAGTTTGCCTATAACAACAGTTATCAGGCGAGTATAGGCATGCCTCCATACGAGGCATTGTATGGGAGGAGATGTCGTACACCTTTGTGTTGGGACGAGGTTGGCATGGCCAAACTCGAGAGCACGGAATTGGTGGAAATCACCAAGTCAAAGGTAAAGATGATTCGTGATAGACTTAAGGCGGCACAGGATAGACAGAAGAGCTATGCCGATAAGCGCCGAAGAGCCTTAGAGTTTAAGGTTGGAGATGAGGTATTTTTGAAAGTTTCACCTTGGAAAGGAATCATCCGATTTCAGAGCTGAGGGAAACTTAACCCACGCTACATAGGGCCATTTGTGATTCTTGAAAGAATTGAGGCCGTAGCATACCGATTACAGTTGACTCCAGAATTGGAGAAGATACATAATGTATTCCATGTGTCTATGCTTAAGAAGTATATTCCGGATCCATCTCATGTACTAGAGAAACCACCCGTGGAAATACGAGAAGACTTGAACTACGCCGTGCAACCAGTAAGGATACTTGATAGGCAAGTAAAGAAGCTAAGAAGCAAGAGAGTTCCAATGGTCAAAATCCTTTGGAAGAGTGACCGAGTGGAAGAAGAAACTTGGGAGACTGAGGTCTCGATGAAGGATCAGTATGCATTTCTGTTTGAATAATCGTTGTGAATTTCGGGGACGAAATTCCCGTTAAGGGAGGGTGAACTTGTGACACCGTCCCCAAGCATGTTTACTTTTAGTAAATGATGTAGTAAACCTTGAAGTATGATTTATGAATTTACGTAATTCTTAAATTTTATTATTTCTTTTACGTGAATAGTAAATTGCATGTGGGGCCCACAGCGGGAACGGGGACCGCCTGATAATTCCCGAACCACATATTATATTCATCTTGGTCTAGATGACATCTATATGGTGGTGGATATTCTATTTGGGCCATAAGAAAGGCATGGAGTTGACCGGTTGGTCAAACGGGGCCCAATTACCGGTATTGGTAATTTAGCGGATAACAGCCCGAAATGAGTTTCGGAGACTCCAAAATTAATGTTGGGGAATGTACATCTATTCTAAAGGCCCATAATTATTGAGAACGCGTGATATATTTTATCCGGCCCGATAAAATTAAATATGACTAAAATAGTCCGAAAAATACAACTTTCGGGGCCAATTATACACACCGGGACATAATGGGATGACCTCCCACATAAGTGGGGGCCACCCCACGTTTTTGTGATCTGATTACCAAGGAAAGAGCTGGGAGGAAGCTCCTAGAGACAAAACCCATACCCACCATGACCCTACCCCTTGTTTTATTGGTTGACTTAGAGGAGTATGGATGATCTCTTATCCTCACACTCACTCTACACCATACGCACAAGAGGGGAGGGAGAGGGCCTTGGGATAGCTCTGCCAACAGGAACCTTAGAGGAAGCAAAAAGAGAGTGAAATCCAGAAGGAAAAGCTAGAAGAAGAGGTAAGAATACAATTTCTACTCTTTTAACTAGTTTTATTGTGTATGATTTTTGAGAAATCATATGGTGGATTAAACCATGAGTTCTACACGTTTAAAAGTGTAGAATATTGATATAAAGTGGTGGTAATTAACTTAGGAGGGTTGGCAAATCGATAGGAGTCGAAATCGCCAGAAACCGCCACTTCAAAGGAGCTAGTCGTAGTTGCAGACCACGAAAGCCGCCCGGCTTTCGTGAAAGCCGCCCGGCTTTTGCCCAGAAATCCAGTTTTCCACTTTCAATCGGCCTAGAACGGGGATTGATCGAGGGGCTTAACAAAGGCAACTATTGTAGCACATCACGAGGTGAGGATGGCTGACTATATTGCTTATAATTAGTGAGTTAATTTCATAAGATTACCTAAGGTAATTAAATGAGATTTTCATGGATTATTAATGGTTAATAATGCCTAAATGAAAATAATATTGATATGAGTAAGTGAAGCATGACATACAAATTTAGAATAATTGTGTATGATTATGTGAAATGAATGGAACGGCATGTTAATGGAATTAACTATGATGATATTGTGATGAGATATACTTTTACTTCATGTATGAAATTCATGAATGGATTCAAGTGATATTTTTGATATTGGAATCAAACCATACTTGGGTTGGAAAATCAATTGAATTGAAATGTCAATTGGGAAATAGGAACTTGGCATGTTCTAAGATTATCCAACTAGTATCAAAATACTAGTCGGGGGATTAATATAAATAAACGATGAAATAAATCCTAAGAGGTAGGATTGTGAATAGACATGCCTTAAGTAGTCTCAAGAGATACTTTAAGGTTGAATTGTATGAACACTAAGGTGTGTTAGGGGTAGGCCTAAAGGCTACCCAAGGGAATTGATTCTAGGCATAGGATTTGTTTGAGAATTGGATTATGAAAATAATTAGAGTTGGACTCTAGGATGACATGGAAATGTAGTTGGTCCGAGCCCTTGCCATGTAATATGATTAGCATGGAAACGTAGTTGGGTCGAGCCTTTGCCATGTATTTGTGATCTTCGTGGAAACGTAGTTGGGCCGAGCCCTTGCCACGAAGTTATGGTTGGTATGGAAACGTAGTTGGGCCGAGCCCTTGCCATACAATTTTGATGTGTTATATTGAGTTAGAGGATTGTATAGAAATGTAGTTGGGCCGAGCCCTTGCTATACAATTGGGGCTCGATGGGACCCCACGGGGTTATCGTGACTTGCGGTCACGGGGGAATGGAAATGATGAATTCCAAATGAATATGGGCCCCCGGGCCGACTACTTGACTTCATATAAAGTAAGTATGATTTAAATAGCAAAAAGGGGTAACCGAGGGTTATGGCCTATAATGTAATATCGCCCTGAATTGAGGGTCTTAGAAATTTAAACATTGATTATACTTAGTATAGTTGCTATTGTACTTGTCAAATGTTTCCAAGTACTGACCTCCCCTTCACGGGGGAGGCCATCTCACAGTTTCAGGTAGAACTTGAAGGTTGCTGCCACCGCCCGTTGCTTCTAGAAGATCGGAGGGAGAAGACGTGGTTCGTGCTTCTTCCGTTTCTGTTTTGAAAACAATTTAAAACAATGCTCATGGATGATATTTTCTGAATAATTACTTTGGGGGCTTGCATGCCTAATTATGCCAAGTGTGGCTTGAACACTTGTATCAACTGTTTCCTCTGCTTTAATAAATGTTTTACATTATGTTTGTTTATGGATGTACTATGTGTGAATGGTATTCAAGATGCCTTGTATAGTATGGATGAGTCGGACTGCGGTTGACTATTCGTACTGTACGGCGGGTTGTTGACGTGTCCGGGTAGGTCCGGGGCGTGACAGCCTCCTAGGAAGTCCAATCTCGGGACCGCCATGGCGCAAACAAGGAAAGGCTCAGGACCTCCGCCCTCGAACGGCTCGGAGGGGCGCAACACCACCGAGGAGTCCAAGACCGCCTCGACGGAAAGGTGTCCCAAATACCCCAAGAGAGCGGGGGATCCGTTTCAAGGGCAAAAGAGAGGCGTCCCCCTCAGGACAAAGGAAAGGCACCACTACATGCCGATGACGCCAGACACCAAATAAACCAGGCCCATTCGACCCGTGTTCAATCGCAGGGGGCGGAGGCCCTCCTGAAGGATCACATGGATGAAATTATCGAGTCCCTCCAATGCCGCCTTGATGAGATGGAGGCCCGCCAATCGCACATTACAGCTTCCGCCTCACAAGCGGACCCCAAATACGCCGCCATGCTGGCCAAAATGAAGGACATGCAGAAGAAGATGGCCGAAGGCTCCGGGGAACCCGTCATCCAACTACGGACCAGGATGCCATTTACCCCAAGGGTATTGGCGGCCCAGATTCTGGGAAAGTACCGAGGGCAACCCATCAAGCCCTACGAAGGAAAGACTGACCCCCGGGAGCACTACAGCAGATACCAAAACAGCATGATGATGGTGGGGGCATCAGATGAATATTTGTGTCGTTGGTTCCTTTCCACCTTAGAAGAACCATCATACGAATGATTCAACCGATTGTCCGAAGGTAGCATTGACTCGTGGCAAGAACTCACCCAGCGCTTCTTGACACAGTTTGCGGGAAGGCGCCGGTCAAGAAAACACTTCTCCCATTTGCTAATGGTGAGGCAAAGGAAGGAGGAGACCCTCCGGGTTTTCTTGGAACGATGGAGGCTGGAAACAGACAAAGTTGACGGAGCTGACGACGGGACCCTTCTGGCTCTCCTACAGACGGTCCTCCGAACTGGGAATTTCTCAAGGAGCCTCATCATTGAACCCCCTCGCGATTATATAAGAGCCCTCCAGCGGGGGACAGGTATGCAGAGGCCGAGGAGGTAGAGAAATGTCGCCAGAACCCCGAGCAGCAGCGCCCCTGGTCAGATGACCGGAACAGCCGAGGGCCGGCGGCTCCATCCCATCAATCCAAAGGTCCGACTCCATCCGGTGATCGCCCCCGGCATGGCCAATCCAAGCCCGGGGGAGGTTATAAGCACAACCCGAAGGCTTGGGCCCAACCCATCCTTCTGGATCATGCCCGGACGCCTCTGACGCATCCCATCAACGTCATTCTGGACTACGCCGAGGAGAGAGGCCTCGTGGAGCGCGACTCGCGCGCGCCCTTGGAGGTATACACTGTAAACCCCAATGAGCCATACTGCCGCTTCCATCGTAATCAAGGGCACAGAACCGATGACTGCCACCAGCTGAAGGCAGCCATCGAGAGACTTATACAGGTGGGCCATCTGTCCCAATTTGTCAGGGGCCCTCAGCCTCAAGGGCCCCCGCGAGGACCGCCGACGAGGGCAAATGCTTGGGTTAATCCAAACACCATTCCCCTCGGTGACCCGAAGGGTAAGAAGCGGGAGATCAGGAATCTCGATGAGGAGGAGGAGTACAACCAGTACCAGGAGAAGAAACGCCACATCCTCATGATTACTGGCGGCAACACGGGGGGAGACTCCGCTTGCCAAAGAAAGAAGTGGACACAATCGCTTTATGTGGGGGAAGTCGCTCACATGCCCCCCGAAAAGCGGATGAGAGAGGAGCCCATCATGTTTACCAATGCCGATCTCCCCCCAGTTTCCTCTCCTCATAGGGATGCGTTACTAATCCAAAGCGAGATCAATAACACCATCATCCACCGAACTTACGTTGACACAGACAGCTCTGTCAACATAATGTATCTCAGCACATTCAACGAGCTGCACTTAGAGAGGAGTTGCCTTCGGCCCATCCGGACCCCCCCTATTCGGCTTAACCGGAGACACCATAGATTCCGAGGGGGTGGTGACCCTCCCGGTACTCTTTGGTGACGGGCTCCATAGGGCCAAGCTCGAAGTGGAGTTCGTCGTCGTCAACATTGACTGCGCCCACAACATCATCCTCGGCCTCCCCGCCCTCGAGGACCTAGAGGCTATCATCTCCATGAGGCGCCTATGTCTCAAATTCCCAGCTGAAGGAGGCATCGGGTAATCAAGGGGGAACTAGAAGCTCGCCCGCGCCTGCTACCTTCAAATAACAAAGAAGGTTAACAAGACTGAGTTTCGTGTTGACACCATCACCGGAACCGTATAGGAAGAAGAGAAGAGGCCGAGGGCTGAACCGGCCGAGGAGGTAGAAGACTTTGCGCTCGATCCGGCCGAGCCAGAGAGAGTCGTGATGATTGGAGCCAAGCTCCCTGAAGATTTGAAGACCAGCATCACGGATGCCCTCTGCACCTACTCCATTGTTTTTGCATGGGGGCCAGAAGACATGCCGGGAATTAGCCGAAGGGTCATCACTCACCGCCTGTCGGTGGACCCTTCCTCCAAACCTGTGCAACAAAGAAGAAGACCCCTCTCGGCCGAGAGAAGGGATTTTGTGAAGAAGGAGGTCATCATGCTCCTCTCCATCAAAGACATCAAGGAGGTGAAATACCCTTCATGGCTTGCTAACGTAGTCCTCGCATAAAATCCGCCCACTTTCCGCATGTGCGTGGACTACACAAATCTGAATAAGGCGTGCCCCATGGACCCTTTCCCGCTGCCAAATATTAACCAACTGGTAGACGAGACAGCGGGCTGCGAGATTATGTCCTTTCTCGACGCCTTCCATGGATATCACCAGATTTTCATGCACGAGGAAGACGCCGAAAAAACATCCTTCATGACTCCCGAAGGCATCTTCTGCTACCTGGTCATGGCCTTCGGCCTTAAGAACTCAGGCACCACTTATACCCGGATGGTGGCCAGGGTATTTCAAGTCGTCCTAGGATGCACCATGGAGGCCTATGTTGACGATATGATCGTCAAAAGCAAGCAATCAACAAGCCATGCAGATGACCTCCGGGAGGCAAGTTATTAGGCTACATGGTGAGCCGAAGGGGTATCGAAGCCAACCCCAAGAAAATAGAGGACATCGTCAACATGAAGCCCCCACGCAACGTAAAAGAGGTCCAGTGGCTGACGGGACGCCTGGTAGCCCTCAACCACTTCCTGTCCAAGTCGGCGGAAAAGTCCCTCCCCTTCTTCCAGATCATGAGGAAGACCGATGGCTTCCAATGGACGTCAGAATGCCAGGAGGCCTTCGATGAGATGAAAAGGTACTTATCTTCACCCCCTGTGCTCTCCAAACCCAAGGTGGGGGAGACTCTGTACCTTTACCTTGACGTTAGCCTTGGTGCCATCAGCTCAGTGCCAATCCGGGAGGAGGATGGCATCCAACACGTCATCTTCTATGTCAGCAAGACCCTCAGGGAAGCGGAACTCAGATATTCTCCCGTGGAAAAGACGGTGCTAGCTATTGTTTGGACCATCAAAAAGCTAGGCCATTATTTCCAGGCACACCCTTTCCAGGTCCTCAAGGACCAATCCCTCGGCGCTTTGATGAGGAGCCCCACCAGCTCCTCTCGGATAGTGAAATGGGCCATCTTCCTCAGCCAATACAACATTGACATCCGTTCGAGGCCAGCCGTAAAGAGCCAAGCCCTGGCGGACTTCGTGATGGAGTGCACGGCAAGATAAGCTACAGACGAGGAGCCTTCGGTGCCCTCGGATGAAGGGTGGACCCTCTACACCGACGGCTCCTCCGCAGCCAAAGCATGCGGGGGAGGGGTAGTTCTCATTACTCCCGAAGGCTTCGGCGTCTACTATGACATCCGCTTCTCCTTCAAAGTATCCAACAACGAAGGCTAACATGAAGGCTAGACAGATCCACATGAAGTGCGACTCCAAGTTAGTCGTCGGCCAAATTTCAGGAGAATATGGGGCCAAGGAAGGTAGAATGAAACAATACAGGGTAGCGGCCAAGGAGTTGCTTAAGGTATTTGAGGCACACTCTCTTACTCAAATACCGAGGGCTCAAAACTCTGAGGCCGACATTTTATCAAAGCTCTCAGTTGAGTCCCCAGAACACATCTCGAAGATTGCGAGAATCGAGGAACTCAACCTCTCAAGCATACACGCCAGCCCCATCATGCAGATACAATAAAGGCCTGAGGACGGGATTTCAGACATCATGAACTTCATCTCCACAGGGCACCTCCCCAAGGATGAAACCCGCGCAAAGCTGGCAAAGCTGAGGGCTCCGAGCTACACCATCGAAGACGAGAGGCTTTACAAATGATCCTACAACGGCACGTTGCTCCGATGCCTTCATCAAGATGAAGCCGAAGTTGCAATGGAGGAAGTGCACAGTGGCACTTGCTCAGCTCACTAGGGACCCTTCTCCATGTCCCGAAGGCTCATAGTCCAGGGTTACTTCTGGCCCACGATGCCTGCCAACATTTTCAGAAGGCTCCCGGGAGGCCTGCGGTTAACTATGCCCCCATCAGCACAGCAATACCCTTCTCTAGGTGGAGAATTGACCTTATGGGCCCGCTGCTGAGGGGTACCTCCAACAACAGGTACATCATCGTTGCCATTGACTACTTCACCAAGTGGGTGGAGGCGGAACCCTTCGCTAGTATTACCGAAGCTAGATGCCGTCATTTTGTCCTTAAAAATATCCTCACATGATTTGGCGTCCCCCAACAAATCATCTCCGACAACGGGACTCAGTTTGAGGTAGCCCCCTTCTGTGCCCTCCTGGAGGCATAGGGCATCAATCATACCTTCTCATCCGTTGCCTACCCTCAAGGCAACGGTCAAGTGGAGAATGCCAACCGGACTCTGCTCGAGGGCCTAAAGAAGAAACTGGAGGCCGAAGGGGGAGGATGGGTTGAAGAGCTCCACATCATCTTGTGGGCCTACCGCACCACCCCTCGGCGAGCAACAGGTGAAACGCTTCCTGCGCCATTACCCCAAGGGAATGGCAGGCAACAGACTAGGTCTCGTGCTGAGGGAACGAATTTCAAAACTGAGGCGCTTTCCGTGCCATCACCCAAGGGGAGGCAGGCAACAGACTATGTCTCGTGCCGAGGAAACGACCCTCGATCCCCTCGGAACCCGGAAGGTTAATCCCGAGGGGGAAGCCAACGGTGTATACCATTGCCTCCCGATAGGCTAAACCTTACCAAGAAACCAAGTTTCTTGAAGCCTTCCCTTCACTATCCAAATAAAATGGAGTGAAGGGGAGTAGACTCAACGAGCAATCAATGAGTACAACTTTCAATACTCCACGACAGAACACCCTCCGGCAGATTGCAAGAAAGATCATTACGAAGGCAATCCCTCCTACAACGAGGGCTCTTAATCCTGAATTTCACTTTTGACGTTGGCATTATTCCGAAGGCTACTATTCGCCAAAGTGTTACCAAGATATGGCCAAGCCCACATTCTGCCAGCCCCCAACATGCAGCACCTATGGTACATCCTTTGAGAAGTCAACGGGGATCGAGGGCACCGGCTATAATACATTGGACTCAAGCATTCCTATGTCCACACTTTGGAATCCAACATCACTAGAGACTTCTATGCTAGGAATGAGCCAAGTTTGACTATCACTACTGCATCCTCCGGCCTTACCGAAGGCACCACAGTCATCCTCCATGACTTAGGGCCCCCGACATCACCACCCTTTGTTAAGGAAAACTTTGCCTAAGAGTACTACAAACCGAGGGCACATTCATCAAGTCACTCAAAATTTGGCTAAGTCCACAACACCGGTTCCCCCGGAGATATATGGCGAAGGCCAGCCAGTTCATACAGCTAAGGGGTTGTGTCAGTCGAGGGCTAGTGACAAAGCACCACTTGAAAAGTGTCTAAGTCCTAAATCTTAGGCCTTCGGTCACCACATGGCATTCATACGGATTAAAGGGAGACATCAGCCGGGGGCCCAACAGTGAATATTGCTTAGAAAATTTTCTAAGTCCTAAACTATTGGCCCCCGGCCACCAACGAAGGAGGGCTTACAACTCACACAACACAAGGCACGCGAAAGAAGATGTCAACCGAGGGCCATCTTGAATTTTTTTAATTTTTGTAAAAAATTAATAAAAATAGTAAAACTCCATAAAAAAATTAAAAAAATATGGATGCCTTTCCCACCGCTTGTACTACCACCCTGCACCACCACCTCCGGGCGGTGAAAAAAAATTCCATTTTTCCTAAAAACTGCCTTTTTCTGAAAATGCCAAAAACATGACATATTTCTCTTTGCGAATGCCAACATTTTCATTGTTTTCTGCCATAAATATGGCATACGTAATGAACTTGACATTTTCCCCCCTGGTGATTGGAGGTGGTGGTGCTGAGGCGGCAGAGGCGGTGGTGAATTTTATTTTATTTTTTTGAGTTTTTTATTTTTTTTAAAAAAAATATATATTTTTTTAATTTTTTGAAAAATAAATAAATAAATAAATTATTATTATCGAATAAGTCATAAATTAACTAGGTTAGGATTAAATAAGTCATATTTTAGAATTAACTAGGTTAGGGATATTAATGGTACAAAATTAATGTTTACTCCTATTGAAAGAAGTTTTAAATTTTACTCCTATTTGTGCAATTATGTTTATATTTACTCCTATATTGAGCAATTTCTAAAAATCAAATCAATTTGTAACTCAAAAAGGCCCCTAGCCCAGGCATTGGGCCCATTCTCCGTTGCCCAATTTAATAGATGAACGGAAGCAAATCGGAATGACACGCAGGCCGCAGCACAGGTCAGACGACTCCGGTGCTCGCCGCAAGTAGGCATCTCATCGAAGAACGCCACAGCCCCACACCGCTCGCATCGCCGGTCGCCGCAGGGACGTCCGACCGACCGCTTCGCTGCTCGCATCGCCGGAGTCCGTACGGCCACTTGTTCGCAATCTCATAATCTGCCATTTTGCCCCTTCTGCAGCTCTGCTTCTCTCGATTCTCAGGCAAGTTTTTCTGTGTTTAATTATTGCATTTCTTATTTTAATTTGCGGGATTTTTAATTTTAATTGGTGTTAGTGTGTCATGTAATTCGTTTGTGTGGTTTGAATGGGGAAATAAAAAATTAGGAATGTCAAATGTGATTTGTGAGTACTTGGAGCTACTTTTTACAGCCTGAAGTGAACCTCAAACATCGCTTTGCAGCGATTTGGCTTCAATCCGCCATTTTTTACCTGCATTTTGCAGCGGCTTGGTTTCAGAAAATGCCCCATTTTGAAGCGGTTTGTTCCGAATCCGTCAAAAAACAAACAGGGCTCTTCCCTCATCTAACTTCCGGTGCTTCTACTTTTAGCTTTAACAATAATTCTTGTCCAAGATTATCATTCTCGAGTTATTTTTATTGAATCAATTATACTCATCCGTAGATTTATACGCGTCTCTTTAAAATATCATTCTTTTTGCATATTTACTTTTTTTCACCAAAATTATCTTAATATACTCTTTTAATATTACTATTTGATTTTGTAAAAGCAGAAAAAATGGTATGACGCCGATCTATTTATTAATTCAAAAATTTGTTGTACCCCATGTTTCAAATTTGAAAAAGATTTTGCGTGCTTTAATTATTTTTGTCTTACTTAGCGACTGAACTAACCCAATCAGCTCTTTCGATTTAAGCGTGGATTGCCTCTAAGAATTTGGAGGCGCTCAAGAAAAAAATCGTGGTCTATTATAATAATGCATTGAACTAAAGTCTGGGTGGAAAAGGCATAAACGAAACAAAAAATATAGGAGACAAAAGTCTTGCCAAGAGTTTTCATATGACATAATTGACATTGGAAAAATGTGACCTGATTTGTTTATATTAAAGTTTGGCGGCCCTATGCAGCTGAGCAGAGGCGGACCAACTAAGGGCCCCACAGGGTCCCGGGGCCCATGGACTTCCAAAAAAATACCTATATACTTCCTCCGTTCCATTAAAGTTGCAACATTGGAATTTCTTCACTATTCACACACCTTACTTTGACTACGATTTTCTAATAATATATATAATAAAAATATTATGTATAAAATATTAATAAATTTGTATTAATGTAAATTTTCAATATATTAACTTTTTTTAATGTTTACTAATATGTAAATAAATATAATTACAGTCAAAGTTGCCCGTTGGCAAACGTGAAAGTCAAACTGTTTCAACTTTTATGGAACGGAGGATAGTATATTATATACTATGTATATTTTATATAAAATTAAACATGATATGTATATATACAAACAAAAACACAAAATAATTAATAAGACGGAGAAGTTGAATGGTAGCATTCGCGGTAATGTCTCCATCTCTCGTATAGGTGCCAGGTTCGATTCCCCTCGGCGGCCTTTCTTCACTCTTTTGACTTCTTTTTTTTCTAAAAGATTAAAACTAGTCATTTTGGCTTCTATTTCCCTTCAAATCTCTTACCATACGGCAAACCTGGTCATCCCTCCAAAGAGGATGAACATCACCCTACCTTCTTGGTTGCCATTTGGCATACCAAGTAATTTTTTTTCTTAAAACTATTAAAACTTTTATATTTGTAGTTCAAATTTTTATAAAAAATATATCAGATTTAATAATTTTTTATTATCTATCCAATGGTATCAATATTATATATAAAAATTGAAAAAATTTATTTTTTTCTAAACAACTATTTTTAGCTGGATTTTTTTAAGTTTTCATATGTAATATTGGTATCATATTAAAGATCATTAAAAAAAATTGATAATTTTTTAAAATGAAAAAGTTAAACAACGAAATTGTAAATAATTGCCTTGCTACATGGCAAGTAATTAGGGTGGGGTGATGACCGTGATGTTCACCCTCTTTTGAAAGGGTGAATACTACTGATTTAGTGTCCACATTAATCGATTGCGTCTTGCGTTTCGGCATCTACCGTTTTAGACCAACATGTTGGTTTTAAATATTTGGAAGATGATCATAGATTGAGAAAAAAATCTAATTCTCCCATCCTAATTTTCATCTTTCATCTATTGTATTTATTTTAATTTTATAAAATAATTTGGTACTATCAATGATGATTCTTTTATTAAATATTTTGAACAAATGAAACCTAGAATGATACATTTGTAGAATTATAGAATGAATTATATATATAATTTTATGTGTTATATTATCTTAATATTTTGATGATGTACGTTAACTATGAAACATTGTTCTTCTTTAGTATTTATCTTTTTTTATTAATTGTATATTAATTAGAATTATATTAAAGTAGGGACCTCATGACTCTATTTTTCTGGGTCTGCTACTGCAGCAGGGATATGTTCATGGCGGACACTGGATTTACATTGGGGAGAAGTCAAATTTATGTCAATCTTTTCAATTATTTTTACTTGAAAGTTATAGATGTGAAACTATTAGTGTAGCTTTGAGAGTTTAGTGATTGAGTCCAAATTTTGTTGAGTCATTATATTTGGTTCTAAACCATGTAGACTTATGGTATTAACTTGCATGGAGACGTTGTTCGATACTCTGATATGCCCATAAGAGTATAACGAGTCCATGTTATAAAAATTACAGGATGGAAAAAAAAGGCATTACAGAATTTATAGGCTAACAGTTTGCATGATCCAGGTATATTCAGCCCCCCATGGATGCTCAAATGCAAGACGTTATCAGACCACAAGTAAAAGCAACCCTATGTCTTGGATCGGAAACATATTCTGTTGAGGTCAACAAGGGAAGTGTATCTGAGCAATTGGTCTCAATGAAAGAACAGAGCATGAGTATCTTAAAAGACTATATCACAAAGCATAATGTTCCAAATGATGTCCCTGATGAACCAGAAGAAAATTCTTCTGAAGATGAAGAAAATGATTCCACTGAGAAGCCTTCTACAAAGTCTAAAAAGAGAAAGTAAATTATTGTGTAAGCTAGCCCACAATATAAAGTTAGATGAATAAACACGGAACTATTCTTGATTGGTTTATGTTTCGTGTCAACACCGAATGTGCTAATATGTAGAGCACAGTTCTGCATTTGGTTTAAGTTTTGGTTGACACCTCTATTCTGTATCATCTTGTGTTTCTCTTTCTCTATTCAACACACGTATTAGAGACAATTTCATTCTATTAGGTATGTGAAGATGAATTCAATGACTTGAAAAATTTGAATTGCAATTACAAGGCTCTAACGGATTGTTTACTTTTTTCCCCTATTAATTACTGCTTGGATTAAGACGTCTATCTAGGTTAAGATGTTTGTCTGGATTAAGTGATATCTATATCTATATATATATATATATTAAGTGAGTTAAGTGAGTTCCCGCTCATGCGCAGGGGCATTTTTGTGACTATGCTTAATTTCTTTAAATCACCGCTCAATGCTTGGAACCTGCTCTCTTTCTTCTTACGCTTCTTACCATTCACAATCTTCTTTATCTCTTATCCTTTCCATTCATTCTGAACTTAGAGTATGGTTTTCAAAAATGATAAGCTCTTATTCATCTCTTCCACTTCCTACTCATTTTGGAGTCTAGAAGATTATTTTCAAAAAAATTGGGATGAAGTGATGAACTATTCGATTTCGCCGACAGCTTTGGACTTGCTTCCGCTCAAGGCTCAGAGAGTCCATCCCGGTTAGTATTTTCCTAATCATTTATATTTCTTTGTGACATGCGGTATCTATATCTAAAAATTTCATCTCAAGTTTCATCCAAAACCGTAGATTTAGACGAAACTATAGGTGCACCCGGCTTTGTGCTATTGTCGCTCTAACAATATAGGTACCCCGTACATTGCCTCTTCACCTTGTTCCATGTTCTTTTCATTGTTGATGAATTTATTTCTCGGATTTTACATGAGTTTTTGGTGCGTATAAGGTGTTCGGTGAAATGTTTATATGAGAAAAATATTACTTTTGGCCTTTTGGGTCTTGAAACACAATAATATTCCCTTTAAATTCCTTTCACTAAGCATTTGATAGGTGCACCAGGATGCATATTGCAATTAATTTGATTTTCCAAAAGTTATTTTAACTTGAAAGTAAACATTTATAAAATCTCACTGTGAATGCAAAATAATTTGATGCATTTTTACATTTTATCATTAAAAATGTGAGAATTGTGTGTATATGTCGTGCTTACTTTGGGTGTTTTATCATTAACTTAGAAACGGTCTTTCAAATATTTTGTCTCTTAGTCATTTTGAGGTGTTATATATTCTATGCTCTTTGTTATTATACGATTGATAAACATTTTAATGCTTTTGACAATGAAATTAGAAAACTCATACTATAGTAACATTGTATAGTTTATAAATTAAAATTTCATATTTTTCGAAAAAAAACATATGGAAGTTTGACCCGGGGCAACGCCCATGTACAAAACTAGCTTTCAATCTAACAGATGGGGATGCAAATACTAAGTTCTTTCATCTCTCTTTAAAATTCAAACATCAAAAGCTGAAAATTACCGAAATTCAATTGGGTGATGAATCCTGGGTTGAGGAAACATAACTTTATCAGCGAAGAAGCTGTTAATTATTTTTTAAAAGTTCTTACTTCTGAGGATAATGATTATTGCTCCCCTGATCCCTTTTTGAATATAATTACTCCTGTTATTATTGCCGATCATAACAACGAGCTTTTGCAGCCTGTGACCAAGAAGGAAATGAAAGAGGTTGTTTTTAATCTCAACAAAGATAGTGCAGCCGGTAGTGATGGTTTTGATGGATATTTTTATCAACACTACTACAAGATTATTAAGGAGGATCTTTTTCATGCTATCCTTGAGTTTGTGTTGTGTCTCCATCTAAGTCTGTTGGACACACTTTGATGGTCCTTATTTCAAAAGAAACCAATGCCATCGATTTTTCTAAAAACAGACCTATAAGAGTAAGTAATATTTTAAATGAAAGTTTTGTAAAAATTCGCACAAACAAGATTTCAGGTTATCTCCTACGTAGTATTAATTATTTCTAAACAACAGTCTGTTTTTCAAAAGGGAAAAGTGGTTTCTGATAATATCCTCATGCTCAGAGAAATGGTTCGCATATTGACAACAAAATCAGGCGGCATAATATTTTATTCAAATTTGATATGATGACTGCTTTTTATAGAATTTCCTGGTTTTTCATTCAGGCCACTCTTAGTCATTTTGGTTTTCATGATCATTTCATCTCTCTCATTATGAATATTCTTAAGGCTGCCTATTTTTTGTGCTCTTAAATGGCAGTCCTAAAGGTTTTTTAAACCCTCCAAGTTGTTTTTTAAACCCCCTCTCCCCTATTCTTTTCATAAATGGCACGCCTAATATTACTCACCTCTCTTATGCTGATGATCTTATTGTGTTTACCGGTGTTACTAATTTTAATCTCCATATGTCCACACCATAAGCAATTATGAGAAGGCTTATGACCAGCTTATAAACAACAACAAAAGTTTTTTCATTATCTATAAGCATGCTCTTTCTAGCACCTGCAATAACATCAAAACTCTTTTCAACATCAAGCATGGTCACTTCTATTTTCGGCTAAGATCTTTTAATACAAAATGTTAAGAAGTGAAATTTGTCTGTGTGGATCCCTTTAAAACTTTTATCCTTTCATTCGTTAGTTTTTTTTTTTGCATTAATCTATTCATTTAGAATCTTCTAATGAACAGTTTAATCTACCATCGCTAGAGTTTTTACCTTAATTATCATTCTTTCGTGATTAATATTTAAGAGTAAAAACTAACGAGAATAACTTTATCCATTTATGTGGTGTAGTTTATGGGAGACCCAATCATTTATTAAGTGAGGATATATATGGCAAGTGGGTCAAGGGGATTCTTGACGTATGGAAAGATCTGAAAATCCGTGGGTGGAGTCTGAGTCTTTTAATGGCCTAGAGCATTGCAGGGTGGCTGATTTATAGCAGGTGGGATGGGCGGAGAGAGGGTGTAGGACGCAGATATAATTAGTGATATTTTTTATATCAGGGATCATTTTTTTTTTGAGTATACCGATAAGTCAAAGGTGTGCTCCACATAAAGCTGTGTGGCCCTAGGCAGAGAATGGCCTATAGTTTTTTGTTGCAAAATGTGGCGTCTGGTGTGAGTTTTAACTAGACCAGAATGTGGAGTATAAATATTCCTCCAAAAGTTAAAACTTTCTTTTGGCAAGTTTGTACAGCTTGCCATCCAACGGCGTGCATGCTAGTAGTTAAACGAGTCAGCTCCTCCCAGGTATGTCTTTTCTGTCAGTTGGTAAGGTAGAACCTCATTCGATTGTTTAGTTTATGTCCAGTAGCACAACAAGTGTGCGGTTTTATGAAATGGAATTTCCACATAGATGAGGAGTCTTTATGGAGTGGATTGAGAGTGCATTAACTTTAAGGATGAGTGTTGCACCAAGTTTATAATGTTGATTTGGGTCCTATGGAAGGACAGAAATGACATACTGTGGCAGGATAACTCAACACCAATAACCAATTATACTACCCTACGTTTTCATTTTAAAATGCATATATTTTTCCCAATTATACTACCCTACGTTTTAATTTTAAAATGCATATATGTTTTCCTATAAGTAATATATGTAATACGCTTAGGAATCTCACGGTTAGGACCAAATTTGAACTTATCTTTCTTTTTTTTACTGTGGGGGGCGTCTGGGGGAGGGGGCCTGGGGCCTGGAGTAATCAGGGTTGAAACTTACTCCATTGAGTTTCAAACCCTTTATGTGTCTAGCGGGTTTCGAACTCGAGACCTCTCACTAGGCACATTAACCTCTCAACCAGCTGGGCTGATGTGGACAAGAACGTGATTTGAGTTTTTTAGAGTTATTTTGTGATGGTTCTAGAGGTTATTCTGTTATGAACTAACTATAGTGTTTCAAAATTTGAGGCCCAACAAAAGTTGTATGATATGATGGGCTTTTCAAGTACTAAATTGACTTCGTGATTGCCATAACATATTTTCTCTTGCCTATTAAAAATTTAATAATGAATATTAGTGAATCATTACTTATTTCTTTACAATTACTTTAACATGTTATACCAACTATGCTAATCTTCATGCAGAAAATGATGAGTCTTTTAAGTAAAGAAGCTGGTGAATCTTTTATGTAAATTTTATTTACTTCTAATATTTCTTTTCTATTTTTTCTTATTGTTTTGTTCAAGTGTTTTGATACTTTTTCATTTCATGCCAAAGAACATAGTGATGGAATTAAGGGAGGATGCAATTTTTCTTCAAGAGTTGTTAGTCATTTTTGGATCACTTTGTCGGGGCGTATGAATATGAATTTGAATTTCAGCAGTACAACAATCCCTCAAATAGATGGACAAATGGAGAACCTTAATCGCAGGTGATTTTGAAAAAAGCTCGACAAAAAATGGGCTGCATGGTTTGTATATCTAATATTAATCATTTATTCGCAGCAGGGAGCGGATGAGTTCAGTAAGCTTCATAAGTAAATTTATGATAGTTTTTGGGCCTTCGAAAAAACATAAATTTGTTGTTAAAACAGAGGAGGTTTTAAAAAATTGTGATTCGAAGAAATTAATCAAGTATGCATTTCATTTTTTCATATTGTATTTTTGATTATTTAATTTAATACGAAGTGTTAACTTTTCATTTCGCTACGCAAATAATAATATCTTAATTTTTGGTGCAAGTAGATGCATGTTTTCATGACAACAATGGTGTTTTTTTCAGGCTTCTGCTGTTGCCAGAGAGAAACTTGATTGAAGGGGAGATTTTGCAGCTTCTCAAATTCCAAGCATTGTTATCTACCTTTGGAAGAAGGTGCAGTTGAACACTATGATTTCACACTCCCTATTTCACATTCTGATTTTCAAATAATATGTTTTATAGGTTGTGTTGTTTCCGGATATACGTAAGAGCGCAAATTAAGATTTGATTATGGAGGAAAGAGCGTCTTGCTGGGTTCTGCAGGCCTTCTGTTTTTAATGCAAAAATTTTGTTAAAGACCTCAGCATTCCTTTGCCTCAAGTTTTTTTATTGAACGGTTTCCATTCCATCATTGTAGAACATGTGTAGGGTTGGACGTAGTCCGAACGGAAGAGATGCTGTTAGGGGTGCTGTAAAAATGCCATGGTGGACTTTGGGGTGTTCAATTTGTTCATGTGTATAATTTGTCCATGTTGTTAAATCTAAGTTATTTATAAAATGTCTACTTTTAATTGTTCATTGTTCACTGTTAACTTTATACGATTTTATTAAATGTTCCAAATTTTATTTACTTCTAATATTTCTTTTCTATTTTATCTTATTGTTTTGTTTAAGTGTTTTGATACTTTTTCATTTCACGCCAAAGAACATAGTGATGGAATTAAGGGAGGATGCAATTTTTCTTCAAGAAGTGGTTCATTTGCATGTAGTTTCGAAGTCAACCACTTTGGGTAGAGATTCAAAAGTTGTTAGTCATTTTGGATCACTTTGTCGGGGCGTATGAATATGAATAGGAGTGGACTCGGGCCGGGCCAACCGGCCCGGAACCGGACCGGCCCGCTACTGTGCGGGCCCGGACCGGCCCGGTGAACCGGTTGGTTGCTCGGTTTGGGCCACCCGGCCCGGTGGGATGGCCTGGCCCGAGCTAATTTATTATTATTATTTTTTTTATTTCTTTTTAAGTTTTTGGGTTGGGCTGGGTATTTTGGGCCATTTGAGGTGGTTAGGGTTTGTTTGGGGGTGAGGGGGAGTGTTGGGGGTTAACTAGGAAAAGCCAAAAAAAAAATTATTAAAACCGAGGCCCGGCCCGGCCCGGCCCAGCCCGGACCCGGGGGTTACCCGGGCCGGTTCCGGGCCTCCCCTTCATGAACCGAGGCCCGGCCGGGCCCGAACCGGAACCGGTCCACCCCTAAATATGAATTTGAATTTCCCTCAAATAGATGGACTAATGGAGAACCTTAATCGCAGGTGATTTTGAAAAAAGCTCGACAAAAAATGGGCTGCATGGAAAAGGCGATAACTCTTGCAGCAGTGCTCCGTCTGAGGTCCGCAAGATATCAAATTGAAGCTTTTGATGTGCTCTATCAACTCATATCTCTTTTGTCTCATTAGGGAGTCCCACATTGTGAAAACGTGGATCCCAGAGTTGGCAGTTTTCATATATAAGACATTATTTTATTTATTTTTTAGAGTTGGACTACAAGTAAATTATTTAAAGTTCTTATGCTAAATCATTAGCCATATATCTAAGGTTCCTAAACATTATGTTACAACAACTTTGGAAAAAAACATTCTCGGGATTAACTTCCAATTTTTGATGGATTCCAGTTTTGTTTCTTAAAGAACACATTGTTAAATAACACATTGGTGTTCTTTGTTTTCTTAGTCTATTTACCAAATAACTTGGTATAACAATAAGAGATAAAATGTAATATGTGGCTAGATTTCATTTTTTGCTTCACTCACAAAGATTTCTTAACCCATAATTGAAAGAGAACTTTTTGACTTGACACGGGCCGTTTTCAAGCTATTTTATCTTTAAAAAATCTAATTGTTCATATTCATGATGGGCATTTACATTTCTTGAAAAGATTAATTTAGTTCCAATTATATACCGCATTTTAAACCTATATAGTCTAATGTGTAACTAATTTTGAAATTTTTATGTTACATGCTAATTGTTTGATATCTTTCTCATGTAGATATCTTTTACATATATTTGTCAGCTTTAAGAGCTATCTATTGGAGCATCTATATATGTATGTCATCCATTGATAATAACCTCCTTAAACTTATTAAGTACTTGCATCACCGTTCTCTTTTGTACTAGATATTGTTTGTCTAAGATTATAGAGACAATTTGTTGTCCAATTATTGTCTTCTTGAGTTAAGATTTCCTAATGTATAGAAGATAATTTTAATACATTTAGGTCCGCTCTAGACTCAAAATATTCTAATTTTATTTTTCATAATAGTAATATGTGCATTTTAGGAATTTGAGTTTAGTTCCTCTTACATATATTCATTGATTTTAGCCTATGTATATATATTTCCTATTTAATGCAGGGTTGGATCGGGCCCGGTCCTGGCCGGGACCGGCCCGGCCGGTACTAACTTCTTGGGCTTAAGGCCCGTTACCAACCCGCGATTCCACTGGGACCGGTCCGGTCCGGTCTACTCGCCCGGGTTTCGGGTCGGGTTGAGTCAGGCTTTTTTTAAAATATTGTTTAAAAATTAATTCAAGAAGTGCTAGATATTAAAAAGTTAAAACATATTTATTTGAAATATGAACTACAATTGAGAATTGAGAAATTTTAACAATTGATAGGTACCTTTTGTCTCCGGACTATCGTGTCAATGACATTTTTGGTACTTTAGTCATCGACTTCAAAGTTTCTCACATTTAGTCCCTTGAATATTACCAAATTGACACTTTTGGTTCTTTCCGCTATGATTTTGACACAATAAGTTGAGGACTAAAAATGTCACTGTTATAATAATTGAAGGATAAAAAATGTCATTTTTATGAAAATCGAAACACTAAATATAGAAATTTTGAAAGACGGATATCAAAATTGTCTTTCGCACAACCATCGAAAGTCTGAAAATGGAAAAATCAAAATCAATAATAAAAAAAAGTCAGTGACATAATAACTAGAGGACTAAAAGTGGTAAAACTCTTTTTAGTAATGTCAAATCACTTTACAATCATTCTATTATCCCGTGCAATGCACGGGTTAAAGACTAGTTTATATCTGAGGTTGTTTATTTTGTATGTTGAATAAACAATCTTAATCGAATCAAATAGTCAATTTAGTATTATTTTTATATTATAATGTCAATGAAAAACTTCATTTATCAATATAAATCCTTTCCACAATCAATTTTAAAAAATTGACATAAAAATGTTTTAATGACAAAGACTCCCATTCTTTGGCTTGATGATGAGTCACTTTTTTGACTGAATGATTAAGTTATGTTTCTGATGAAGTTATAAGTAAACATGACTTAATGGCTGAATGATTAAGTCGTCATTCCCATTAAGTCCATTAAGTTGAAAGTAAATAGTCCCTAAGCTGTGTGACAACTTTTTTGTTAGAGTTTGTCAATTTGCAACTATTTGTCTTCTAATAAAAATTCTTTATCACTGTGATAAATGCTCTTTGTCAACCTTTCACCAAATCTATTCATCTCTTATATTTGGTAGTGTTTTGTGATGTTTGGATGTCTCATTCAGTACTTCATATGGATGTATACAAATATACAATCTCTGTAAATTTACTCTTATGTGATGTTCGTCAATTATTTTACAAATATACATTCTTGTTATGTTTGGCACAATTAGCTGAAATTGGAGACTAATGTCTGAACTAGGGGTAGACCCTTTCCTAAATCTGGGTTGCTCCATTATTGACAGCAAATTAGATCAGTTTTACAATTTTGCACCAGAATTGGTACGGGAAACTTGTCGAAATCAGTTGTAAACATCAACCCTAGAGCAAATAACACAGTAAGCTAAAAAGGCTTCAACTGCAAAGTAATCCACGGGAATAGCCCCACGAAGCTCAACGACAAGCAACGTAGCAGGGCCGGCTAGAGCAATTATGAGGCCTTAGACGGTCATGTAGAAATTTTGTTTTAAATATGTTTTATTTAACCCAATGATATAAAAAATAGCAATTAAATATAAGTAAATTACTGATAGAGTATTAACTCCTAGATTCTAGAGAGAAGGGAGAGCTAGAGAGAGAAGTGAATTGTATTAATGAATTTTTTCCACCCTTACAACTACTCCCAAGGGGAGTATTTATAGAGAAAATACGGGTTGGGCTCCCAAGTCTTGGGCTTGGGAGGCCCATCTACAACTGGACCGCTATTGGGCCGAATACAAAGCCACTGGTGGGCTATACAAATGAATAAGTGTAAAATCCGGTTCTGTGAGACTTCCATGGCTGACGAGGGCATGGCCGATGAGGGCATGGCCGATGAGGGCATGGCCGATGAGGGCATGGCCGACGAGGTCACCCGGTTCTCCGGGCTTCTGGATCATATTCTGAGTAGACCTTTTCTTGGCCGATGAGGGCATGGCCGATGAGAGCATGGCCGATGAGAGCATGGCCGATGAGAGCATGGCCGACGAGGTCACCCGGTGATCGTGGTACCTTCTGTTCTTCTGAGTATGTGGGTCATGGGGCCTAGACCCATATACTCCATCAGGAGTCCCCCACTCTCTAAGCTGAGATGTAGACGAAGTGAAGGAGAGTAGACTTCTGTGCTTGATGCTCTTGGCCGATGCGGGACCACGTTGGCCGTTCCCTGTCGTGGCGTTTGGTGGCCCTGTTCTGAGTTTGGCCGTTACTCGTTCCTTGATGTGGATGAGGAAGGCTGTTACTCCTTTGGTGCGCTTGTTTGCGGACGATGCGTGTTCTGACATGAGTGGCCGACGAAGGTAGTGTCTACCCTTGGTCGTTGATGGTTTGAACTTCCCTTTTGGGCTGATGAAGCCATTGTGGTTATCTCTTGTTTGAAGACGATGAGTGTCCTTTGTTTCGAGGAAGATGAATGTCCTTCATTTTGAGGGCGATGAGTGTCCTTCATTTTGAGGCCGATGAACGTCCTTCATTTTGCGGACGATGAATGTCCTTCATCTTGAGGACGATGAGGGTCCTGGACCAGAGGACGTTGTGCGCCCTTGGCTCTGTGGGCGAAGGATGTCATGCCCTTGTGTTTTTTACTTTAATTGATGGACCTTACGCTTGCGGACATTCGTGGCGCGTTCGTTTTGTTCGTGATATGGATGATGAATGTCATAGTCCCGGAGACGATGCGTGCCATTGGCCTTGAGGACGAGGAGTGTCCTTGGCTTTGAGGACAACACGTGCCCTTGATCTTTAGGACGATGTGTGTCCTGCTTTGCGCTTCGGCCTGGCCGAAGGGTGAACACATGGTTGTTGGACGTTGAGGTGCCATTGTCATGGGCTTGTGTTCGTTGGATTTTGAATTTGTTTCTTTACGCTGGAGGCCGATGTAGTCCCCCAGACCTTCTTCTGGCCGATGGAGAAATGGCCGACGGAGGTACCACTTGGTAGTCCTTGCTTTTTGTTGCTTTCTGGTTGATTTCATGTATGTGGAGGCCGATGTAGTCCCCCAGTCCCCCACTCCTCGAGGCTCATGTAGTGAGGTGAAGAGGAGTAGAGCAATACACGTCTTCAATAGGGGGCCGATGGTCGACACCTTTTTATCCACAATGGGGTGATGCCTCGTTAAAAACCTCATTAGGAAAAACCCTGTGGGAAAAAATCCTAACGAGGGAAAAAGAGCACACCGGATCCCCCAAAATGAACTCCAAGGGGTGAACCCTTCGGCCTAGGTGTGGAGCTGAAGCGGTGTCCGTCTGATGAGGGGACGCCCACCTGGAGGTGAGGACGACGACGCTGATGAGCCGGTCCGAATATGAGGACGAGGCGATGGATGCCTGTCTGAATGTGAGGACGACAATGGTAATGATCCACGCGTCATATGAAGGCGACGGTCGCTGTCCAGGAAGGGAAATGCGAGCCCGGTCGCTATAACAGTACCTCGGCGTTGGGAGCCGGTCTCGAGATATGAGGACGATGGCACTGGGGGGCCGGTCCGAAATCCATGCAACGGTCGCCATCCGGTAAAGGAATGGCTAAGACCGGTCTTAAGATAGAGCATCACACCATGGCCGAGGGGCTGGTCGTGATGTGAAGACGACGACGATGAGGAGCCGTTCCTTCAATCCATGCAACGGTCGCCATCCGATAAAGGAATGGCTAAGACCGGTCTTGACATAGATGATCACGCCAAGGCCGAGAGACTAGGCGTGACTTGAGGATGACGGCTATGATGAAGCCGATCCAAGTAAATGATGACGAGGCGTTGGTGAAGCCGTGCGTCATGTAGTGGCGATGGTCACCATCCAGGAAGGGATGGTGAGCCCGATCGCTGGCTCAAAACTCTCGGCGCTGAGGAAGCCAGTCTTGAGATAGATGATCACGCCTTGGCCGAGGGGTCGGGCATGATTTGAGGACGACAGTGCTGATGAAGCCGGTCCAAATAAATGAAGACGAAGGCATTTGATGAAACCGTTCGTCATGTAAACTCAAGGCTCTCGGTGCTGAGGATACCGGCCTTGAGATAGATAATCACGTTGAGGCCGAGGGGCCGTTCATTTTGAGGACGAGGGTCGCCATCCAGGAAGGGAATGGCGAGCCCGCTCGCTGGCCCAAGACGTTCGGCGTTGAGGAGGCCGGTGTTGAGACGAAGGATCACGTTGAGACCGGGGGGTCTGCCGTGATCTGAGGACGACGACGCTGATGAAGCCACTCCTCGTACGAAGGCGAGGGTCGCCATCCAGGAAGGGAATGGCGAGCCCGCTCGCTAGCTCAAGACGCTCGGCGCTGAGGAGGCCGGTCTTGAGATGAAGGATCACGTTGAGACCGGGGGGTCTGCCGTGATCTGAGGACGATGGCGCTGATGAAGCCGCTCCTCGTATGAAGGCGAGGGTCGCCATCTAGGAAGGGAATGGCGAGCCCGCTCGCAAGCTCAAGACGCTCGGCGCTGAGGAGGCCGGTCTTGAGATGAAGGATCACGTTGAGACCGGGGGGTCTGCCGTGATCTGAGGACGATGGCGCTGATGAAGCCGCTCCTCGTATGAAGGCGAGGGTCTCCATCCAGGAAGGGAATGGCGAGCCCGCTCGCAAGCTCAAGACGCTCGGCGCTGAGGAGGCCGGTCTTGAGATGAAGGATCACGTTGAGACCGGGGGGGTCTGCCGTGATCTGAGGACGACGGTGCTGATGAAGCCGTTCCTCGTATGAAGGCGAGGGTCGCCATCCAGGAAGGGAATGGCGAGCCCGCTCACAAGCTCAAGACGCTCGGCGCTGAGGAGGCCGGTCTTGAGATGAAGGATCACGTTGAGACCGGGGGGGTCTGCCGTGATCCGAGGACGACGGCGCAGATGAAGCCGCTCCTCATATGAAGGCGAGGGTCGCCATCCAGGAAGGGAATGGCGAGCCCGCTCGCAAGCTCAAGACGCTCGGTGCTGAGGAGGCCGGTCTTGAGATGAAGGATCACGTTGAGAACGGGGGGGTCTGCCGTGATCTGAGGACGACGACGCTGATGAAGCCGTTCCACGTATGAAGGCGAGGGTCGCCATCCAGGAAGGGAATGGCGAGCCCGCTCGCTAGCTCAAGACGCTCGGCGCTGAGGAGGCCGGTCTTGAGATGAAGGATCACGTTGAGACCGGGGGTCTGGCGTGATCTGAGGACGATGACGCTGATGAAGCCGCTCCTCATATGAAGGCGAGGGTCGCCATCCAGGAAGGGAATGGCGAGCCCGCTCGCAAGCTCAAGACGCTCGGCGCTGAGGAGGCCGGTCTTGAGATGAAGGATCACGTTGAGACCGGGGGGGTCTGCCGTGATCTGAGGACGACGGCATTGATGAAGCCGCTCCTCAAATGAAGGCGAGGGTCGCCATCCAGGAAGGGAATGGCGAGCCCGCTCGCTAGCTCAAGACGCTCGGCGCTGAGGAGGCTGGTCTTGAGATGAAGGATCACGTTGAGACCGGGGGTCTGCCGTGATCTGAGGATGACGGCGCTGATGAAGCCGCTCCTCATATGAAGGCGAGGGTCGCCATCCAGGAAGGGAATGGCGAGCCCGCTCGCAAGCTCAAGACGCTCGGCGCTGAGGAGGCCGGTCTTGAGATGAAGGATCACGTTGAGACTGGGGGGGTCTGCCGTGATCTGAGGACGACGGCGTTGATGAAGCCGCTCCTCATATGAAGGCGAGGGTCGCCATCCAGGAAGGGAATGGCGAGCCCGCTCGCTAGCTCAAGACGCTCGGCGCTGAGGAGGCCGGTCTTGAGATGAAGGATCACGTTGAGACCGGGGGTCTGCCGTGATCTGAGGACGACGACGCTGATGAAGCCGCTCCTCATATGAAGGCGAGGGTCGCCATCCAGGAAGGAAATGGCGAGCCCGCTCGCAAGCTCAAGACGCTCGGCGCTGAGGAGGCCGGTCTCGAGATGAAGGATCACGTTGAGATCGGGGGGTCTGCCGTGATCTGAGGACGACGGCGCTGATGAAGCCGCTCCTCGTATGAAGGCGAGGGTCGCCGTCCAGGAAGGGAACGGCGAGCCCGCTCGCTGGCTCAAGACGCTCGGCGCTGAGGAGGCCGGTGTTGAGACGAAGGATCACGTCGAGACCGGGGGGTCTGCCATGATCTGAGGACGACGGCGTTGATGAAGCCGGTCCAAATAAATGATGACGAAGGCGTTGATGGAGCCATTTGTCATGCAAGCTCGAGGCTCTCGGCATTGAGGAAGCCGGCCTTGAGATGAAGGATCACGTTGAGACCGAGGGGTAGGCCGTGATTAGAGGACGACGGCGCTGATGAAGCCGCTCCTCGTATGAAGGCGAGGGTTGCCGTCCAGGAAGGGAACGGCGAGCCCGCTCGCTGGCTCAAGACGCTCGGCGCTGAGGAAGCCGGTCTTGAGATGAAGGATCACGTTGAGACCGAGGGGTCTGCCGTGATCTGAGGACGACGGCGCTGATGAAGCCGCTCCTCGACTCCTCGTATAGAGGCGAGGGTCGCCGTCCAGGAAGGGAACGGCGAGCCCGCTCGCTGGCTCAAAACGCTCGGCACTGAGGAGGCCGGTCTTGAGGTGAAGGATCACGTTGAGACCGGGGGGTCTTCCGTGATCTGAGGACGACGGCGCTGATGAGGCCAGTCGTTGGAAGATAAAGAGGACGGCGAAGCCATACCTATAATGAAGGACGACGTTGAGCGCTCGTCTGATCCGCATATATGGTCTTGCTTCGTCCATAATGCATAGTATTTGCCTGATATGTACTTAGCCAAATATGTGGCTTGATTTGTGGGGATTTCATTTTTATTGCTCGAGGCCGGCGAGTGCTCGGTCCCCGGCTTCCCTCTTTTGATTTGTGGGGATTTCGCTCGAGGCCGGCGAGTGCGCGGTCCTCGGCTCTCCCTCTTTTAATTTGTGGGGATTTCGCTCGAGGCCGGCGAGTGCACGGTCCTCGGTTGTCTTTTTTTTATTTCTTCCTCTACTGCTATGAGCGAGGAGTGTGGGGTCCTTCTTTCAGGCTCGACCGAGGGGGTTGCTATTCCCTCGGCCGATAGGGAGTCCAGGAGGGCAACTGTCCGGCCTCTGGCGCTGGCGCGTCCCTAGACCTTGGGGGGTCCCGTTGTCTATTTATGGCGCAAGCTAGGCTTTTGGTCGGTTACCGACGGCTGCCGTTTCCCAATCCCAAGTGTGGGGATTTTGTCATCTCATCCATTCTTTCAGGCCTGTCCTAATGCGATTTAGCGCGAGGATGACGCGATGAGCTTCCCATTTCGAGACGTGGGCCGTTTGCGGACCCCTCGTCCTGGGACGTCATCGGCCATACCTGAGCGTTTCGCTCGAAGGGACCGGAACGACGTTCTTTGTTGTGTGGCGTCGTCGACCATACCTGAGCGTTTCGCTCGAAGGGGGCGAAGCGACGTGCTTTGTTGTGTGGCGTCGTCGGCCATACCTGAGCGTTTCGCTCGAAGGGGGCGAAGCGACGTGCTTTGTTGTGTGGCGTCGTCGGCCATACCTGAGCGTTTCGCTCGAAGGGGGCGAAGCGACGTGCTTTGTTGTGTGGTGTCGTCGGCCATACCTGAGCGTTTCGCTCGAAGGGGGCGAAGCGACGTGCTTTGTTGTGTGGCATCCTTTAGTTAAACATTACAAGAAATAAGCAGAACACAATAGGTGCGTTGTTTATGGCAACAGCTTTTATTAGGGTCAGTGGCTCGTGGCCGAGGGGGGTAACCTTCTGAACAACTCGTACAAGAGTTAGCTTCCCAATGATTTTCTGAGCTTGGGGTGGGTTGGGGGCTCTGCCGTCTGCACCCTCTTCGGATTGCTGGTAGAACTTCACCGAGATGTAGGGCCCTTCGTATTTTGAGGGATAAGCCGTCTGCCGTGCGTCCCTTCGAGGAAGGACGCAGTCAGCGGATGTGACGCTTCTTCAGTTGGGGCTCCTCGAAGTCCTCGTCATCGCTGAGCTTCCCAATTTCATGCTTCTTCGTTGAGGTGTCCCCTTCCTGATTGCAGGTGGAGTTCCTTGGGGTAACTTTGACAAATTGGTGGAGTTCACCCCGTTGAATCAAGCGCTCAATGGCTTTCTTCAACGCGACGCAGTCGTCTGTATTGTGGGAGGTGTTCCTGTGGTAACGACAATAAGTGCCACCCTGGTGGACGGCGTAGACTTCCGTGGCCGACCAAGGATCTTTAGGGATGAGACCTTGCCCCTCCGCATAGTCGAAGATGGTGTCCACCGAGTGCGTGAGCGTAGTCCTCGGGACGTCCGTCCTCGGCTGCCATGGGCGCTCCTTCCGGTTTCGGCGGGCATGGCCCCCGGCCGAGGATGCATTTGGAGCCGACGCCTCGTCTGGCCTCTTTGATGGTTGGCCTACGTCCTTCTTGCGGGAGTGGAGCTCATCGGCGTCAGCGTACAAACTCCCTCGTTGGAGTGCCTCGGTGTATGACTTCGGCGGGTCAGTGATGAGGCTCCTTGCATAGGGGCTGCTGCGGAGAATGCCTTGGAAGAGGACGAGGAGGGTGCGCTCATCAGCACCTTCGACCTCGTCTGTCTCCTTCGTCCATCGATCGATGAAAGACCGAAGTGATTCATCGTGTTGCTGCTTTATGGAGAGAAGGTGGGAGAAATGTTTTCTCACGCGCTTCCTTCCGGCGAAGTGGGTGAGGAAGCGTTGGGCAAGATCCTGCCACGAATATATGCTTCCTTCGGGGAGCGCGTTGAACCACTCGTACGCTGGCCCTTCAAGAGTGGAAAGGAACCAACGGCAGAGGTATTCATCTGATGCGTTCACCATTAGCATGTTGTTTTGATAGCGGCTGAAGTGCTCCTGAGGGTCAGAGCGGCCGACGTAAGACTTGATGGCGTTCCCCCTGTACTTTTCCGGGATGGGGGCCGAGAGCACCCTGTTGGTGAAAGGGGTCCTGGTCCTGACCTGGATGATGGGGTCACCTCGCCCTTCGGCCAACTCCCTCTCCAGGGCGCTGACCTTGTTCATGAGAGCGTTGAGGTCGGGGTCGTTGGAGGCGCCAACCGTGGGGGTGTTGGCCGACTGCCTGGCCTCCATCTGAGCCAGCCTCCTTTCCAGCTGGGCAATGACCTCGTCCCGGGGGTCCCTGACGGCCGCAGCGGCGCCCTGCTGGTTCCTCATGCGCTCTTCGTGGGTCGCATTGATCTGGTGACGCACGTCGTCCTCGTGCAGCTTCCCCTTGCCCTTGTCCGGGCAGGGCTGGTCCGCTGTCCGGGACACAGACCCCAAGCTTTCCCTTGGCGAGCCAGGCCGACGCTCACCAATCCGCCCTACCATCCTCTCCGAGACCGGACGACGGCGCGTGTCACCTAGCCTATTGAAGGCAGAGGCTTTTCCACGCGCTGAGGTCTGCCCAGGACGAAGAGGGGAAGCGGGGTGGGAGTGGGACGACGCCGTGTCCTGGGCCATGACCCCCTCATCGTTGCCTATCTGTACGGCCAACGGTTGGGGCTGAGGAGGTGGAGTGACGTTCCCCCGGTCCTTGGCAAGAGAGCGCTGAGGACGGTGGGGTTCTGGGCCAAGCTGGCGATGATGACCGACAGCGCGGCCTGGACCTGTGGATCCACAGACGGAGAGGCCGCGGCCATAGGCTGGGCCGGGGCCATAGGCTGGGCCGGAAAGTGATTTCATGACCAAATCATTTCTTAATTTCTTTCTTTGTCTTTGTACATCTTGATTCATATTTTGTTTTCCAATCATCACAAAACATAAAACTTCATTCAAAATAATACTATCACTAAATATAAGTTAATGGTTCATAGATATAAATTTAATTCACTAAATTTAATCAAATATAAAAATTATAAGTATGTTCAATATTTCGATGAATCAAAATAACAAATTACAATTTCAATTATTCAATAAGCATTCAAATATATTTAGAATACTCATTATCCTAAATCCCTAGCCCTACTGCCCTAGCCAACAAAGAAAAAAAAGGAAAAAGGGGCAAATAAGCCCACATACTAACCAAAAAGGTCAAATAAGTCCATGTATAAGAGACTTTGTCCGGCCGTCGCCATTTGGGGCAGTTCCCGGTGGAATGTTTTGATGAAGTTTTTTGAGAATCTTATTTATTAAGTCTTGTTTACTCATACCAAATTTCAGCTAACAATTCAACGGGGAAGGCATTCAAATAAATTCTTGAAGATAACTGCGCTTTTAACTGCGCAGTTATCTTCAAGAATTCATTTGAATGTCTTCTCGATTGAATTTTTAGGTAAAATTTGGTATGAGTAAACTAGATATAATGAATAAGATTATAAAAAAATCATCAAAATATTCCAAAGTATACTATCCCAAATGTTGACGGCCAAACAAAGTTTCCTAAATAATATTAATAAGCTTATTTTATAAATTAGAGCCCCCTAAAATTTGGAGGCCCTAGACACTTGTCTAGGGTAACTCCCCCTATGACCGGCCCTGCAACGTAGCCAACACAAACAGCACAACCTCATCTGCCCTGCCCAGCAGTCTCAAAGCATTTGCCACCTTCACACCAATGCCCGATGTTTTGATAGAATCAGACGCTGCTACCACCTTAGCATCCTTAGAAACTGTAAAGAACACAGCAGAGACAAAAGCCCCTAATAGCACCGAGAGTAGGAACTTCGCCGGCTTCCCCACATTCATTGAGAGCCCCTCTTTTCCAATTGTTTCAAGAACATCATTCGTAGAGGTTCTTGGAATCAAAAACCTTGGGAACTCTGAATTCTAGTAGGAATGATCTAGATAAGGAAATTCTTGAAATTTAATGAAGTGATATTGTTTCCAGTAGGATTTAGTCATTCTTAATGAAAGACTACATCTTTTTATTCCCGAATTACATTTTCTAATGCTCATGTTACCTCTTCTTATTCGCGAGTTACATGTTCTTATGTGCATGTTACATTTTATTATGTGTGAGTTATATATTTTTATGCTCGAGTTACATCTTTTTGTGGGTAAGTTACATCTTCTGATGTGTAAACTACATTTGAACTTGTCTCAACAAGTTACCATTTGCATGCGTGTAAGATTTTTCATTAACGCAAGTTATATTTGCTACGACGCTAGCTACATCATAAAATAAACTTCTGTTATCGAAATAGAAAATGATTTTTTAAAATAATTTTTTATAGTTTTGATATTAAAATTATTTACGTAAAGTAATTAAGCAATGAAATTCTTTTCCTTGTTTACATTAAAATCAATGTTTTATTTCTTATACTCCGTATGACAAGTTATTTCTCCAGTTTCATTTCTCATGAATCTGAGTTACGTTTATTTAGAGGTGAGTTATCACCCTGCTACTGAAAAAATATAGCTTTGGAGTAGGAGCAACACCATGGGCATATTGCACTCTGAGTCCGTGAGCATAGTATACCCATCCTAATATGGAATGTTAGTACACAGCTCCATCCTCAAGGCGTCCTCCCAAAAGCTCCGCCGAAATCCCATTGACGAAGCTAATACTTTTTTTTGCGAGGAATGAAGAAGCTAATACTGATCTTGCAAATTGAAATCTTAATTAGTAGAAATCGGTAAAAGAAGGCATGTCCAATCTAGATAAGTGGTATGTTAACCTCTTGTTCTTTGAATTTTAAACGAATTTTGAAAGGGCAAAAATCAGGGTGATATTCATGGTATCTCCCAATGGCTAAGACAATAAATAATTGAGCATATATTGTTTGGTAATTCACTAAATATGTACGGGTGAGGGAAAAAAATGTATGAATTGAACCAAACATAATTACAATATCGGGGCATTGAACAAGAGCAGTAATTGGGGTTTGACATTAAACGTTCAGTACATTAGATTGATGTATATCAGTAATTCAAGGAAGTAATATGAGATGGGGTTTGTTAAGGTGAAGCTTGTGTAGAAATGGTATAGGGCAATGCAAGTAGGACAGTAATTCAGGGAAGTAATTCTCATATAGAGAGTGTGAGTTTATTAGGCACATGTAGAACTGGGGTTTGTTAAGGTGAAGCTTGTGTAGAAATGGTATAGGGCAATTCAAGTACCACAGTAATGTGAAGAGGGTAGTAATATGACATATGATTTTAAAGTAAAAGAAATATATGCAAGTGTGTAAGAATTAATTTTAGGGAATAATATTAGATTTAGAAAAGGTAGTTATGTTGGAAATAACATGTTTGCATAAGATATAATATTGAACTTCGTGTGATAGAAGTTTTGGGCATTATTTGTATGGAATTAGAGGTATTTGGGATAGCATAGATGCAGGGAAGTAATTTTGTTTTACTTTGATGATCGGCAAGACACTGGTTTGAGGAAAGTAAAGGTGTTTAAGTGAATGCAATAGTTGGCCAATGTAAAATAAGGAAAGTAAGTTTGGTAGGATAGTTTTTTATGATAGTGGTTGTTGTAGGGCATTATTCGTATGGAGTAGATGCAGGGAAGTATTTATTTTTTACTTTGATGATAGGCAGAAGATTGGTTTGAAGGGAGTAAACCTTTTTTGAGTCAGTGCAGTAATTGGGCAATGTAAAAATGTGGAAGTAATAGTGTTAGGACAATTTCTTAGAGTGGTGTTTATAATTCGGTATTATTTGTATTGAATTAAAGGTCTTTGATGTAGAATAGATGCAGAGCAGTAATCTTTAAACCAGCTGCTAGCACATCAGTATCAGCCAAAAGAAACGTACTGCCGTAACCGTTTGCATTAAGAGCTTTTTCCTTTACAAAAACAAAGCAAAATTAACTATAATGGGGTTGCTTTCGACCCAGTTGATGAAGTTATCTGTGTCTTTGAGTTTGATATTTTCCCAGCTGCAAATTGTATATGTATTATTATGAATTTATGATCAAACAAAATTTAAAGATACTTAGTCCACTACAAACGGATCGGAATATATTCTGGAGTAAATTATTATGTTTGTAAATGGTAAGGGAAAATGTAAAAAAAAAATGTATCAACAAGCATAGGGCAGTAAGTGAATGTACGTAGTCACGTGTTTTATATTTGTGATGTAAGTATTACATTTTGTCAATTTACAGGAAGATGAGAGGCATTGTGTCGTTGATGGAGTGTGTTTGACAAAAGAGTAGTTACTGCAATCCGCTCAAATGGTAATTGCTAATGTAAATTTGTGATTGTTGAAGAGTGACAACTGCGGCATGTTCGTTTCAAAGATGATGAAATATAAAAGGATGTTATGTACGTGAGACCGGAAGATATCGATGAATACTGGGTGAAGATGACAACCAAGCTCCTAATACACTTTGGAGTTAGGGTAGTACATATTGTAGTAATTGTAGAAGAAGTTTGACATAAATGTTATTAGTTTTTAAAGTTGGAATGATTATGGTAGTATATATTTTGAATCGTGCAAGTATTTATTTTGATGTTAGGAAACTCCATTTTGGGAAATTAGGAAGGGCATTAAACTAGGGCAGTAATTTAAGATAGGTACAACCTACAAGGCAATTAGAATGAAAGTGACCGAATTCTATATGAATTGGAGACAGGACAATAAATCTCATGATTTTTGAAAATTAAGCTAAAGAACATGAAAAAGAAAGGTATACGAAAAGTAAAATTAAATTAAAAGTTTAAAAATTGAGTAGGAAGACTAGTCTTGAACGGTGTAATCTTTAAATGGACACTAATATGAAATGGGATATAAAACTAGTACATTAAAAGTTTGCAATAATTTAATGGAAAAATTCCCGAAATAGGAGTAAAATTGTTTGAAAATTCTAAAATAGAATTGTAATGTTTTTATTCCCAAAATAGGAGTAATTACTGCCATGTTTGGAAAATAATGTCATATTTAAAGTCTGATACTGCCAAAACATGGCAGTAATTAGTCCTGTTTTGTGAATAAAAGCATGACAGTCCAATTTTGAAATATACAAATGTTTTTATTAGTCCTATTTTAGGTAACTTCTCTAATTTAATGTATTATTACTATCTATATGGTAACAAATACAATTGAAATAAGGGAAACTAAATAATAAAAAGTAAAAAGTAAGACAGCTAAAATGAGACGAACCGAATATATTATAAATAATAATAATAACAATATACGGAGTATAACAATAACATAAGATAAATATAACAACATAATAATACTCTGTAATTAACACTAATAATAATAATATAATAACAATAATAATTGAAGCATATACCTACGTATTTCCCCTCCCTCGGTTTTAGGAATCCCAAACAATAATTTTTTAAATCCATATCCATTAACGATATACTACTCATACGTCTTTTGACAGTTACTACTCCGTATCATGGAATTGATTCCTTATTAATCGGCACTCGACGGTTACCCCAAAGGCAGGTGCATTACCATGCACTTATGCGAGCATTACAAAAAGAAGAAAAACCAGCAGAGTCATATTTTGGGAACATCATCTTCTTTTAGTCATATGGGAGATAATTTTCTCTACTTACATAACATTCTCCCCAACTCCGAATTATCCAATGAGAAAATGACTTGAATATGACTAAAACAAGGCCTAGGAACGTAAATAAGACTCTCAACTTTTTACGGAAGGACAAAAACAACCCTAAATTAAAATGACGCTGCCTGCGAATGTTAGTAGCTGCCATTCTGCCATCATACGGATGACCAAATTTTTCTCGTTTTCTCGTCAGTCGCACATCACACTGCGTTTTCCTTAGAAGAAATCACCGAGCTTCCTGAATCTCCGAGAAGCTAAAATAGGTTGGGTGGAGTGATTAATTTGGAAATTGCTGAGGATGAAGGGTTGAAGGAGGACATATAAAGCCGATGAAGGATCATACAGATCTCGATCTCGATCTGCTGCAACTTCTTCCTATTTTCTTCTTCTTCTCTCTTCTACCTCCTTATTCTTCTTTCTTCTTCCTCCCTGCTATGAGACAACGCTTCGTCTGTAGCTTTTTATGTTTGTTTTACTTTTCGATTTCTAGATACAGAGTACTATTATTTTGCTTTTATAATTTCTTATTTCAATTTTATGAATTCATGTAATGAATTCAATTCTCTGGATTAGAGGTTATATCATTATTCATTTTGAATTTTTTCATTGATAATAATATGATAAATAATGTCAATAATATCAATATTAATAATGATGTCTTTATTTCCAGAGATCCGGTGTTTCCTGCGACATAGTGCTCTCTATGGAATCAATTTCTACTTTAGCTATTCTCCTTTAGAAAATGTCAGTGATAATGTCATATGAATGTCTATAGAAAACAATGTCAATGACAATGTCATAAGAATGTCAATGACAAAGTAATAAGAATGTCAATAGAAAATAATGTCAGTGACAATATCATAAGAATGTCAATGACAATGTTATAAGAATGTCAATGATAATGTCATAAAAATGTCAATAACAATGTCAATCATTATGAAAATGACATTGTTATAACTAATGCCAAAGCTCTAAAATATACGTGAGAAAGTTGGAGGTCTGGAGTAAAAAATTGAAAAATAGGGAGAATTTTCACACATGCATTTCATCGAACAAGTCTGCTACAAAAGAAAAATTCACTTATACATATATATTAAAATGGAACAATGGCAATGTCCCAATATTAAAAAGTAATGTTGGTACTAAAATCAGTTTAATTAAAAAAAACTATTACACTATTACAATGAAAAACAATATCAATGTTATGACGTTGATTATTGTACATAACTAGTGTCATGGAATTACAATGACATATCTTGACACAATGACAATGTCAATGACAATGTCATAAAAATATCAATGTATAAACTGTCAATGAGTTAAGAAAATGTCACAATGGCAATGTCATTATCGATGCTATAAAATGACATTGTAATTATGTCAATGTCAATAGTTTTTATGACAATGTTAATTTTATAAAAAAAAATCACAACGTCGAAAAAATGTTGTAATGTCAATTAATCACGATGACAATGTCATTGACAATGACATAAAATGCCATAAAAATGTGAATGATAATGTCATAAAGAATGTCAATCATTATGAAAATGACATTGTTAAAACTAATGCCAAAACTATAATTTTGATGAAAACGCCCATTGGATGCTTTTATCTGCTTCTACCTTTTACTTTATTAGATTACATATTTCAATTAAACCTAAAATGTCCTCTCTCATACGGTCATCCCTCTGCTGCACCATTTCAGAATATACCGCAATCATCCAACCCTCTTTCTTCTCCAAAACCATGGCCACTTAATCAAAGTTCTTCCACATGACTTCTTTCACATATACAATGTTAGAAAAATTTTCCAACATACACACACATATATTCAATGTATCAACAAATCAGTCCGTACATCATTATGTATATGTGTGGGGAAAGCAATCTAGCGATTGCTGAACCATGGACGATCCGGCCACTCGGAGAATCTGTCGGCGTTGCAGATGACGTTAATACAATGGCCACCGAAAAGAGGGAGGGAAACATCGCGGAAAAGACCCAGTCGATTTTACTGTTCAGCTTCTCCTCGTGTTTATCGATAGGGACAACTTGCAGATCGGAAACTGTGAATCACTTCCCCTGCAAAGGCGAGACCAACAACGACAACGGACTGTCTTCCGATCAACAGCGAGACCGATGCCCTTGTGGACTTCTACGCCAGGTCGCCTGTGAAAAATAAGTATGGTTGCTTTTGTCGACATAGAAGAGAAAGGGAATAAGGCGCAATAGATTTAGGGGCAAACCTGGAACACGGAAAAAATTAGGTCCTATTTAAGAGTTAAAAAAGTCAAGATCCTATTTAAGTATATATGGAAACTTAAGGTCCTATTTGGCACCATTTCTCTTATCCAATTTATCACCTACTCACATCCTTTATCATAAAACCCCTTCCTACACTCACCTTCATGTCTTCGGGTGCTTATGCTATCCACACACACCCACTACTACCATCAATAAACTGGATGCCGGCTCCATCTTTCTTGGTTTTCCCTTACACCATAAAGGTTACATTTGTTTAAACCCTATAACCAAGAAGTTATTCATATCGCGTCACGTTACATTCAATGAAAACGTATTTCCTTTCCAGCAACAACAATCCCCCAGCCCCACTCCCTCCTATGACTTTCTCCATCCCCTTCTTTTACTGCATTTTCAAAACCAACCGTCCCCCACACCTTCACCTCCCCATACTCACCAAAATGCCAATTTCGACTCCTCCAGTGTCATAACCCAACACCACGTTATGGATTCCTCACCCCTCATCATCATTCACCAGCTCATATTATACCCACTGCCCAAATTTCAAAACATCCTCCCGGTCCTTCGGTGCCTCCTACACACACTATGGTCACCCGAAGCAAAGCCGGAATATATAAACCCAGACACCTATTGTCTCTTCTCTCCCAATCCAACACCCAACCTTCCCCCATACCCAAATCTCCCATCAGGCTCTCCGTGATCCAAACTGGTTCTCCGCCATGAATGACGAGTTTCATGCTCTTATTAAAAATAAGACGCGGGAGTTAGTCTCACGGCCCTCTAACACCAATATTATTCGTTGTCTTTGGCGCTTTTTAAACATAAATACAGGTCGGATGGCACTCTTGAACGTCATAAAGCTCGGCTCTTCATCAACGGCAAATCTCAACAACTCGGCATTGATTGTGAGGAAACTTTCAGTCCCGTTGTCAAACCGGCCACCATCCGCACTGTCATTTCCTTGGCTCTTCACCACTCTTGGCCATTACACCAACTTGACGTCAAAAATGCTTTCCTACATGGACATTTGGAGGAAACTGTTTATATGCATCAACCTCCGGGTTTCCGCGACTCTACCAAACCTCACCATGTTTGCCGGCTGCTCAAATCCGTATACGGACTCAAACAAGCGCCTCGTGCATGGTATCACCGGTTCTCCTCTATCCTCCTCACCGTAGGGTTCTCCAACAGTGTATGTGATCCTTCACTATTTATCTATAGCCACAACAATCACACGGCATATCTTTTTCTATACGTGGACGATATCATCCTCACCGCCTCATCCGATGCTCTTAGACGCTCTATTATACAACGCCTTGCCGCTGAATTTTCCATGACCGATCTCGGCCCTTTGAGCTATTTTTTGGGCATTGCTGTAACTCGCCACCCCGGCGGATTATTTCTCAATCAACAAAAATATGCTCATGAAATCCTTGAACGCGCCAACCTTTCTTCATGCAACCCAGCAGCCACTCCAATTGATACAAATGCCAAACTTAGCGCCACTGTTGGACCCTCAGTAGACGACCCAACCCTTTACCGAAGTCTAGTCGGGGCTCTTCAATACCTTACGTTCACTTGCCCGGATATCTTTTATGTCGTTCAACAAGTGTGTTTATTCATGCATGACCCTCGGGCTCCCCACCTCCATGCCCTCAAACGTATTTTACGTTATGTCAAGGGCACCTTACAGTTCGGACTCCATCTACGTCCATCATCCATTTCCAGCTTAATTTCATACTCCGACGCGGACTAGGGCGGCTGCCCGGACACCCGTCGGCCCACCTCCGGCTATTGTGTTTATCTTGGTGATAACATTCTCTCATGGTCCTCCAAACGACAACCAACCCTCTCTCGCTCAAGTGCTGAAGCCGAATATCGGGGTGTCACTAATGTCGTAGCTGAGACTTGTTGGTTGCGCAATCTACTTTTAGAACTACATTGCCCACTGTCCAAAGCAACTATGGTCTATTGTGATAACATAAGCTCCGTTTACATGTCCGGCAATCCCGTTCAACATCATCGCACCAAACATATCGAAATAGATATACATTTTGTTCGGGAAAAAGTTGCTCGCGGGGAGGTGCGTGTACTTCCTGTTCCCTCACGACACCAATTTGCTGACATATTTACAAAAGGCCTCCCTCGTCTGCTATTTGATGAATTCCGGTCCAGTCTCAGCATTCGGCCTCCTCCAGCTTTGACTGCGGGGGTGTTAACCTACGCATGCATGGTGCATGGTACGCATGCATGGCACATGCATGCCTTCCGGATGACTCGCACACATGACATATCTCTTCCGTATTATTTGATGATAATGATGTATATTCAAATGTTTTTGAATTGTTGTTGTAACAATCACGCCACATGTTAGGCGCTTTACTTTAGCTCCGGTAGCCGTTTGTTACATAGTATTATCCGTAAATATTTACTTGTAAAGTAAAATGTAGTTAAACACTACGAAGATGAGGAATACGATCACGTTGAATTCCAATTAATTCCAATTGAACCAACAAGCTTCAAATATATGTCACTGAACCAAGCTTCGACCTCCAGGCCTTTGTTCAGGTAGTATGCTAGCCATCTCAAAACTAGCGGCCATTAGAGCACTACTAGAAATTAGTGTCAAAAAAGTGTCGCAAAAAAGTGTCACTGAAAGTTTCTGTGACACTAAAAAAGTGTCGCAAAAAGTGAGGGCTAGTGACACTACAAGTGACACTTTTTAAGTGTCACTACAAGTGTCACAGAATTGTGACACTAAGATATCACAATATAGTGACACATTGGCTACAGAGCTATTCGGCGACACATTTACATCATATACTCTAGTGACACTAAAGTATCACTAAATAGTGATACCTTTGCGACATAACTATTTAGCGACACTTTTACATCACATATTCTAGTGACACTGCGGTATAAAAATATTCTATTTTCCATTCAAAAAACATGATAGTTTAGTGACACTTTCGTATCACTTTGTTTTGCATTGCTTCCAGACCCCAATTCAATTATAATTTAGAAAATCCATTTCAATTATATTTTAAAACTTCCAATTCAGTATAATTACTAATCTCATAAACGATAATCAAGTCAACAAATCTCAAAACATAGAGAAATACTTAATAATATTAATTTCAAACTCCAAACTACATTGTTGTTGAAAATTGCATTCTAGGCATGCAAAAACCAGGAATACTTTAGCCCTGCTGGACAAAATATGACAAAAAACCCAGCATGATCCAACACCAAATTGTTCTAATCGTTGGTTAATAAAATTCTAAGCAACTACATAGTTTTGTCCAAAAAGTGAGCTGCCTAAACGTCGTACGACATATACATATAGTAGTGGAAGTTTGTTGGAAACGTCAATAACAATTCGTAACACATCGCCCAGCTTCACATCATCAATTCTTCATGGCAGCAGCTTTCATCAACACTGCAAAATGACAATTACACCATATATAACTAACATGAAAAATGTATCATTAAGCTTGTGCAACCAAACTTCGTAAGTATGCCTAACTAACATCCATATGTATAGTACCAAACTTATGTTCTTCACTTTTGAACTATAAACTTACTTGTTATCAAACTAGCTGCATATGAAGCTCACTCCTCATGTATTCCCAAAATATCATCGTCAGTGTACTCCTTGATTTTAGAGAACTTCAATAAAAAAATTACAGGTTATATTAGCACATATTTGAAAGTACAATGTTGGGAATATTTTATGGTGTCCAAACTATTTAAATATCGTTGTATTTGTGTAGTTATTAGTTAAATGTGTAATATGGACCACAAATGTATTTCAGCCCATTAGCCCACTTGTAAGCCTTAAGTTAGACATCCTTATGTATAAAAGGATGCTAACTTAAGCAAACCCTAACTCTCACATAAGCCTCAACGCACATATCATTTTTAGTGAGAAGGGAGAAAAACGTCGTTCATACCCTATTCTGTATTTTGACATCTTTATTGGTATTGAATCGGATCATCGTTTCTTCTGTACTCGTTATATTGTTTGTATGATTGTTGATTGATATTGGGACTAACATTTGGTATCAGAGCTAATTTTAAAGATTCCTTCTCCCCTTCTCTTGGATAAGTACATTTTTTATAAAAAAAACTCCCACTTCAAGAGCTAATTTTGAGCCTATTTCAATTTTTGAGCTCAGATCTTCAACACCAAAGGTCAACCTTTCAATCAAAGCTTCCAAGAGTCAACCTTGAGATTAAAAAAAAATATTAATTAATTAATTAATTAATTAGTTAATAAAAAAAATCTCAAGGTTAAGACTATTTTTTTCAAGGTCCAGAAAATTGCAGAAACTTCAATCAACCTCACGTCTACGGTCAACATTCAACAATCAACAACAATGGACGCTATATATCCTTGTTCATGTACTTTTCAAACTCATTCCTCAAAAGTTAAGGACAAAATCATCAAGGAATTGGAAGAGAGATTAGCAAATAATCAAAAAGTCCTACTGAAGCAGCTGGATAAGTCCACCTCGTTGAGTATACAATTGGACAATTCCAAAGAAGAGGTTAATAAAATAACTTTGGAAACAGAGAAGCTGACTCTGAAAATAGCTGATCTAACGAAGGAGTTGAATCAGACCCAGATAGAGCTAAGCACATCAAAAGCTGATAACGATTTTCTTCAAAATAAAAGAAGTGCCCTTTACCACAAGATCAAAGATCTTGAAGACTTACTTGCTACAAAGGGGCAGACTGAACAAACAATCTTCTTGAACCAACCCAAAGACACCAGTTTCTATAATTCTAAAGAAGGACTCGGTCTGTCTAACCCTTGTAATTTGAAGAAGGTGAACTGTGCTCAACTGTATGACATCAATTATATGGGTCTTGGACTGACTAAGTTGATGTCTTTTCTCAGTGTTAAAGAAACGAATAATGAAGAAGATGCCAAGAGAGCTAATCTCGGAACAGAAATTCCTTTTGATTATGCTGCCTTGAACGAGAGCTATGAAACAAAAGAGCCCTCATTGACTCCTCCTGAAGAGATTCCAACCTTTTACCCTGCAAATGAAACTGTGCAAGATCAAGAGGAACCTTCAACTTCAGAGCCTGTACCCAAACCAACATACATTCCACCCCTTGTGAGAAAGTTTGCTGAATTGAAAGAAGCTTTTGATAAAGAAAAATAGGCTTTTGAACTGGAAAGAGAACAGCTCTTGAAAGAAATATCTTTGCTCCAAACATCCTCTCAATCAAGCACATGCTCACAATCTCCTTCTCCTCCATCATCTGAAAACTGTGCTTCTCCTTCTCCTCCATCATCTGAAAACTGTGCTTCTCCTTCTCCTCCATCTTCTGAGAACTGTTCTGAAAAATCTACAAATAATCCTGAAACTTCCACTTCTCACTCTGAGTCACCTTCACCGACATGGGTTCCTGTGAAGAGGAGAGTGGAAAGGAGAGGAGAATGGATAGAGGACAAGTTAAGAAGAAGAAGAAGAAAGAAGGAAGAAGAATCTCGTCTGAGAGATAGAAACTGGGGTTCAAGTGCTCTCTTCTATGCCAAAGATAGACATCTTATAAGAATCACTGCTCAAGCTCTTCTACTCAGAACTGTATCAAGTCTTTCATGCAATGCTGCTCTGAGTCTGATGCCTCCTTCACTCAAGATCAGAATGTGAATGATCAGAGAGTCCAAAAGAAATCCGTTTCCGCAAAGGTGAACGTTGAGGGAGAGTATACACTACCATGTTTGAAATATCCCCTCAAGGTTCACTCACTCAAACATTTTACAAGACTCTCAAAAGAACCAATTCTCAAAGACTACTTGTCTGATCATTCACTCAGTGATAATGAAACCTCTCCTGCTCAAAAGCTCAAACAAAAATGGGTTCCTAAGACAGAAGCTGAAAAATTAAGAATGTCAAACTACTCTCAGTGAGCTAGCTTAGGATCCCAGATTAAATAGAAAGTGAAAGAGTTGTTCGCTGCTGCCAAGGAAGGACCCATATGGGAATGGGTACCGAAACATACTTAATATGTGTTGAAGGTCCGTCATGTGTGGTAACTGACCCAATTGCTCCACACACATGGCGAGTATGAAAGCGAGTCGTGAGCAATCAACTGGTGCACATTATGAAGGAGAGTATTGGTGTGTTTACTCTCCACTGAGCTGAACATCATCAAATGCACACCCCAACACCAACACGTGCCAAGAACAAACAACATGTGCTTATTCTGAGGGGGAGTGTTTCTTTTTCACTCCTCCTCGAGCCAAACAACGAAGAAAGCACATTCCAAGGGGGAGTTTTATACTTTACTCCCCGGGTAGAAACAACACAACTTGGAACTTTTGAGGGGGAGTTTCATTTTTCTTCTCCTGGTGCTAGACAATGTAAAACGCAAGGATTCTCTCAAGGATGCGGATTTTAAGGGGGAGTTTTCAAAGTTCTCTTCCCAAGTGCCAATCATCGTGAAAGGCATCCTATTGAATGCTCCAGTTGAGGGGGAGCACGGAGAGAAAAGAGCAAAGGAAAATGAGAGATAAGTCCCAATGGCTTAGTAAACCCAACTAAGCCTACCCAAGGGACAAAGTCGATAGTGAGTGAGTAACTGAGTGAACACTATGAGAGTGAGGAAGCAGAAAGCTCAAGTGAGCAAGAGAACAATAATCACTGTCAAATCTGCTACCTCTATTGTGCTATCAATTGAGAGAATTACTCCCAGTCACTCAAATACTCTGGACAATCCCCATAGGTTCAGGACTGAATTTATTCAGATCCCAGATAGAAGTCGCTGCATTTTGTCCAAATGGCGCATGCACAACCCTACCTAAGACCACTCACTTGTCTCCCAACAGACATGTTTTTAATCATATTTCACGGGGAACCTCATCTCTAATCACCGTCTCCTTCTGAGGCGACTGATACTGAATACAGTGGCCCACAGCCCCACGCCACTGAACATTCATTGATCACGTCGTGTCTAGTAATCTCACTCCCAAATGTTTTGAATTTTCTAGGACACAGACACTATTTAGAGTCAGTTGCAGATCTTCATGACCCGTGAGAACTTCCATAGGGATCATCTACTATAGATGAAGACCAATGATTGGAAGGAAGTCCTGCTGTTGCAACACAGAACTCACCAACATGTTCAGGCCATTGCTTCAGAGTTTATCTCTATAGTGATGATAACGGACGTCATCACGACCCCAGGGGGCTACGTTATCTTTGCTGATCGTTATGATCATGCCATAACAACCAGAGTGACATCTACTTTAGATGCCTCACAATGACTGGTTGGAAGTCCTGTTAGAGCTTTATATAGACCACACATCAGTGTTTACATTGATGTTGTGATAACGGAACACCATGGTGTCTCCGGTGTTTACCTTTTTGTTTTTTCTATTTTGTTTCACAGAATAAAAGAATAAAGGCATGACGTCCCAATTCATCGGATCGTCATGAGGGGGAGAGTGATCCGCATGCGGTTTACTCTAAAAAATCATTCACGGATACTTCTCCTCCATCACAAAAAATGATGACTCTCTACTCTCTAAAATCATCAAAACTGCCAAGTCAACTTCACATCAAATGGTCAGTTACACTCACAAGTCAATCATCTTTTTCCGCTTTGCAACCGACTGGTTCTCCTCAAAAGCATTCACCTCAAGTATTCAAAAAGACTACATTGTGGAGGAGACAGAGGTCAGATACTCGTGTACTGAAGATGAATCCCGTGCGCGCCTGAAAATTGTCAGAACATTCATTCTAAAGGCGCCTTCGAACTTCATTCAAGCTGATCAAGAGCTGCTTCTGGAAGGCAAGGATTACAAGCAAATGATTCCTCAACTCCCGACATCAAAGATCAAATTGAAAAAAAAGACATCAAAGGGGAGATTGCTAGGATTTCTTCAGAAAGCCCTCTAAAGAAGTCGAGTTCAACACGAAGACAAAGGAAGCTGAGTTCCACTGAAGATCAAGACAAAAGAGGAGCAACTCAACAGATTTTTTCTATGCTCTCCTCTACATTGCTGAATAAACACAAAGACAAAGATATCTGCGCTGCAATGCTGATTGAATATTATTGAACACCAAGGGGGAGATTGTTGGTAATATTTTATGGTGTCCAATCTATTTAAATATCTTTGTATTTGTGTAGTTATTAGTTAAATGTGTAATATGGGCCACAAATGTATTTCAGCCCATTAGCCCACTTGTAAGCCTTAAGTTAGACATCCTTATGTATAAAAGGATGCTAACTTAACCAAACCCTAACTCTCACATAAGCCTCAACGCACATATCATTTTTAGTGAGAAGGGAGAAAAACGCCGTTCATACCCTATTCTGTATTTCGACATCTTTATTGGTATTAAATCGGATCATCTTTTCTTCTGTACTCGTTATATTGTTTGTATGATTGTTGATTGATATTGGGACTAACATACAGAAGTAATAAAAAACAAGGATTCCAATTGACTGACATTTTGCTTCAAGAGTTTCACATCTGATGCAATGTCTTTCATATATTTCATAAGAAAATAACCACATTCTATTGCTCCTGCTTGCTTAGGGCACTGCACATACATATTAATCCAAACTGCTTAAGGCATTCACTTTAAATTTTAAAAAAAACTCACAAATGCCAAATAACACAATATTGGTAAACTACCTAAATTTCAGCATGTTAGAGAAGGCACCTAAATTTCTTTATTAAAGGAAATTACCTAAATTTCAGCATGACAAATTCACCAGGGAAACAATATGTTTATTCCTATCATTTGTTACACTTTCAGCCACTGACATGTTACGAATGGCCAAGGGAAGTACCTGTTGCATCAATGTGTGACAATCATGAGACTTGACACCTTGAAGGTGACTCTCAGTATCAGAAACAATGCTTTTCAGGTTAGAGGAATACCCATCCGGTACCTTCATTTCCAAAATGGTTTCACAGAATTTCTGTTTGTCTTTCTTGGTCAAGGTGTAGGGTGTCGGGGGTAAAGATTTTGAATTTTCTTCAGGAATTAAGTGTTTCTTTATATTCAAATGAATAAGGTCATTTCGAGCTTGGGGCCCATCTTTTGTCTTCTTCGACTGATCCAGAAGGGTTCCATAGATGCTCTCGCACACATTCTTTTCAATGTGCATCACATCTAATAGGTGACGAACTAGCAAATGTTGCCAATACTCTAAGTTAAAAAAATCGACTTGCATTTGAACAATTTGTTCATACCTCCATCATTCTGATCACGCTTTCTCTTTCGCTTGCCATCCTTGCGCTTCCCACTCTTATAATTTATCCCTTCTACCAAGTCAAGAACATCTTCACCAGAGAGAGTTGCAGGGGCTCCAGCTCTCTCTACTTTATTATTGAAAGGTTTCTTAAGATCTCTAAACCTATGGTTATCAGGTAAAAAGCGATGATGACTCATGTACACACATTTTTTGCTACATTTCAGCCAAGTAGATGAAGTGGCCCGACCAGAAATGGGGCAAGCATAATAGCCCTTAATAGTGCACCCGGACAGATTGCCATAAGCACGGTAGTCGCTTATAGTCCACATCAATATAGCCCTTAAGTTGAAGGTTTCCTATCTAAAACTATCAAAAACTTCTACACCCACATGCCAAAGGGTGTTTAGGTCATCGATCAAGGGTTCTAAATAGACATCTATAACGTTTCTGGGCAATTTAGGACCAGATATTAAGAGAGCTAACATCATGAACTTTCGTTTCATGGTCAACCAAGGCAGAAGGTTATAAATAACTAATTGAACGAGTCAACAACTATAAGAAGAGCTGAGTGAACTATGCGGATTTACTCCATCACTTGATAGTGCCAACCGAAGATTCCTAGGATCTTCACTAAAATCTGGCCATGTTTTATCAATGTGTTGCCAAGCTTGAGCATCGGCTGGATGACGCAATTTCCCATCTTTAATGCGATGGTTTGCGTGCCATGTCAAGTGCTCAGCGGTTTGCGGTGATTGAACATACGCTTGAACCGAGGAATTGGAGGAAAATACCACAACACTTTTTTAGAGATTCTATTGGTAGCTGTGATGGCTCCATTTTTTTTTCTTTTCACCTAGACTCACCACATGTGGGACAGATTTCAAGGTCACTATGTTGCTTATGAAGAAGGATACAGTCATTACGACAAGCATGTATTTTCTGATAATACAATCCTAGGACCTTCATTATTTTCTTAGCATCATACATTGACTTAGGAATACTGTTTTTCAGCGGGTAATATGTTTGATGGAGTATATGGGTCTGAGCCCCCGGACCCACATACTCGGAAGAACAGAAAGCACAAGACACAGAGTGGCGCCCTCGTCGGCCAAGACGCCCCCGTCGGCCGAAAAGGGGCCAACTCAGATTATGGTCCTGAGCCCAAGGAACCCGGGTGCCCTCGTCGGCCACGCCCTCGTCGGCCGTGCCCTCGTCGGCCACGAAGACCTCCCAGAACCGGATTTTACACTTACTCATTTGGACAGCCCATTAGTGGCTTTGTATTCGGCCCAGTAGCGGTCCAGTTGTAAATGGGCCTCCCAAGCCCAAGGCTTGGGAGCCCAGCCCGTATTTTCTCTATAAATACTCCCCTTGGGAGTAGTTATAGGGGTTACAAAATCATTCTATTGAAGCATATTATTGCACTTCTCTCTCTAGCTCTCACTTCTCTCTAGATATACTCTATCATTTGGTGCTCTCGTTGAGAGCTAGAACAATCAAGTTAGCACCCTTCGTCGCTACCAAGCACAGCTAACCACTGATCATGGGGAGAACTAAGTCAAACCGCAACCTCGTCAGCAAAGCCATCCCTGAGGACCAAGAGCCCAGGGAGCAAGATGAGGACGCCACGGCCGACCAGGTCGGCGGGGGGGACCTCTTCCAGGAGGCCTTCAACCTCACGACGGACCTCCGCAACCAACTCAACGGCGGAGCCCCTGATGCCCGCCTCGGCTTGGACAAGAAACGAGCTGAGAAGACGGACCACGCCCCGGCCCAGCCTATGGCCGCGGCCTCTCCGTCCGTGGATCCGCAGGTCCAGGCCGCGCTGTCGGTCATCATCGCCAGCCTGGCTCAGAACCCCACCGTCCTCAGTGCACTCTTGCCAAGGACCGGGGGGAACGTCACTCAACCTCCTCAGCCCCAACCGTTGGCCGTCCAGATAGGCAACGATGAGGGGGTGGTGCCTCAGGACACGGCGTCGTCCCACTCCCACCCTGTTTCCCCTCTTCGGCCTGGGCAGACCCCAGCGCGTGAAAAAGCCTCTGCCTTCAATAGGCTAGGTGACACGCGCCGTCGTCCGGTTTCGGAGAGGATGGCGGGACGGATTGGTGAGCCTCGTCCTGGCTCGCCGAGGGAAAGCTTGGGGTCTGTGTCCCGGACAGCGGACCAGCCCCGCCCGGACAAGGGCAAGGGAAAGTTGCACGAGGATGACGTGCGTCACCAGATCAACGCGGCTCACAACGAGCGCATGAGGAACCAGCCGGGCGCCGCTGCGGCCGCCAGGGACCCCCGGGACGAGGTCATCGCCCAGCTGGATAGGAGGCTGGCTCAGATGGAGGCCAAGCAGTCGGCCAACATCCCTACGGCCGGCGCCTCCAACGACCCCGGCCTCAACGCGCTCATGAACAAGGTTAGCGCCTTGGAGAGGGAGCTGGCCGAGGGGCGAGGTGACCCCATCATCCAGGTCAGGACCAGGACCCCTTTCACCAACAGGGTCCTCTCGGCCCCCATCCCGGAGAAGTACAGGGGGAACGCCATCAAGTCTTCTGACGGTCGATCAGACCCCCAGGAACACTTCAGCCGTTACCAGAACAACATGCTGATGGTGAACGTGTCCGACGAATACCTCTGACGTTGGTTCCTCTCTACTCTCGAGGGGCCAGCGTACGAGTGGTTCAACGCGCTCCCCGAAGGGAGCATCGACTCATGGCAGGATCTCGCCCAGCGCTTCCTCACTCACTTTGCCGGGAGGAAGCGCGCGAAGAAGTATTTCACCCACCTCCTCTCCGTCAAGCAGCAGCACGAGGAGTCCCTCCGGTCATTCAATGATTGGTGGACGAGGGAAACCGAGGAGGTCGAGGGGGCCGATGAGCGCACCCTCCTCGCCTTGTATCAGGGAGCCCTCCGCAGCTCCCCGTACGCTAGGAGCCTCATCACCGACCCCCCGAGGTCGTACGCCAAGGCGCTCCAGCGCGGAGGCTTGTATGACGACGCCGACGAGCTCCACAATCACAAGAGAGAGGGGGGCCATCCCTCCAAGAAGACAAATCCTTCGCCGGCCCCGGGTCCGTCCCCGGCCGGCCAGGGTGCCCAGGGCCGTCACGGCTCTGGTGGACAGAGTAAGAAAGATCGCCACTGGCGGCCGAGGTTGGAACGGCCAGGGGTAACCCTCACCCACCCGGTCGGCACCATCCTCGATTATGCCGAGAAGCACGGCCTCATCGAGCAGGCTCCTCGGCCGGCCGAGGAGATCCTTGCCATCCAGCAGGGCGGCACATACTGCCGGTTCCACAAGAACTCGTCGCACAACACCGACGATTGCATCACACTGAAGAAGGCCATCGAGCGCCTTATTCGCCAGGGGGAACTCTCCCAGTTTGTCAAAGGTGGCCCACGCAAGAACACTTGGGTAAACACCGGCAAACATGGGGGCGAACCCTCTGCGAAGAAGCGGGAGATTGGTAGGCTCAGCGACGACGGGGACTTCGAAGAGCCCCCGCCGAAGAAGAATCACATCCACCTCATCGTGGGTGGGAACACTGGGGGGGACTCCGCCACTCAGAGAAAGAAGTGGGCCCAATCCCTTTACATTGGGGAGGTGTCCCACGTCCCCCCCCCCCAGCCGAAGAAGCAGCGAACGGAGGCGATCACCTTCACCGACAAGGATCTGCCTCCGGGTACGGAATCACACAGGGATGCCCTCGTCATCCGATGTGAGATCGGTGACTCCATCATCCACCGTACTTACATCGATACGGGGAGCTCCGTCAACGTGATGTACCTGGACACCTTCAAGCAGCTGAAGCTGGACAGAGCCCTGCTGAAGCCGATCAAGACACCGTTATCCGGCTTCACCGGGGACTCTTTTGACGCCGAGGGCACGATAGTCCTCCCCGTGGAGGTCGGTGACAGCCCCCACCACGCCAGAATTGACATGGAGTTCATGGTGGTCAACCTCCAGTGCGCCCACAACCTGATCTTGGGCCGGCCAGCGCTGGAGGACTTGGAGGCCATCATCTCCATGAAGCACTTGTGCCTGAAGTTCCCCACCAACGACGGCATCGGCTACGCCAGAGGAAACCAGAGGATAGCCAGGGCATGCTACCTCAAACTGACGAGGCCGGTCGAGAGGGAAGGCCAGAGGATAGACACCATCACGGCCGCCGTCGCCATGGACGAGGAGAGGCCACATGCGGAGCCGGCCGAGGAGGTCGAGGAAATCCCTCTGGATACCTCTCGGCCAGAGCGGGTTCTCAGAGTCGGAAAGCAACTCCCCCAGGACCAACGAGACGCCATCCTCCTCGTCCTACGGTCATACGCCGTTGTCTTCGCGTGGGGCCCGGACGATATTCCAGGCATCAGCCGCCAGGTGATCACTCACCGGCTGACCGTCGATCCGGCCTCCGCGCCTGTCAAGCAGAAGCGGCGCTACTTGTCCGCCGACAGGCGGGACTTCGTCAAAGGGGAGGTCGCCATGCTCCTCTCAATCAAACACATTAAAGAGGTGAAGTACCCAACATGGTTGGCCAACTTTGTCCTCGCCCAGAAACCGCCGACGTTCAGAATGTGTGTTGATTACACTGACCTGAACAAGGCGTGCCCCATGGACCCGTTCCCTCTCCCCAACATTGATCAGCTGGTGGACGAGACGGCGGGGTGCGAGTTGATGTCGTTCCTCGACGCTTTCAAAGGGTACCACCAAATCTCCATGCATGAAGATGATGCTGAGAAGACGGCGTTCATGACCCCAGAGGGAATCTTTTGCTACCTCGTCATGGCCTTCGGACTCAAAAACTCCGGCGCCACCTACACTAGGATGGTGGCCAAGATCTTCAGGGCGGTCCTTGGCCGGACGATGGAGGCGTACGTCGACGACATGATCGTCAAGAGCAGGCAGGCCACCTCCCACGCTGACGACCTCCGGGAAATCTTTGAAATAATGAAGGAGTTCAGGCTCCGCCTCAACCCCAAGAAGTGCGCCTTCGGCGTCCAGGGCGTCAAGTTCCTCGGCTACATGGTCAGCCGGAGAGGCATCGAGATAAACCCGGAGAAGACGCAGGCTATCATCAACATGGAGCCGCCCCGCAACGTCAAGGAGGTACAACGACTGACGGGGCGCCTGGCGGCCTTAAACCGGTTCCTCTCCAGGTCAGCCGAGAGGGCACTCCCCTTCTTTCAGATCATGCGTAAAGCCAACAGCTTCAAGTGGACGACGGAGTGCCAGGAAGCATTCGACGAATTGAAAAGGTACCTGTCGTCCCCACCCGTGCTCTCCAAGCCCAAAGCCGGCGAAACCCTCTTCTTGTACTTAGGGGTGAGCACGTCGGCCATCAGCTCCGTGCTCATCCGTGAGGACGAAGGGGTGGAAAAGGCCATTTTCTACATCAGCAAGACACTCAGGGAGGCCGAGCTCAGGTACTCCCCCATTGAGAAGACGGTGCTAGCCATCGTCCACACGGTGAAGAAGCTGGGGCACTATTTCCAGGCCCACACCGTCCATGTGCTGACCCAGCAGCCTCTCGGCGCACTCATGAGGAGCCCCACCAGCTCCTCAAGGATGGTGAAGCCAAGGCCATCCATCAGCCAGTTTCAAATTGAGATCAAGCCAAGGCCATCCATCAAAGGGCAAGCCTTGGCCGACTTGGTCATCGAATGCACGGCAAGGGAGACGGCCGTCGCCAACCCCGGGCCGGAGCCGGACGACACATGGACCCTGTTCACTGACGGCTCGTCAGCCGCGAAATCATGCGGCGGCGGCGTCGTCCTCATATCCCCTGAAGGATTCAGAGCTTACTATGCCATCCGCTTCAACTTCAGGGTATCCAACAACGAAGCCGAGTATGAGGCCCTCCTCAGCGGTCTCAGACTCGCAGCCGGCCTCAAGGCCAAGCACCTCAAAATCAAGTGCGACTCCAAACTGGTAGTGGGCCAGGTGGAGGGATCGTACGAAACAAAGGAAGGCCGGATGAAGCAGTACAAACAAGCGGCGGAGGAGTTGCTGAAAGCGTTTGAAACCCACGAGATCACTCAGATCCCAAGGGCCGAGAATGCCGAGGCCGACATCCTCTCCAAACTCAGCTCGGACACCCCGGAGCACATCTCCCAGCTGGCCAAGATCGAGGAGTTGAGCATGTCCAGCATTCATGCCAGCCCCGTCTTGTGCGTCCAACAGCGACCAGAGGACTGGATCTCCGACATCGTCACCCTCATCACAACAGGGGAGCTGCCCCCAGACGAGGAGAGGGCCAAACTTGCCAAACTAAGGGCCCCAAGCTACACCATCGAAGATGGCAAACTCTACAAACGATCCTACAATGGCACTCTCCTTCGATGCCTCCACCAGGACGAGGCCGACACTGCCATGGAAGAAGTTCATTGTGGCGTCTGCTCCTCGCACCAGGGCCCTTTCAGCATGTCCCGGCGTCTCGTCGTCCAGGGCTTCTTCTGGCCGACGATGGCACGAGACTGCGCTGACCTGGCCAGGAAGTGTACCGCATGCCAGGTACTCCAGAAGGCCCCTGGTCGGTCGGCCATCAACTACGCCCCCGTCAGCACTGCAATTCCATTCTCTAGATGGGGGATTGACCTGGTCGGCCCCCTGCCCAGAGCCGCCGGGAACAATCGCTACATCATCGTCGCCGTCGACTACTTCACCAAGTGGGTCGAGGCGGAGCCCTTGGCCAGCATCACGGGGGCCAGATGCCAAAAATTTATTTACAAGAACATCATCCCACGCTTTGGCGTCCCCCAGGAGATTATATCAGACAACGGCACCCAATTCGAGGCAGCCCCTTTCCAAGAACTCCTCCGGGAGTTTGGGGTAAAGCATCGTTTCTCCTCCGTTGCCTACCCTCAGGGCAACGGGCAGGTCGAGAACGCCAACAGAACAATTATGGAGGGGCTGAAGAAGAAGCTCCAGGCCGCAGGAGGTAGTTGGGTCGACGAGCTCCCCAACATCCTGTGGTGCTACAGAACCACGCCGAGGAGGGCGACAGGTGAAACGCCTTTCGCCCTGTGCTACGGCTTTGAAGCAAAGGCGCCCACGGAAGTTGCCATCCCCAGCCGACGGGTGGAACAATACGAGCCTGACGCCAATGAGGAAAGCATGAAGATTGACCTACACCTGGTCGATGAAAGGCGTGAGCAAGCTTACGTCCGAGCAGAGAACTACCGGCGTCAAGTAAAATCATACTATGACGCCAAGGTACGTTCCCGGGAATTTCAAGTGGGGGACTACGTCCTCCGCCGAAGGGAAGCAAGCCAGCCGACAGAGGGTGGCAAACTAGCATTGAAGTACGAAGGGCCCTACATCGTCAGTGCCGTGGTCAAACCCGGCACCTACAAGCTCAAACGCCCGAATGGGTCCAATGTACCACGAACGTGGAATGTACACCATCTGGTGAAGTTTTATCAGTAATCCGAAGGAGGTGTAGACGGCGAAGCCCTCACCCCTTAACGGGTTACTGATTGAACGCCACCCTCGGCCTCGAGCCACTTATGAATAAAATCATGTTCCTGTTTTTTTCTCTGGAATTTAAAGTAAAACATTAGCAGGTGCCCCCGTCGGCCACCTTAGAGCGAAAGGCTCAGGTATGGCCGACGTGGCCCCTTGCATTCGCAGCCTACGAGCGACAAGCTCCGGCACTCCATTGTATTTTGTATCAGCGAAGGGCTCAGGCCTAGCTGAGAGAGCACATCGTCCCGGCCCCGTAAGCCTAGAAATGAAACGCTCAGGTATGGCCGACGATGTCCCCAGGACGAGGGGCCCGCAAACGGCCCACGTCTTGAAACGGGAAGCTCACCGCGTCGTCCACGCGCCAGATCGCAGGACGACAGGCCTGAAATCATGGCCGAGGTGACAAAATCCCAAAACTCAGGGATGGGCAACGACAGCCGTTGGAAACCGACCAAAAGTCTAGCCCGCGTCATAAATAGGCGACGGGACCCGCCCTGAGATCACGGACGTTATAAACGAAGTCCGAACCGTCCGAAGGACGAGCACACCCTTCGGCCGAAGCCTGAAAGAAGGATACTCCCCGAAACAAAAAAAAATATATATATATATAAGGGAAAAAGAGGGAAGCCGACGGCCGCGCACACTAGCCGGCCTCGAGCAATGAAAAAAAGAAAATCCCCACAACTCAGGCCCAACTAGGCCAAGTACATATCAGTTGAACACAAGTGTAGTACCACTGACAAGTAACATGGACGACACGTCCACGCACTACAAGGGAATAATCAAGGCCGAAACACACGCCTATGAAACCCTAACCGCATCGGTTGGGTGACACGCGAGAGGTGACCTTCATCGGCCACAGTCCTTTGAAGCACCAACGCTTGGTATGAAACAAAGAATCACAATCCTGAGGATGACCAGGACGAAGCGGGCACTTAACATACCCGCGGAAGAATCAAGCAATCAGGAAACAATCCTTACTTGCCACAGCACCCCGGATAGCCGATACAGGCACTGGAACCAAGGCTGTTGGTCAAGCGAAAGTTCTTTGGGAATTGGTTCAAGTGTTTACCAAACACTTAGAGAAAATTCTGCGGAAAAAAGAGGGTTCCTCAACAAGGAACCATGGTTAGCCGACGAAGGTAGAGCCATCTCCTTGGAAAAGCCATTCCTTATCCGGCACCCTCATCGGCCACAAGCCAGACCTTGGCCGATGAAGGTAGGGCCATTCCTTAGCCGGCAGCGGTACCGCAAAGAAGTAAATCCTTTACATTCATACTTAGAAAATTCTCTTAAGTATTCTAATGGAGGAACTCTAGACGAAGCGGGTACCTGTATACTTCAAGGCCGTTAGCTACCTACGCCTTTGCATGTGTACTTCAAGGCCGTTAGCTACCACAACACAAGGGTGCAGGCCGACAACGACACTGGTTCAAACACTTGGGCAATCTCCCAAAGCATTTGTCAACAATGAAAAAATCCTAAGTGTTATGATACTACATCAACACCGGTCAGGCCGACAAGGCCACCAGGCCGGAAGGGAAGCAACTACAAGAATCCAAAACACTTAGGAAATTTTTGAAAAAATCCTAAGTGTTATGATACTACATCAACACCGGTCAGGCCGACAAGGCCACGAGTCCGGGAAGAAAGCACCTAAGTGGATTCAAAGCACTTAGGAAATTTTCGGAAAAAAATCCTAAGTGTTATGATAGTACAGAAATGACGGTCAGGCCGACCAAGCCACCAGACCGGGAAGAAAGCAGCTTAGTGAGCCCAAAACACTTGGGAAATTTTTGAAAAAATTCCTAAGTGTTATGATAGTAAAGCAACGACGAACAAGCCGACCAGGCCACCGGACAGGGTGGACTACCCCATGGACGTAGCGGACACTCGCGGGTGACCCAAGTTGTGACCCTGACACTTAGACAAATTTCAGAATTGAAATGACAAAAGGCAAACAAGCATACAAGGAATTCAAAGCCGAGCAGGACGGCAAAAAATTTTCATTCATAGTCAGTTCATTACAATTGGGGGCGCTTCGGCCATTACATCAGTTTGGCAAAAAAATGAAAAGCTAATTACAAAGGAGCAGGGAGTAGCCGATCAAGCCTCTTGGGCACCTCCATCTGCGGCTGGCTCTTCGACCTCGTCGGCTCCCTCCTAGGCCTCAGTCTCTTGGCCGGCGGCGGCTGCACCACTGGTGGCATCGTCCAGGAAATCGAACTCTGTGTAATCCGGCTCGCCGAGGCCGGAGCTCTCAATGGGGGACTCCCGCTCCGACAGAGGAAGCTTGGCCTGCTCTTCTGGATCCTTCATCAGCTTTGGCAGCTTCAAGTTCCGTCTGGCCCACCCGGACGTGTAATTCATGGCCTTCAGTGCACGAGACAGCCGCCGACACAGGAGCCTCTGCATCCGCTCCTGGCCCATGTTATAATAGACGGCCATCTCCCTACTGAAGTACTCCTGGCCGGCGGGGGAGTTCATCCCCCAATTTTCAAGCCTGGCGGCCACCACTTCATAGCACCAGGGGAGCCTCTCATCGGCCTTCCACCCTTCGGCCAGGAACTGCTCTACGGCCTTATCAGCAGCCTGCACAGCGGCAGCCTCGGCCTCAGCTCTCGCCTTTACGGCTTCCTCGTTCTTGCGCCGCTCGGCCTCCAGCGCCCTTTGGGTCTCCTCGAGCTTGGCCAGGGCATCGGCCCTGGCTGCAGCGGCTTCATCGGCCCTTTGCTGCAAAGCCTTGGCGTCCTCCCGGAGCCGATTCAGGCAAGCTACCGCCTCGTCGGCCGAGGCAGCCTTCTGCTCCAGCTCTTTCAAACGAGCTATCTCCCGGTACTGCCTCTTATGGCTCTCCATGAGCATAAAGGCACTCTGCAAAAAAAGAAGAGGGCAAACCAAGACTCAGACAACTAACTCTACACGGACGACGAGAAAATTACACATTACAAAGCAGAGAACTTACTTGGACGAGGAGGTCCATGCCACCCTCGTACACCTTCACGTCCCCGAGCTTCTTGAGGTAAGCCCGGTCTTTGGCCGGCATGGCCTGTGCCAGCACATCATGGCCGAGGACGGCATCGTCAAACACACCCCCGCCGACGGGGTATTCCACCACCTTCTGGTAGGTGGCAGCGGTGACCTCCTTGCCAGCCCTCCTCGTCCGTAGCTCTTGGACGATAGGGAGCGATTGGGCGGCATCACTTGGAGCAGCAGTAAGGTCCACGAGGGGACCACTATCGTCCACGCTCGGGACAGTCAGAGTACCGTCCTCGGTAGACGGGGAAGGAGACGGTGCCCTCTTCGTCTTCTTGGCGACGTTCAGGCCGGCTTCAGTCAATTTTTTCTGGCCGTCAGTGGCCGGCCTCTTCTTCTTCGATTGGGCAGGCTTTGGGGCCGCACCAGCAGTAGCCCCGCCTCCCTCGGCCGCGGCACGTCTGGCCGTCTCGGCCACCTTTGCGGCCAACTCCTCGGCCGCCTTGGCCTTTGCTATAGCCATGATGGAGCGACGGTCCATGACAAAATCTACAAAGGAAAAACACAACAGATTAGTAAGGCAAAAGAACAAAGCATAAAGATAGAAAGCCGAAGAAATAATTACCATCGGCCTCAGCAGGAATGCCCAAGTCCGGGCCATCGGCCTCTTCAAAGGTGGTGGTCATCCTCGGCCAGAGTTGGATATCATCCTCCTTATCACCATACACATGGTATCTCATGAAGCCGAGGGCGGTCATCTTGTATTCAGTAATGTAATCCTTCACGCTCCTCGGCCCACCTTCCAAGAAAGCCTCCACCTGAGCGTCCAAAATAGAGCTCTTCGGCGGGTCATGTAGATTTAACCTCCCAGTATGGCCGAGGGAGGGAAACTCAGTGCCACTCTCACCAAGGGATACAAAAACGAACTTGCTCTTCCACCCATGAATGGATGAAGGCAAGTCCGTGAAGCTCCTCTTCTTCGGCAGCTGTTGAAGAGTAGCATAGGCCGCACAGTTCTTATGGCTTCCTCGGCCGATCTGGTACAGATTCATGAACAGGGCCGTCGTCGGCCTGTAACCCAGCTCCTCACAACGGAGCAAAAACCCCACCATCAAAGAATAGCTGTTTGGCGTCAGCAAGGCCGGAGGGAGCCCTACCATATCCAGGTATTCAGTGATGAAGGGGTGAAGGGGGAACCTCAGCCCCTTGGCAAAACTCATCGGGTATACTCCAAAGTATCCCAGTGGCGGAAGAAGAACATGGTCCGTCGGCCTGGGTGCCTTAACCCGCCCGTACGGCCCCACGTACATCTGGGCAACAAGGTAGTCGGCCGCGCTGCTCTCTGGCTTGATCAGGAAGATGTTGGTGAGGTCCAAATAGGAGACGCCAGGCCCACTCTTCGGCCTCCTCACCCTCTTCGGCTTATCTGCTCCCTTCACGGCAGACACCGGCCTCGGGCAGGGAATGACAGCGGAAGTGGACGCCCCGTCCACCACTCGGGATGCACCTGCGTCCTCACCTTTTGAAGACGAGGCGGACTCCTCGTCCTCGACTTCGTCGTCCACCGGCTCTTCGGATTTGTAAGGACTCAAGTGTTGTATCTCCTCCTCGAACTCCTCGAGCACCTCATAGTCAAGTGACCTCGTGGAGGGCTGGTCGTCGTAGGGATAGTAGTCTTCGTTCAAACTCTTCACCATAACTACTACTACGTGCCTAAGGAGGTTAACTTAGGATCTAAGGGTGTTCAAACACCTAACACTAGATCACTAGCCTAGGAAGCAAAGTATGAAAAGTGAGGAAGATTGCGATGAACACTAACCTTGAACACGAAGAACACGAAGAACAAGCTTGGGAGTTTATCTCTCTAGAAAATTAGCCAGCACTTCGACAATTCAGAATGCAAATACGTTTTCTCGTCGGAGGGGGAGGGGTATTTACAGAACCCCCCACCCAACGGTCACTACACGTGGCACCCTCCCAATGGCCACATCAGCGGCCACCAATGGGAGGCCACCACGTCACCAACGGGCCAAACTACATGTCAACAGCCCACTGACAAAACGGACTCTACGGCCTATACACGTGCCGGCTTCACGAGTGCCAGCAAGCGCCCACAACGTCCTACTTGCTCGCCAAGATCACAACTGCCAAACAATAAGGAGACGGCAACGGCCAGGAATGTAACGGCCACAGAACAAAAGGAACAAAGAGCCCACAGCCATCGGCTCCTCGTAATGACCCTTGATGATAACTCTCTACAAGCAATCTGCGCACAAGGGTTCTCCCACAGGGTTACCTTGGCCAGAAAATCGCCATGAGGGTTGGATTCAGGGGGACTACGGAGAGGCCGCTTCAGCCAGGGACTCAAGCAACTCCTTCACCCCTCACACTCTTCGGCCTGAAGCAGTGGGGGACTGGGGGACTACATCGGCCTCAACACAACAGAAAGGAACAATACAAAGAACATGAACGTAACCACAAAGCATGGCCACATCGTCCACGCATCACAACGGCTCCTCATCGTTCAGAGGCACATAACATCATCAACAACGGCCAACAAGCCACTGAAGGCAAGGACACTCATCGTCCTCCGCCAACAGTTAATCATGATGGGCTCTTCGGCCAAGAACACGAAGGCCAACAAGCGACGGCCAAAAGGAGTGCGCAAACACCCTCACCGGCCACCCAAAGGAAAGGACGCCATCGTCCTCAAAAGCAAGGTTCAACGTCAGTGGCCTCATCGGCCCAAACATAAACTTCAACCATCAACGTCCAGGAAAGGGAAAGCGTGCCTTCAACGGCCACCATTGAAGCAGGACACTTGTCGTCCCCAAACGAACACATCAAGGAAACAACGGCCTCCCCGCCCACAACAAGGAGCAGATAACGGCCAAGGCACAGAACAGGATCACCAAAATGGAAACAGCACCAACGCCGCAGCAGCTGACGGCCTGGGAATGCCCGCATCGGCCAAAAGCACTAAAACACGGGAATCTACTCTCCTTCACTTCGTCTACGTCTCAACTTAGAGAGTGGGGGACTCCTGATGGAGTATATGGGTCTGAGCCCCCGGACCCACATACTCGGAAGAACAGAAAGCACAAGACACAGAGTGGCGCCCTCGTCGGCCAAGACGCCCCCGTCGGCCGAAAAGGGGCCAACTCAGATTATGGTCCTGAGCCCAAGGAACCCGGGTGCCCTCGTTGGCCACGCCCTCGTCGGCCGTGCCCTCGTCGGCCACGCCCTCGTCGGCCACGAAGACCTTCCAGAACCGGATTTTACACTTACTCATTTGGACAGCCCATTAGTGGCTTTGTATTCGGCCCAGTAGCGGTCCAGTTGTAAATTGGCCTCCCAAGCCCAAGGCTTGGGAGCCCAGCCCGTATTTTCTCTATAAATACTCCCCTTGGGAGTAGTTATAGGGGTTACAAAATCATTCTATTGAAGCATATTATTGCACTTCTCTCTCTAGCTCTCACTTCTCTCTAGATATACTCTATCAATGTTTGAAAGAGCTTCTAATAAAGTTGTGAATCCTTGATCAGACCATCCATATTTTCCTTTAATATTGTACAACAACATTAACCCTGATAGCCTAGTATACTTTGACCCTTGGTACAATGGCTTTTCTGCATCTTCAACTACTTCCTTAAAATCTTTTGGGTTACCCTCTAGTTGTTCATAAATATCACCTAACATCTCATCAACTTCAGTTTGATCATGAAATGTTGAGTGTGATGGAACAAAGTTAGGATTTTTTTCAGTCTCTCCATGCCTACTCCAAATAAGGTATGTTTTCAAGAAACCTACTTTCAACAAATGTACTTTAATTTTTTCAGGAGTACTAAATTCCATGTTGCAACAATCTCTACACGGAGATCGATCCTAACTTTTACTTGATTTTACAGGCGAGAACCTAGAGAGAGAAGCTCTGGCGACTTTTTCATGATTGCGACGGATGGAGGGACGGCGCCTCCTCCACCTACGAAGGTGTGGGGAGGTAGATCGTTTGCTGCGGTGGTGGCCGGGGAGGCTAAGGATCCACCTCTATCTAAAAAGAATCCAACCAGATTTAAAGGAATGCCCTCTATCACCTTCCCGGAGGAGGAAATTCAGCTATTGGCATCGAAACATTCCAAGGATCTGGTGGGCTATTTTTTTGCGGGGCGTCCTTCGATGGTTTCTCTTCGAAAAGCGTTTGAGTTGATTGGCTTTAAAGGTAAATTTCATTTGGGAATTCTGGAAAAGAAACACATTCTAATCCGTTTTGAGTTAGATGATGATTATGTACGATGCTGGAATCGTCAAGTTTGGGATATCCTTGGTTGTGCTATGCGTGTGACTAAGTGGACTCCTGATTTTAAACCTAATATAGAATCTCATGTGGTTCCTGTTTGGTTGACCTTTGAAAATCTTCCTATTCATCTACATGATAAAAGAGCATTGTTCGATATTGCTGGGATGATTGGAAGGCCTTTAAAAATTGATGCAGCTACTGCTGCTCTGGCAAAACCCTCTATAGCCAGAGTATGCGTTGAGCTTGATCTTACTGGCGATATGCCAAACAAGTTATGGATCCAATGTGGGTCCAATGGATTTATTCAACAGGTCATGTACGAAAATAGGCCATTATATTTCACAAAGTGTTCTCACTTGGGGTATTCGGGTACTACGTGCCCTAAAAGGCCTACAGGGTTAACAACTGAAGGTCATGCAGTAAATACTGGGTTGCTAAACCCACTAATATAAAGGAAAGGAAGCAAATTACAAACGGGAAGCAAGGGAATGGGAAAGCAATTGATAAAGGCATAGAAAAACTTTTACACACTTCTATTACTAATGCTCTAGATAAGCCCTCTACATCCAAGACACAGATTTTAGAGCTGGACGGATCACAAAATGTCTCCAATGATGCAATGGTTCCACTGGAGCAAGTCAATGCCCCACCTGCATTGGAGACTGATGCATTTAATATCTCTGATAAAGCTAAATGGGATCCTAATTCTTTTGCAAGTAAGGATGATGTTCACCTTACTCTTATGCACAGTTCACTGAAGAAAGACAAAGAAATATTTTCCAAACTACAATATACTGATGGAGACAAAGAGCTGCCTCCTAGATGCTTTAATCTATTGGAAAATTGGGAAGAAATTAAAGCAAGAGTAGAGATCATGTCTAAGAAGATTGAAGCAGAGGCCTCACATAACACAGACCATGATCCTGAGGTATCTGTGGATGGGGAGCAAGGAAATTATCAAGGTGATCTGGTGCCCCCCTCAGAGATGATAAACAGATCATATTAATGGATCTCAAGATCTGCAATTAGAAACTGAAGTTAGCTTTGAGGATATTTCTGAAACTCAAATGAAAGATGATGTTGTGCCACAACATTTTGAAGATACAGAAACTCAGCAGGGGTTTGATAAGGATGGTTTCACTACAGTGGCAAAGAAAACATCAAAGAGGCAAAATTATGCACCTGATAATGTTCAGAAAAGATTTACAAGGAGTGCAGCAAAAGATTTACCTCCCTTGCCCATTTCCTCATGAATGGGCTTATATGGAATACTAGGGGTCTAGAATCCTCCAGTTCTAGACTTTGTTCCCTAGTCAAACAATGGAGGCTTAATTTTGTTGTTGTTATTGAGCCTATTGTTAATATTTCTAGAGCTGATTATTTCAAGAATATTATGGGCATAAATGAAGTTTTGTTCTCCCCTACTACCAAGATATGGATCTACTGGGATAGTACATGTGTACACATCTCCCAATTGACCTGGCATTCTCAATTTGTACACTTCAGAATTCAGAATAGTGTTTTCACAGGTTGGTGTACAGCTATCTATGGTGGTCACACTTACATTTTAAGAAGACAACTTTGGGATGGTATTATTAACATCTCAAATACCATGGCTGATCCTTGGATGGTGGGTGGCGATTTTAATGAAATTGTTAGTTATAATGATCATAAAGGTCATACATTACCTATTTCTTATGGCATTAATGACTTTTATGATTGTATTGCTGCATCCAACCTTACTGAACTTCCTATCTCTGGACCTCACTTCACATGGACTGGTATTAGAACTAGAGGCAAAGTTTGGAGGAAAATTGATTGATGTTTTTTCAATAAGCATTTTCTGGATAAGTTTGAAATGATTCAGGTATCACTCCTTAACAGGTCTCCTTCTGATCATAGCCCCATGTTGATTCAGATTAAAAATAGTTTTCTCTCATGCCCAAAACTGTTTCATTTTCAAAATATGTGGGTTTCTCACTATTCTTTTATGGAGTTTGTGGAAAAGAAATGGAAGTCTTATCCTACCTGTGGGGGCATGAGAGGGATGGTGCTTAAACTTCAGCTTTTAAAAAAGGATCTCAAAACTTGGAATAAAAATGTGTTTGGGGATATCTTTGAGAGTATAAAAGGATGTGAACAGGAGGTTTTTGCTGCAGAAAAAGCATTTGAAGAGGATCCCAGTGAAGAAAATAGGGAGGAATGGTCTTTTAAAAGAGGTTTGCTGATTCAGAAGTATAAACTTGAAAGAAAATTTTGGAAACAGAAGGCTAATATCAGATGGATTAAAGAGGGGGACTCTAATTCCAAATTCTTTCATAATTTTGTGAAAATCAGAAATAGGAAACAGGTTGTTACCTCTATTGACTTTGAAGGTAATACTCTAACATCACAGTATGATATTAGGAATGCTGTTGTGGCCTTTTTCTCCTCTTTGTACACTCCAGATGACAACAATGAAGTTAATAATATTTTGGATGTTATTCCATGCCTGATTAATGAAGAGGATAATAATCACCTTACTTCTCTCCCTACTTATGATGAAGTCAAACAGGCTGTCTGGAGCCTTAATCAGAATAGTGCAGCTAGGCCTGATGGCTATAATGGTAAATTCTTTAGAAAATGTTGGTCCATTGTGGGCTTAGATGTGTTGAAAGCTGTTCAAGATTTTTTCTTGGGCTTCCCAATCCCAAAAGGCATGTCCAGTGCTATATTAGTTCTTATTCCCGAAAAGGACAATTCAAACACTTTTTCTGATTTCAGACCTATATGCCTTTCTACTTTTTTGAGTAAAATCTGTACAAGGATTATGGTTTCAAGACTGGATAGTGTTTTACCCAAAATTATATCTAAAGAGCAGGCTGGATTTATGAAGAATAGAGATATTGCTGATCAGGTGCTTATTGCTCAAGAAATGATTCATTTCATTGACAAAAAGGTTAGAGGCACTAATTTGGTGGTTAAATTAGATATGGCTAAAGCTTTTGATAAACTTTCTTGGAAGTTTTTAGCTGATATTCTTTTGAAGTTTGATTTCTCTACCTTATTTGTGAAGCTGATTATGAATAATCTTCAGGCAACTAATCTTTCTGTTTTGATTAATGGATCATCCTATGGTTTCTTTAAGCCTAGTAGGGGAGTTAAACAGGGGACCCCCTATCCCCCTTTTTGTTCATTATAGCATCTGAAGCTTTGTCAAGAGGCATCTTACATCTTTTGGACCAAAATAAAATGAAACCTTACTGGATGGGGGGCTGTAGGATATCCTATTTCTCACCTAGGGTTTGCTGATGACCTTCTGATTTTTCTTAATGGAGAGGCCAGATCTATCTTGAATTTTAACAAGTTTCTGAAGGCTTACCAAAACTCCTCTGGGCAGACTGTTAACTTGGACAAGAGTGTTTTCTTATGTGGTAAAACTTCATTGAGAAGAATAAGTCAAATCCAGGATCTATTGGGCATGAACAAAGCTAATCTTCCTATTAGATACTTGGGAGTTAACCTGCACAAAGGGGTTAATAGGTTTGAGTATTGTGGAAAGATTATTACTCAGTTTGAGAAGAAGCTTAATACATGGAATCAAAAGAACTTATCTCAGAGGGGAGACTGATCTTAATTAATCATGTCCTTAATTCCATACCTTTGCATACTCTTGCTGTTGATACCCTGCCAAAGAGAGTTATCAGAATTCTTAATAATAAAATGGCTTCCTTTTTTTGGGGTTCTTCAGAGAATAGGAAAAAATTCCATTGGGTACAGTGGAAATATCTTTGCTACCCTACTGATGAAGGTGGTTTGGGTATCAGGTCTCTTACTGACATTGAAAAAGCTTTTACACTTAAGCTTTGGTGGAAATGGAAAACTAGAGACTCTATTTTGACTGATTTTATCAAAAAAAGATATGATAAGGCAGATATGATACCTAGAATATCAGACTCTCCTATATGGAGAAGGATTTGTCAGGTTCATGATTATGCTTCTTCTTTGTGCTCTCAATCTCCTACTGGAACAACCATTTGGAATGCAGAAACTTCTGTCCAATTCACTCTGCAATCTGCCTATCATGAAGTCAGGAGTAAGCTCTTACCTACATTCTCATTCAAGCAGCTTTGGAATAAAAAACAGGAACTTAAAGTTACAATGTTGCAATGGAAGATAATCAAAGGAATTCTGCCTTTCCCTGAAAATTTAAATCACTTTCACATTATGCTTAATCCTTCTATTTGTCCTATATGTAGGAACAGTGGTGCCTCTTTGGAGCATGTATTCTTTTTTGGATGAGCAGTAAGTATATATAAGGAACCATCCAAAGAGTTTATGTACATCAAAAAAGGTGAGCAAAATTGCAAGCTATCCAAAGATTGGATAACCTATCACCTCCCAAAAAAAAATAAGCAGCTACCAAAGTAGCCAAGGCAACTGCCTCCACTTAAGCTAACCCCCAGCAACTATAAGCCAAACAAATAAGGGGCCTCAAAGTTTCAAAAAACCACCAACTCGTGTGGATAGATATTATACAAAACTTTGTACACAATGTACTTTATCCTTGCAAAAACCTCTTCTTCCTTAGGTAGTAGTCCATCAAATCTTGTGGCATTCCTGATCCTCCAGATCCAGTAGACTGAGAAGCAAAAAGCTATCCTAGCTGCCTTTGCTTGAATGGTTGCTCCACTCCTCAGCTTCTTTAGCCATTTGACAGCGCTAGTCAAAGACCCCATAAGCCGTGGGATGTGCAGCCACTCCTTCACCAAACTCCAAACTTTACCTGTAAAAGGACATTCAAAGTATAGGTGTGGGACTGTTTCCAGCCCACCCTTGCACAAAGCACATACGTTGACTACATCTATTCGGTGAAGATTGTCATATGTAGCCAACCTATTTCGGAATGCCAACCAAGTTGTAAAGGAAAACTTGGGGGGGGGATATAATTCTTCCAAATAAATGACATCCACCAACGGTTGGGAGCTTTAGTTCTAAGCAAATTATAGACTTTGGAAGAACTAAGCTTACCATTGAATTGTAAAGCATTTAAACCCTGAATAGCAGCTACGGTACCCCCAAATTTCCCCAAAAATTCATCCCTAATTGAGGCCATCTTTTTCATTAGATGTGAGTCTCTATGATGTGGGGAGAACTCCCACACATCACGGCCATTTAGATACACTCCATGAACTTATTTAACCCAAAGTGTATCCTTCTTAGTATGTATATCCCAAAAAATCTTAGCAAGTAGGGCAGAGTTCCAAACTCTAGTATCATGAATCCCAAGTCCACCCTCTTCCTTAGGGAGGCAAATATCAGCCCAAGAAACCCTGGAGTACTTGCCACCCCAAAGGAAAATACGGCAGATAGAGGTAATCCTATCAAGTATAGTCCTAGGGATAGGAAAAATTTGGAGCCAAAAAGAGTGAACCCCTTGTATCACAGACTTAATAAGCTCAATCCTACCAGCATATGAAAGCGTTTTAAGATTCCAAGCACTAATGAAATTAGTTACAGAGTCAAGAAGGGGAGCAAATTGTGCCACAGATACCTTTAGAGGGGCCAAGGGAACCCCAAGGTATTTGACAGGAAAAGCTCCAGCTTTAAAGTCCACCAATTCAAGGATACTATTCAGCTCATAATCAGCCATACCTCCAAGGAAGATATTTGATTTGTCATAGTTAACTCTGAGGCCCGAAATTCTGCCAAATTCCTCCAAGGAGTCAACGAGGATCTTGATGGATGGTTTATGCCCTTTTGAGAAAAGAATTAAGTCATCCGCATATGCAACATGGGAGATCTTTAGGCTGCCACACTTTGGATGGTACTTAAAGCATGAATCCTGTGTTCTTACATTCAACAATCTTGATAAATACTCCAAACAAAATACAAATAGAAGGGGGGACATGGGATCCCCTTGTCTCAAGCCCCTTTTCCCTTTAAAATGACCATGGAGAACTCCATTTATTGAGATGGAGTAGGAGGGTGTGGTGACACACTCCATAATCCATCCAATGAATCTCCTAGGGAATCCCAAGTGTGTTAACATTGTAGCCAGATGGAGTAGGAGCATGTATTCTATAATTGCAGAAGGGTGAGGCCCATTTGGGATTATTTTATGAACATCTTGTGTATCCCTATACCTATGGAATCATCCTCTATTACTCAAGTGTTGAGACAGTGTTGGTTGAAAGCAGGTTCTCTAGATTTGGTGGATATTTTTAAAAATAATATATCCGGAATTATCTCTTGGCATATTTGGAAAGTTTACTCAAATCATCAATGGGGAGAAGGGAATGCAAACACATCTACTGCAGGAATTATCACTTCTATCAAGCATTATACACAAATATGGGCTCAAACATTGAAGGGGGGAAAATTTCTTTCAGTAGATAACATTTTGGTTGACGAACAGCTTATTCGAAAATATTTTAGCAGTCCTAGCTACAATATTAAAATTATCAGATGGTGGAAACCTAGAGGGATGTTGAAGTTAAACACGGATGCTCAATACTTACATGGGAAGGCGGCCGACGGTGCTATTCTGAGGAATCGAAATGGTCACCTTGTTCGTGCAGCAAGTTTTGATATTACGGCTTCCTCTGCTCTGGAAGCCGAGCTCCAAGACATTTCCATAGCTCTTAAATGGACGGTGAATGAAGGGTTTAGAGACTTTGAGGTGGAGACCGATTCAGCCATGGCGCTTGACTTTCTCCTGGATGCTGATGTACGAAGATGGGAATCTCTCATTCAGGAAACCCTACTAGAAGCGAATAGGAAAGGTACTACCTTTCATCATGCGTACAGAGAGATAAATGGGGCTGCGCATTTTCTGGCCCCGGTCCATTCGGGCCCATTCCTCCTTTTTAATAGTCCGGATAGTCTTCCTCTTTTGGCTAAACGAGCTTATTTTATGGATCTTTTCGGAATTTCATCATTTCGTTTACATTAATTTTTGTTTCCGGGTCTGGTCTAGTCTCCCCGGCTTTTTTTCTTCTTTGAGAGGTATTGGCCTAGTCCCCCTCTTGTTTGTATTCTCTATTTGATTTAATAAAATTATGGTATCTGACTCCCGACATTTACCCCAGTGATTTTGGTGGTTTGCCTTTCGGGATAAAAAAAACAATCTCTACACGGACACCTGAATGATCTACGATTTTCTGAGTTAACAATAGCAAATTGTATGAATTCATCAACTCCGTTTATGTATGCTTCAGACAGTCGGTTACCTTTTGTAATCCATGATCTATCCATGTCTAGATTCCTGATTATTTTTATAAGTCAGCAACATATTTAACATACTAATTCAAAGAACATATGCATGCACTGATTTCTATCACACAGAACACTTCAAGTCATGACATGTGAATACTGCAACCATCAATAACTCACACTTTAGTCATTATTATAACTTAAAAGGGCTGAGAGTATACTGCTCATGCCATGTTCAGTAAATATTAACAACTACAACAACAACGATTTGAAACAAACAGGGATATCAAATGCCAAAAATCCATATAAAGAGAATAAGGGAAAACAACCTGAAATACAATATTCAGTTGAGGCTATTATAGATGCATTTATACATTTATACAGTTTTGTTGACAATAGTTTATTCTTTATACAAAAAAGTACATGAAACTTTAGTTTGTGTTAGTTTATGTTAAAATGAACTAGTTTATACATACATACAGGTATAGAGTACTTTATAGTTTTTACTCTTTACTTTATAGTTTATGTTTATGTTAAAATGAAGTTTTCACTAACTTCAACTAACTGAAGTTTAACTACTTTATAGTTTTTACTTTTTACTTTATAAAGTGACCTCTTTGTCTATCATAGCATGAACATTTTGAACTGCTTTTAGCACACCACTTTCATCATTTGAGGAGCTCTGATTGAATGATTTAAATTACTGTATGTTACTCTATGTTCAGACTTCATAGAATTTATGTTAACTTTGAATGAAGTTTTAAATTAACTGTAGTTTTGTCTTTTTAACTTGCAGTTTAACTACTTCAATTTGATAATTCAATGAACTTTTTACTTCAATGTTAACTTCTTGTCACTCATTTACAGGAGTTTTACCTAAAAAGTAAAATTCACTTTTAAAACAGTCAAGATAATAAGTTTCAGAGGTATATAAGTGGTCACTTTAAAAAAAAGATATAACCAAACTGTAATGAAGTCACTTATAATATTACTTGATCCAAGTAAAGTAGGAGACTAGTAAATTACGCAATATTAAACAAATAAATAAGCTAAATGATACATATTTCAACTAATGAAAATAGGGGAGACAAATACATATCACTCAGACTCTCACGGGTATAAGTAATAATAACAACTATAGTATAATTACATAGAATTAGAAAAAACAACTTCCCCAAGCGTTCCAAGATGACAAATAATCTATAATAATGTTAGGGTCAATATTATCCAATATCTTCCTCTCAATTGTTTAGCTAAAGCTATAAAGAAGGAATTTAGAACAATAACAGTAATCAACACAACATGTAATATAAAAAACCATCTTTTAATTATTTAGAAACTGTATTTTGAATGTTGACAGATTGTAATCAAATTAAAGTTTTGTGAAACAAATTTTAAGTATTTACTTAAAATTGATCGCAAATAATAATATGTGAGAATATTGGATACAATCTCTAAATATGAATCCTCTGATTCTTCACTTGCAATAAAAAAAATTAATTCAAAATTAAATCTTTAATTCTTCAGATATTCGAACGTTCGTCAGATCTTCAAATCTTCGAACCTTCGTTCTTCGAATCTTCAAACCTTCAAAGTTTTGTTCTTTGAATCTTCGAATCTTCGTTCTTTGAATCTTCAAATATTCTTGAATTAAGAATTCAGCTTGAAGGGCCTCCGGTTTTCAAGTGGCTTGATCTTCAACAAAAGGGCCGTTTTATGGCTTGATCTTTTGTTTAAGGGCCTCCCGGGATATATGGCTTGATCTTCAATTGAATTTCAATTCAATCTTCATATGAGTATCTTCAGATCTTCAAAGATTCGTTCTTCATATCTTCGAATCTTCAAGTCTTGTTCTTCAGATCTTCGAATCTTCAAGCTTCGTTCTTCAGATCTTCGAACGTTCTTCAACTTTTGGATTTATTTTATTAAGAATCAATGAAATCAGGAAGGATTATTCGTATATTCTTAATAAAATTCGTGGCTTGATCTATTCCTCTTCTTCGGAATCGTTCAGAGCCTTTCGGGAGTTCTTGAGAGCTTTTCTGCAGCGTTTCTTCGTCTGAAAATTCTCCCCTTTTCCTCTCAACTGGGACCTCTATTTATAGGTGTGGAGGGAGTGAAAATATGCTTTTAGGGTTTGGAAATTCGTCCATACTCCTTGGGCCCTGATTAAAATGGGTTTTGGGCTCTATGTGCTCGCATTTCAATAGCTAGAAAAATCAGCACTTGACCGATGTATCTGGACAGCCTTTTTAACAAGGTTTGCAGCCATTTTCCATGCATATGGACTGATTTCTTGACTAGATTCATCCTCCTCTTCATATATTGGATCATGTCTCTTATTTATTGGGCCATTATTTAATACTGGGCTCAAAATAAATAAATTAATAGGATTGGTCCATTCTTTTAAAGATTTAATTTATAATTGAATCAATTGGGTATGTAGACCCGAATTAATTTAATTATTAATTTATCCGAATGGATCCATATTAATATTTTTATAAGGCCCAACAACCATCACGAGCAGCCCAACGGAATTGAACATTGGTCCAATAACTTTTATATGTCCACATTTGCCCCCTCGAGACTTGCTTGGATATATCAATTCTATCGTCACGAACAAGTGAGTCTCGAAAATAAGTAGACTCAAATCACTTATTGCTAAAATAAATGTTAATTAGCATCTTTTTTAACCGGGTGGGTTCAAAAATCCACGAAATGAACCCATTTATATCAAAAGTGCCACTTTAGCCTTCATAACCTTGATTTAATCGTCTAGGGTAAAGCTGATATACTTGCCCAACTAATTTATCCAGACAGCTTAAAAACTTTAGATCAAGCGGAACACTTTTATAGGATGAAAATGGCGCATGTGCAGTCTATATAGCCCATTATTTCAATTCTAAGAATGAATTTGAGAAATAATACATCCAACACGTAATATCTGAAAACGTTTTGTTCATTCTCTTCTTAAAAATAACAAACCCAATCAATCGGGCGGCACAAGGCAGTATCAGTTCAGATTAACAGACTTTTAGAACCCCAACTAGGATTCTAATGTTTAGATCGAAGTCCTTATTAGATTCAAATACAATGAGCTTCCCGTAGCTCCATTGAAATTCTAAGCTCCAAAATACCTATAAATATCACCGAACAATTCGACCGAAGATGGTAAATCTATCTACGCTCTTCACACCTCCTTTAATTTGGTTTATTTTATGTTGCAGGGCTATTTCAAGGCTGAAATTCAGATGATATCATGTCCGGCAATTGTCATGTTGGTCGATATTCAGTTTTTGCCAATTAAGTTGAAGATGGAGTTCAAAATTCCGAAGGCAGACGAAGCTTATCGAATTGTTGGTGCCGCTCGCCGGAGAGAGAAGATGAAGGCTGGGGGACAACCGTTGATCGACTAGGCGTGAGATTGATGGTTCTGTGAGAAGATGAAGAAGATTTTACCGTCTCTAATCTCAGGAGGGTTCGGCCGTTGCTGTTGCCGTCGGAGGTTGAGTTCCAGATTGAATTGCTGCCGGCTAGAATTTCCTTGAATTGATGCAGCGGATAAAGCTTTCAAGATAATTGTTGCTAATTTCCCTCCCCATCTATATGTTCGTTGAAGGAGAAGATATGGCCGAAGTTCGGACCTGATTTCTGGCCAGAGGAGAGACCTGGTTCATTGTCGCTGGTTTCCTATCTCTGCGTGCGTGCGAAGAAGACGGGACCAGGTCATGCTGATTCGGTTGCTGTAGAGTTTCCTTCGTCAGGGCCTATGTTCGCCAATGAGGAATTGATTTCTTCCGGGGTGCAGCAGCGGGCCTGATTTAGATGCTTGGAAATTTTATTATTTCCTTTGCCTTTTTTAGTAAAAACCTCTATTATTTTATGAGTTAATTATCAAAATAGGACTAAAAGTCATTCACTTTTCACAAATATGACCAGAAAATGAATTATGTTTGCATAGGACTAATTAGGTGTACCTTGGACAATTATACCCTTATAGCTATTAAAATGTTTTAATTCCTAATAAAATAATAAAAAATAATAAAAATTCGTAAAAAATACTAAAAAATTAAGAAAACCATTTCGATATTAAAAATTTAATTAATATTTTTTTTTCAAAAAAATAAAAAAATTAAAAAAAAAATAAAAAAAATAAATAAAAACTCAAAAAAAAAAATCGCCGCCGCCTCTGCCGCCTCAGCACCACCACCTCCAGTCACCAGGGGAAAAAAATGCCAAGTTCATTACGAATGCCATATTTATGGCAGAAAAAAATGAAAATGTTGGCATTCGAAAAGAGAAATATGCCACTTTTTTGGCATTTTCAGAAAAAAATGGCATTTTCTGGGAAAATGACATTTTTTCATCGGCCGGAGGTGGTGGTGCTGGGAGGTAGTACAGGCGGTGGGAAAGGCATCCATATTTTTTTAAATTTTTTTTATGGAGTTTTACTATTTTTTATTAATTTTTTTAAAAATAAAATTATTTAAAAAAAAAATTTGAAGTTTTTATTTTATAAAAATTTTATAAATTTTTTAATTATATTTCTACGAATTTTTGATTTTTTTTCGAATTTATTATGAATTAAACATTTAATTATGGCTTTTGACTATTTTTAATTCATATTTAATGGAAGGGTAAGAATGGAATGCAAAAATAGGTATGTTTCCAATAGGACTCATATGGTCCTATTTTGGATTAAAAACATAGCAAGTCCTATTTTAGGTTTTATATAAGATTTTTTTTTTGCTTTGTTTTTTTTTTTGCAGGGAAAATTCATGCTGCCCCCAGCCCTTTGCTGCACCAGTTTTACCACTTACTAGAGATATTGAACGCTTAAGGGTTCCCGTTATTTCGAGAGGGCCATATTTCGCCGGATGCCGGTGTCGTTGGTGCTGCTTGCCCAGTGAATAAGAAGCCCTACTGATGCCGTTTATGAAGAGCGACCATTTCGCCTTTTATGAAAGATGACCATTTCGCCATTTTATGAAGGGCGGCCATTTCGCCATTTATGAAGACCGGCTATTTTGTGGGTGTGAAGGTTGACCACTTCGTTGCTTCGAAGGTTGGATATTTTGCCAGCTTGAAGGCCGACTACTTCATCGGTGTGAAGGCTAGCCACTTCGTCGCTTTGAAGACCGGCTATTTTGTCGGTGCAGATGCTGGCTAGAGCTTTGCTGATGCAGTGGAGGGAAATTTCATGAGCGGTCCAACAGGAGCTTGTAGCAGTCTGGCACGAGCTTGTAGTGGTCAGGCAGAAGCTTGTAGCGGTCCGATGGGAGCTGTAGCGGTCCGACGGGAGCTTGTAGCGATTCCGAAGGAGCTTGTAGCGGTCTTGCAGATTTCAAACGACGGTGTTGCCCTTTGTCTTCGTGAAGAAGATGACGATGTTGTTCAAAGCTTTAAAGGTGTCATCGATGCTACTAGTACTGCCGTTGACGCCACCTGCTCCGTTGTTGAGATGGTGGTGGTATTGTGGAGACGTCATTCGAAGCTCAACTCAATCCACTTCCGATGAGGAGGAGATCAAAGAATCCCCTAAAGCCTTTGTCATTCATCCGTCTCTTTTTTTCATAAGCCTTCTTCTGAATTTCTCTTTTACAAAACAACTTAATTGGGGTTTATTTTGTTATAACTGAACTCAAAAATGAAACTTTTGAGCTGCCTACGTACTCCTGTGAAGGAGATCAAGTCAAACGTAGTTCATATGTACCATTTGAATTGGTAATCTAAAGGAGGGGACCGTACACAGTTTTAACTCATGCGGGCCAGGAGCTTGCCGTACACATTTTTAACTCTCGTGGGCCAAGAGCTTGCCGTACACATTTTAAACTCTCGTGGGCCAAGAGTATCTATGATTATGCTCACCCATAGACAAAGTGAGATGTTTTAGCAGTTTAGCCACTTACAACATCATTGGTGGTTTAAGCCATTTAACATTTTGTTTGGTCATATGCATACCCTGACATGAAGGGTACTGTATCCTCAAAGTTGATAATGCAGGAGTTCACATATTGGTCTTCATATTGACCATGAGTGTGCACAATGGTCACTGGCTTGACTTTGAATGCACTTCCATATGTTACTTTCACATCGGTTTCTCGTTTTATATGAGATGGGATAAAGCTTTTATACTCATTAAGACTTTTCTTTTCGAGAGGAACTTTAGCAAATTTATTGCTTTCATGCTTCAATCCCAATCTTTCATGAACAGACTTTCTTCTGAAGTTTTGTCCCATGCATAGGCCTTCAGCGTGTTTCAACATCATCGGGCTCGTTTCAAGCCATTCTTGTAAAGTCTTCTTGTAACACCCCGGCCTCGCAGGACCTGAGGTAGCTACTCTAGACCAATAGTACTGTCCTCACAAACCACCACGAGCCTTTACCGCGCACTTTGTCCTCACTCATGCGCGCCCTGAGAAACTTCCCAGGGGGTCACCCATCCCAAGACTACTCTCGTGCAAGCATGCTTAACTTTGGAGTTCTTGGGTGATGAGCTCCCTTAAAAGGAGATGCACCTCTGTTGGTATGAGTAGTACTATTAATCCGTTTAAATTAAATCTCAAGTATTACAGTCACCTCCACTTAGGAACGCAACGTCCTCGTTGCGCCCAAACACCAATCTCAATCATATCCCAGAATCTTTTCCCCTACTAAGTGCCCGCCCGATATCCAACGGATCAGCACACCGTCGCAGGGTTGCTCTGATACCATTTGTAACACCCCGGTCTCGCAGGACCTGAGGTAGCTACTCTAGACCAATAGTACTGTCCTCACAAACCACCACGAGCCTTTACCGCGCACTTTGTCCTCACTCATGCGCGCCCTGAGAAACTTCCCAGGGGGTCACCCATCCCAAGACTACTCTCGTGCAAGCACGTTTAACTTTGGAGTTCTTGGGTGATGAGCTCCCTTAAAAGGAGATGCACCTTTGTTGGTATGAGTAGTACTATTAATCCGTTTAAATTAAATCTCAAGTATTACACTTCTTCACGATCTTCTTTGGCTTCGACGCCATTCTGTCAAAGATGGCGGGTCTTGATCTTGCCCCCCCCCTCCAATCCTATCAAAGACGGAGTATTTTGGCTTAGAAGTTATTTCATCTTCCTCATCAGCACTGATATGATGTATTGCGACTCTATTTATGAGGATTTTTATAGGTTTAGGTTGAACATAGCCCAATCCAATGTGGCCTCTTAAGTTGATTTGCTTCGGTGTTCCTTCTCCACCAGCTTCTGGAATGAGCTTCCCTAACTTTTGTTCGTAATGATTATAACCGGCCGATAGAGTAATTGTCTAGAGAGAAGTGAGAGCTAGAGAGAGAAGTGCAGTAATATGCTTCAATAGAATGATTCTGTAACCCTGATAACTACCTCCAGAGGAAGTATTTATAGGGAAAATACGGCCTGGGCTCCCAAGCCTTGGGCTTGGGAGGCCCATTTACAACTGGACCGCTACTGGGCCGAATACAAAGCCACTAGTGGGCTGTACAAATGAGTAAGTGTAAAATCCGGTTCTGTGGGTCTTCGTGGCCGACGAGGGCGTGGCCGACGAGGGCACCCGGGTTCCTTGGCTTCAGGACCATATTCTGAGTTGGTACCTTTCCGGCCGACGGGGGTCCCTTGGCCGACGAGGGCACCACTCAGTGTCTTGTGCTTTCTGTTCTTCTGAGTATGTGGGTCCTGGGGCTCAGACCCATATACTCCATCAGGAGTCCCCCACTCTCTAAGCTGAGACGTAGACGAAGTGAAGGAGAGTAGATTCCCGTGCTTTGGTGCTTTTGGCCGATGCGGGCACTCCCAGGCCGTTAGCTATTGCGGCGTTGGCGCTGTTTCCATTTTGGTGATCTTGCTCTGTGCTTGGCCGTTACCTGCTCCTCGCTATGGACGGGAGGCCGTTGTTTCCTTGGTGTGTTCGTTTGGGGACGATGAGTGTCCTGCTTTGATGGTGGCCGTTGAAGGCGCGTTTTCCCTTTCTTGGACGTTGATGGTTGAGATTTACATTTGGGCCGATGAGGCCGTTGAGGTTGAACCTTGCTTCGAGGACGATGGGCGTCCTTTCCTTTGGGTGGCCGATGAGGGTGCTTGCGCACTCCTCTTGGTCGTCGCTGATTGGCTTTCGTGTTCTTGGCCGAAGAGCCCATTATGATTAACTGTTGGCGGAGGACGATGAATGTCCTTGCCTTAGGTGGCCTGTTGGTCGTTGCTGATGGTGTTATGTGCCTTTGGCCGACGAGGCGCCGTGTTGTCCAAAGTACCTGGCCGGAGATGGAGTCACGAAAACCTTGGCGCCGTTGTGATACATGGACGATGTGGCCATGCTTTGTGGTTACATTTGTGTTCTTTGCATTTTTCCTTTGTCTGTATTGTTGAGGCCGATGTAGTCCCCCAATCCCCCACTGCTTCAGGCCGAAGAGTGTGAGGGGTGAAGGAGTTGCTTGAGTCCCTGGCCGAAGAGGCCTCTCCGTAGTGCCCCTGAATCCGACCCTTATGGCGATTTTCTGGGCAAGGTAACCCTGTGGGAGAACCCTTGTGCGCAGATCGCTTGTAAAGAGTTATCATCAGGGGTCGTTACGAAGGCCGAAGGCTGCGGGTTCTTTGTTCCTTTGGTTCTGTGGCCGTTACGGGCGTTCATGACGTTCCTAGCCGTTGTCATCTCCTTATCGCTGTGGAGCATTGGGTGCCTTGGCCGTTGCGGGCGCTTTGCTGGCATTGTGAAGCCGGCAAGCGTATAGGCCGTTGTGGGCGATTTGCTGGCATTTGTGAAGCCGGCAAGCGTAGAGGCCGTTGTGGGCGTTCGTTGTCCGTGTGATCCGTAGGGTTTTACTCCGCCGGTAGGTTAGTTCACGAGCCCGGCCCATTTCCGAAGGGGTGGCACCTCATTGGCTGCTGGGAAGGTGACCGCTGAGGTGGCCACTGATATGGTGCCACGTGTAGTGACCGTTGGAGAGGAGGTCTATAAATACCCCTCCCCTTCCGACGCGGTAACCTCATTTGCAATCTGTGCCCACGAAGTGCTGCTGAAATTTCTAGAGAGAGAGTCTTTGAGGTGTTTGTTCAAGTGTTCTTCCGTTTATTCAAATATTCGAAGGTCAGTTCTTCACCTGTTCCTTTCATATTTCATATACTTTGCTTCCTGGGCCTTTGATCTAGTGTTAATAGGGGATTCGCACTTAGATCCAAAGTAGAGACCTTTAGGGCGTTAATAGTTGTAAGATGAAGAGTTTGGACGAGGAGTACTACCCCTACGACGACCAGCCCTCCACTAGGTCCCTTGACTACGAGGTGCTTGAGGAGGAAATAGAGCATCTGAGCCCCTATAAGTCCGGAGAGCCGGAGGACGACAAGGGTAAGGACGAGGAGTCTGCCTCGTCTTCGAAAGGCGAGGACGCAGGTGCATCCCGAGTGGTGGACGGGGCGTCCACTTCCACTGCTATTCCGTGCCCGAAGCCGGTGTCCGCCGTGAAGGGAGCAGAGAGGCCGAAGAGGATAAGGAGGCCGAAGAGTGGGCCAGGGTACTCCTACCTGGATCTCACGAATATCTACCTTATCAGGCCGGAGAGCAACGCGGCCGATTACTTAGTCACGCAGATGTATGTGGGGCCGTTCGGGAGAGTTAGGACACCCAGGCCGACGGACCATGTACTTAATCCGCCGCCGGGATACTTCGGAGTGTACCCGATGAGCTTCGCCAAGGGGCTGAGATTTCCCCTTCATCCCTTCATCACGGAATACTTGGACATGGTGGGACTTCCTCCGGCCTTGCTGAACCCGAACAGCTACTCGTTGATAGTGGGATTCTTGCTCCGCTGTGAAGAGTTGGGGTACAAGCCGACGACAGCTCTCTTCATGAACATCTATCAGATTGGCCGAGGAAGCCACAAGAACTGTGCGGCCTACGCTACCCTCCAACAATTGCCGAAGAAGAGGAGCTTCACGCACTTGCCTTCGTCCATCCATGGTTGGAAGAGTAAGTTTTTTTTCGTGTCCCTTGGTGAGAACGGCACTGAATTTCCCTCTCTCGGCCATACTGGGAGGTTCAATCTGCACGACCCGCCGAAGAGTTCGATCTTGGACGCTCAGGTGGAGGCGTTCCTGGACGGGGGGGCGAGGAGCGTGAAATATTACATTACCGAGTATAAGATGACCGCCCTCGGCTTCTTCAGGTATTATGTGTATGGTGACAAGGAGGACGATGCCCAACTGTGGCCGAGGATGACCGCTACCTTTGAGGAGGCCGACGGCCTGAATTTGGGCATTCCTGCTGAAGCCGATGGTAATACTTCCTCCGGGTTTCTTCCTTTGTTTTTGTTCCTTTACCTTGCTAACCTGTTAATTTTCCTTTGTGTAGACTTTGTGATGGATCGCCGTTCGATAATGGCCATAGCCAAGGCCAAGGCGGCCAAGGAGCTGGCTGCGATGGCGGCCGAGGCGGCGAGGCGTGTCGCGGTCGAGGGAGGCGAGGCTGCTGCTGGTGTGGTCCCGAAGCCTGCCTAGCCAAAGAAGAAACGGCCTCCCACTGACGGCCAGAAAAAACTGACCGAGGCTGGTCTAAAGCCCGCCAAGAAGACGAAGAGGGCGCCGTCTCCTTCCCTTGCCGATGAGGTCGGCGTTCTGACCGTCCCAAATGTGGACGATGGTGGTTCTGGCGCTGCTGTCGTCATTGTGGATCTTACCGCTGCTCCTTCCAGCGCCATTGCTCAACCGCTCCCTCTCGTCCAGGAGACTCGGACGAAACGGGCTGGCAAGGAGATTGCCACTGCCACTTACCAGAAAGTGGTGGAGTACCCCGTTGGCAGGGGCGTCTTCGATGATGGCGTTGACAGCCATGATGTGCTTGCCCAGGCCATGCCGGCCAAGGATCGGGTCTACCTCGACAAGCTCAGGGATGTCAAGATCTATGAAGGCGGGATGGACCTCATCGTCCAAGTAAGTTCCTTTCCCTTTGATTTGTTGTTTTCCTTGTCGTCTGTGTGAAGTCATTGCCTGAGTTTTGGTTTGCATTTGCTTTGCAGGGTGCCTTTATGCTCATGGAGAGCAACAAAAGGCAGCAACGGGAGATTGCGCGCCTGAAGGAGTTCAAGCAAAAGGCTGCCTCGGCCGATGAGGCGATGACCTGCTTGGATCGGCTTCGAGAGGATGCCAAAGCTCTGCAGAAGAGAGCCGATGAGGCTGCTGCAGCCAAGGACGATGCCCTGGCCAAGCTTGCGGAGAGGCCGTGAAGGCTAAGATTGAGGCCGAGGCTGCTGCTGTGAAGGCCGCTGATGAGGCCGTCCAAAAATTCCTGACCGAGGGCTGGAAGGCCGACGAGCGGCTCCCCTGGTGCTATGAAGTTGTGGCCGCCAAGCTCGAGGATTGGGGAATGAACTCCCCCGCCGGCCAGGAGTACTTTCAAAGGGAGATGTCCGTGTACTACAACATGGGCCAACAAAGGATGCAGAGGCTCCTATGCCGGCGGCTGGCGCGTGCCCTTAAGGCGATGAACTACACCTCTGGGTGGGCGAGGCGGAACCTGAGGCTTCCCAGGCTGATGAAGGACCCCGAGGAGCAGGCTAAGCCCCCCCTTTCGGAAAGGGAGGCTCCGATCGATAGTTCCGGCCTCGGCGAGCCGGACTACGATGAGTTTGATTTCTTGGACGACGCTACGAGCTCTGCAGTCGCTGTCGGTTAGGACACTGAGGCCGAGGAGGAAACTGAGGATGCCGATGAGCAGACCCATGCTGAGCATGTTGCAGATGAAGGCGCCCAGGAGGCGTGATCGGCCATTCCCTTATCTTTTATTTGTAATTAGTAGCATCCCAATTTTTTCCCAACTGAATGTAATGGTCGTAGCGCCCCCCTTTGTAATTAACATTTTGATGAATGAATGCTCTGCCGGCCTCTTCGGCTGTTGATGTCTATGCTTGTTTCCTTTGCCTTTTCGATTTTGAAATTTGTCTAAGTGTTAAGTTAACAACTTAGGTCACCCGCGAGTGTTTGCTACGTCCGTAAGGTAGTCAATTTAGTCTGGTGGCCTTATCGTCATGTCCGCCGTTTCTTCGCTGTCGCAACACTTGGGATTTCTTCAAAAAATTTCTAAGTGTTTGAGATCCACTTAGGTGCTTCCTTTCCGTCATGACCGAAGCGGGCATGCTGGGGTGTCCGCTGCGTCTTGGCATTGTCTCATTTCTTTTGTTGTTTGGTCTTAGAATTTTTCTAAGTGTCCAACTTCAAGTAGCCCCTATAGTGTGGTGTCTTCCGCGGCCAACTAGATTGGTGTGGCCGATACGTGACGCCCAACGTCTATGCTGTAGGGCTCCACAACTGTGGACGACGCGGGTGGCCGCCTCGTCCACGCTTCCTGTGAACATGTAGGCCTCGTTCCTGCCCACGTAGTGTCTTCCTCATCCTGACATTTCATCCTGATGCTAAGTGTTAGGGGGAGACTTCCCCGTTTGCCTGCCTTCGTGCCTTCATCGGCTTGGTGCATTTTCTTTCGGACGTTTTCCGTTTTTGCTTCACCCAACCCATTGGGTTAGGATTTTGGACGTACGTGCTTCGTCTGTGACGCTTTCCTCGTCTGTGATGGACGTGTGGCCGTATCGTCCATGTCACCTGTTAGTGGTACTACACTTGTGTTCAACTGATATGTACTTGGCCAAGTTTGGCATGAGTTGTGGGGATTTTATTTTTTCATTGCTCGAGGCCGGCAAGTGCGCGCGGTCCTCGGCTTCCCTCTTTTATTTTCCCTTTTTCCTTTCCTCTTTTTTTTTTATTTCCGTTTCTGTTCCCTATTTCGGGGAGTATCCTTCTTTCAGGCTTCGGCCGAAGGGTGTGCTCGTCCTTCGGCCGGTTCGGACTTCGTTTATAACGTCCGTGAACTCAGGGGGGGTCCCATCGCCTATTTATGACGCGGGCTAGACTTTTGGTTGGTTTCCAACGGCTGCCGTTGCCCAACCCTGAGTGGGGGGATTCTGCCACCTCGGCCATGATTTGCCTGTCGTCCTACGATCTGGCGCGTGGACGACGCGGTGAACTTCCCATTTCAAGACGCGGGCCGTTTGCGGGCCCATCGTCCTGGGGACATCGTCGGCCATACCTGAGCGTTTCACTCTAGGCTTACGGGGCCAGGATGATGTGCTCTCTCAGCTAGGCCTGAGCCCTTCGCTGATACAAAATACAATGGAGTATGCATGAGCTTGTCGCTCGTAGGCTGCAAATGCAAGGTGCCACGTCGGCCATGCCTGAGTCTTTCGCTCTAAGGTGGCTGATGAGGGCACCTGCTAATATTTTACTTTAAATTCCAAAGAAAAAATCAAGAGGAACATGATTTTATTCATAAGTGGCTCGAGGCTGAGGGTGGCGTTCAATCAGTAACCCGTTAAGGGGTGAGGGCTTCGCCGTCTGCACCTCCTTCGGATTACTGATAAAACTTCACCAGATGGTGTACATTCCACGTTCGTGGTACATTGGACCCATTCGGGCGTTTAAGCTTGTAGGTGTCGGGTTTGACCACGGCACTGACGATGTAGGGCCCTTCGTACTTCAATGTTAGCTTGCCACCCTCCGTCGGCTGGCTTGCTTCCCTTCGACGGAGGACGTAGTCCCCCACCTGAAATTCCCTCGAGCGTACCTTGGCGTCATAGTATGATTTTACTTGACGCCGGTAGTTCTCTGCTTGGATGAATGCTTGCTCGCGTCTTTCTTCGACCAGGTGGAGGTCGATCTTCATGTTCTCCTCATTAACCTCTAGGTCATACTGCTCCACTCGTCGGCTGGGAATGGTGACCTCTGTGGGTGCCTTAGCTTCAAAGCCATAGCACAGGGCAAAAGGTGTTTCACCCGTCGCCCTCCTTGGCGTGGTACGATAGCACCACAGGATGTTGGGGAGCTCGTCGACCCAACTCCCTCCTGCGTCGTGTAGGTTCTTCTTCAGCACTTCCATGATGGTTCTATTGGCGTTCTCAACCTGCCCGTTGCCTTGAGGGTAGGCAACGGAGGAGACACGGTGTTTTATGCCCCATTCTCGAAGGAGCTCCTGGAAGGGCGCCGCTTCAAACTGGGTGCCGTCGTCGGATATGATCTCTTGGGGGACACCAAAGCGGGTGAGAATGTTCTTGTGAACGAACTTCTGTCACCTGGCCCCCGTGATGCTGGCCAAGGGTTCCGCTTCGACCCACTTAGTGAAGTAGTCGACTGCGACGATGATGTAGTGGTTGTTGCCGGCAGCTCTGGGCAGAGGGCCGACCAGGTCAATCCCCCATCTTGAGAACGGAATAGCAGTGCTGACGGGGGCGTAGTTGACGGCTGGCCGGCCAGGGGCCTTCTGGAGTACCTGGCACGTGGTACACTTCCTGGCTAGGTCCGTACAGTCTCGCGCCATCGTCGGCCAGAAGAAGCCCTGGACGACGAGACGCCGAGACATGCTGAAAGGGCCCTGTTGCGAGGAGCAAACACCACAATGAACTTCTTCCATGGCCACGTCGGCCTCATCCTGGTGCAGGCATCGGAGGAGAGTGCCATTATAGGATCGTTTGTAGAGTTTGCCATCTTTAATGGTGTAGCTTGGGGCCCTGAGTTTGGCGAGTTTGGCCCTCTCCTCGTCCGGGGGCAACTCCCCCGTCGTGATGAAGGTGATGATGTCGGAGATCCAGTCCTCCGGTCGCTGTTGGACGCACAAGACGGGGTTGGCATGGATGCTGGACATGCTCAACTCCTCGATCTTGGCTAGCTGGGAGATGTGCTCCGGGGTGTCTGAGCTGAGTTTGGAGAGGATGTCGGCCTCGGCGTTCTCGGCCCTTGGGATCTGTGTGATCTCGTGGGTTTCGAACGCCTTCAGCAGCTCCTCCGCTGACTGTTTGTACTGCTTCATCCGGCCTTCCTTTGCTTCGTACGTACCCTCAACCTGGCCCACTACCAGCTTGGAGTCGCACCTGATTTTGATGTGTCGGACTCTGAGGCCGGTGGCGAGTCTGAGGCCGCTGAGGAGGGCCTCATACTCGGCTTCATTGTTGGATACCCTGAAGTTGAAGCGGATGGCATAGTAAGCTCTGAATCCTTCAGGGGATATGAGGACGACGCCGTCACCGCATGATTTCGCGGCCAACGAACCGTCAGTGAAGAGGATCCATGTGTCATCGGGCTCTGGCCCGGGGGCGGTAGCAGCTGTCTCCCTTGTCGTGCATTCGGTGACGAAGTCGGCCAAAGCTTGCCCTTTGATGGATGGCCTTGGCTTGATTTCAATCTGAAATTGACTGAGGAAGATCGCCCATTTCACCATCCTTGAGGAGCTAGTGGGGCTCCTCATGAGCGCGCCGAGGGGCTGCTGGGTCAGCACATGGACGGCATGGGCCTGGAAGTAGTGCCCCAGCTTCTTCACTGTATGGACGATGGCAAGCACCGTCTTCTCAATGGGGGAGTACCTGAGTTCGGCCTCCCTGAGTGTCTTGCTGATGTAGAAGATGGCCTTCTGCACCCCTTCGTCCTCACGGATGAGCACGGAGCTGATGGCCGACGTGCTCACCCCTAAGTACAAGAAGAGGGTTTCGCCGGCTTTGGGCTTGGAGAGCACGGGTGGGGACGATAGGTACCTCTTCAGCTCTTCGAACGCCTCCCGGCACTCCGTCGTCCACTTGAAGCTGTTGGCTTTACGCATGATCTGGAAGAAGGGGAGTGCCCTTTCGGCTGACCTGGAGAGGAAACGGTTTAGGGCCGCCAGGCGCCCCGTCAGTCGCTGCACTTCCTTGACGTTGCGGGGCGGCTCCATGTTGATGATGGCCTGTGTCTTCTCCGGGTTTATCTCGATGCCTCTCCGGCTGACCATGTAGCCGATGAACTTGCCGCCTTGGACGCCGAAGGCGCACTTCTTGGGGTTGAGGCGGAGCCTGAACTCCTTCATGATTTCAAAGATTTCCCGGAGGTCGTCGGCGTGGGTGGAGGCCTGCCTGCTCTTGACGATCATGTCGTCGACGTATGCCTCCATCGTCCGGCCGAGGACTGCTCTGAAGATCTTGGCCACCATCCTAGTATAGGTGGCGCCGGAGTTTTTGAGTCCGAAGGCCATGACGAGGTAGCAAAAGATTCCCTCCGGGGTCATGAATGCCGTCTTCTCAGCGTCATCTTCATGCATGGAAATTTGGTGGTACCCTCTGAAAGCATCAAGGAATTACATCAACTCGCACCCCGCCGTCTCGTCCACCAGCTGATCAATGTTGGGGAGAGGGAATGGGTCCATGGGGCACGCCTTGTTCAGGTCAGTGTAATCAACACACATTCTGAATGTCAGCGGTTTTTGGGCGAGGACGACGTTGGCTAGCCACGTCGGGTACTTCACCTCTTTTATGTGGTTGATCGAGAGGAGCATGGCGACCTCCCCTTTGACGAAGTCCCGCCTGTCGGCGGATAAGTAGCGCCGCTTCTGCTTGACGGGCGCGGAGGCTGGATCGACGGTCAGCCGGTGAGTAATCACCTGGCGGCTGATGCCTGGCATGTCGTCCGGGCCCCACGCGAAGATAACGGCGTACGACCGTAGGAGGAGGAGGATGGCGTCCCGCTGGTCCTGCAGGAGTTGCTTCCCGATTCTGAGAAACCGCTCCGGCCGGGAGGTATCCAGAGGGACTTCCTCGACCTCCTCGGCCGGTTCAGCATGCGGCCTCTCCTCGTCCTTGGCAACGGCTGCCGTGATGTGTCTATCCTCTGTCCTTCCCTTTCGGCCGGTCTCATTAGCTTCAGGTAGAATGCTCTGGCTATCCTCTGGTTTCCTCTGGCGTAGCCGATGCCTTCATTGGTGGGGAACTTCAGACACAAGTGCTTCATGGAGATGATGGCCTCCAAGTGGGCGCACTGGAGGTGGACCACCATGAACTCCATGTCAATTTTGGCGTGGTGGGGGCCGTCACCGACCTCCACGGGAAGGACTATCGTACCCTCGGCGTCGATAGAGTCCCCGGTGAAGCCGGATAACGGTGTCTTGATCGGATTCAGTAGAGCTTTGTCCAGCTTCAGCTGCCTGAAGGTGTCCAGGTACATCACGTTGACGGAGCTCCCCGTATCGATGTAAGTGCGGTGGATGATGGTGTCACCGATCTCACACCGGAAGAAGAGGGCATCCCTATGTGATTCCGTACCCGGAGGCAGATCCTTGTCGGTGAAGGTGATCGCCTCCGTTCGCTGCTTCTTCGGCTGGGGGGGGGGACGTGGGACACCTCCCCTATGTAGAGGGATTGGGCCCATTTGTTTCTCTGGGTGACGGAGTCCCCCCCAGTATTCCCACCCACAATGAGGTGAATCTGATTCTTCTTTTGCGGGGGCTCTTCGAAGTCCTCGTCATCGCTGAGCTTCCCAATTTCATGCTTCTTCGTTGAGGTGTCCCCTTCCTGATTGCCGGTGGAGTTCCTTGGGGTAACTTTGACAAATTGGTGGAGTTCACCCCGTTGAATCAAGCGCTCAATGGCTTTCTTCAGCGCGACGCAGTCGTCTGTATTGTGGGAGGTGTTCTTGTGGTAACGATAATAAGTGCCACCCTGGTGGACGGCGTAGACTTCCGTGGCCGACCGGGGATCTTTAGGGATTAGACCTTGCTCCTCCGCATAGTCGAAGATGGTATCTATCGGGTGCGTGAGCGTAGTCCTTGGGACATCCGTCCTCAGCTGCCATGGGCGCTCCTTCCGGTTTCGGCGGGCATGGCCCCCGACCGAGGATGCGTTTGGAGCCGACGCCTCGTCTGACCTCTTTGATGGTTGGCCTACATCCTTCTTGCGGGAGTGGAGCTCATTGGCGTCAGCGTACAAGCTCCCTCGTTGGAGTGCCTTGGTGTATGACCTCGGCGGGTCAGTGATGAGGCTCCTCGCATAGGGGCTGCTGCGGAGAACGCCTTGGAAGAGGACGAGGAGGGTGCGCTCATCGGCACCTTCGACCTCGTCTGTCTCCTTCATCCATCGATCGATGAAAGACCGAAGTGATTCATCGTGTTGCTGCTTGATGGAGAGAAGGTGGGAGAAATGTTTTCTCACGCGCTTCCTTCCGGCGAAGTGGGTGAGGAAGCGTTGGGCAAGATCCTGCCACGAATCTATGCTTCCTTCGGGGAGCGCCTTGAACCACTCGTACGCTGGCCCTTCAAGAGTGGAAAGGAACCAACGGCAGAGGTATTCATCTGATGCGTTCACCATCGGCATGTTGTTTTGATAGCAGCTGAAGTGCTCCTGAGGGTCAGAGCGGCCGTCATAGGGCTTGATGGCATTCCCTCGGTACTTCTCGGGTATTGGGGCCGAGAGTACCCTCGTGGTGAAGGGAGTTTTTGTTCTGATTTGGATGATGGGGTCACCACGTCTGTCGGCCAGCTCCCTCTCCAGGGCGCTGACCTTAAGCATGAGCGCGTGGTAACCTGGACCCTCGGATGAGTTGGCCGTAGGGATGGTGGCCGATTGTCTAGCCTCCATCTGGGCCAGTCTCCTTTCCAGCTGGGCGATGACCTCGTCCCGAGGGTCCTTGGCGGCCGTAGTGGCGCCTTGCTGGTTGCGCACGCGAGCTTCTTGAGTCATGTTGATTCGATGACGCGCATTGTCCTCGTGCAATTTTCCTTTGCCTTTGTCCAGGCGGGGCCGATCCGCTGTCCGGGATACGGACCCCAAGCTTTCCCATGGTGAGCCAGGCTCACGTTCACCAATCTGTCCCGCCATCCTCTCCGAAGCAGGCCGACGACGCGTGTCACCTAGCCTATTAAAGGCTGAGGCTTTTCCACGCGCTGGGGCCGGTCCAGCTCGAAGTGGGGAAGCAGGGTGGGAGTGGGATGACGACGTGTCCTGGGGCACCACCCCTTCGTTGTTGCCTAGCTTGATGGCCAACGGCTGGGGCTGAGGAGGCGGTGTAGTGTTCTCCCCAGTCCTTGGCATGAGTGCGCTGAGGACGGTGGGGTTCTGGGGCAGGCTGGCGATGATGGCCAAGAGAGCGGCTTGGAGCTGAGGGTCAACGGCAGGAGAAGCTGGTTGCCCAGAGACGTTGTCACCCTTTTCTGCGCGCTTCTTGTCCAAGCTGATGCGGGCGTCTGGGGCGACGCCGTTAAGGTCATTGCGCAGGTCAGTGGTGAGGCCGATGGCTTCATGGAAGTCATCCCCGACGGGAGCCTTGTCGGCCGTAGCATCCTCCTCGTGTTCTCGTTTCTCTTGGGCCTCAGGGACGGCCTTGCTGAGGAGGTTGCGGTTTGACCTAGTTCTTCCCATTGTCAGTTAGCTGTGCTTAGTAGCGACGGTGGAGGCTAACTTGATTGTTCTAGCTCTCAACGAGAGCACCAAATGATAGAGTAATTGTCTAGAGAGAAGTGAGAGCTAGAGAGAGAAGTGCAATAATATGCTTCAATAGAATGATTTTGTAACCCTGATAACTACCTCCAGAGGAAGTATTTATAGGGAAAATACGGGCTGGGCTCCCAAGCCTTGGGCTCCCAAGCCTTGGGCTTGGGAGGCCCATTTACAACTGGACCGCTACTGGGCCGAATACAAAGCCACTAGTGGGTTGTACAAATGAGTAAGTGTCAAATCCGGTTCTGTGGGTCTTCGTGGCCGACGAGGGCATGGCCGACGAGGGCACCCGGGTTCCTTGGCTTCAGGACCATATTCTGAGTTGGTACCTTTCCGGCCGACGGGGGTCCCTTGGCCGACGAGGGCACCACTCAGTGTCTTGTGCTTTCTGTTCTTCTGAGTATGTGGGTCCTGGGGCTCAGACCCATATACTCCATCAGGAGTCCCCCACTCTCTAAGCTGAGACGTAGACGAAGTGAAGGAGAGTAGATTCCCGTGCTTTGGTGCTTTTGGCCGATGCGGGCACTCCCATGCCGTTAGCTATTGCGGCGTTGGCGCTGTTTCCATTTTGGTGATCTTGTTCTGTGCTTGGCCGTTACCTGCTCCTCGCTGTGGACGGGAGGCCGTTGTTTCCTTGGTGTGTTCGTTTGGGGACGATGAGTGTCCTGCTTTGATGGTGGCTGTTGAAGGCGCGTTTTCCTTTTCTTGGACGTTGATGGTTGAGATTTACATTTGGGCCGATGAGGCCGTTGAGGTTGTACCTTGCTTCGAGGACGATGGGCGTCCTTTCCTTTGGGTGGCCGATGAGGGTGCTTGCGCACTCCTCTTGGTCGTCGCTGATTGGCTTTCGTGTTCTTGGTCGAAGAGCCCATTATGATTAACTGTTGGCGGAGGACGATGAATGTCCTTGCCTTAGGTGGCCTGTTGGCCGTTGCTGATGGTGTTATGTGCCTTTGGCCGACGAGGCGCCGTGTTGTCCAAAGTACCTGGCCGGAGATGGAGTCACGAAAACCTTGGCGCCATTGTGATACATGGACGATGTGGCCATGCTTTGTGGTTACATTTGTGTTCTTTGCATTTTTCCTTTGTCTGTATTGTTGAGGCCGATGTAGTCCCTCAGTCCCCCACTGCTTCAGGCCGAAGAGTTTGAGGGGTGAAGGAGTTGCTTGAGTCCCTGGCCGAAGAGGCCTCTCCGTAGTGCCCCTGAATCCGACCCTTATGGCGATTTTCTGGCCAAGGTAACCCTGTGGGAGAACCCTTGTGCGCAGATCGCTTGTAAAGAGTTATCATCAGGGGTCGTTACGAAGGCCGAAGGCTGCGGGTTCTTTGTTCCTTTGGTTCTGTGGCCGTTACGGGCGTTCATGACGTTCCTAGCCGTTGTCATCTCCTTATCGCTGTGGAGCATTGGGTGCCTTGGCCGTTGCGGGCGCTTTGCTGGCATTGTGAAGCCGGCAAGCGTATAGGCCGTTGTGCCGATGGCTTCATGGAAGACATCCCCGACGGGAGCCTTGTCGGCCGTAACATCCTCCTCGTGTTCTCGGTTCTCTTGGGCCTCAGGGACGGCCTTGCTGAGGAGGTTGCGGTTTGACCTAGTTCTTCCCATTGTCAGTTAGCTGTGCTTGGTAGCGACGGTGGAGGCTAACTTGATTGTTCTAGCTCTCAACGAGAGCACCAAATGATAGAGTAATTGTCTAGAGAGAAGTGAGAGCTAGAGAGAGAAGTGCAATAATATGCTTCAATAGAATGATTTTGTAACCCTGATAACTACCTCCAAAGGAAGTATTTATAGGGAAAATACGGGCTGGGCTCCCAAGCCTTGGGCTTGGGAGGCCCATTTACAACTGGACCGCTACTGGGCCGAATACAAAGCCACTAGTGGGCTGTACAAATGAGTAAGTGTAAAATCCGGTTCTGTGGGTCTTCGTGGCCGACGAGGGCGTGGCCGACGAGGGCACCCGGGTTCCTTGGCTTCAGGACCATATTCTGAGTTGGTACCTTTCCGGCCGACGGGGGTCCCTTGGCCGACGAGGGCACCACTCAGTGTCTTATGCTTTCTGTTCATCTGAGTATGTGGGTCCTGGGGCTCAGACCCATATACTCCATCACCGGCTTTGGCAAGGAGCTTGTATGTGTTTGGGTCAAATCCTTCTTTCGTACGTGTTTTAGGCAGCTCAGACTCACATTTCTTTTCAGCTTCCTCTTTAGGAGCCTTTTGAGAAGGTTTGGATATCTCAATCTGTGCAAGAGGGAATGTGAGCCTCTCCACACCTTCAACAAGCTTTTCTTTCAATTTAGGCTTAGTCAAAGGGCGATACACATCATCTTTTCGAGCATCCTCATCTTTAGAGACTTTAGCCTTGAAGTATAACTTTGCATCTGCAAAATAGGACTCAGCTTCTGTGAATGGAGTCTCATCAGCCAACACCTTCTTCACAACACCGTTTTCTTCATACATGAAGCATTGGTGCAAAGTTGGCGGAATTACACCATTTTCATGGATCCATGGGCATCCTAACAGAAGATTATATGAAGCTTTGGCATCAATGACATGGCATAGAGTGCTTGCCTTCAGCTTGCCGATGACCAAATCAAGGCGTATCATACCAATTGCCCTTTGCCCCTCTTGATTGAAGCCTTGAATCATCAAGCGGCTTTGGGAGAGTTCATCAATTGATATTCCAAGGTCTTTCATAGCCTGAACTGTCAAAATGTTAACAGCGGATCCTTGGTCAATCATGATTCTTTTGAATCTTTGTCCACAAGTATATCCCTCAACAAAAAGTGGGCGATTATGGGGTGTGGCACCCAACATAAGATCTTCGTCTTTAAAGACAATATCAGTAGCATACGAGGTAGAGTTCTGTGTTTTTACATCTTCTTTCTTAGCTGAAGTTGGTGATGAGCATTTGCTTGAGCTCTCAACTTCTTTTTCATGAGTGCCAAGGCAGGAACTTGAAGTTTGATTCACCTTGATCTTAAAATCCTTTGGCATATAATTGTCTAGAGTAACTGACCTTCGCTCAACCTTGGAACAAACACTAATCTTTCTTTCCTTCTTTAGCTTGAGTTTATAAACCTCCCTTTTCTTGACCCATTTCTTTACTCCCTTCACTGGAGGTAGGATCAATTTTTGCCTCTTATTTTGTTTATCTCGATCTACTAAGATCCATGGACCTTCTTCGCCATTATTTTCTTCATCTCTCACGCGAGAGTAGTTTCCCATCACTTTGATAGTAAAACGAAGTCTTCGATTGTGAGAGCTCTTACTCTCTTCTTTCGAGTTGTCTTTAACTATAAATGGAGAAAACTTACCAAAAGTGATGGCAATTTGGTTTGTGCTTGCAGCAGAATCGGCGAGCTCAATCTTTCCTTGACGAGCCAGGGCCATAATTTTATCTTTAAGCACCCAACACTTCTGAGTGGAGTGGCTCAAAAGTCGATGGTACTTGCAGTAATTGGGGTCATCTATCTTTGTAGCTTCCTCGGGTCGTTTGGACTCGGGTAAATCAATAAGCTTCAATCTCATCAGTTCCTCAAACATGGGAGGAACGTCAGAGTCTAAGAAGGGGTATTTCTTTTCTAGCATCTCTTGTAGAAATGGTTTAACACGTTTCGACGCCTCCGAATCAACACTAGAAATTTTCTTTGAATTTTGAGTGAAGATCTTAACAGGTGCAACCTTCACGACCATTGCTTCTTTATTTTCAATATTAGAAAAGGGTTTGCCCCCATTCTTGGTATCTTGTTTTTCAACAGCATTGTTTATGGGATATATACCCATGGCTTTTTTTCCACTACTTGCAATGCTTAACTCCATGTTACGAGCTTTGCTTGCTAGCTCGTCGAAAGTGTTTGGATTGACTCCTTTGAGAATGTAGCACAATTCCCAATGCATTCCTTCAATGCACATATCGATAGCGGAACTTGTAGAGATTCGATCTTTGCAGTTTAGAGCAAGATCTCTCCAACGCTCTATGTAAGCTATCACAGGCTCATCTTTCCGTTGGCGAGTAGTTGTCAACTCAAGAAAGCTCACCACCCTCCTTGTGCTGTAGAAATGGTTTAAGAACTCACGTTCCATATCTTGCCAGCTGTTAATGGAACCGGGTTCTAGGTCAGTATACCAATCAAATGCATTTGCTTTAAGGGAGTGCACGAACTGCTTGACGAGGTGATCCCCACTTGTTCCCGCATTGTTGCAAGTCTCCACAAAATGGGCAACATGTTGTCTTGGATTTCCTTTCCCATCAATCTGGACGAACTTCGGCGGCTGGTAACCAATAGGCATTTTCATATCCTCGATCCTTTGAGTATATGGCTTAACATAGGAGTAAGTAGATTGACTTCCTTCTATGTTCCCCTTTATGGTTCCCATGATGAGATCTTTGAGTTGATCAATCGGGATCATGCCCTCAGAGGTTGAGATATTCTTCTTCGAATTCTCTTGGTGAAAATCATTGTCTTCATGCACCTCAGGATCCTTCTCATGAGCATGACTTGACTCACCTTTCAAGCTTTCTACTTTGTTGTTCAGATCATTCAATTTCTGATCTTGAGCTTGCATGAACGTACTCATCCCCTCGATGACCTTAGTTAGATTGGCGATTTGTTCTTCCAAAGATATGGTGCTCGTCGTCATAGTGGGCATCACAGTGTAGACATTTGACCACTGTGGAGTAGTTCCTCGTGGAGGACTTGATGTGGAAGTAGAGTCTGATCCATATGATGAGTTCTCACCACTACTTGTCCATCTCGGGGAAGTAACTTCTCGTATGGGTGAAGAAAGCTTCCAGGCCATTTCTTGCGCAATTTGATATCCATCCATCGCACCGGGAGTAGTTCCCGAAGATGACTGCGCGGCCAGGATTTTTTATTGGCTCCTAGTGATAGGGTCTTGCATGTTTTGATTCGAGCTTGATAACGCTCTAGAATTCAAGGTGAACACGGGCTTGCTTGATGCCATGGGTTCGTTTTGCTTGATCAAAGTGAAGAGATGAGAGGTAGAGAGGTCCCACTGGGCGTGCCAAAAATTTGTGAAACAAATTTTAAGTATTTACTTAAAATTGATCGCAAATAATAATATGTGAGAATATTGGGTACAATCTCTAAATATGAATCCTCTGATTCTTCACTTGCAATGAAATAAATTAATTCAAAATTAAATCTTTAATTCTTCAGATATTCGAACGTTCGTCAGATCTTCAAATCTTTGAACCTTCGTTCTTCGAATCTTCAAACCTTCAAAGTTTTGTTCTTTGAATCTTCGAATCTTCGTTCTTTGAATCTTCAAATATTCTTGAATTAAGAATCCAGCTTGAAGGGCCTCCGGTTTTCAAGTGGTTTGATCTTCAACAAAAGGACCGTTTTATGGCTTGATCTTTTGTTTAAGGGCCTCCCGGGATATATGGCATGATCTTCAATTGAATTTCAATTCAATCTTCATATGAGTATCTTCAGATCTTCAAAGATTCGTTCTTCATATCTTCGAATCTTCAAAGTCTTGTTCTTCATATCTTCGAATCTTCAAGGTTCGTTCTTCAGATCTTCGAACGTTCTTCAACTTTTGAATTTATTTTATTAAGAATCGATGAAATCACGAAGGATTATTCGTATATTCTTAATAAAATTCGTGGCTTGATCTATTCCTCTTCTTCGAAATCGTTTAGAGCCTTTCGGGAGTTCTTGAGAGCTTTTCTGCAGCGTTTCTTCGTCTGAAAATTCTTCCCTTTTCCTCTCAACTGGGACCTCTATTTATAGGTGTGGAGGGAGTGAAAATATGCTTTTAGGGTTTGGAAATTCGTCCATACTCCTTGGGCCCTGATTAAAATGGGTTTTGGGCTCTATGTGCTCGCATTTCAATAGCTAGAAAAATCAGCACTTGACCGATGTATCTGGACAGCCTTTTTAACAAGGTTTGCAGCCATTTTCCATGCATATGGACTGATTTCTTGACTAGATTCATCCTCCTCTTCATATATTGGATCATGTCTCTTATTTATTGGGTCATTATTTAATACTGGGCTCAAAATAAATAAATTAATAGGATTGGTCCATTCTTTTAAAGATTTAATTTATAATTGAATCAATTGGGTATGTAGACCCGAATTAATTTAATTATTAAATTTTATCCGAATGGATCCATATTAATATTTTTATAAGGCCCAACAACCATCACGAGCAGCCCAACAGAATTGAACATTGGTCCAATAACTTTTATTTGTCCACAAGTTTCACACACAATCAAAAAGTATTATTGTACTAACGCACTGTTAGTTTGAATTGGAATTAATCAAATTTGGAATTAATCAAAATTGGAACTCAAATCAGTTGTAAGGCAATTCAAATGGCATAATATTCCCATTTGATTATAATAATCAACAATTTAATTCATTATTCATCTCTTTCAAATCTAAAGTAAATCAACAATTAAAGAAATCACCTCCGCTGACCACTAGCTTCAGAGTTCCTTGTCTACAATTCTTTCAATCTTTTTAAAGTAAGTCTCACGGATTTTGGATTTTAAGATGACGAGAGGGATTACAAAAACAGTGAAGGATTTCCATATTATATTAAATGATAAAAGTGAAGGATTACTTAGAGAGGAGATGAAGGATTATTTACATACCTTTGAAATCGACGAGGTAGCGGCCGGCAACAAGTCGAACTAGCGGTGAGTCGCGCGGCAGACCTGAAGCTCAGAATCACGAAGACGAACTAGCGGCCGGCAACAAGTCGATGGGCAACAAGACGAACTGGCGGCTGGCAACAAGTCGAACGTACTGGCGGCCGGAAACAAGCTAAGTCGGCGCACAGGTAGCTAGGGTTTTCTGATGAAAAGGAGGGATGCAGTACTAGTTCATCGATCGATTCATCTAAGTGTTAGCTAGGTACGTACTTACTTCGGATCCGTATAAAACTTTTTGTATGTAGTATGTAGGCCGGCCCATTAGTTGATCGAGTAATAAGCCTGCGCGTTAAATTTGTTCAATTCATTCAAGCTTATTAAGCATGCTCCGTAAAAAATGTAAGTGTCACTGCTTGATACTCTTAGAAAATTGTGACACTTTTGTGTTATTAGTGGCATTATATCAGAAAGTGTCACTATAAAAGTGTCACTGTAAGCCAGTTTTCTACTAGTGGAGATAAACAAGCTAGGTCAGACGGAAAGGGTGATAAGAATGGACCCTATACATGGCGACTCACATGTGTGAGTTATATTTATACATGATTTTTAGAGTTATACGAAGTATTTGATAATACATGGAGTTACATTTTGTTATACGTCATTTACATCTTCATGTTAGCGAGTCATTTTCATAAGCGCGAGATACATTTGAACTTGTCTGAGCAAGTTACATTTTGCATACCCACGAGTTAGTTTCATTTTTCCATCGACGCAAGTTACTATAACGTGAAGCACATCACAAAACAAATTCCTGCTATTGAAAAAACACTAGTCACACTTGTTTGGGACATGGAATTATGATTTTTTGTAAAGAGCATTTATTATAGCCTTGATATTAATAACAAAACATATTCACTATTTAGGTAAAATGATTGAACTATTAGACTTTTTTTCATTATTTACATTAAAATCGATGTTTTAATTCTTACATTCCGTATTAGACAATTTGCGTTTGAACTTGCCTCTAGTTACATTTGTTATCAACGTTTTAGATTTCTTGAAAAGCGAGTTACGTCACCATGCAATTGAAAGTACAAAAAGTTACTAGTATTATTCATGTGTGTTAGTGTTTACGCGTATTTTAGCTATGAGAGTACGGTGTTCACCATGGATTGCTCCCACTGTATAGCAACTGATAGAAAGGAGGAGAAAAACAATTTTTTAAAGTGTTATAACTTTTGTAATTGTATTTTGATTTTTTCAAAAAATACATCAAAGTTCATAATTTTTTATTCTTTCTTATGACATCAATATTACATATATAAAAAATAAAAAAATAAAAAATCTCATTGCCAGAGGTTTTCAGGTCCAAATTTTTTCTTTAGTAGACCGAGTTTCAAAATTTAAGATCTCATGATTTTTTACATCTTTCATTTATTTTTTTCAAAACTAGCTAGGTTTGAAGCAACAAAAAAGTTAAACACCACGTTTATTTATCTTTACATCTAAATATTTGATTTCTTAAATCATAATTATTTGTAAAAAAATATTGGGAAAAATTGATGCCCCACGTCCCAAATTGATTTGCAAAGTCAACATTTTTTGGTCAACCAATGTTAAAGCGAAATATTCCCTATTAATAATTGATTCAATTTTTAATACTTAAAATTTAGATATTCAGAAACTACATTAAAATCTCTTCAAAGTTTCAAGATACAAATTAGAATATAATTAAAAATTGAAATCCGAATTACGTGAATAAAATGAAATTGTTTAATAAAAAGAGTTAATTTTACAAATCAATTTGGGACAGACAGAGTATAAAGAAGATCACATATTCTTTCGACCCAATGAGAAAGCCGCCCTTAAAGAAGAACGTCACCCATATGATTTTTATGAAGTACTAATATCACCATCAAGTCAAATCAACAATATTGATTCAAACTATCATCATCAAGCAACAATGTCACTCTGACATTAAACAAATGTCATTTTGATGGATATGTTGTTGGCATATTGACTTGCTGAAAATACGAGGAAAAATGCCAACTTGACTAGTACTAGAATGTCATCTTGGTTGTGAATGTACAAATAATGTCATCTCGATTGTAGCACGTGAACTAACTTGAACATGTGTGTGTTAGGAATTACACATTTGTGGCAATCTTTAAATAGGAACATATTGGTCTTGACACAGGAATAAAACATGAACTTAGGCTGTGGCATTTTTAAGTACATTTTAGTCATGTACAAAGTAATTTCATTTTATTGTAAAGAAAAATCATGTAAATAACATCTTCACACGTAGATAACTATTATATATATGGATATAATAACAAAAAATGACATAACTCAATTGTGGCAAAACTTTTGAATTCAAATAATGAGTGTAATATCTCTTTGCATTATATTACTCACTCAGTGAGTGAACATATAAATAATTTATATTTCGATATAAATTATATAAGTATCATGTTTCTGAGTAAGCACTGCAAATAGATAACAGAGATATGTGAAGTCAAGATTACAAATCACACAAGGTTATGAACAACCGTAAAGGAAAATTATAACAAAATTAAAGACTTCACATGCTTTCGGTGTGGGAATAATTGAGATGCTTAACATACTAGAATTTGAGACCCGACTTGATACGAGTATATATGCACCGCATAGAAAGAAGCATTACCCAGTCAGCCTTCACGATCTCTTCTAAATGATTATGAAGGTCGACGAAGGAAGATTGGCGATGAACTAAGATGAAGGAGCAGGCTTCTCAGCGGGTTTATTTGATTCTCTCTATTGGTCGGAGAAGAAGGAAGATGAGGTATATGATACTGCGATTTTTAGGCATCCTGTGCAGGAGTATTTGATCTGTTCATGGTCAATACCTATTAGATTTGATTTTTTTTTTATATATAATAATTTTTCTTGAATGATTGATGATGTACTCATTTTATGCCCATTCTTAAACTTGTCAACCATGTTTTTGTAAAACTACATACTTCTCAATGTTCCCTGCCCTTATTAGATGGTCAATACGCAATCTCTTCTCAATAGTCTGACCTCTTTGACGCACCTTCAAAAATGCTAGGCGCGCGCGTCCTTTTTATTTCATTATTGGACTGATTTGTCCTCTTGTAATGGCTCATGAAACTTAAGAAGCGCACCATCCAATTGTAATTCTTTTCAAATTTGTCATCTTTCCTAAAATTAAATCCAAGGCTTTACTCACGTATTAATTAAAAACGCTCAAAGGCGTTTTGTTTACTTATAATATACTCACAATCTTAATCCTAATAGATTACAATTCCAACTACCACCAAATATATAAATATTAGTATAATGCTTTTATAATTTGTTTATAATCTTCTTATACAATGAATATAATGACTGTCTAGAAAATTGTACTCTTAACTTTCATTCTTATGAGGTTTATCGAGATCAAATCAGATGATCGAGATTTATCTATTTTGATTAGAGCGGAAAATTTTAATCCAATTACAAACATTCTTAATGGTAGTATAATTATAAATTAATATATATGAATTATAAATTAATATTACCCCTGTCCCAAAAAACGTTGTCATTTTCAAAACTTTGACCGATTATATCTATTTACTGAAAATTATTTATAATATAAAAATTATATGAAAATGTTCTTTGTTAAAAGTACTTTAATAAAAGTATAGAATTTATAATTTCCATAATAATATACTAATCAAAATCAATGTTCTAAAATTTTGAAATGGCAAAGTTTTTTGGAACGGATGTAGTATATAATTATAAATGAATACCTCTATATATTCTATATTTTAGAATGTTAGTTTAATACTCTCTCCGTCCCTTAAAACTTTGCCAAGTTTGACCGACACAGGGATTAATAAAGTAAAAATTGTGTGGTTGAGACTTGTGCAGAGGAGAGAGAATTAACTGGAACCACAAATTTCTTATTTAAAAGGGAAAGTGGCAAAGTTAATGGAATATCCAAAAAGGGAAAGTTGGCAAAGTTTTAAGGGACGGAGGGAGTATATCTTTATTTGTCTAAAGTGTTATAATAAATATAATAAAATAATTTTTTAATCATGTTTAAATTTGTAGTGTAATGAATATTTTCACTTCAACCCGTTTTAGTCTCATATCAGATTATGTTGTATCCGACTTAAATATTAGTAACAATGTGCTAGATTAGGGGGGGTGTTTGGATCTGATTCTTAAAACTGCTTCTACTCCTTCAGTGAGCAGAAGCAGAAGTTGCAGTGTTTGGGTGAAAGTGCAGAAGTGATTCTGGTGCTCTAATTTACTCATAGAATCAAGTTTTTTAGAAGATGGGGGTGACCAGCTTCTGAAAAATGATTCTGATTCTGCTTCTGCTTTAAAAAAGAAGCAGAAGCAGAATCAGTGCCAAACATCCCCTAGACCAAATCAGACTATAAGTGGATGGGTCTAAATGCTTAGACTTTATAGAAAAGATTTTATGTTCTTGAAAGTCGAGAAATTATATTTTGCCTATTATTTTTAGAGGTTTTTCCTAAAATATTACTATTAAAAAATCTATGCACTAAAATGTGATTATAAGTTACTATTTGTAAGTTTTATAGTCGATATGCCGTAACATTCGAATAAAATGATATAATCACTAAAGTTACCATAATCACATTTTTGCTCACTACTTTTATTTTGGTTTTTTACCCCGGGGTCAGGAGGAGGGGGCTTGTGTTACATGACGGGATACACCACTTATTCATCGAATCGAATAGTTTAGAGAACATCGTAATGCTATAAGAGAACATGTTAGAATTGTATTGGATGATTGATATATATCTTATATGTTATAAAAACATAAATGTTTTGTTTTTAACTTTGCACAATTCTATATTGGATTATATATTTGAATAAGTAACTTTTTTAATTCTAGTAAACTAATTATCCTCATTTTTTATTTGATTAACTAATTTCAAAGGTGAAGGGGGCCGCCTTTTAAAACTCGATTGGGCACAATGCTGATTCCGCATTACGGCCATATATGTTACGGAGTACTACTTTCGCCCCTTTTTATGTGTCTTATTTGAGTTTGACACAATTATTAATAAAGTGATTGAAAAAGGTAAAAATTGTGGTTAATATTTGACTATAATAAAATGAAATACTGTGGACCACATATTTATTTTCAAAAAAGGAAATGTGACACTTATATTGGGACCACTCAAAAAAGAAAGTAAGACAGGTAAAATGGGACGGATGGAGTACATGACAAGATTTAGGATGTGAATGATATTTAAGATGTTTTTAATTGAATTGATTTCGATTCAGATAGATTCAAACAAATCAGATCAGATTAGACTAGATTTAAATTATAATAAATACACATTTATTGACAGTACACGAGTAATGGCCAAATATTTTTTAAGATGTTACATATATAATATTGATGTCATTAAAGATAATAAAATATTATTTAATTTGATATATTTTTTATAAAAATTGGAGCAAAAATGAAAATGTTATAACATTTTATAAAAAAAGTTATATTGGCCACATGGCAGCAAGTTATTGGATGAAGAATGAATGTTATTGGATGGAGAACAAAACATCAATTTTAATGTATTTTATTTTAACAATAAAAAAGGTTAGAATAGTCGGTTACGTAAAGTAAGAGTGGTCAATACGCAATCTCTTCATTGATTCAATGAGAATAAGGCGCTAAGTTTATAAGTTAATTTTGTGACTGGGTTTTGGGATTTACAATTTGTAAGATCACTTTGTGGCTTGTTTTTTACACTGGATTTACATTGGGGAGAAGTCAAATTTATGTCAATCTTTTCAATTACTTTTACTTGAAAATTATAGATGTGAAACTATTAGTGTAGCTTTGAGAGTTTAGAGATGGAGTCCAAATTTTCTTGAGTCGTTTTGTTTTGATCTAAACCATGTAGACTTATGGTGTTAAATTGCATGTAGACATTGTTAGATACTTCAATATGCTCATAAGAGTATTGTGTTGAGTCCATGTCTAAAATTAATTATAGGATAAAAAAGGATTACAGAATGTGTAGGCAAACAACTTGCATGATCCAGGTATATTCAGTCCCACATGGATGCTCAAATGCAAGACATTATCAATCCACAAGTAAAAGCAACCCTCCATCTTGGATCGGAAACATATTTTGTTGCAGCGAACAAGGGAATGGTATCCGAGCAACTGGTCTCAATGAAAGAACAAAGCATGAGTATCGTGAAGGACTATATCACAAAGCATAATGTTCCAAATGATGTCCCTGACGAAACGGAAGAAAATACTTCTGAAGATGAAGAAAATGATTCCACTACGAAGAGACACAGAACTGTTCTATTGAACACCGAACGTGACATTAAAAATGAAACATGATATGGTATTGCTAATGTGTAGCACTGTCCTACATTTGGTTTGAGTTTTGGTTGACATCTCTTTTCCGTATCATCTTCTGTTTCTCTTTGTCTATCAAATATAGATTTAGAGATAATCGCTTTCTATTACGTATGTGAAGTCGAATTCAATGACTTGAAAGATTTGAATTGCAGTTAGAACTTAGAAGGCTCTAAGCTGTGTGCCAACTGTTTTGGTTAGAGGTTGTCAATTTGCAAATCTTTGTCTTCTAATAAAAGTTCTTTGTCAAACCTTTCTGCTTTCACCAAATCTATTCATCTCTTATACTATGTATTTGGTGTATACAATCTCTGTAAACTTACTTTTATGTGGTGTTCGTCAATAATTTTATAAGAACACATTCTGTCTTTATAGAAATAGTCAAATGGAGAAGAGTGGTGGACCTAGTCCGGGACTCGTGGTTTGGACCAGTCGATTTTGACATGAACTAGATCAATTTTCCAATTTTGCACCGGAACTGGAAACTTGTCCAAATCAATTGCAAATTTTTTTTGTTTGGGGGAATTTGACTTTGTAATTGTGTTTTGGGCGATGGACTTCATACCCCATTTTTCAAAATCATTAATGTGTGCACCATCACAAAAAATGTGAAGGAATGGATGGAATAAAACGCTTTAACACAAAATGGGGTGCAAAGGCAAATTCTCCCTTTTTGTTTTGGAAAAAATAGGCTAGGAAACTTGACTGAAGCCAGAATGCTATACCAGTTAAGTGACTTGGAGCTAACTGGGTCAACCCCTAATATAGACACCCCATCAGATACACACAATTTTTAGGGCACACCCTAGTCACAACAACAAATGAATTTAATGTCCTAAAGCTGTCTGAAATGTAATGCAAAGTTACAGTACACATTTTTTACGTAATAGGACTTCACGTTGATGCCAACCCCAAAATCTTTTGGGATTAAGGTTGGGATGTTGTTGTTGTAAGACTTCATGTTGATGAATTAAGAGATCTTTTTATACTGCGAAGGACACCCCACATGGAAGTTGAAATGATGAATAGAATTACTCCAGTCACAATGGCATACTTGAGCCCGACGTTCACCAGCAAATTTACCAAGAGGCCAGCCAGCACTACACCAACAAAGTTTGCTGAAACAGCAGACCAGAATGGCATTTCCAGGACTGATGCGATAATCGCTCCGGTCCAAGCTCCAGTTCCCGGGAATGGTACAGCCACAAAGAGCATTAACCCGAGCCATTGAAATTCCACTACAGGACCAGCCTTTTTCTTCGCCCAATCAAAAAACATCTCCAGGAACTGGGTTGCTGACTCATTCTTCCCTGCCAGGAAGGTTGCCAACCTCTTCAAGTAAAGCACAATGAAGGGCACTGGAACCATGTTCCTACAATCACAAAAACACTAAATTAACTTAAAATGTGTCAAGCTGAAATCATATTTTGAACGGATATCTAATCTAGAGAATACTAGATAGTGTTGCTCAAGAACCAATACAAAACAACAACAATATTACCCTAGTGCCGCAAAGGCTCCCATTTATGGTGGGGTAAGGGTGGGTCGAATGTAAGCAACCTTATCCCTGTACTTAAAGCACGGAGAGACTGTTTCCAGATGACCCATGATCAAGAACCAATAATGATCAATAATCCTGCTACTTTGACATGCATATAAAATGTAACAATGCAAAGGGGAAAAAATCAAAACTGTGCATGAATTTCACAAGTAAAAATTCTTACATTTTTAAAGTACTGGTTTCACACTTTCAACTAAGGGTGTTCGTGACTTCGGTTTAATCGGATTTTTGGTTTATTTCGGCCACTTTTGGCATATTAGGGTCAGTTTGGTCAGGTTTAAAGAATAATCTGTAACCTACAGAAGTACAGAACTTCCTATGGTTTGGTCGGTTTTGACGGTTTTAGTTGGTTCAGTTTCGGTTAGCTAGTCCGTAGGGTTTAATTTGTCTCATTTTTTGTTCTGCCCCTGTTTGAAGTGTGCATATTTTCAATGTTAGAGTCTTAAAAGTGGTGTTTATAAGCTCCTATAATATTGTGCATAATACTTACCAAGGGCATGTTCACTGGATTGAAACTTGGGGTGGTATTTTGGTATATAATGTTCTGGTCTGATTCCATATGTGACTGGCATAATTCCAAAAGGTAATTCCAAAAGGTTGCCATACACTACAAGGCAAAAGGTTATTTGCTCATGGATTAGGGAGTAGAGGTCACTAACCCTAGAACAGACAACACAGTAAGGGAAAAAGGCTTCAACTGCAACCAGTAACCCACAGGAATAGCCCCACGAAGCTCAAGGACAGGCAACGTAGCCAAGGCAAACACCACAGCCTCATCCGCCCAGCCCAGCCGTCTCAAAGCAGTAGCCACCTTCAAACCAATGCCCGACGTTCTGATAGAATCCGCCGCCGCCGCCTTAGCATCCTCAGAAACCGCAAAGAGCGCAACAGAGACAGAAGCCCAGAACAGCACCCAGAATAGGAACTTCGCCGGCTTCTCCACATTCACTGAGAACCCCTCTTTTTCAATTGTTTGAAAAACATCGTCCGTACAGGTTCTTGGAATCGAAAATCTTGGGAACTCTGAGTTCTTGGAATGAGCTAGATAAGCAGATTCTTGAAATTTAGTGACACATTTGGACTTCAGTTGTAAGTGTCCTTTGTTGAACAAATAAAAGCTCGTTTTGGAAGATGGTAATTTGGATTGATGGGAGCTTCCATGGAGGATGCTCAAGCGTGCCGGCGAGTGTAAGAAAGAAGTGGCCATTTATTCAAATTGTCAAAATGAGCAAGGAGCTCTATAGGAAATGCATTTTGGGCAATGTTTTGTTCGAGTACTGTATTTGATGCTCGGATGGGTAGTTGAGCTTGTTTGTAATACGGAGTACCAAATTTGAAGTAACGAAATCGGCTGGTTTTATCCACTAATAAACCTTATAAGTCGAAAAACAGGGTCGCCAAACGGACACTTAGAATAAGTGAAGTGCACACATTAAACAAGTGATTATTCGTTTATTATTATCTATACACATCATTTTATTTCTGAGAAGTTTTTGTGTCAAGATCAATAGGCAAAACCTAGACCGAAATGCATTTTAAATTTGTAATGATATTTACTACTACCTCGTTTGATATTAGTTAATCAAATTTGACTTTTCAAATCAATGGTGTTTAAAGCATCTCAGGAGAAGACTGGACGAGCTCTGGAGGGAGGTGGACGTCAGGATCAACCCCAACCGTGAAGTAAGGATTCCCGAGCCATTCATTCGTCAGATCATGGACGCCTCACTACCCCAGGGATACAAGCCTTGCAGTATAGAGGCCTACTGGGGAAAGGCGGACCCACAACACCATGTTTCCAGATATGTGGCGTATATGGTGATGATGGGGTATGAGGATGCCATCAAGTGCAGGGGGTTTTCCGTAACACTCGACGGGCTAGCCCAAGAGTGGCACGATTCCCTTCCCAATGGAAGGATTCGGAGATTCAGGGAGTTGGCCCATTCTTTTGTGACCCGGTTCGCCAGCTCTAAGGATTCCAAGAAGAATTTTTCTCACATTTTGGGGATCAAGCAGGGACCAGGAATGCTTAGCTTATTTCTTGATCCGGTGGAGGTACGAATCTGTGAAGATAGACGACCTGGATGACAAGTCCGTTGTTGCTATACTTACCAATGCCGTGAGATCGGGCGAATTGTACAAGGATTTTGTTCGAAATCCTCCAACTTCGCATGAGGAAGCCCTGCAGCGAGAAAACGCGCAAGCCGGAGTGGAAGAAGCTGAGAAGAAAAAGAAGGAAGAAGAGGCCGGGAAACGCCAATCTGAGGGCGAGAGGAAGAAACCCCTTGAAAAGGAAACCCTTGATTCTGACAAGGGGAATGGGACCAAGAAGAAGAAGAAGGGCTGGGGAAAGGGCAAATCAGGTGTTCCTGAGGGGCCACTAGCCATCTACCCAGATTTCTCTCCTTTCGCGCGTCAGGTGAGTACTGTCCTGGATTACACTGCGAAACAGGGGTTGATCGCCACCCCTGAGGGGTGCAACGTCATCCACAATCAGAACCCCAAAAAAAATACTGCAAAATTCACAAGAGCGACTCTCATCAGACCGACGATTGTTACATTTTAAAGAAGTACGTGGAAAGGCTCGTACGGGAGGGTCAACTGAAGCAGTTTGTGAAGCGAGCTCAGCAAGGACAGCCTCCACCAAAGAAATATACCTGGAACAGAGAAAAGGATGTGCCAACCCCATCCTCCAAGAACAGGGAGATCGGGGCCCAATTTGAAGATGACGATGAGGGGGAAGATTCCGGTAAACAGAAACGACCACACGTCAACCAGATATACAGCGGACCTGTGGGAGGAGACACAACGGGGGAGAGGAAGAAGTGGAACCGCCAGTTGTTCGTCGGTGAAATCAGTCGTCTTCCCGCCGATAAGAAACAGAAGCATGAGTCTATAACTTTCACGGATGACGATTTCCCCCCATGTCCCCCACCTCACAGGGATGCATTGGTGATCAAGATGGAGGTCGCAGACGCGATTGTTCACCGGGTACTGGTGGACAATGGCAGCTCAGTCAACATACTTTACATGGATGTCTTCCTGGAGGTCGGACTCCGGAAAGAGGCTGTCAAGCAGGTGAGGACTCCCCTTTCTGGTTTCACGAGAGACACGATTGAGCCCGAGGGTATGATAACCCTCAAGATCCAGCTTGGATCGGAGCCCTGCATATGGGAGATTGAAGCGGATTTCATCGTTGTCCGAATACCGAGTGTGCACAAAGCTATCCTGGGCAGACCTTTATTGGAAGACCTAGGAGCCATTATTTCCCAGGCTCACCTATGCATGAAGTTCTACACTCCAGCCGGTATTGGCACAGTAAGAGGAGACCAAAGGATGGCCAAGAGTTGTTACGTGAGAGCCTGCAAAGCTCACGGGGAGGAGTGATATGAGGATCAATGCCATCGAGCAGGACTTGTCTAAATATGAGGTCGGGCAGCTAATAGCTCAGCCGGTCTCAGAGCTTGAGGATGTCGGGGTCGACCCTTCTCGGCCAGAACGTCGAGTTAAGATTGGGGCGGGACTCCCGACCGACCTGAGAGCAAAGATAATCTGCGTTCTGGCAGAATTCAGGATGATTTTTTCTTGGGGACCCGAGGATATGTCCGAGCTTGACCAAGGTATTGTTGTTCATCGTCTGAATGTAGATCCAAAGATGACATCCGTGAAGCAAAAAAGAAGATACATGTCCCTGGAAAGGAAGGAGTTCATGAAAAGTGAAGTGAACATGCTGTTGGGCATCGGGCATGTAAGGGAGGTGCGATACCCGGAGTGGCTCGCCAATGTGGTTTTGGCTCCTAAGCCACCCACCTGGAGGATGTGCGTAGATTACACGGAATTAAACAAGTCCTACCCAATGGACCCCTTTCCTCTGCCCAGCATAGATCAGCTCGTGGATCAAACCGCCGGCTGCGAACTCCTCTCCTTCATGGATGCGTTTCGGGGATATCATCAGATCTCCATGCACCCTGACGATGCAGAGAAGACCTCTTTCATCACCCCTGAGGGGGTTTTTTGTTACTTGGTGATTACCTTTGGGTTGAGGAATTCTGGGGCTACCTACACGCGTATGGTGGCCAAGGTATTCCGAGCAGTACTCAGAAGGAACATGGAAGCCTATGTCGATGACATGATCATGAAAAGCCAAAAGGAGAGTGACCACGCAGATGACTTGAGAGAGGTGTTTAATATCATGAAGAAGGTAGATCTCCGACTTAATCCCAAGAAGTGTACTTTTGTTATCCAAGGAGGGAAGTTCTTAGGGTTCATGGTCACACACCGAGGCATCAAACCTAATCCAGAAAAGGTCAAGGGAATTCTGGATATGGAACCTCCAAGGAATGTCAAAGAAGTTCAAATCCTCACCGGAAGATTGGCTGCCTTAGGGAGGGTTCTATCCAGGTCAGCCGATAAATCCTTACCATTCTTCCAAATTCTGAAGAAGAGTAACGGATTCCAATGGACCCAAGAATGTCAGGAAGCGTTCGAAGAATTGAAGAAATACCTACAGTCGGACCTGCTACTCAGCAAACCTGAAGCTGATGAGACATTGATCCTTTACTTAGGCGTGACTCAAAGCGCCGTGAGCTCTGTTTTGGGGCGGGAAGAAGGAGTCACCCAAAGGTGTAATACCCGAGATTAATATAAGAGGATTAATAGTACTACTCATACCAACAGAGGTGCATCTCCTTTTAAGGGAGCTCATCACCCAAGAACTCCAAAGTTAAGCGTGCTTGCACGAGAGTAGTCTTGGGATGGGTGACCCCCTGGGAAGTTTCTCAGGGTGCGCATGAGTGAGGACAAAGTGCGCGGTAAAGGCTCGTGGTGGTTTGTGAGGACAGTACTAGAGGTCTGGAGTAACTACCTCGGGGCCTGCGAGACCGGGGTGTTACAGGTGGTATCAGAGCAACCCTGCGATAGTGTACTGACCCGTTAGATATCGGGCGGGCATTTAGCGGGGCAAGATTCTGGGGTTTGATTGAGATTGTTAAGGGCGCAACGAGGACTTTGCGATCCTAAGTGGGGGTGATTGTAATACTCGAGATTAATATAAGAGGATTAATAGTACTACTCATACCAACAGAGGTGCATCTCCTTTTAAGGGAGCTCATCACCCAAGAACTCCAAAGTTAAGCGTGCTTGCACGGGAGTAGTCTTGGGATGGGTGACCCCCTGGGAAGTTTCTCAGGGTGCGCATGAGTGAGGACAAAGTGCGCGGTAAAGGCTCGTGGTGGTTTGTGGGGACAGTACTAGAGGTCTGGAGTAACTACCTCGGGGCCTGCGAGACCGGGGTGTTACAAGAGGCCGGTTTATTACGTGAGCAAGGTCTTCCATGGAGCCGAGCTCAGGTACCCATCCCTGGAGAAGATTGCCCTCGTTGTTTATGTCGCCGAAAAGAAACTCGCTCATTACTTCCAGGCTCATCCTATAAAGGTGCTGTCAGACGTGGGGTTGGGAACCTTGTTCCGAACAGCTAAGACTGCGCGAGTTGTGAAGTGGTCCTTACCGATTAGCCAGTGTCAAGTGAGCTTCCAACCTAGAACTGCGATAAAAGGGCAAGCATTGGCGGACTTCCTGGTAGAGTGTACCGCGAGAGACATAGCTGAAGAAAGGCGCCGCGAAGAAGAAGACTGGTGGACCCTAATGACTGATGGATCATCATCATGAGGTTGAATATGAGGCGCTGTTATCCGGTCTCAGAATTGCGAGGCACTTGAGAGCTCAAAAACTGGGGATCAAAAGCGACTCTAAGTTGGTCATCAAGCAACTTGGGGGGAATATGAGGCCAAAGAAGCCCGCATGCGAAAATACAGGGATGCAGCCCTGGAGATCATAGAACAGTTTGGAGAATCTGACCTACTCTGTGTCCCGCGAGCTCAAAACACGGAGGCAGATACTCTGTCGAAACTAACAACTGATGCTCCCAAATATCTCACACGTATAGCTCAAATACATGAATTGAGCAAGCCAAGCATTGAAGGTACCAAAGACCTGGAGGTCTTACCAGTCGATCAAGCTCCGAGATGCTGGATAGATGATTTGGTGGAATATATTGAGAACGGAACGCTCCGCCCGGAAGAGGATAAGGCGAGAGTAGTCAGGAGGTGAGTCCCTAATTACGTTATCCAGGATGGCAGGCTCTACAAAAGAAGCTACAATGGGGTACTCTTGAGGTGTCTGAGGCTGGATCAAGCCCGACAGATAATCAAAGAATTACATGAAGGATTTTGCTCATCCCACCAAGATGCGTTTACTTTGAGCAGAAAGGCTAATTTACAGGGATACTTCTGGACAACCATGATAAGGGACTGTGCAGACTTCGCACAAAGATGTGAGGTCTGCCAGAAACTCCAAACAAATCCAGGCAGGCTAGCCACCTTGTATATCCCGATCAGCACTGCAATTCCCTTCTCAAGATGGGGAATAGATCTCGTGGGCCCCCTTCCACAGGGCTCAGTAGGTCGGAAATTCGTGATAGTAGCAGTTGATTACTTTACCAAGTGGGTTGAGGTCGAGTCAATGGCCACGATCACCGCCGAACAATGTAAGAAGTTCGTCTGGAGAAACATCTTCTGCCGGTTCGGTGTTCCCATGCAGATTATTACTGATAACGGAAAGGAGTTCGATTCTGAGACCTTCAAAGAATTTTGTGAGCAGTGGGGCGTCGAGGCCAGCAGGGCATCTGTCGCTTACCCTCAATGCAATGGACAGGTTGAAAATGTGAATAGAACGATCGTTAGTGGCCTAAAGAGGAAAATAGAGTCCAGGGGAACAACTTGGGTAAACGAACTCAACAATATCCTTTGGGCCTACTGAACAACCCCAAGAAAAGCAACTGGGGAGACCCCATTCGCCTTAACCTATGGGTTCGAGGCCCGAGCTCCTTCAGAAACCCTAGTCCCAAGTAGAAGAGTGGGAAACTATGATCCTGATAACAATGAGGAAATGTTGAGGGCCGAGCTTCATCTCATTGAAGAAAAGAGGGATAGAGCCTTCATCAAAACCGAGAATTATAGAAGGCAGGTAAATGAATACCACGATGCAAGAGCCAAACTGTGACAATTTAACATTGGAGACCTGGTCCTAAGGAGGAGGTCGGCCAGCAAGCCTCTAGAGGGCGGCAAATTTGCCAGAAACTGGGAAGGCCCGTATAAAATAAAGGGAATAATTGGGCCTGGAACCTACAAGCTGTGCACTCCTAAAGGAAAACTGGTATATAGACTGTGGAACTCTGAACACTTGATGAAGTTCTATAAGTAAGCATGTAACCCTCTATTCCTCGCTCCAAATTTTAATAAAAGTTATGATTTGATTCACTAAAGTCCTTTATAAATTGTGAAGGTCTTTCGACCTGCCAAAAAAAAGGAGGCTACGCCTAATTGGTACTCGCAAATAAGACAAAGTATGAATTCCGAAAGCTCAACTTAGTCTTCCTAAAGACAAGAGCGGGAATAAAACAACCATCCTCAAGGTTAAACAGCCCTATACGTACACAAAATCAGATTTCCTCAAACAGGAAAAGACAACCTCTCGCAAGGTTAAGGTTTTAAAGGGCTAAAGATGAAATTTATGGAATTAACTTTGCACCAGAGAAGCCAATGAGCTTCGCCAATCAAGAGGCTAATCACTAAGGTCTAAGTAACCTAAGGTGAGGCCCACCCAGTTTGGCTCAACTATTAAGAGCCTATGGGTCCAGGATTGGTAAAGTCATCCTTAACAAAGGAAAGACGACCTTGACCGAAAATCCAAGGCCAAATACATAAAGGACCAGTTGAATCAAAATAACTAAGTAAGGAGGTTCAAAGGCCACCCTGGAGCGTATGGATTGTACAGGTTCAAGACGAAGGTCAACTACCAAACGACAACAAGTTTAAGGGGAGAAACCAGCCCAAGACAGGACCGGAACCTCAAATGAGCATCGATATACAGAACAAGTGAGCAATCAACAGAGATGATCAAAAAGTAGTCACCGAAGTATATATGCAGAAAATGAGACAAAATGTAAAGATGTCAATTACACGCCATCCCAAGGGTGGAAAACCACTGCAGGCACGCAGGCCTGGAAAAAAAAGTTTTTGTTAAAGTGTCATGGAAAGAAGTTATCAATTACCAGATTGGGTAGGAGGAACTTCAGAGGCAGGAGTATCAGCAGTCGGGGTCTCCACAGGGGCTTCTGGATTCATCATCAATACCGGCAAACCCCATGCCTTAGCGGAGAAGGAGGGGTCTCTCTTTGCAAGAAGATCATACAGGGACTTTTGCATCCCATATTGCCCCAACTGAAAGCACAGGGCACCTCATCATCTAGCTTGGCCTCACCATCAGAGGTCTGGAGCCAGCCTAAAGCAATTTCCTCCCTCCGGTCCGAGATTATCTGCTCCACCTCGGCCGCAAAATCCTCGCTCCCCCAAAAGGCCTGGATGGCGGCCGGGCCAGCCTCCTCAGCTCCTCCTCCACCACATGATGCGCAGCCTCGACATCGCTCAGCCTTTTCTGTAGCATCTCACCCCTTTGCACCGCCACTCCCAGCCTCTTCTCCAAATCAGCAATTTGTTCCTTGAGGCCGGCCATCAGGGTTTCAGCGTCATCCTGCCCCTCATCTAGGAGACGGGAGCCTGAGGAAGCCAAGATAAAATCATGGAGATAACAAGACCAAAATTATAAGCAAAGGCGAGTTAGAAGAATTTAAAACAACTATAGAGACAGCGAAGCATACCTCAGAAAGAGAGTGGACGGCGCGTCGGATGGCTGTCCGGGGAGACAGACCCCAGATCTCCTCTTTGTCAAGGGGAGGAGTGATGTCTAGACCCAGCAACACCGGGTTCATGGTGCGACAAAACAGAGAGGCGGAGCGAGATTTCATGGAAAGGCGAACGGAATGGACGAGCCCCAGGGTTTCCCCTGGGCACCACCCCCCTGAGACTGGGCATCCGAGTCAGAATCCACATCGACAACATCTTCAGAAGACTTAACAACATCTTTTCCTTTTTTCCGGGACCTGGAGATAGGCCAGAATGCTAGCCTCTTCCCAGCCCCCTTATCACTGGGGAGCTGAGGGTCAACAACCAGCATATTCAAAGGCCCGACACTATCCCCGGGGGCGGATCCCCCTGACTTCTTCGGGGCGGCCCCAGCACTTCCCCGGGTCTGGATCTTCCTGGCAGGGACTAAGGAACTAGGGGTGACACCAGCCTTCGCTGCAAGCCATTCCAACCGGGAGGTCATCTTCTCACCCGCTGCAACAAACACAAATCAAGTGAGAAAGGGGGTATCGAGAAAGCAAAAATTCAAAAAAGACGCCAACTCAGACAAAGCTGACCTGACGAAAAGGTGAGCATAACCACCCGGTCCTCACCTACGTATTGGCCCATCGGAAATGGTGCACCATCGGCGATCAGCTTGGCAGCCTCCGCATTGCCCTCTGACAGAAAAGGCATGGCCCATTTCCGAATCATCTCCCCCCACCTATTCTCAAATTGTAGCCTCCCATCCGCAGGGGTGACCTATACCCACTTCTGCCTCCAACCCTTGAAGGAATCGGGATAAGATTTGGCCTCGAATAAACGATGGCCTGCCCGTTGAGAAATCAAGAGGTACCCTGGGGACTCGGAACCACTAGGCCGAACAGAATGAAAGAAATGGAGGAAGAGATCGATTGCGGGGTGAATACCTAAATGCAGGCATCGGGCAAGGAACCCGACTATGAACATGTGGGTAGTTGGGGAAAATTGACCCGGAATCATGTCGTAATAGCCCATAACACTCAAATGGGCATTGTGGAGAGGAAATCGAAGGCCTACTTGCAAACTAGCCAGGTGCACCCCAAAATGAAGAGGGGAAGGGGTAGGGCGGGAGCAAACGACACTAGGGCTCACAAGGGCCACCGCCTCACCCATTTCAGCGTCGGATAAAGCGACGGCCGGGACCTGTCAGGCGTAGTCGCAAGAAAGGAAGAAATGGGTATCGCTCCCATCCTGGTCCACCGGGATACGAGGCCGATTGGAGATGGCCCCTGCCTCAGGAAATACATGATGCAGGGGGACGGAACTCGAAGAAGACATCAGGGAAACTAACCTGATGAAGTTTTGAAGACGGGGAAAAGGGTTTCGCGGCCTAAGCTCCCAACCAAGAAGACGAATGCTAAAGCGGAAGGAAGATTGCGAAAGAGCGTAATGAGGGACAATAAGCGTTTAAATAGCCCAGAAATTAGGGCTTGAAAACCGCTTTGGAACCGTAATGAGGACACTTGAGTGCTGGAAATGGTAAGTTGGCTTGGGAACTGTATCGGGTTGCAAGCCTATGTCAAGTCGGGCGCATTTAATGCAAGCGGCGCTACAATTCTCCCAAAAGATTCCAAATTTGAAATTATACGCTCCAATTTACTCTCCTAAAAACCAGCCTCGTTGATTTTAGAAAGTAGGGGGGCTCGTGATGGTACCATGGACACCGGCAATGGCCCAATTACACAATCCAGCAACCCATAACGGGATGCAGACCACTAGCGGAGTTGGCCCTCAAACGGGATTAACGTTAGATAGCCACTGGGCCTGACTAGGGATCAAGCCCATGAGAGGAACCCACGGCCAGGCCAGGCTAGAAAGCAAGCCTCGAGCCTGGGCGGAGTTCTAGTGAGGCTGGGATATTCCTAGGGCTGACGTGGCACGCTATCAATAGAACGGCAGCTGGCAGGAGTTAACGGCAGGAACGTGGGAATAAAGGAACAATCATTGCACAACGGCCAAGACGTTACAAGAGTCCTATTCGAACTAATGCGCAATTAATGAGCAATTATTGTATCAGTTTCCTTTTGTAACACTAGTTCCTTAGCCTATAAATACGACTTGTAACCCTCCTAAAGGGGGATCGAAAAGATTGATCAATAAAACACTGCCAAAGTTCCATCTGCTCCTGTAGATTTAGCTCTCGTAGTTGGTTTAAACTCCATCATGCACGGTACACGTGTAGCATGAAAAATAGCCATATAACTATTAGCAAATAAATTATTCCTCCCCTTATTTGAATGAGTTTATACAATTTTAGTAAGTTTTTCTTCACAATGTCAAGAAGACCGTCTAGATGTTAACATTTTGGTTGACATTACAGAGAAAAACTTACCAAAACTGTATACAATCATTCAAATAAGGAGATAGCTAATTTATTTGATCGATTACATTATGATATGAAAATGTTCTTTGTTAATAACATTATCATGAAAGTATAAATAATTAAATTTTGCATAAATATATTAGTTAAAATAGTTAGTCAAAGTTTATCATCTAAAATGTCAAAGGTAGCTAACTAAAATGGGACGAAGGTAGTATGATACTCTGAATTTTATAGTGATGTGTGTGTGTAATGTCTGTGTAAAAAGAGGTCTTAAAGTGCAAAGTGCAAAGTTTGCACTTTTTCATGTTTCGCTTGCACTTTTTCTTGCTTTCATTGCACTTTTTCGCGGTAGCTCAAAAAATTGGTTTATTTACAAAACTGCCACCGTCATTTTGGCTGAATTTGGCCAAAATCAAAATGGCCAAAAAGTTAAACGCAAACAACAAAGAGTGCAAGCGAAACATGAAAAAGTGAAGACTTTGCGCTTTGCACGGGAAGAACACTTTTCATTAGAAATCATCTTGGTCACCTGATGAGTTGATCTAAAGGCTATAAAAAAGCGGTGTCATTTTTGTAATAAAAACCAACTTTTTAGGATACAACTCTTTGATGTTAATATGCAACTGTTATTTTATATCTGAATAATACGCAATGCTTTGAACCTCAATATGCAATACAAATAGCATAAAGATGGATTGTACAAACATTTGCACAATAAGCATAGTTTGTACCCGATCCTTCCAGTGTGTGTGTGTGTGAAGAAAAATGAATATATGTCCAAAGCATATTATATAAAATTGAGCTTAATTCTTGTTTTGTTCAATATATATAACTTTATATGTATAAAAAGATTGAAATTCAAAATGATATTTTATTTGTTTTTACTACTTATTAGATTCCATATATAATAACATGTTTATAAGAGTGGTTCTAACTTTTTATTCTATGCGCCTTTTCACACTTTTGATGGTCGATTATTTAGATGATAACTTTTTCTATGCTCTTCTACTATGTGAGGCCTTCTCCCGCCGCCTCACGCCTAACATCGCCTAGATCCCGCCTTTTAGAACACTGGGTGTACGGTTAGGCGTGGTTAGGTATGATCAAAGATGATTTGTTTTGGACTTGTTTTTATTCGCATCTTTAGACCATCCACGCCTTTAGTTTTTACTCCGTAATTTTAGATGTTCTCTCTAAGAACTGTTTTTAAGATTGAACAGAGTAAATTTTAGATGTTCTCTCTAAGAACTGTTTTTAAGTATGAGTAAATTTAAGAAGTGTTTGGAACTGATTTACTTCTACTTCTTTATTAAAAATAGAAGTAGACTCAGGATGTTTTTACTTGGACTGTAATTTGCTGGTCTGATCTAGTCTGTTTTGGTATGGTCTGGTCTGGTCTGGTCTGAAATTTTATTTTTATATTTTTTCATAAAGATTTTATTTTTTATATATATTATAATCCATAAATAATTGTATTTTATTCATTTATAATTACAAATAATAATAACAATAACAATAACAACAATAACAACAACAACAACAACAACAAAAATAATAATAATAATAATAATTAGGGGTGTGCACTATCCGGTTTAAACCACAAAACCGGACCGAACCGGATCGGAAAAACTGGAATCGGGTCGAACCGGAATGATATCCGGTCCGGTCTGGTTTTGAACCGGTGCACACCCCTAATAATAATAATAATAATAATAATAATAATAATAATATTATTATTAATAATAATAATATTAATAATAATAATAATAAAACTTTGATTGTACACAAGCTACCATCAACCATATTAATGGTCTTCAAGTTGGAGGAAAGCTCTCCTCGGCCAAGGTGTATGATTTACTCAGAGTTAGGGGGGAACCTCGCATTTGGATGCCTTTCATTTGGAAGCATTATATCCCCCCTAAATTTAGCTTCACGGTTTGGTTAGCTTTTCGTAATCGTCTTGCTACTTTTGATAATTTGCATAGATTAGATGTTGTTAACATTTGTCCCTTTTGTAAGGGTGATCCAGAAACTGTACCACACCTATTTTTTGCTTGACCTTTTTCATGAGATGTTTGGCGCAAGGTGACTAAGTGGCTGGGGATTCCTAGGGAGATGAGGACTATGCAAAGCTCGCTCAAGTGGATCAAGAAGGAAAGACAAGGCTCGGGGATTAAAGCTAAGGCGGCTAGGATTGCGTTTTGCTTTTCCATCTATTGGATCTGGAGGACCCGGAATGCTGCTTGTTTTGATAGGCTGCTGCCGAAAGAGGAGGATGTTTTTGCTAGGATTCAATATATCACTTATAAAATCCTTTATAGCCTCTATCCTTATGAAGTTGTTACCATCTAGTTTGAGGGAATTGTTTTGTTCCTCATCTAGTTTTTGCTTTGTTTGATTTGGGGGCGGCCGCTTTGTTGATTTGTTTTGCACCACTTTGTTTGGTTGGTGCTTAGGCAGGTTGTTCTCGTGATAGGGAGGGTTATCCTTGTTGGATAACCTACATTTTTGTTTCCTTTCCTTGCTTGTACATTCTTGACCCCTCCTTTTCTTGGGTGTCTTTTTCTAATATACTTACATTTCACCCAAAAATAATAATAATAATAATAATTAGGGGTGTGCACTGGCCGGTTTAAACCGGAAAACCAGACCGAACCGGACCGGAAAAACCGGAACCGGATCAAACCGGAATGATATCCGGTCCGGTTCGGTACGGACCGGTCCGGTTTTGAACCGGTGCACACCCCTAATAATAATACGGAGTAATAATAATAATAATAATACTTATAATAATAATAAGAATAATAATAATAATAATAATAATAATAATAATAATTAGGGGTGTGCACTAGCCGGTTTTAACTGAAAAACCGGACCGAACCGGACAGGGAAAACGGGAACCGGATCAAACCAGAATGATATCCGGTCCAATTTGGTCCGGTCCGGTCCGGTTTTGAACCGGTGCACACCCCTAATAATAATAATAATAATAATAATAATAATAATAATAATAATAATAATAATAATAATAATTAGGGGTGTGCACTAGCCGGTTTAAACTGGAAAACCGAACCGGACTGGAAAAACCGGAACCGGATCAAACCGGAATGATATCCGGTCCGGTTCGGTACGGTCTGGTCCGGCTTTGAACCGGTGCACACCACTAATAATAATAATAATAATGAGGGGTGTGCACTATCCGGTAAAAACCCGAAAACCGGACCGAACCGGACCGGAAAAACTGGAACCGGATCGAACCGGAATGATATTCGGTCCGATTTTGAACCGGTGCACACCCCTAATAATAATAATAATAATAATAATAATAATAATAATAATAATAATAATAATAATAATAATAATAATAATAATAATTAGGGGTGTGCACTAGCCGGTTTAAACCGGAATACCGGACCGAACCGGACCGGAAAAACCGGAACCGGATCAAACCGGAATGATATCTGGTCCGGTACGCTCTGGTCCGGTTTTGAACCGGTGCACACCCCTAATAATAATAATAATAATAATAATAATAATAATAATAATAATAATAATAATAATAATAATAATAATAATAATAATAATAATAATAATAATTAGTGGTGTGCACTAGCCGGTTTAAACCGGAAACCCGGACCGAACCGAACCGGAAAAACCAGAACCGAATCAAACCGGAATGATATCTGGTGCGGTTCGGTACAGTCCGGTCCGGTTTTGAACCGTTGCACACCCCTAATAATAATAATAATAATAATAATAATAATAATAATAATAATAATAATAATAATAATAACAATAACTGTGATAGTCTGAATCCAATCATCCTTCTCATTAACATGTACATGTATATATACAAGGGGAATTGGGGATAGGGTTACATATGGGATGGGCTGGACTCTAACAATACTAATGGGCTACATATCATAATGGACATCCACATATTACATAACACTCCCCCTTGGATGTTCATCACTAAAAATTACAAGAAAAATATAATATTTTACATCATTCTATATATGCACTTCGATAATGCTGCCTCGTTAAAAACCTTGTCGAGGAAAACCCAGTGGGACAAAACCTTGATCAAGGAAAAAAGAGTACAGCGCAATATACTCCCCCTGTTGTCTGCATGCGTATATACTCCCCTGTTGATTGCATCACTTCAGGACTTTCGTTGAATTTAATTTAATCTGATTACTAACTCTTCATTGTAGTGTGTGCATGCCTCATTAAAAACCTTGTTGGAAAACCCTTTGGGAAAAACCAATCAAGGAAAAGAGTACATAATATATGTAAAACAATGTGTTACACAACCGCCTCATCAAAAACCTTTAACTAAGAAAACCGCATGGGAAAAACTTAGTAAAGGAAAAGAGTGCAGTCATTTGCCTTCAGGGCCTAATCTTCTGGATCACTTTTAAATTCACTTTTGTGGAGAATAATAATATTCCAAGATGTTATGTATCATAATATGTTCTTTGAGAATCACAAAATACTTAAAACCTTTGACCAAGAAAACCCTGTGGGACAAAACTTGGTTAAGGAAAAAGAGTACAGTTGCATTTGGTCTTCCGAACCAATAAATTGCTTGAACTCATAAAGGCCGATTAAGGCCTTCGGGATACTATTTTTCGAACTAATATTAGAATCTCTCTTATAGAGGATAATAGTCTTCTGAATGTTATGTATCTTTCTCACTCTTTAAAACCACAAAATACTTGAAAGCGTTTGGCCAAGAAAAACCCTTTGGGACAAAAACTTGGCTAGGAAAATAGAATAGTACATGGTCTTCTGGACCAATTAATTGTTCCACTTCAACAACAATAACTCAATATGATTAGGTGAAAATATACGATAGGCGGAAGCAATTTCCTAAATTCATGATTCTGCAATGTGTATTTCAAAACCATCAAGTTTATTGTTATTATGCACATCAAATATTCAATAATTGAGTATTCTCAAATATTGGTCCATAAAACTTAAATGCGACATGTTTTGATCTTCCTAGGATCTCAAATTAGTATACAAACACTTCAGGTGTTCACTATATCTTTCTAGGTTTGGCTAGATGCTTAAAAGCATCTAACACCTTTATTTATACAATTTGATTCATATAATAATATATGTTTACTCCAGGTAAACAAATAGAATGTTTATAAGTAATTGCAAATTCATTGCATAATGTTTCCTCATTCAACCCTTTCTGCAGGAAAGGTTGAGAAGTAGTACGAATATAGCTCACTTTAAATTAGTTTAAATTCTAGTCATGAAATCATGTGAAAACGAATAAGAAAATCGTTCACATTAGATCCTCTATAGGAGGCACTTACTACAATCGATATTTTGACATGGTGCAAAGACCTTGTTCAACCGTGATATTAAATAATATAATTCGCACCATGATCATCAAACACAGCTCTTATACAAAATAAATCATGTCATCAACACTTATTATAATCACCCAGGTTGTATTGGTCATTAACCCCCAAGCCCATATGTTCTGGCCCAAATCATCAAGGTTGTATTTACGCACAAGCATCAATTTTATATATTTCCAGCTATGCTTAATATTATTCTTGCAGTTATTCAACCAATTTCAAATTCGCTTTCAAGAATAGTTCCAAATATAGTTGTTATAACTTATCACATAATGTCCTTTTCTAGACATAAAAGAATTCATATTCATGTTGCATGTTGTGTGCACATATTTCTTTTCACCATGGTCCTTCAGGGACACACAATTAATATTATAACAACGACATCCAATTTTTTCATCAACTGCCACATTTACAGAACTTTAAACTATAACACGAATGTAGTCTCAAAATCATTCAATCTCAAGTATTGTAACCCCACGTACACAATATCTTGATTCATGGGACTTCAGGCCCAATATAAAATATTTTCTCATCCATAAACATCGATCATAATTCAAAACAATTTAGGACTACAGGTCCATCATATTTCGTCTGGCCAGACTTTATTATTGTGGATTATGAATCGATAGTTTTGGAAAAATAAATCATTGACGTCAATCTAATCACTATGATTCCTGTTTCATCAAAATCCTCTATATGAGCCACAAAAGAGGAACTCGTGTTCTATATCATAGAATTTCTATAATTTATCAGCTGCAACATTTAACTTATATCATCCTCTTATAGAGGCATAAGTGACTTACTGTAATAAAATATGGTTTCATTTTGTATACACATAATGACCGTCAAACCATGCATCGTGCATTGGGTGAGCTCAAACTTCATGATCATTTGTATTAGTCACTTTGGCAGTTTACTTATCATATTTTACACGTTTCTCTTTTCATGTCATTCAATCCTTCTGGGATATTTTCCCGACATTCCAAAATATAATTATGTTCATGCCTTTATAATAATCTCCCCCTAATGTCGGGAAATGTGCCATAATGTTCTTGAACAAGGATTTATATGGAGCCACTTCTGGGGTCCAAGTACATCATTTCGAAAATAGGGTTTTAATATTGGCACACTTTGGCTCATTTCAACGTGTAAACTTTTGGGGGTTAGTTATTAACAAATGCCGAATTAATATAAACTAGACTTTCTTCATATATTCAAGCAACTTTATAGCAGTTTATCTCAGGTTTAACATTCATCTCATTATGTTGGATATATTTTGTGGGTTACCTTATGCTCGTCACTATATTTCATAGAAGCCGGCAAAATGGTCTTATACCACTCATTATATCTAGGCATTTTAGGGGAGTATATCTTGAGACCAAACTTGATATTAACCCACATTGTGAAACTTCAAGTTCACTTAACTCCCATGGATCCACTTATAAAATATTTGGGAGAAGAGACGGTCGGGTCATTTTCTTATCTAAGAAGTATTTATATACTGAATGTCTTATACGACATTTGGTTTAAACCTGGGTTGACCTTAAATTGGTCATTTATTCAAAAAAAATTAAACTTCATGCAACACATGTTTAGATTATTCAAGTATATATAGTATAATGTGAGGAGAATTCTGCTACAGGCAGATATTATGAAAACACAATTTACACTGCATTGGTATAGTCTCAAACTATCACCCAATCAGTATGATATCACTTTTAAATTTTTTAGCTCGCAGTGTTTGAGTAGCTTCTTTGAGTTTACACTCAATGCCTGAGATTTTATCATTATTATTTATGTGCACAACTTGTTTATAAATATAATTTGTGCTTCCATTACTTTTTATCCTTAATTTGTATGACTATCAAAAGTTAAAATATTTCAGGCTCCATGCCACAAGTATATACATGCTCCAGGCGTTATATCATCCCTAAGACAAAAATAATTTGTCTCTAAAACAATCATTTGTATAGTGATTTCTTACTTTCATAGAAACAATACGAATCACTCACCTATAAATGTATATGGAGAGTCTAAAGATTAGATAATGCTATTTCTGGAGTAACATAAAAGGTATCAAATAATCAAATTTGTTAAAGAATACTTAAATACTTGTCTCAAAGTATTCACTTGAATGATTTTCTTAAAATTTGCCTTGACATGTAATAAAATGTCTTGTGAATATTGTCCGGTTTGGTACTTCAGGACCTCACGGCTTTAAAACTCATCCACATCAAGGGCTTCAGGCTTTGCTTATAAATGCGTACACTATCTCATGTGTGAGCGATGTGTGAACTTCGGGTTCAAAATATACTCACTTGTACGTCAAATCTATGCTCTTATAGTGACATCTGGCACTTTGTTATAATTGTTGGAAAATAGTAGTATTTCAAATGAATAAAATGTTATGTTATTTAATTATTTATCACACACTAATATATTAATAAATATTTATACATATTATACATAGTAGATTATAACTATAATGAAAATGGAGGAAGTTTTGAACGTTTCAAGCTAGGCTTGATCCTATTGTGATTATTAATTGAAATAAACATGCTTTAATGCACATTTTCCATTGAGCTCTAATAAAAAACCGTTACAAGCTATTGATTTTTTGATTAATATGCATTAATGAACCTTTTGTATTCTCCTTCATTTTAAAACCGTTGCAAGTTGCTAACTTTAATTATTATTAAAGTTATATTTACTCCCTAACGTTTCATTCTTCATTGGAGTTTTATGTATATATATATATATATATATATACATGCTTGCATGGAGCTAGTAGGAGGGTGGAATGAGCTTTAGCTTCAAAATTCATTTGTTCTTGTTTTTAAAGATAAAGAAAATATTACTCTTCATATTTAGTAGTTAGCAAATAATATTTTCTGCCCTATTACTCTGCTGGATTAATATATTTATTCTACTCTCGTTGTTCTGTTACCGGCTTACGCCGAAGAGCTCGTTTTATCTTGGGGAAAGGTTTTCGCTAGTCGGAAATACTTTCTTGAGGACAGCGTTTACGCGACTCGAGCTATATTATTTTCTAACGCATTTTTTGCAGGTTTATCCGGCCAATTTCCTCCAACAATCTCAAGAAAGTACTTGGCGTCAGATATGCCTGCACACATGATCTTATAAGTTGTCGCCGTCGCACTCATCGCGGCTATGTTATCTTTGCACGTGTGTTGTGATTTAGACTGGTATTTAGATATATTTCTACGTATAATGCGTACTCTTTTTTTTTTACTTACAATAAACCATACTTTAACACCACTTTTTAAGAAAAATGTTATTCATTTATTTAGTGATAAAAAGACAACTATGGAAAACAACAACCCACTAAAATCCAGTTTAAACTTGGTTTGTAGTGATGATATTTTTATTGCGGTTGTTTCTCAAAGTTGTAAAAACAATGATGTGAATGAGTGGGCGGTAGACTCCGGGGCTACCAAGCATATTTGTAAAAACAAAAATGCTATTACCTCCTATACTACGGAGTATTATAGAAGATGGTGAAGAGTTCGTGTACCTAACGGACTCTAAAACCGTTAAGGTGCATGGAAAAGGAAAGTTTTCATGAAACTCACATCGGGGAAAACTTTATCACTAAATGATGTGCTTCATGTGCCCAACATTCGGACTAATTTAGTTTCCGTTTCTCTCTTGGAAAAATTTGGGGTTAAAGTTTCTTTTGGTTGTGACAATTTTGTTATGACAAAAAAAATGATGTTCTTGTGGGAAATGGCTATTGTAAGAATGGATTTTTTATGCTTAGTATTTTTGAATGTCGCATGATGATGCTTCTGCGTACTAACGGTTGGTTAATTATTGTGTTATGTGATATAATAGATTTGATGTTTTACATGGCATTTTAAGTTGATCTTTATTTTTGTTGTTATATGAAACTCCTAAATATCCTAAGAGTGATACAGAAGCACCTCTAGAAAATTGTGATACAATTGATGAATTTATATAAATTTTATTAGAGCATCTACACTGTGGTTAGAGGTGGTAAAAGTTCATTGTCACATTTATTGGTGATTTTTCGAGATAAACTAAATTTTATCTTATTTAAATATAAAAGGAGAGTTTTTGATAAATTCAATGTGTACAAATAAAGGTTGAGATATAAATTATCTCTCTATGAATTCTAGAAGGGCTATGCACCTGCTTTTAAATATTTAAAATTGTGGGGGTGCTTAGCTATATTCTTATTCCTATCTCATTGAGTGAAAATGAGCTATATAACTCTTGGCTATTTTTGCATAAATTGAAATAGTGAAGCATATATATTATTTTCATAAATGAAAGAAATAGTGTGCTAATGTGCAATGTTTTATGATATATTATTGAAGTTATTAATGTGACCGTTTTTGGAGAATGTGTACACACTAAATGATGCATGTGTGATTATTTTTTTATACGCCGATGAAACAAAAATGCTGATTTTTTTTTTGAGAATGTGTTTCCTTTGAAAATTGAACACAAGACCATTCAACCCTCTAGTGATAGTAATCCATTAAAAGAAAATTAATCTTTTAATGATGAAAATTTTGAATTATTCACAAAGTTTTTATTCATCAAATGGATATTAGAATTGCATTTTTAAATGGTGAACTAGAGGAAGAAGAAATTTATATGGTACAACCGGAAGGTCATGTGGTTAGTGGTCAGGAAAACAAAGTGTGTATACACTAAATGTAAAAATGGTGTGTGCATTATAATTTGCTTGTATGTGGATGATATGTTAATTTTTAGTGTGGAAGACTTGGGGGTAACAAAAATGATTTTGGGTATATATGAAAGTCACAAGGAAGGATATGATGTTATACTATCTCAAGAGCATTATGCTGATAGACTTCTAAAGAGGTTTGGATATTTTAATGTCACACCCGTGGGTATCCCTTATGAATTTCATATGCACTCAAAAAAAAAATGAGGTGATCGTGAGGCTCAATATGAGTATTCCCAAATTATTGGATGTTTATTATATTTTATAAATTTTACTAGGTCCGACATAGTTTGTGTTGTCGGAAGATTGAGCCGATATACTCATGACCCAAGTAGGGATCATTGAATTGCGTTAAGGCGATTATTGATATATTTGAGAGGTACCATTATTTATGGTATTTTTTATTGAGATTATCCGTTGTAATATATTGATACAACGATGATATGTTTTATTGAGAAATATCCATTGTTCTAGAGCGGTACAATGATATTATATGAAAATTATCCATTGTACTATAATGATACAATGATGGTATATATTTTATTGAGAATTATCCGATGTACTAGAGGGTCACATCGATGTTATATTTTATTGAGAATTATCCTTTGTATTGCCGGGATACAACGACGACATCTGAGTATACTCACATGAGATAAATTAAAATAGTGGATATCCATTCACCCTTAAAAGGGGTGCAATGATGTTTGAGAATGGAATTATTTCCATTAATTTTATGAAGTCAGAAGGAATTAGCTACTCCTTTGACAGAATCCCTAGGACGAAAAATGATAACCGAAACATCGAAGGAAATGGGACTAGTGTCACTTTGAAACGAATGGGGATGGGAACCCAACTTGTGTGATTGGAGATCCCATGAAGCAAGTTCAAATGGGTAATAACAAGTCTTCCATTTAGTTCTGCTAGCCTAACTAAAATTCCCCATTTCCATGATGTGAGATATATGCTAGAAACCGCATTCTTTGGGAGGGTGAGCTAAAAGCTCTTAATGATTATCATAGCCCTTAATTTTAGGGTGGTGTGCAAAAGCGGTACACACTTGATGATGTCACCTATATGAGTGTGAGGTGGGGCCGCCTCCATGAAGCATGACAAAACTTCTAGAGCACTCATAAACACCAAGCACGCGCATGGCCTTACGGCGCACAACGGCGTAATAACGAGAAATTGTGCGGGATGAGACACGACCGTTAAGACCCTGATTTACCAATAGTAGCTTGTTGGTTCAAGAAACTATACGTTTCACCAAAAGCTCGGTTTATTAAGACATAATCGTCTCGGTTTGGTTCATAGTCTACGAACACCAAACTTAAAGTCTCATTCCTTTAATCCAACAGAAATTTTCTAAACTATTTTCCAAAATGTAAAATTATTCATTTGAAATATGTGGGGGATTGTTGGAAAATAGTAGTATTTCAAATGAATAAAATGTTATGTTCTTTAATTATTTATCACACACTAATATATTAATAAATATTTATACATATTATACATAGTAGATTATAACTATAATGAAAATGGAGGAAGTTTTGAACGTTTCAAGCTAGGCTTGATCCTATTGTGATTATTAATTGAAATAAACATGCTTTAATGCACATTTTCCATTGAGCTCTAATAAAAAACCGTTACAAGCTATTGATTTTTTGATTAATATGCATTAATGAACCTTTTGTATTCTCCTTCATTTTAAAACCGTTGCAAGTTGCTAACTTTAATTATTATTAAAGTTATATTTACTCCCTAACGTTTCATTCTTCATTGGAGTTTTATGTATATATATATATACATGCTTGCATGGAGCTAGTAGGAGGGTGGAATGAGCTTTAGCTTCAAAATTCATTTGTTCTTGTTTTTAAAGATAAAGAAAATATTACTCTTCATATTTAGTAGCTAGCAAATAATATTTTCTGCCCTATTACTCTGCTGGATTAATATATTTATTCTACTCTCGTTGTTCTGTTACCGGCTTACGCCGAAGAGCTCGTTTTATCTTGGGGAAAGGTTTTCGCTAGTCGGAAATACTTTCTTGAGGACAGCGTTTACGCGACTCGAGCTATATTATTTTCTAACGCATTTTTTGCAGGTTTATCCGGCCAATTTCCTCCAACAATAATTTCATATATCTATTTATGAAATTTTGTTTGCTTTCTCCCCATCTCAAATAGATTAATTTGAGCAAATCATTCTACATAATTACAATAACATGTGATTTACTAAGCATTATTTGCTAATCCATAGCAATATTTAACTATGATTCAAATATAGTTAAAATCTATATCATGTTTGCCAATCATGCATTTTCTTAAAGTATATCACTTCCTTGAAATGAATGTTTTATACAACATTGAAGTTACATGAGTCATATTAACTTATCGATTAATATTTAAACAATCAAGTTTCTCATATAAATGTAATCATATTATGTACAAAAAAATGACCATATTTCTAATAGAGATGTGGCACGTGCCTGGAACCTCCAATGCATTTTTCTTAAAGCTTACAATTAACTCAGGCTACCATGAAGGAATTTTTATAATAATACAAATAGACATTAGAAAGGCAATGTAAATTTTAACGAACTGATAAAGATTTTCACCGTACATAGTCAATGCAATGAAGTGCTACATATTTGTGTTTTCAAATGCTTTCTTCTAAATACTCAATTTAGTCCATTCAATGTAACGTGCTTCAGGATCTTACTGATACACTTAGACTTTGGTTGCAAACACTATTCATAAGTGTTTTTGAATTTTTTTAAAGTGATTTTGGAAAAAGTGCTTATGGAGTATCAAAATTTACTCCAAAATATATGAACCAAGTACATGATCACACAAGGAACAATATACACATTAACATCTATATTAAGAGCAATAAGCAAATACGTAGTATAATTTATGAGGTAAAACTGGCCATTAATAATAAATTTAGTACACCCTCTTGCTTTTCTAACTATAAAATTTAATACTCCGTATAACATTCCAACATTAAACATTTACAACCAACATTTTTGTCTTAGATTATTTAGGACTTTCATGTAATTCAGAGTCCCTGTAACTTTCAGTGTTATATATATGGTCATCGATCTACCATGTGTATTATAAAAAAAAATTGATTTTGCTTAAATAATTTGACTTGTGCGAATTAAAGTGCGGCATGCAATGGACCTCTATGCATGTCTCTTCTAAGTCGCTATATATGTGCTCATGTGCATCGCTTTCAAAGACACATGCTAATACATTTCATTTAAATGCTATTATATGCTAATTAATTAAATTCAATTTATGTTATTAATTCAATAAATTAATCATCCGCTGTAACCGACATTTGTTAATAAATGCCACAAAATTAAAATCAAAAACAGTTTTTTATGAAAAAATAAACTTTCTACTTTATTGGTGTTATTCATTATTAAAATAGCATATAGAATCAAGTACTGCGTATAATATAGAGAGCCTCTATAAGCATAATAAACTACCAGAATACGTATGGTCAACATTATCAGCAGTGAATATTGCAGCAAAAAGTAATTAAGGAATAGCAAACAAATTATTATAAACATGAGGAGGCTGCTTCAATGGAATAGATAGATGCAATTAGCAAAAATGTTATATGATAGAATACTACGAAATATATATCAAAAATATTTTTTTTTTTACTCATATTGAGCATCGTACCCTTCATCATTAGTGAATTAACTATTGTATTTTAATTTATTCGCACTATAATAAGATGATAAGAATAAACGTGTAAGTAGTCTGATCAGATCAATGCATGATTATCATTTCATTGGTTAAGTTATAGGTTTAGCATCCAAGCTTTGTAGATTAAATCTGTTCTTTTCTTTTCAATTTAACGTGGAATGAAATTTCAGATCCAAAATTTTAGTTTCTTTTAATATTTTGATCTGAAAAATTAAACAAAACTAAGGAGGTCTACACTATATTAGGATTGAAGTACCCCAGTACCTGAAATTTTGAGAAGGTAGCTAGTGTTCTGAAATCTGAATAATATGATTCTGGTAGATCGTTGATGGCTCCACTCTAGTCGGCGATGGGTTGTACGTAGCATTAATGCGGCTAACTCCATGCGTCTTTCTCATGTAGCTAGTTCCAAAGTTTCATGCTTTGATACTTTCAAGGCAAAACTTTTGTTCCTTTGTTTTTATTGAAACTTTCATACGTAGTAATTGACAGCAAATTATCTTCATCATAACACAACTGACCTTTAATTTACACGGCCTAAACTATGTAAGTTGAAGTGCTATGCCAGATCGTCAGCGGCCCAGACAAAACAATGAGATCGTTTTCATAATCTTATTGTTCCCCGGCAGGCATGGATATCGACCTTCAATGTCGACAACAACTTCAACGGCGAAAACCAAAAAAAGGAAAGAATGGAAAGGAAAACAAAGTTAAGGTTAGAGCTCGTGCTGATAACGTGTGATAGTCTGAATCCAATCATCCTTCTCATTAACATGTACATGTATATATACAAGGGGAATCGGGGATAGGGTTACATATGGGATGGGCTGGACTCTAACAATACTAATGGGCTAGATATCATAATGGACATCCACATATTACATAACAATAACAATAATAATAATAATAATAATAATAATAATAATAATAATAATAATAATAATAATAATAATAATAATTAGGGGTGTGCACTAGCCGGTTTTAACCGAAAAACCGGACCGAACCGAACAAGAAAAACGGGAATCGGATCAAACCAGAATGATATCCGGTCCAGTTTGGTCCGGTCCGGTCCGGTTTTGAACCGATGTACACCCCTAATAATAATACGGAGTAATAATAATAATAATAATAATAATAATAATAATAATTAGGGGTGTGCACTATCCGGTTTTAACCGAAAAATTGGACCGAACCGAACAGGAAAAACGGGAACCGGATCAAACCAGAATGTTATCCGGTCCAGTTTGGTCCGGTCCGGTCCGGTTTTGAACCGGTGCACACCCCTAATAATAATAATAATAATAATAATAATAATAATAACAATAATAATAATAATAATAATAATAATAATTAGGGGTGTGCACTAGCCGGTTTAAACCGGAAAACCGAACCGGACTGGAAAAACCGGAACCGGATCAAACCGGAATGATATCCGGTCCGGTTCGGTACGGTCCGGTCCGTCTTTGAACCGGTGCACACCCCTAATAATAATAATAATAATAATGATAATAATAATTAGGGGTGTGCACTATCCGGTTAAAACCGGAAAACCGGATCGAACCGGACCGGAAAATCTGGAACCGGATCGAACCGGAATGATATCCGGTCCGGTTCGATACGGTCCGGTCCGATTTTGAACCGGTGCACACCCCTAATAATAATAATAATAATAATAATAATAATAATAATAATATTAATAATAATAATTAGGGGTGTGCACTAGCCGGTTTAAACCGGAATACCGGACCGAACCGGACCGGAAAAACCGGAACCGGATCAAACCGGAATGATATCTGGTCCGGTCCGGTCCGGTCCGGTTTTGAACCGGTGCACACCCCTAATAATAATAATAATAATAATAATAATAATAATAATAATAATAATAATAATAATAATAATTAGTGGTGTGCACTAGCCGGTTTAAAACGGAAACCCAGACCGAACCGAACGGAAAAACCGGAACCGAATCAAACCGGAATGATATCCGGTCCGGTTCGGTACTGTCCGGTCCGGTTTTGAACCGTTGCACACCCCTAATAATTATAATTATTATTATTATTATTATTATTATTATTATTATTATTATTATTATTATTATTATTATTATTATTATTATAATTAGGGATGTGCACTAGCCGGTTTAAACCGGAAAACCGGACCAAACTGGACCGGAAAAATTGGAACCGGATCAAACGGGAATGATATCCGGTCCGGTTCGGTACGGTCCGGTCCGATTTTGAACCGGTGCACACCCCTAATAATGATAATAATAATAATAATAATAGTAATAATAATAATAATAATAATAATAATTAGGGGTGTGCACTATCCGATTTAAACCGGAAAACCGGACCGAACCGGACCAGAAAAACTGGAACCAGGTCGAACCGGAATGATATCCGGTCCGGTTCTGTACGGTTCGGGTCGGTTTTGAACCGGTGCACACCCCTAATAATAATAATAATAATAATAATAATAAGAAAAATTGGTTGTAAATGGGACTAAACAAGTCCGGATATGCTCACATTGGAGTGCTTTTGTTCTTGTTCTTAAATAGGACCACATTTCCGTATTATTCCTATTTTACCCTTAGTTATTTGTCTCCTCCACTCAAGTTCCAAGACCCCTATTTTTTTCTCTTCGTTTTCTATTTGCTTCGCAGGTAAGTGTTGAACGACTCCCAGGCAACGGATGACAAAGTCATGGACGACGATGGGATGATGAATGGAAAGCAATCGGAAAATTCCATGAACGGCGGTGAGGTGTGTTGCACACAGGATGACTGTCAAAGTCTGACAGAACAGGCTCTTGGTTCATCTTTTCGTCGCAGGAATACCGGAATAGAGCTCAGAGGTCTGTGTGTTATTTGGTTGTTAACAAATTCCAAAGTTAATCCGAAAATGCCATCAAAATGACATTCTTACACTTCAAAAATTCCATATTTTGTTGTGAAAATGCCATTTGGATGGCATTCTGGATTAATGGTTGACATTTCGATAAAAATGTTGGCATAAGCAACGAGATATGTCAGATCTACATCGGCGGAGGTTAGATCTTTAACGGCGGAGGTCGGATCTAATATGGCGGCGACCAAATCTGCAAGGCCGGCAGCCAGGGGAGGCCAGATATGCTCAGATCTATGGCGGCGGCGGAAGAATCTGCATCGACAACGGCCAGATCCGCAGCGACAGTGACCAGATCTGTACCGGCGACCAGTTCGACAGTGGTGGCGGTGGCCGGCGGCTACCGGAGACCGGGGGCGGCATGGTGTTTGTCGGCTGCAGTAAGTTAGCTTGAGGGTATATTTGTCCAGATACAAATATTAACTCTTATTTGGGAAAATTTTAAACTTTAGTCCTATTTTAGCAATTAAAGATTTGTTTACTCCTATTTAGGTAAATACCTCTAATAATAATAATAAAATATGGTTTGGTCTGGTCTGGTCTGTTTTAGTCCGGTCTGGTCTATTTTGGTCTGGTCTGGTCGTGTCTGGTCGTGTCTGGTCTGGGACGAATTACGGTCCAAGTAAAAACAACCTCACAATCAGTTTTTTCAAAGTTACTCCCAACTTGTCAAAAAATGTCTCTTGGAAATATTTAACCACTTAGAAGTATTTCTGCATTATCATCCAAACACTTCAATATTTATTTTTTCTCGTTGAATGAGTAGAAACATTCTTAAGAAGTACACCCAAACACCTTACTGAAGAATGATGATGGTTCCCCTTTTTAAAAATGTGAAAATCTATACAATTCACAAGGGCGGCCGTGACGACGATGGCCGCAGGACCAAATAACTCCGGAAGGCCTCCAATCAAAAGTTAACTTTTATTTAGAATGTTTTGGACTGAAATTTGCTGGTGTAATATGATCTGTTAAGTCTAATTTAGTTTGAACTGATATCGTTTGATCTACAAATGTCCGATCTTTTTATAAATTTCAAAGTCTGTTTGGATCTAGTATGGTTAGGTGTGATCAAATATGATTTGTTTTTGACCTGAGGGCCCCCAACCCCGATCGGATATAAATTGGACTATAATCCCAATCTGACAGATAGAGAGTGAAGCTCTGTCCCGATACTTGCAGAGACCATTTTCATTTTTAGCATAGTAACCCCTTATCGCAGTTGCCGAGATTCGAACCCGGGACCTAGCCTTTCACTCCCTGGCTGTACTTCTTAAGAATGTTTCTACTCCCTTTATATTAAAAAGAAATGGAAGAAGAGATTTTCACGGCCATCGTTACTCTTTATATTAAAATAGAAAGAATATATTTTACTCCCTTTAAAATACTCTGATCAGTCATCACTCCGTCTGTCGGAAGTAACAAATAGAAGCAAACGAAAGATTCAAAGAGAACGCAGAAAATGAGGAGGAGTTGGAAGAAGAGATGGAGTTGGGGGGCATCGTTCTTAGTATATTTATTAAGAATCGTAGTGTGTGTAAGCTTGTGAAATCTAAGGTTGTTTGGTTTTATTTAGTTTGTCGAAGTTAATAATAGAGGCACAGGAATTTCGTTTTATTTTAAGTTTGTTGAACTTTCATTTACACTACTAAATTGCCAGTTTTATAAGAAATGGTATTTCATTGAAGAGATTTTTAGACTTTCTATTACAACATTATTTCACCACTGGCTAGTGTAGTGTGTGATAGAAACAGTTCAACTAGAGCATATAAAGAGACAATATCTGTATTAATTGAGAGATTGTAATATCTTATACTGTAATTGATGGATCAGGGGATTCCATTGGATTTGGTCCTGAAGGTACCATTCTTTTCTCCCCCTCTTTCACGATCCAATAAAGTTGGTGACTATTAGACACATCTGTCGAAGTCAATGATGTCATTGGTGGTCCAGTCGGGTTTGGATCGGATGGAACTTTCCCCTTTTCATTCTCCTTCATAACCCAATATGGTATCCTTAAACTGGCTGGTGGTTCCATCGGGTTTGGGCCGTTAGGCACTGATCTTTTCTCGTCTCTTGGAATCAATGATGATAGGGGAGGTTCAATCGGGTTTGGGCCGTTGGGGACTAATCTTTTCTCGTCTCTTGAAATCAATGATGATAGGGGAGGTTCCATCGGGTTTGGGCCATTAGGCACTGATCTTTTCTCGTCTCTTGAAATCAATGATGATAGGGGAGGTTCAATCGGGTTTGGGCCGTTGGGCACTAATCTTTTCTCGTCCCTTGAAATCAATGATGATAGGGGAGGTTCAATCGGGTTTGGGCCGTTGGGCACTAATCTTTTCTCGTCTCTTGAAATCAATGATGATAGGGGAGGTTCCATCGGGTTTGGGTCGTTAGGCACTGATCTTTTCTCGTCTCTTGAAATCAATGATGATAGGGGAGGTTCAATCGGGTTTGGGCCGTTGGGCACTAATCTTTTCTCGTCCCTTGAAATCAATAATGATAGGGGAGGTTCCATTGAGTTTGGGCCGTTGGGCACCATTCTTTTCATATCGGTTGGAGGCAATGGTGGGAGTGGTGGTTCCATTTTGTTCGGACCGGATGGAGCTTCCCTCTTCACATCATCTCGGCTCGCCCCCTCCTTGATTAGCCAATAGGGGTGGGGAATGGGATGACGGAAACTACTATGCATTGGATTTGGGTGATGATTTTGGATATAAGATTCTGATGCAATAGTTAGGAAGAGAAGTGAGAATATCAACATATGGAGTTGATATCCGAACGTTATGTTTAAGACCCAAGAAGGATACATCTCCATAGTGTTGTTTTGGATAAGTAAATGTGACTGGTGATAAACAATGGAGTAGTCTCCCCTATATATATACTCAGAGATTTAAATGTATGTGGTCTTGTTTTACTTTGAATTGTTTGATTTGAATGCACAAAATGTTATATATTAATGATAGTTCCTTATAAAAATGATTATGGTTTTCTATTGGTTTTCAGCAATACATTTGTTATTAAGTGAATATCATTTGTTACCTATTTTGATACATCGGAAAGGATCTGATCATCCGTTACTATGACTTGTAACTTATCTTTTTTTTATGACTTGTAACTGATCAATTGCATATAACTTGCATGATTTCATCAATAATACACGGAGTAATAATTTGTGTATAATCATGATAGAGAACCTTCATTTTTTTGAATTCGAATAGGCCGAGAAGAAATACGAATTCTTATGAGTCCTTTTTATTTTGATTCCCAAAAAAAACAATCATTTCCAAATTGATTATTCAATAAATAAAATAACCTTAATAAGAACAATAACATCATAGCTGCAAACTGCCCGCAATCGATTAGTATCAAGTTTATTATTTTCATTTAGATTTTTGGATAAATGAACTGATCATATCTATATTGGTTAATATATAAAGCAGGCATTTTCTTATTTATAATAATAACAATAACAATAGTACGTAGTATTGTTTAGTATAATAAAGGTATTCTTTTGATTTTGTTTGTTTTTATAAATAAATAAACAAATAAGATGATCATTTCATATTTGTACAAAAACTGTAACTACAACTAGTCGGTATCAAAATTATTCTTTCCGCTACAATTTACTTTTAAATAACCATTTCTATTTTAATCTCAATAAATAAAATTATATTTTCTTATTCGTAAACGTAATAAAAAAATTATTGCAGTAAAAGTAAATACATGTTTATTGATATTTGTAATTTAAGTGAAATTTGTGGATTCCGTTAAATAAGCATTAATATACTTATAGTGAGCATCAGATCTATAAATGAGTATTGAGAGTCTAATAATGAGCATCGCGATATCCACTTTATATCTCATAATTCACTTTCAATTTATAATTTTTAAAAACATCTACAATGAAAGCGTATAAATCTAATATGTGAATTTAAAGAAATATTATATTTTTGAAATATCCATGAATATGACATTTTAAAATGAGTATTACACCAATATCAAATGAACGTACATTAATTACGAAATGAATATCGAACAATTCAAAAAGCTCATTCAAATTTCTACTATGTTCAACTTTTTATTTGTGTATGCTCATATCTGTACAAACAAGCTACCAAACTCACCAAATCTGCGTCAGAAAGGAGAAAAGGAGCCAAATTCAGTGTTGACACCCCTTTCTTCGTCGTCAATCGCAAAATTCATCCATAGCCTCTGTTGAGAGTTCCATCATCGCAGTTCCGATATGGTGGTTGACGGGTTCCAGCTGAAGAGATCCAAGAGGTGAGTGACGAGCAAAGCGACGAGCAATGCGCAGTGGAGGAGAAGAGATACGACAATGCAAGCGAAACTACAAGGGACGATGAGTAGTTGTAGTCGCACACCTCTTCCCTTAACTAGAATCGTTTCCGCCCTTGCTCGTTTCGATAGCTAGAACCTGGAGTTCTGAAATCTCAAGGAATATGAGTTGTATCTCTGTGTGCAACTAAAGTTTCCTACCTCAATGGCGGGACTAATCAGGTAGATAGAATCGAAATCAATTTTGGAGGGTAATTTTTTGAAAAAATATATTCTAATTAATTCGAATTTCATAAAAGTTCAACTATTAACATTATTTTCAACCACAATCTGAACTGCAGAGAAAAGTTCAATGGATTTATAGAGTACTATTGTGTGTTTTATATAAATTCCAGTTGGACAAACATCACGACCTCGACAAGGTGCATTGGGGAGGCCCGTGAGGATTTCATTATTTGGGTTATGACATTCATCCCATGTGGTTAGACATTTCATACATCAATTAATATGTGTCACAAATTTTTTAATGTTAAAAGCCTAACCGTGAAGATGCTCTAATATTAAGGTTGTGATTTTTAGTGTCAAGACTATTCTTTCAATATTTTTTAGTAAAATGGTTATGTCTATATTGATTTGTTAATTAATAACCACAACCTTTTCCCTATTGATATTAATAATAAGTCATAGCAACAACTTGTTATTATAAAAGTTCTACTTTTTGTTTTGACTCCTTAAAAATGGAGTTAAATATCTAACTAGGAGTAAAAGATCGCAATATATATCGTTCAGTCGGTTGTACCGTGCGCATGGTATAACCAGACTTTTAGTTCGCAGATCGCAGTTCGCAGTTCGCTAGCTTCCATCACATATGTTCGCAGTTCGTTCGATCGCACTTCGCTCGCTGCTCGCACTTCGCTCACCCCCGTACACAAATGAGTGAAATGACGACTCGCCACTCGCAATCCTCCATCACGAACGCAGCACCACAAACTCCGGCTCGCCCAGAGACGTCGGCTCCCCGGGTGTATAGCGCTAGTTGCCTCTCTCCTTCTCTCTTTCTTTGCATTCTTTTCCTTTTTATTTTTTTCCTACACATATTTGGTTAGTTCGGACACTTGTTGGCCGTTAGGAGAAACCTTAGTTATACGTAGTTTTACGGTTAAGAGCACACACAAATGAGATTCTGAGTAATAATGCCACCGGCTGTACGGTCCAAGCCGTACAACCATAGTACGATTTACGGACTCGTAATAGGTAGTTTAAAATCACAAATAGGACTACATTGTTTTAAATTCCCTAGTAGGACTAATTATGTATGTGTGTATGGACAAATATACGGATATCCCTCTGCAGTTTTTTCGGCTAAAATAAACATTTAATAAAATTAATAATATAAAAAATAGAAAAAGAAAAAGTATAAATTTAAAAGTAAAATAAAAAAAAATAAAAAAAAATAAAAAGAAAAGAGAAAAATAAACCGTCGCCTCCGCCACCTCCCAGCACCACCAACCATGATCTCCGAAAAAATGCCAACATACATTAGTAATGCCACATCGATAGCAGTTTCAATGAAAATTTTGACATTATCAAAGAGTAATAATGTTATTTTCTTGGCATTTTCACCGATCGGAGGTGGTGGTGCTAGGAGACGATAGAGGCGGTGGGAAAGACATCCATATATTATTTTAATTTTTTAATTTTTTTCAATTTTTTGTTAAAACTTTTATTTATAAATATTTTATTAATTTTATATAATTTGATATAATTTTTGTTAAAATCAGATTATTATTTAAAAAGTTTAATCGGTTTTTAAACTAAAAATATTTTATGTGATTTAACCTTTTATCTCTTCCTATTTTTTGGTAAGTGAAACCTCTAACGGATACACATTAAATTATTTTAAAAAATTACTTTGTTGCCCTTTATTAACATACTTGTGGATTAGAGAGAGCAAGGACATTTTTAAAATGATTGTACTTCCACCATATAAGTATGGACCATCGATGTTAATCACCGTCCATTTTATGAGAGAAGAGGCCACGATTTGTTCTCACGTTCTCACATTAAGGGTTGTTCTTATTAGAACTCCTCCCTATATATATATATATATATATATATATATATATATATATATATATATATATATATATATATATATATATATATATATATATATATATATATATATGGATAAACTATACTTGATGAGGCACATGCTCACAACATTTCATCAAGAAATTCCATCGGGAACCGCCCCAAATGACGATGTTCGGACGGTGTTCAGACCAGGGGCTGCTGGACAGGAGAATTCCTATATATATATATATATAGCGGATCTTTTCTATTATATATGTGTGTATATGTATATATATATATATTTTGAAAAAGGAAATTTTATTGAAGTAAAAAGGAATACAATGCATGAAGGAAAAAAATTAAATAAAGGTACAAGAAAGGAAAGAAATAAAAGTATTAAAATAAAGGAAAAGCAAAGCTAAAACAAGAAAAAGCTAATCCTATGGGAAATATGTGGATTGCGACCTGGTTTTCATGTTGTGACGCCTTTTGTTCTTTTGAGATTTTCTGTAGAGTTTGAGCTGCGTGTTCAAGTTTTCAGTTGGCAAGCAATTTTCTGAGGTTATGAATTTCGCTTTGTGCCAGATCGCTGTATTGAATTTGGATTTTTTAATTTCTTCCAGGAACGAGATAGGAGGACGACGATCGATTTCCGTTGCATGTCTCAAAAACTCATATGTAAAGAAATAGTCATCTGAAAAATCAAAATTGTGAGATGCATCGGAGTAAGCTTGGATCAATGATAGCTCAGGTTGTTCCCGAGAAGAGTAGACATCGAAATTTTCAATATCTCTTGCTTGATAATTGAAAATCAGTTTTGAAATTGATACGGTGGACCTTTCGTTACTTCCCATTTTTTTTAAGCCTGATGTACATTGCAGACAGTTTCAGGACCATTGTCCGTAGAGCGTCTGAGGATATCAACCCATGTGATTTTAGTTTTGCCAGTCTTATCGGCTGGGAGATTGTCGGGTGGTGGGTTGATATTAGCTGATCGGAACGGAGGCACCGACGAGTTTTCCGGCCGTCGTCTTTGGCCGCCGTGGTCTTTAACAGGTAAGTTATTGCGCTCACTCTTGGGTCGTCGCTCAGAGATGAAGTTTGAAATTCCACTAAATTTCTCACAGAAATCAGACACCGGATCTGATTCAACCTCAGAATCTGAGGATTGGGCGTATGGGATTTCATCTTCTATTCGTAAACACCTGTAGCGATTAGCGCTCCCTGTTCCACTTTTGTTCTGCTGGGCCGCTGGGGTGCCGGGAGTCTCTGCGATGGATCTTTTGGGCTTCGTCTTCCCTTGTATTTGACCAAATGCCAACCGTCTTCAGTGTTTTGGATTGGGTGAGGTTGTAGCATCGGTCCCTTTTGAAGTTATTTCTAGCTTCAGGACGGGCAGGGTGATTCCAATAGTCGTGTGTTAGCTAGCTCTAGGGTGATACGCAGGAGTCCAGCTTCTGCGTACTGGTCGTTGCCTGGTGTGAAATTCAGAAGTCCAGTAATCAAAAGGGTAGCTAGTATTCAATAGTCTATTACTCTGATGGCCTGCGTACTTCCAGTTAGCTGGCTCAAAAGGGTTTGAGCTGGAGTGAAACTCAGGTGACCAAATCCTCCGATTTGGGTGTTGCCTGGAGTTGTTCCAATTTAAAGGCTCATAGTATTGATGGAAAGGGATACCTGTTCTGGACGACCTGTGCCTTGTGCGTCTACGGCTCAAAAGCCTGAACTGTTGGTGTTGATTCCCAGCGTTGAAATTCCAAAAGTTGTTTGCCGGGGAATATTCCGGTGTGAACTGTATATTTTCATTGTGAAAAAGCTTTTGCCTGTATTGAGGATGCCGGATTTTTTAGAGAGATGAGAGAAGCTCTCACATATATGAGAGAAGCTCTCCCATATATGACCGGATTTTTTTAGAGAGATGGAAGATGTGAGCTGTGACACTCATATCTTGCTATATATATATGGTGTATATACAGTAGATCTTTTCTATTATATATATATATATGATAAAAGGGGTTTTTGGATGGATTTTTTTGGTATTCCTTCGATTCGAATGTAATTTTCTTTTTTCTCGAGTAAGGTTTTGTCCGCTCGAGTTTATTGTAAACTTTTTTTCCTTCTAATAATATCTGGTAAATGTTTCCTGACATTTACTCCACTGATTTTGGTGGTTTGCCTTCCGGGGGATCTTTATATTATATATATACGGAGTATATTTATAATCATGGTCAATAATTTATCCTGATTCTTAAACTTGGCAGTTGGCAACCATGTTTTTGTAAAATCATAGACTTTTTAATGTTCCCTACCCTTATTAAACGGTCAATATGTAATCTCTGCATTGATTCAATTGAAATTAAGCACTGAGTTTATAAGTTAAATTTGAGACCGGGTTTTCGGATTTACAATTTGTAAGATTATAAGAAAATTGTAAGATTATTTTTTTTATTTTTTATGCTGGATTTACATTGGGGAGAAGTCAAATTTATGTCAATCTTTTCAATTACTTTTACTTGAAAGTTATAGATATGAAACTATTAGTGTAGCTTTGAGAGTTTAGAGATGGAGTCCAAATTTTGTTGAGTCATTTTGTTTTGATCTAAACCATGTAGACTTATGGTGTTAACTTGCATGTAGACATTATTAGATACTTCGATATGCTCTTAAGAGTATTATGTTGAGTCCATGTCATAACATCTTCACACGTGGATAACTACTAGAGGTTTTTATTTCAATATTACTAAAAATTAATGTTGGACAAAAAAGTGATCATTTTCTTTAATTTTCAAATATGTGACTAATGAACATTAAATTTACGAAATTACCCCAACTCAGACTCCAGTGACATTGGTCATAGTGACACAGGCCTCTGTCCACAGTGACGTCGTGACAGTGACGCCGCCACAGTGATGCCGCCACAGTGACGCCGCCACAGTGATGCCGCCACAGTGACACCCGATTTTTTCAGTGACATCCAACAACACCGCCGCCGCCGTCCAATGGCCGCCTCCACCGCACCGCTTTAAACCACCGCCACCGTTTTAAGTGATGTCAACAAACCATCAGCCCCCAACCCATATCTCTTGGCCACCACCCTCCATCTTCGGCCCCAAACCTAGTTTTTCCGTCGCCGCCTTCGCACAGATATAAAAACGGCGCCGCCTTCACACAGATCTGGAAACGCCGCCGCCTTCGCACAGATCAGGAAACACCACCGCATTTGCACAGATCTGGAAATGCTGCCCCTAAAAGGTCCCTTAATTTTTTGTGCCGCTTCTGCCAATTTCATTCCGATAACCCCTATGTGGGAAACGGTGATGGAGGCGACGAAGGCCATGGCGAGCGAGCGCGGTGGCGATAAGAGAAACGACGACGGAGAGATGAAGAGAAGGGAGAGCGAGCGCGGCGATTATTTTTGTCATAAAAAAGGCCATCACTATCGTTGGTAGCGGTTGATGCCATCCACCGATGCTTTCTCTGGAGGTGAAGATGTACATATCGAAGGGAGAAGATGGTCATTCAACACGGAAGAACTATGACTTTGAAAAGGGTATTTTAGCTCTTTCATTTAATTTTAGTCACATTTCCGTCCTAATTGGAAGTTGAACACGTTTTTGTCTATTATTTCAGCCACATTTTCTAACTACTATATGGATATAATCACAAAAAATGACATAACTCAATTGTGGAATAACTTTTGAATTCAAATAATGACCGTATCATCTCTTCACATTACTCACTTAGAGGCAGAATATTTGAATAATTTATATTTTAATATAAATTATGCAAGTATCATGCCTCTCAGTGAGTAATGCGGATAGATAACTGAGATATTTGAAGTCAAGATTACAAATCACACAACGTTATGAACATCCGTGAAGGAGAATTATAACAAAATTAAAGACTTCATTGGCTTTCAGTGTGGGAATAATTGAGATGCTTAACATACTAGAATTTGAGACCCGGCTTGATACGAGTCAGCCTTCTGGATCTCTTCTAAACGACTATGAAGGTCGACGAAGGAAGCTTGGCGATGAACTAAGACGAAGGAGCAGGCTTCTCGGCGGGTTTATTCGATTCTATCAATTGGTCAGAGAAGAAGGAAGAGGAGGTATATGATACTGCGATTTTTAGGCATCCTGTGCAGGAGTATTTAATTTGCTCATGGTCAATACGTATTAGATTTGATTTATTTTTTTATATATATAATAATTTTTCCTGAATGATTGATGATGCACATTTCAATTTCACCTAATGCACGTTACAGTTTCATATATTGCACATTGAATTTCACTTAAAGCAAATCTAACGATCCATATTCATTCTCATTTCTCTCCTAAGATCGTGTTCTTATTTGAACCAAAACCTATATATATATATAAGATCTCATGAGAAGTCCTAATTAGGCTGAAAAGTGAGAACTCATTGTAGCCGTCCGATTACCTCTTCTCAGTTGTCCGATTGATGGCATTACCTCTTTTCATTAATGGCATATTTGTAATTTTCGTAAACTATAAATCTTTTTGTTAAACAACATGTTTGGCTCTGTATCCGCCTCTCCCTTAAACAACGTCGAACTGCAATTCATCGATGAAGTTTATCATCTACAACCTGTACTTGTTCCAGCGCCGTACAAGAGGATAGAACAAGTTTTGGTCACGACGACTGCCCATCGAAGACATATCGAAGGTCTGAATCATCTTCTTTTTTCCTAATCTGAACTACTAAACTCTTCCCTCATGTGCTTGAATATATGTGTTGCGATTGAATTTTACTTGGGATTTGGTTTTGATTTTGTGAATTCTAAATTATGATATAATCTATGGAGATTGAATTATCTTTCAACAAACAGTTTTGCTCTTTACTTTTTTGCCATATTTTTTCATAACTCAATCGAAACTATATATTGTGCCCATCATGTGTTTGTTAGAATGTTTTGAACCCTGATGGAATTTGTTCCAGCCTAGAGTGTACTTTTATGAATAACGAATGAATCTCATTGACGACTTTTTTTATTAAAACTTTCTCTATATAGTTATAGTTTTGTCCTCTTAAATTTACATTTTTATTACTATTTAAACCTTCTAACCTTTAGACCAGAGTTTTCAATAAAAGTTATATATTTTGATTTAATAGTTATTGTTATTTGAGTAAAAGTTTTTTAGTTGGCAGAGAACCTCAAATTCCAATCACTATGTATAGTACTTTGAAAGATTGAATTGATGTAGGAAACCCAAAGAATTGATTTTGGAACTCAAACCATTGGCCTTGAAATAGAATAGTACTAGGGGTGCATTAGTTGTTTTGGATTTTTTTCTTTGCAGCAGTTTTGGAGCTTGTTTTTTAATTGAGTATTGCATGATATTGCATCAACACTCCTTTATGATCTGTTAGCTGAAGTTGTAATTATGTATAAATCATTTTTTGTTGACTGAATTTTCTTTGTCTTAATGTTTATTGCTTTTCAGTATAATGGATCAAGTTGATGATGTTGATGTTGTTGATGTGAACTCAACTGTGAACTTCACTCCATTCTTGAGCACTTGCTTTTCTTCTAAACAATGGATTCCAGCTTTCCTCCTGATTGTACACCTGTTGTTGGTATGACTTCCTCTTCCTTAGGAGATGCTAAGCTCTTTTACAATCAGTATGCTTCGATGTGTGGATTTGAAGTGCGGTTAGGAAGTGATAATAAACATTGAGATGGTACTGTTTTAAGGAAATATTTTCTATGCAACAAACAAAGTTTTAAAGAGGATAGTGACAATAACCAAAAGCATGTGCTTAAATCTGAAAAACAGAAATCTGGTAAAAGTGCACCTCGCCGAACTGTCCTAAAGAGAACAGGCTGTGGTGCTTGTATGAAAGTCCGTTTTTCTTCTTTTGGTTCTTATACAGTATACCAGTTTCATGAGCCACATACACATGAGTTTACTACTCCCAAGAGTCAAATGTTTCAAAAGCAAAACCGTAATATGACTGTGGTTCATAAGAAATTTATTTTTGAAATGTGAAGCTTAACAAGGGAGCAAGTTTGTCTTTTCATGTGATGAAAGAACATGTCGGTGAGTATGCAAACATTGGTGCTTCTTTAGTTGATTTTAAGAACTGTTATCGTGATTTGAAGACATATGTTAAATATGGAGATGCGCATATGTTTATTGAGTCTTTTAAGCAAAAGGTTGCTCATTCAAGTGGTTTCTTTTTTGATTATGTTGTTGATGAGACTCAGAGATTGACTAGAGTTTTTTGGGCAGATGCATTATGTAGGAAACATTATGCATTGTTTGGTGATATGGTTACTTTTGATTCCACGTTTTCTACGAATAAATATTCTATGGTTTTTTCACCTTTTACTGGGGTAGATAACCATCGTAAATGTATTACCTTTGGGTCTGCTTTGATTGCTAATGAGGATGATGATTCATATACATGGGTTTTTGAGACATTCTTGCGGTGTATGGGTGGTTGTCAGCCTATAAGTATCGTGACAGATCAAGACCCTGCTATGAAAATAGCTATACCCAGAGTTTTTGACAAGGCAAAACATAGGCTTTTCATGTGGCACATAATGAAAAAAGTCCGTGAAAAAGTAGGGTATAAACTTTGTGATGAAACTGATTTTCTTCTCCGTTTGAATGTTCTTGTGTGGAATCATGATCTAGAACCGGATGAATTTGTTATTGGTTAGTTGTCCTTTATGGCTGATTTTGGATTACAGAAACACGACTGGTTTGTGAATTAGTTTGATATTAGAGAAATGTGGATTCCTGCCTATTTCAAAGATGTATTTTTAGGTGGAATTTTAAGATCTACTCAAAGATGAGAGAATGAAAATAATTTTTTTGACCACTTCTTAAACATATTCCTATCTTTGGTTGAATTTGCATCTCACTTTCAAACTGCCATAGAGTCCCAACGTTATCACCATGACCAGTTGCATGCTAATTCCAAAAAATCATTTCCTCAATTGCTCACACCATTACCACTTGAGAAGCATGCTTCTGAACTTTACACCCTCACTGTTTTTTACTTGTTTCAAAGTGAGTGGAAAGCCGCGTGTTTTTCTTGTGGTATTCAACGCTTCACTACTGATGAATCGGGCTGTGATCATGTTTCTGTTGTTGATATTCTTCGTGAAAAAACATATGAGGTTACACATAACCCCGTTGATCATGATAGTTCTTGCTCTTGCAAGATGTTTCAGAGGGAAGGTTTATTGTGCCGTCATGTTCTATTCATTATAAAAGGTAAAGGTGTTCGGGAGCTGCCCAGTCAATATATACTGAATTGTTGGACAAAAAAGCTTTGGAAAAGCCTATATTTGACTGTTCTGGGAACATCTTGGATGGATGTGCTGCTCATTCTAAAAATAAATTGGTGGGTGATCTTTGGTCTTCTTTTTTTAGTTGTGTTTCTCTTGCTGAGAGTTTAAATGATGATCTGCAGAAGTTATTGGACATGGTTGAATCTTTCAAAGGCTTAATTCTTTCAAAACATACTTCCAATGATGTTGGAAAAGGTTCAAATGACATTGAAAGCCTCTTAGGTATCAGCTCTTCATCAGAATATAGTATTCATCCTCCCAAGATTTCTGTTAATAAAGGCAGAAAAAAAGAATTATTAGTGAGCGTGAAAAAGCCATACTTAAGAAGAGGTCAAGTAATGTGGATAAGAGTGATGCTTGTGCCACAAAGGATCAAGTCAAGAAGCCAAGAACATGCAAATCTTGTGGTGAAGTTGGTTTCCATGATAGTAGAAACTGCCCTAATAAAGAATGTGATACTCTTCAAGGTAATGCCATGTTTACTATTTTAATTGTTTTGTAACTTTTCAATGTTTAACTGCTATTTTTTTGAGTTGTTAATAAATTGGACTCGTCTCAACTTAATGCCTCTTGCTGTCTTTCCAAGTTCTGAACCGAAGTTTGAATAATTTTGTTGCTTTAGTTTTGCATTTTGCCGAATAATTAGTTTAGTTTGTGATGAAGTTGGTTTCCATTATTGTTAAAACTGTTTTAGACACTTCTTCAAGTTAATAACTTGCTAACTATTTTAATTTTTTCATAGTTTTACACTTTCTAACTGCCATTATTTTATTTTTTGCAGTTGTTGATAATCTGGACTCATCTCCACTTGCTGCATCTTGCTGTCTTGCTGGCTTCAGTTTCTGCATTTTGCCAAGTTGCTGATTTAACTTTTCATTTTATTGGCTTCGGTTTCTTTTAGTTGATATGATGTGATTCATAGTTGTAATGATACTTTCAGCATTTAACACAATGGCCTTTATCACATCTGAAATGTTTCACTCTTTTCTTCTTAGCTTCAGTTGTGTTTTCCTTGTCAATTTCTTGTTTTTAGTGTTGAGTGTTAACTTGTGTACATCACCGCCAAGCAACTTCTAGAATAACTTCATCCACTGTCATCTTTCTTTAGTACCTCAAACTTCTCTTTGATCTTCTCCAATAAAGATGAATTTATATACGTTTATAACTAATAGATCCAAGATAGTAACTTCTAAAACTAAATTAATAATTTTTAATTAACATTAGGTGACAACATCAAAATCAGTAGTTATATAATTTATGCTACACTAAGTAAATTTTACTATAAAGATTTTGCATTACCATTAAAAGTTATATTTTTAAGGTCAGGAGTTGTACTGATCCTACAAGCAAGTGCTTGTTAGGAGTTGCTCAATAGATCAAACTATTAGTTAATCATGCATGGTACTCACTAACCATCATTATATTTTAACACACAAAATCTAATTTAGAATGAAAACTGATGGGTTGAAGTGAATTTTAAGGGAGATAATTGCTAATACGTGATTTAAAAAATGATGTATTTTTAATAAAAGCAAAATACCAAGTGGCCAGCAAGCCAAACATCCTATAAATACGCATTTTGACAAAATCTTATAGATGCATTACTAAAGCAGATAAAACATGCCATCAATCATTTAAATGTTACTTGTATTACAAAATCATAAACATTTGAGAAAATCTTATCAGAGTATTTAACACATAATCTTGGACAATCATATCATATATTGAGAACTTATAGTGCATGCATTGTTCAATTAAGTACTAGAGTTGTATTACAATGCCCTTTTTCCTTCTTTTATTTCTTTCATTTTTATGAACTGCTCAATCTTCTTCTTTACTTCGTTCCACATTTCATTTTTTTGATACCTCGTAAGTAACGAACATATCTCTGCCCGATGAAACTTTCTATCTTCCACCTGTTAAAAATAATCTTATTAGTTCGTTATATATCCCAAACAAAATAAAAACAATTACCATCAAATATAATAAAAAGTTTTACTAACCTTGTTGAGAGTATACTTAAAGCTCACTCCCTCAAACAAGAACATTGTCATGAGCAAGTATACACTACAATCATTACTTTCTCTGTTGATTTTCCAATCAAAGTTCACATCTTCAAACTCATACTTTGCCATTTGTTTTACCTTTGGGTGCTTTTTCTTCTTCAAATAGATTGACATCTCTAAGCACTGTTTTGAAATAATTGTTGAAAACAATCATGTTTTTTAGTTCTATATCAATAATTATATCAATTAAAAAGAATATTTAACAACTTTTACCAGTATTCCAGCAAGATATTTAAGAATACTAACGTCTTCCTTTTTTCTGTAGTCCACCAACTGTGCTTTCTTTGACATTGTATTTATAAAAAGTGACGTATAGTGGTTGTTGTACAGAAATGGAATCACTATCTGCAAGTAGATCCATAGCACAACATAATTTCTATATATTTGTGACTTATTTTGAATATTTTTGTGAAATAATTACTTACAAAATTTGCTTCTGCAATGTCCCATTGTTGGTTACTCGAAGAAATCCATTCATCCCATGCTCTATGTAAGGCATTCCTTGATTCATTATCAAAACCCTCTTCCATTATCTTAGTCAATATGGCCTGCACAAAGATTTCATATCGTATTAATCCCTATTCAAACTTTTAAAAAAGTTGCTTTCATATTATTATTTAAAACACATATCTCATAACTTTTTGGTGCGGGAGAAGGATTTATCATAAAATAAAATATGAACTTGTTAAATCTTACTGAATGAGAAATCCCAAAGTAGAATCTTTTTCCCAATTCCTGATCCAATATCAGCTCTTCTTCATTCAGATAAAATGCCCAACAGTTAACAATTTCAGCAAGTATAAACTTTGTTGAACCCAAGCAGATCATATTCTCCTTTGTTATACAAAGTCTCCTGTTGAAACTCACAATCAATAATCTGGAAAACAAGAAATAAACATATTAACTTATTACATAATTTCAGTAACTAATTAATGATTATTTGTAACTTGTTATATATTATTCTAGGCTCTTTATAACTGTAAATTAGAACGAAGTATTTCTTATTAATTCTTACTCTTTTTCCATTTCAGCATCATAAAAGCAATAGTCCACAAGATGCTTATCATAATCTTTCATTGACTGCCAACGTACAGAACGCCTTTCCTTCATGAACTGTGATAGGAATGCATTGCGTTTTTTGTTTCTCCCTTCTATGTTCTTATCTACACATTGTTGTTCCCCTTGTTCATTCCCACCAGCATCTTCCCCGGTTACTGGTACAACACAAGGTTGTTCCCCTTGTTGATTCCCACCGGCATCTTCCTCGGTTACTGCTACAGTAGTATTCTCCATCTCATTTATTTTTGTCAGTGTTCTCTTCTTTTGTGTGATTTGCTTGATATCCATCAGCCAATCAACTACAACACCCACAATCTCAAACGTTTTAGGGTCATTAAAAATTTTGTCCCAGCTGCTTGTGGATTGGGAGCTTTGGTTTTGGCTAACTTGTTCTTCAAATTTCATGTCTTGTTTTGGAGACATATGAACCCGGAAAACGAGTTCCACATCCCTTTTCACCAACATGAGAGTTTTACTTTTCTCCTAAAGAAAGGAAAATAAATAGAAAATAATTCTTTAATTAATATTTTTTCTTGAAAAACAGATTACTTATTAATAATAATGGTTAACTTTTAAAGCATATATCAGAACTTCTAAATAAAGTTACTCACATCTTTTGCTTTTATGTTAATATCATCATCAGTGGGCATTCCTTCAGGGATATCATATCTGATGAACCTCGATCCCTATTCTTCCCTGTTGAATGTTTCAATTTGTTTTTGAAAACAATTGTTCTGTTTTGAGATCGGGTAGTCGTAATCAATTGGACCTCTACCGAAATCACCAGCTTTGATTTCATTATTATTTACCCTTGCTTTCACTTTCTCAGAATTCCAATTCTTGATCAAGGGCGGTGTTTTTGGAACTTCAACTCCTTTGAAAACTAACCTTTGAAAGTACAGAATTCGGACAAGCAACAAACATCCTCCCACAAATGCATTTTCAGGATTTCTTTTGAACCTTTGCACTGCACAATTTTTTCAGTACATAACCACACAAGTTTAAATGCTTGATCTAGCTGACATCTTCTAATGCAACCACCAATTGTAAAGAAGCTGTCCTATTAGGATGTTTTTACTTGGACTGTATTTTGCTGGTCTGGTCTGGTCTGGTCTGATCTGGTCTGGTCTGGTCTGGTCTGGTCTGGTTTCTGTATTTTTATAACTATCCAAGTCTGGTCTGGTCTGGTCTGGTCTGGTTTGGAAGGAATTACAGTCCAAGTAAAAACATCCTTAGAGGTTGGTGCCAATAAATGAGAAACAACAAATAATACAAATAACCTTTTAAATTCATCACCTCCTTCCTTCTGTTCTTTTATAACATCACTTATTTTTCTTAGATGTATAGTTCCTGCTCCAGTCACACCAAACTTTCTTCTCCAATTTTCCATTATCACCTGCCCAGTGGTTTTGTCAGTTGACTTTTTTGTATGTCTTACCCATTCTGCTTCAACAACATTACGTTCAACAACCCAAGGCAATACAAAGACATCATGAACATCAGCTTCAGTGACTACAAATTCCTTCCCAGGTCCAATAGAGAACATCAAACTTCCACTATCAAAACTCTTTAGTAACCAAGACAGCAATCTACTATTCATTTTGTTACTTATTCTGCAATTCAGAACACCTTCAAAACCAATGTCTTTTACATGTTTGATTTGGTTTTCAGACAGATCATCAAATATCTCTATCTAACAATGTGGCCTACAGGCTGCTTCTATATTTTTCTATTTCAGGTCTGTATTTAAATGAAATTACAAAATATTTCAGTTTTTGAAAAAATGTGATTTTATAATGTAAGAGGTCACAAAAATTTAAAATCTATACCTTTTGGCTTTGAACTTTTTGGAATGAGCTTTCATTTCTGGTACAACTTTTCTCTTTCTTGGTCGTGAAGTTGTACCAATATCACTCAAATCACGTTTACTTTCAGGAAGAGTCTTCTTTGTTGTCTCAAAATCACTATCCTCCTCACTATTCAACTCAGCTATATTTTCAGCTACATTAAGCAAATCAAACTTAAATAATTTTGATATACCCTCTTTATTACATGCATCTATAAAAAAAATTCAATCATAACAGAATATACCTTCTTCATCAATTGAACCTTCCTCATTTCTATCTTCAATGTTATGCTCATCTATAAAAAGAAAAAACAGAAATATTCAATCTTGTATATAAATAACTTGAACTTTTAAGAACTTAAATTTAACTTTTAATTACAAGTATTTATCCTATACACTTACCTATCCAGATCTTCTAAAATTACATATTAAAGGAATTATTATGCATACCTTGTTTTCATTTTGTAATAATTACTTTTAAATGATAACATAGTATGTAGCACCGTCCCCAAGCATGTTTACTTTTAGTAAATTATGTAATAAACTTTGAAGGATGATTTATGAATTTGCGTAATTGTAAATTTTATTATTTCTTTTACGTGAATAGTATATTGCATGTGGGGTCCACGCCCGGACCGGGGGGCCCGCCCGATAATTCCCGAACCACATATTATATTCATCTTGGTCTAGATGACACCTATATGGTGGTGGATATTTTATTTGGGCCATAAGAAAGGCATAGAGTTGACCGGTTGGTCAAACGGGGCCCAATTACCGGTATTGGTAATTTAGCAGATAACAGCCCGAAATGAGTTTCGGAGACTCCTAAATTAATGTTGGGGATTGTACATCTATTCTAAAGGCCCAAAATTGTTGGGAACGCGTGGTATATTTTATCCGGCCCGATAAAACAAAATATGACTAAATCAGTCCGAGAAATACAACTTTCGGGGCCAATTATACACACCGGGACATAATGGGATGACCTCCCACATGAGTGGGGGCCACCCCACGATTTTGTGTGATCTAATTGACATATTGGGAGCTGAGTGAGTCAAATAAACATGGGTTGTGCATGAAAGGATGGCTGGAGACAATCAACCACTCCTTTGGCCATACCTCTTCATTATTTTTGGCTTGGGTGAGGATAGATACCTCCCCCCTTCCATTTGACACCATCCACTCGGCCAAGGCAGAGAGAGAAGCTCTAGGGAAGTCTCCTCTCATAGTGCAAGCAGCAAGGAAGAGAATCCAAAGAGAAGAGGGTTGTTCTTGAGGTAAGAACTCAACGAACAATCTTGTAACTAGTTTTTTGTGTATGATTTTTGAGAAATCATATGGTGGATTAAACCATGAGTTCTACACGTTTAAAAGTGTAGAATATTGTTATAAAGTGGTGTTAATTAACTTAGAAGAGTTGGTGAATCGATAGGAGTCGAAATCGCCGGAAACCGCCACGTATAGGGAGCTGTTCGTAGTTGCAGACTACGAAAGCCGCCCGGCTTTCGTGAAAGCCGCCTGGCTTTGGCCCAGAAATCCAGCTTTTCACTTTCAATCGGCCTAGAACGGGGATTGATCGAGGGGCTTAACAAAGGCAACTATTGTAGCACATCACGAGGTGAGGATGGCTGACTATATTGCTTATAATTAGGGAGTTAATTTCATAAGAATGCCTAAAGTGATTAGATGGGATTTTCATGGATTATTAATGACTAATAATGCCTAAATGAAAATAATATGGAAATGAGTAAGTGAAGCATGATATACAAATTTAGAATAACTGCGTATGATTATGCGAAATGAATGGAACGGCATGTTAATGGAATTACTATGATGACATCGTGATAAAATATACTTTACTACATGTATGAAATTCATGAATGGATTAAAGTGATATTTTTGATATTGAGATCAAACTATACTTGGGTTGAGAAATCAATGGAAATGAAATGCAAATTGGGAAATAGGAACTTGGCATGTTCTAAGGTTATCCAATTAGTATCAAAATACTAGTCGGGAAATTAATATAAATAAATGATGAAACAAATCCTAAGAGGTAGGATTGTGAATAGATATGCCTTAAGTAGTCTCAAGAGATACTTAAGGATGAATGGTATGAACACTAAGGTGTGATAGGGGTAGGCCTAAAGGCCACCTACGGGAATTGATTCTAGGCATAGGACTTGCTTGAGAATTTGATTATGAGAATAATTAGAGTTTGACTCTAGGATGACATGGAGATGTAGTTGGGCCGAGCCCATGCCATGTAATATGATTTGCATGGAAACGTAGTTGGGCCGAGCCCTTGCCATGTATATGTGACCTCCGTGGAAACGTAGTTGGGCCGAGCCCTTGCCACGAAGTTATGGTTGGTATGGAAACGTAGTTGGGCCGAGCCCTTGCCATACAAATTTTGATATGATATATTGAGCTAGAGGATTGTATAGAGATGTAGTTGGGCCGAGCCCATGCTATACAATTGGGGCTCGATGGGACCCCACGGGGTTATCATGACTTGTGGTCACGGGGGAATGGAAAAGATGAATTCTAAATGAGTATGGGCCTACGGGCCGACTACTTGACTTTATGTAAAGTAAGTACAGTTAAAAGTAAAAAGGGTAACCGAGGGTTATGGCCTATAATATAATAGTACCCTAAGTTGAGGGTCTTGGAAATTAAAACGTTGATTATACTTAGTATAGTTGCTATTGTACTTGTCAAATATTTCCAAGTACTGACCTCCCCTTCACGGGGGAGGCCACCTCACAGTTTCAGGTAGGACTTGAAGGTTGCTACCGGTGCCCGTTGCTCGGGATATTCAGAGGAGAAGACGTGGTTCGTGCTTCTTCTGTTTTTCTGATTTCAAAACAATTATAATAATGCTCATGGATATTATTTTAAATAACTATTTGGGGCTTGCATGCCCATGGTTGCCAAAGTGTGGCTAAGACACTTATATTAAATGCTTTCGCTGTTTTAAATGAATGATTTACATTATGTTTGTTTATGGATGTACTATGTATGAATGATATTCATGACGCCTTGTATAGTATGGATGAGTTGGACTGCGGTTGACTATTCGTACTGTACGGCGAGTTGTTGACGTGTCCGGCTAGGTCCGGGGCGTGACAATTTAATTGGTATCAGAGCCTTAGTCCGTAAACATCATAATGAAGCTTCAAAATTTCTTTTTGAAAATGAATTTGAAAACCATGAGCATAAGGTTTTGTACTCATAGAACTTTTGGTACTTAAGTTGCAATGTCTCTAATTGTTAAGATGGTACCCTTAGCAATTGGTATGGCGGTGATTTGAGCCAAAGGATGTCTTTAAGTACCTATCCGTCAATTGACATTTGATACGAGTCTAATGACTCATTCTCAATTTCTTTCAGAAATGGAACGTACCGGGAAAGTAACTAGGAGAAACCCGACGGGCCGAGCACCGGGAGGATCCGTGCAAGGCAGTAGAGGGGATTCTAGGGTGTCCAGGGGACAGGGCCGTGGAGGCCAAGATCGGACCGTGAGTGACAGTTATGTGGAAACAGTCAATGAGAACGAGTCCTATGAGTCCGAGGAGGATTCGACGTATCGACCGGGAACTGAGCCGGTTGAGACCCCATATGGTGGGGAGTATGATGAGGACAGCGAGGGGAGCGACGATGACGACGCTCTAGAAAGGATGGAGGAACTACTCCGTCAATTTCAGCAAGATCACCAAAGGCGCCGGGCAAGGCGTGTTTTGGGAGGGGCTTCAAGAAGGGGAAGCCACGCGGGTTCTAGGGGACATGTGGAGTCCCGAGTGGATCGAGGTGTCGAGGTTCCGATAATAAGGATCTCGAAGTACCTCAAAGAATCAAGAGATTTGGGGTGTAAACCGTTCGATGGAACGGGAGATATATCCGTTGCGGCGGAGTGGATCAAGAGGTTCAATGAAGCGGCCCTTGATATGCAGCTGCCGCCAAACATGAAGATGAGAGTAGCAACGAGGTTGCTAGAAGGGATGGCGTCCACATGGTGGGACGGTGTCAAGGGGAAGTACGGTGAGGCCGTAACTTGGGAGAATTTCCGACAGGAATTCTTCAACCAATACTACTCCGACTTCGAGGTGAACTTGAAGAGGAGAGAATACACCAACTTGACCCAAGGAGGCAAGTATACCGTGAGGCAACTTGAGCACAAGTTCAGGGAGCTCGCGGAGTTCATACCGGAGTATGCTTGTGATGAGAACCGGATGGTGAATCACTTTTGGGATGCTTTGGATTTAGACGTGCGTGAGCGGGCAACACATTTGCCCAACATGAAGTTTAGTCAAGTGGTGGAGCAGGGCCTGAAAGGGGAGAAAGAATGGGAAGAGAGAAGACTGAAAAACGTCGAGGAAGCGAAGAAGAGGAAATGGGAGAACACCGGACCCCAAGGTTCTAGCAAGAAGGGGAACCACGGGGGAGGTGGGTCTTTCAGAATGCTCGCACCACCATCTAGGGGAAATCAAGGCCTAGGAGGGCAAGGCTCGAGGTCGCAAGGCTCGGGCATTAGCAGGTGCAACAACTGCAAGAGGAACCACGCGGGCAAGTGCCGCGATCCCCCTAGGTGCTACTAATGCGGGGAGACGGGGCACTTGAGATCAAACTACCCACAACTCGGGCGAGCCACGGGTGCAGGACCTAGCAGCGGAACTACGGCAACTAGGAACCGAGCAGGGAAACTTCACGCGAGCACGGCGCACGGAGGGTCAAGTACAAGCAACGCGCCATCCGTGAACCAAGGCAAGACCCAAGCTAGGGTCTATGCGATGACGGAGGCGGACGCACGTGCTAACCCGGACTCCGTTGCGGGTAAATTCTTAAACTCATGTTATTACCTCTATTATGCAATAGGAGTGTTTGAAATGTGCAAAATTTGTAACCCCGACGGTTTGGTCGGGATTGTAGGGGAAAGGGGAGGAAAAATCCCCGCCCTGGGCGAATGCCGCCCGGCATTTGACGAAAGCCGCCCGGCTTTCGTCTTGAATTTTTGGGAAAATGCTGCGGCGACGAATGCCGGCCGGTTTCCACCAAACGCCGCCCGGCTTTCGTCAACATTAATCAGGAAAAAATCCTCGCAGCCAAAAACCGGCCGGCTTTTGTAAAGACCGACCGGCTTTCATAAATGCCTGACCTGGGGGAATTTCTCGCAGCTGAAAGCCGCCCGGCTTTGGCGAAATCCGCCCGGCTTTCGTTGGGCCTGGGGATTTCTGCGCTGCTGAAACCCGGCCGGGTTTCGTAGAAACCGGCCGACTTTGAGACCATTTCCGGAATAAATTTGCGGCGACGAAAACCGGCCGGCTTTCATGAAAGCCGCCCGGCTTTCGTGATTTTCATATGAGAATTTCACTCGCAGACGAAAACCGACCGGCTTTCGTGAAAAGCGGCCGGCTTTCACCTGGGTTAGTCCCAGAACGGTTCTAAGGGTCAGAAACCGGGAATTTCGGACGTGTGTCGAACGGACCCCACCCGAACCACCACCAACATACTCTACGACTTAAGAAACAAGCCTATTAATTGGGTGGTGTGTCTTACATTACTTATGAATATAGGAACACTAAAGATAAATGGGAGAGACGCAAGGATCCTTATTGATACCGGGGCGCAACGATCATTTGTGAGTGAGGCGTTCGCCAGCGGATTCAACGGACCGCTTGTACCGATGCCTCAAACCCTATTGGTATCCACGCCTCTAGGGGATGATATCGAAAGAGATAGCCACTATCCATCGTGTGAGGTGGAGGTGGAGGGACAGAACTTGATGTGTGACTTCGTACCGCTGAGCATGATCGAATTCGACGCGATCCTTGGGATGGATTGGCTAGAGAAGCATCATGCTAGGGTTGATTGTTATACGAAGGTTCTTGAACTCGAAAACGGTGAAGGTTTGACCTTACGTTTCGAGGGAGATAGAGGCAAATCAAACAGTTGTATCATATCCGCCGTGAGAGCGAGGAATATGATGAGAAAAGGATGCCACGCATACCTAGCTTACGTGGTGGACAAAACCAAAGAAGAAGTAGGCATCAATGATGTGAGAATAGTGTGCAAGTATCCGGATGTCTTCCCAAAGGACTTGCCGGGGCTTCCACCCGATAGGGAGATTGAGTTCGTGATCGAGGTTGAACCCGGCACCAAACCAATCTCTATACCGCCATACAGAATGGCACCCGCTGAACTTAACGAATTGAAAACCCAATTGCAAGAACTATTGGATAACGGTTTCATAAGGCCGAGTCACTCTCCGTGGGGAGCACCGGTCCTTTTCGTGAAAAAGAAAGATGGAACACTTCGAATGTGCATTGACTATCGTCAACTGAACAAGGTCACAATCAAGAATAGGTATCCCTTGCCTAGGATTGATGACTTGTTTGATCAGCTCCGAGGAGCGACGGTGTTTTCAAAGATTGACTTGAGGTCGGGGTACCACCAACTGAAGATAAAGGAGGATGACATACCGAAGAGTGCATTCCGCACAAGGTATGGTCATTTCGAGTTCCTAGTTATGTCGTTCGGGCTAACCAACGCCCCAGCGGCATTTATGGACTTGATGAACCAAGTATTTCATAAATACTTGGACCAGTTTGTGATTGTGTTCATAGATGATATCTTGATTTACTCAAAGAGTGAAGAAGAGCATGAGGAACACTTGATACTGGTTCTTGAGACACTACGGGAGAAGCAACTCTATGCCAAGTTTTCCAAATGTGAGTTTTGGCTAAGGGAGATTGGTTTTCTCGGCCATGTGGTTTCAGGATCAGGGATTGCCGTAGATAACAAGAAGATTGAGGCCATTACTGAATGGGAGAGGCCAAAGAACGTCAAGGAAATTCGTAGCTTCCTTGGATTGGCAGGGTACTACCAAACATTTGTGGAGAAGTTCTCAGTTTTGGCATCGCCATTGACAAAGCTCACTCGAAGGGGGCCAAGTTTGTATGGGGTGACCGTTGTGAGAAAGGATTCCTTGAACTGAAGAAGAGGTTGACCGAAGCACCGGTACTCGCACTACCCAAACAGGGTGTGGGGTACGATGTCTACAGCGACGCAAGCATCCAAGGGCTTGGATGTGTCTTGATGCAGAATGGGAGGGTGATTGCCTATGCTTCACGACAGTTGAAGAAGCATGAGGTAAATTATCTCACTCATGACTTAGAGCTGGGGGCGGTGGTGTTCGCATTGAAGATTTGGAGACATTATCTCTACGGGGAAACATGTTATATATACACCGACCACAAAAGCCTGAAGTACGTGTTTACTCAAAAAGAGTTAAACATGAGACAGAGACGGTGGATGGAGTTGATAAAAGATTACCATCTAGTTATCGAGTACCACCCCGGTAAAGCCAACGTGGTAGCGGATGCCTTGAGCCGAAAGAATTCATCTGGGGCATTATTGACTAGCTTGAGGGCATTGAGAGCCCAATTGGAGGTATCTAGCGATGGTGCCTTGTTAGCAAGATTCGAGGTAAGACCTACATTACTTGATGAAATCAAGAAGGGTCAAGAAACCGACGAAGAACTTATGAAGATCCGTGAACGCATGCTAGCGGGACCGGTTGAGGATTTCAGGGAGAGAGACGATGGTCTCTTATTATTTCGTGACCGAGTATGTGTACCGTTGGATGATGAGCTCCGAAAGTCCATCTTAGAGGAGGCTCATTCATCAGCATATGCCATGCATCCGGGAGGCACGAAGATGTACCGTGACTTGAAGGAAAGTTACTGGTGGTCGGGTATGAAGAGGGAAATAGCCGAGTACATCAGTAGGTGTCTTACTTGTCAGCAAGTTAAGGCGGAACATCAGCATCCAGCTGGGTTGTTACAGCCATTATCCATTCCTGAATGGAAATGGGAACACGTGACTATGGATTTCGTGGTAGGGCTGCCACGGACGATTAAGAACTATGACGCCATATGGGTTGTGATTGATAGGCTCACGAAGAGTGCACACTTTTTACCTATCAACACCACCTATGCACTGGAAAGGTTAGCCAAGTTATATGTGGATGAGATCGTGAGGCTGCATGGGGTTCCTATAACCATTGTATCCGATAGAGATCCGCGATTCACATCACGATTTTGGCCGAAGTTCCAAGAATTCATGGGGACAAAACTGAAATTCAGTACAGCTTTTCACCCGCAAACGGATGGACAATCCGAGCGGGTTATACAGATATTAGAGGATATGCTGAGAGCTTGTGCATTGGAGTTCCAAGGGAGTTGGGACAACCATTTGGCACTTGTGGAGTTTGCCTATAACAACAGTTATCATGCGAGTATAGGCATGCCTCCGTACGAGGCATTGTATGGGAGGAGATGTCGTACACCTTTGTGTTGGGACGAGGTTGGCATGGCCAAACTCGAGAGCACGGAGTTGGTGGAAATCACCAAGTCAAAGGTAAAGATGATTCGTGACAGACTCAAGGCGGCACAAGATAGACAGAAGAGCTATGCCGATAAGCGCCGAAGAGCCTTAGAGTTTAAGGTTGGAGATGAGGTATTTTTGAAAGTTTCACCTTGGAAGGGAATCATCCGATTTCAGAGCCGAGGGAAACTTAACCCACGCTACATAGGGCCATTTGTGATTCTTGAGAGAATTGGGGTCGTGGCATACCGATTACAGTTGACTCCAGAATCGGAGAAGATACATAACGTATTCCACGTGTCTATGCTTAAGAAGTATATACCGGATCCATCTCATGTACTAGAGAAACCACCCGTGGAAATACGGGAGGACCTGAACTACGCCGTGCAATCGGTAAAGATACTTGATAGGCAAGTAAAGAAGCTAAGGAGAAAGAAAGTTCCAATGGTTAAAATCCTTTGGAAGAGTGACCGAGTTGAAGAAGAAACTTGGGAGACTGAAGCCTCGATGAAGGAACAGTATGCATTTCTGTTTGAATAATCGATTGTGAATTTCGGGGACGAAATTCCCGTTAAGGGGGGTGAACTTGTAGCACCGTCCCCAAGCATATTTACTTTTAGTAAATTATGTAATAAACCTTGAAGGATGATTTATGAATTTGCGTAATTGTAAATTTTATTATTTCTTTTACGTGAATAGTATATTGCATGTGGGGTCCACGCCCGGACCGGTGGGCCCGCTCGATAATTCCCGAACCACATATTATATTCATCTTGGTCTAGATGACACCTATATGGTGGTGGATATTTTATTTGGGCCATAAGAAAGGCATAGAGTTGACCGGTTGGTCAAACGGGGCCCAATTACCGGTATTGGTAATTTAGCGGATAACAGCCCGAAATGAGTTTCGGAGACTCCTAAATTAATGTTGGGGATTGTACATCTATTCTAAAGGCCCAAAATTGTTGGGAACGCGTGGTATATTTTATCCGACCCGATAAAACAAAATATGACTAAAGCAGTCCGAGAAATACAACTTTCGGGACCAATTATACACACCGGGACATAATGGGATGACCTCCCACATGAGTGGAGGCCACCCCACGATTTTGTGTGATCTAATTGACATATTGGGAGCTGAGTGAGTCAAATAAACATGGGTTGTGCATGAAAGGATGACTGGAGACAATCAACCACTCCCTTGGCCATACCTCTTCATTATTTTTGGCTTGGGTGAGGATAGATACCTCCCCCCTTCCATTTGACACCATCCACTCGGCCAAGGCAGAGAGAGAAGCTCTAGGGAAGTCTCCTCTCATAGTGCATGCAGCAAGGAAGAGAATCCAAAGAGAAGAGGGTTGTTCTTGAGGTAAGAACTCAACAAACAATCTTGTAACTAGTTTTTTGTGTATGATTTTTGAGAAATCATATGGTGGATTAAACCATGAGTTCTACACGTTTAAAAGTGTAGAATATTGTTATAAAGTGGTGTTTATTAACTTAGAAGAGTTGGTGAATCGATAGGAGTCGAAATCGCCGGAAACTACCACGTATAGGGAGCTGTTCGTAGTTGCAGACTACGAAAGCCGCCCGGCTTTCGTGAAAGCCGCCCGGCTTTGGCCCAGAAATCCAGCTTTTCACTTTCAATCGGCCTAGAACGGGGATTGATCGAGGGGCTTAACAAAGGCAACTATTGTAGCACATCACGAGGTGAGGATGGCTGACTATATTGCTTATAATTAGGGAGTTAATTTCATAAGAATGCCTAAAGTGATTAGATGGGATTTTCATGGATTATTAATGACTAATAATGCCTAAATGAAAATAATATGGAAATGAGTAAGTGAAGCATGATATACAAATTTAGAATAATTGCGTATGATTATGCGAAATGAATGGAACGGCATGTTAATGGAATTACTATGATGACATCGTGATAAAATATACTTTACTACATGTATGAAATTCATGAATGGATTAAAGTGATATATTTGATATTGAGATCAAACTATACTTGGGTTGAGAAATCAATGGAAATGAAATGCAAATTAGGAAATAGGAACTTGGCATGTTCTAAGGTTATCCAATTAGTATCAAAATACTAATCGGGAAATTAATATAAATAAATGATGAAACAAATCCTAAGAGGTAGGATTGTGAATAGATATGCCTTAAGTAGTCTCAAGAGATACTTAAGGATGAATGGTATGAACACTAAGGTGTGATAGGGGTAGGCATAAAGGCCACCTACGGGAATTGATTCTAGGCATAGGACTTGCTTGAGAATTTGATTATGAGAATAATTAGAGTTTGACTCTAGGATGACATGGAGATGTAGTTGGGCCGAGCCCATGCCATGTAATATGATTAGCATGGAAACGTAGTTGGGCCGAGCCCTTGCCATACAAATTTTGATATGATATATTGAGCTAGAGGATTGTATAGAGATGTAGTTGGGCTGAGCCCATGCTATACAATTGGGGCTCGATGGGACCCCACGGGGTTATCGTGACTTGCGGTCACGGGGGAATGGAAAAGATGAATTCTAAATGAATATGGTCCTACGGGCCGACTACTTGACTTTATGTAAAGTAAGTACAGTTAAAAGTAAAAAGGGTAACCGAGGGTTATGGCCTATAATATAATAGTACCCTAAGTTGAGGGTCTTGAAAATTAAAACGTTGATTATACTTAGTATAGTTGCTATTGTACTTGTCAAATATTTCCAAGTACTGACCTCCCCTTCACGGGGGAGGCCACCTCACAGTTTCAGGTAGGACTTGAAGGTTGCTACCGGTGCCCGTTGCTCGGGATATTCAGAGGAGAAGACGTGGTTCGTGCTTCTTCTGTTTTTCTGATTTCAAAACAATTATAATAATGCTCATGGATATTATTTTAAATAACTATTTGGGGCTTGCATGTCCATGGTTGCCAAAGTGTGGCTAAGACACTTATATTAAATGCTTCCGCTGTTTTAAATGAATGATTTACATTATGTTTGTTTATGGATGTACTATGTATGAATGATATTCATGACGCCTTGTATAGTATGGATGAGTTGGACTGCGGTTGACTATTCGTACTGTACGGCGGGTTGTTGACGTGTCCGGCTAGGTCCGGGGCGTGACATAGTATACCTTCTTCATTACTTGAAGCTTCCACATTTTCCTCAAAATTGTTCTGCTCATCTTTAAAAAGTCAAAAAAGAAATATTCAAACTTCTATCTAAATATTTACAGACAAATTATTTTTAAAATAGAATATAAGATACCTTCTTCTTCATTCCTTGAAGCCTCCTCATTTCCTTCAACATTGTTATTCTCGTCTATAAAATCCAAAACACAAACATTTAAACTTTTATATAAATAACTTGAACTTTTAATTAAATAATTGTAACTTTGAATTAGAAGAATCAATTCTATATTGTCACTATAAAATTGTTTTTGCAATATTAAGTGTTCATCTAGAACTTTTATCCTTCAAACTTTTATATAAATTACTTGAACTATAAATAAAATAATTCTAACTTTTAATTACATGTTCATTCCATACTCTTCACTTCCCACAGTTTTGGTAATTCAATATTCAGGGATATATAGTGCATAACATGTTTTCATTTTCTGTCCTTAATTATATATTATTTATACACATATTATTTCTAAAGCACAACACAAGAAACCTTAAAACTTTTATATGAAAAACTTGAAATATTAATAAAATAATTCTAACTTTTAATTAGAAGTGTTCATTCCATACTCTTCACTACCCACAGTTTTTGTAATTCAATATTAAGGGATATATTGTGCATAATCTGTTTTCATTTTCTGTCCTTAATTATATATTATTTATACACATATTATTTCTAAAGTACAACACAAGATACCTGCTTGGTTCAATTCAACATCCACATTAGTCTCTCCAATGTTATGCTCCTCTATAAAAAGTCAAAACAAAAATCTTCAAACTTTTATATGAATAACTTTAACTATTATTAAAATAATTCTAACTTTTAATTACCCGTGTTCATTCTATACACTTCACCAGCAACAGTTTTTGTAACTCATTATTAAGGGATATATTGTGCATAACCTGTTTTCATATTCTATCCTTAATTATATATTATTTATACACATATTATTTCTAAAGTACAACACAAGATACCTGCTTGGTTCAATTCAACATCCACAGTAGCCTCTCCAATGTTATGCTCCTCTATAAAAAGCCAAAACAGAAACCTTCAAACTGTTATATGAATAACTTTAACTATTAATAAAGTAATTCTAACTTTTAATTAGCAGTGTTCATTCTATACACTTCACTAGCAACATTTTTTGTAATTCATTATTAAGGGATATATTGTGCATAACATGTTTTCATTTTCTGTCCTTAATTATATATTATTTATACACATATTATTTCTAAAGTACAACACAAGAATACAAGATACCTGCTTGGTTCAATTCAACATCCACATTAGTCTCTCCAATGTTATGCTCCTCTATAAAAAGCTAAAATAGAAACCTTCAAACTTTTATATGAATAACTTTAACTATTAATAAAATAATTCTATTTTTTAATTAGCAGTGTTCATTTTATACACTTCACTAGCAACAGTTTTTGTAACTCATTATTAAGGGTTATATTGTGCATAACCTGTTTTCATTTTCTGTCGTTAATTATATATTATTTATACACATTATTTCTAAAGTGCAACACAAGATACCTGCTTGGTTCAATTCAACATCCACGGTAGCTTCTCCAATGTTATGCTCCGCTATAAAAAGCCAAAACAGAAACCTTCAAACTTTTATATGAATAACTTTAACTATTAATAAAGTAATTCTAACTTTTAATTAGCACTGTTCATTCTATACACTTCACTAGCAACAGTTTTTGTAATTTATTATTAAGGGATATATTGTGCATAATATGTTTTCATTTTCTATCCTTAATTATATATTATTTATACACATATTATTTCTAAAGTACAACACAAGATACCTGCTTTGTGCAATTCAACATCCACATTAGCCTCTCCAATGTTATGCTCCTCTATAAAAAGCCAAAACAGAAACTTTCAAACTTTTATATGAATAAATTTAACTATTAATAAAATAATTCTAACTTTTAATTAGGAGTGTTTATTCTATACACTTCACTAGCAATATTTTTTGTAATTCATTATTAAGTGATATATTGTGCATAACATGTTTTCATTTTCTGTCCTCAACTATATATTATTTATACACATATTATTTCTAAAGTACAACACAAGATACCTGCTTCGTGCAATTCCATCCACATTAGCCTCTGCAATGTTATGCTCCTCTATAAAAAGCCAAAACAGAAACCTTCAAACTTTTATATGAATAACATTAATTATTAATAGAATAATTCTAACTTTTAATTAGAAATGTTCATTCCATACTCTTCACTACCCACAGTTTTTGTAATTCAATAATAAGTGTTCATTCTATATTGTTCATTAATACTTGTATATAAATAATTTCATCTCTTAATATTATAATTCTAACTTTTAATTAGATGTAATCATTCAACACATTTTACTATCCGCAGTTTTAGTAATCTCATATTAAGTCAAGTAAGATACCTTGTTCATTTCTTGTAGCTTTCTCATTGCCATCTTTATTTTTCTGTTTCTCTCTTTGTCCCTAGTCTTGTTCTACCAAACTTTTGCTTCAGCAAGCTTCTGTAATGCAACATCTTCACATTCTTCCTCAATGAACTCCAACTTTTTATTAGTTTTTCTCCTTGGAAGTTTGATTCGCCCCATTTTAGGAACCTTAACCAATTAACAAATAAGTTTTATTTGTAAAATCAACAAATTATTCAAATACTTGCTGTACTACTAAATAGAAAATTAAATCCGAAGGTTTTTTCTATAATAGACTTCAACAAATCTATATGAAAATCTATAAGTTAACCTAAATTTGCTACTTCGAATGCACGAAAATGTACATGTTAACCTAAATCTGCATTTACAAATTGAACAAAAGAAGTTTATGAAATGAGTCGATGTTTATAGAATTCACAGAAATTACCTTTGAAGATAGAATTAAAAGTTCATAGATGTGTGAATCTGCGATTCTAGATGATTGAAGTTCGGACCAACCTGAAAATACTTCGCCGAGTCCGATCGATTGAAGTTTGTGGACAACTCTGACACAACTTCAGCGGAGTGCGGTCGATTCAAGTTTGCTGAAGTTTGGAGAGTCCTAGCACTACTTCGGCGGAGTCCGGTTGATTCAATTTCTTCGAACTACCATTGAATGTATTCGAAGCGATTGCGAGAGAGATTGAGTGTTGCGGGAGAGATTGAATGTTTTCTGAAGTTGCTCAGTCTCGGTTAGTGAGCGGTTGCATGGTTGCAGAGAAATTTTTCGCGGTTTCCAAAACTTTTTTATGCGGCTGCTTTTGTTTTAATTTTAAATTGAACCGTAGGATTACATTCAATCTAAAGATCAGGGGGGCTTCTCACTTTTCAGCCTTAGAAGGCTTCCCACCAGATTTATTCCCTATATATATATATATATATATATATATATATATATATATATATATATATATATATATATATATATATATATATATATATATATATATATATATAATATAATGGTCATTATGTAATCTCTGCATTTATTCAATTGAAATTAAGCACTGATTTTATAATTTAAATTTGTGACTGGGGTTTGGGATTTACAATTTGTAAAATTATAAGAAAATTGTAAGATTTTTATTTTTATTTTTTACACTGGATTTACATTGGGGAGAAGTCAAATTTATGTCAATCTTTTCAATTACTTTTACTTGAAAGTTATAGATGTGAAACTATTAGTGTAGCTTTGAGAGTTTAGAGATGGAGTCCAAATTTTGTTGAGTCATTTTGTTTTGATCTAAACCATATAGACTTATGGTGTTAACTTGCATGTAGACATTGTTAGATATTTCGATATGCTCATAAAAGTATTTTGTTGAGTCCATGTCATAAAATTATAGGATGAAAAAAAAGGATTACAGAATGTGTAGGCAAACAACTTGCATGATCCAGGTATATTCAATCCCACATGGATGCTCAAATGCAAGACATTATTAGTCCACAAGTAAAAGCAACCCTTCATCTTGGATCGGAAACATATTCCCTTGCGGTGAACAAGGGAATGGTATCCGAGCAACTGGTCTCAATGAAAGAACAAAGCCTGAGTATCGTCAAGGACTATATCACAAAGCATAATGTTCCAATTGATGTCCCTGACGAAACGGAAGAAAATACTTATGAAGATGAAGAAAATGATTCCACTGAGAAGAGACAAAGAACTGTTCTATTGAACACCGAATGTGTCATTAAAAAATGAAACATGATATGGTATTGCTAATGTGTAGCATTGTCCTCAATTTGGTTTGAGTTTTGATTGACACCTCTTTTCCGTATCATCTTCTGTTTCTCATTGTCTATCAAATACAGATTTAGAGACAATCGCTTTCTATTACATATGTGAAGATATATATATATATATAACATATATATATAACATATATATATATATATATATATGTTATATATATATATGTTATATATATGGGGGATATAGGGCAGGGTTCTAGTGAGAACTCTCTTAAAATGAGAACCCGTGAGAACCCCAAGGAACAGGTGGTATTTTTGGCTGAAATTTTTTGTGTATGTTCCTCATCAAGTCTAATTCATCAAGTCTATATATATAACATATATATATATATATATATATATATATATGTTATATATATATGGGGGATATAGGGGAGGGTTCTAGTGAGAACTCTCTTAAAATGAGAACCCGTGAGAACCCCAAGGAACAGGTGGTATTTTTGGCTGAAATTTTTTGTGTATGTTCCTCATCAAGTCTAATTCATCAAGTGTATATATATATATATATATATATATATATATATATATATATATATATATATATATATATATATGTAATCATGGTCAATAATTTATGCCGATTCTTAAACTTGGCAACCATGTTTTTGTAAAATCATAGACTTTTTAATGTTCTGTGCCCTTATTAAACGGTCAATATGTAATCTCTACATTGATTCAATTGAAATTATGCACTGAGTTTATAAGTTAAATTTGAGACTGGGTTTTGGGATTTACAATTTGTAAGATTACAAGATAATTGTAAGATTATTTTTTTTTTATTTTTTTACACTGGATTTACAATGGGGAGAAGTCAAATTTATGTCAATCTTTTCAATTACTTTTACTTGAAAGTTATAGATGTGAAACTATTAGTGTAGCTTTGAGAGTTTAGAGAAGGAGTCCAAATTTTGTTGAGTCATTTTGTTTTGATCTAAACCATGTAGACTTATGGTGTTAACTTGCATGTAGACATTGTTAGATACTTCGATATGCTCATAAGAGTATTGTGTTGAGTCCATGTCATTAAATTATAGGATGAAAAAAAAAAGATTACAGAATGTGTAGGCAAATAGCTTGCATGATCCAGGTATATTCAGTCTCACATGGATGCTCAAATGCAAGACGTTATCAGTCTACAAGTAAAAGCAACCCTTCATCTTGGATCGGAAACATATTCCCTTGCGGTGAACAAGGGAATGATATCCGAGCAACAAGTCTCAATGAAAGAACAGAGCCCGAGTATCATGAAGGACTATGTCACAAAGCATAATGTTCCAAATGATGTCGCTGACGAAACGGAAGAAAATTCTTCTGAAGATGAAGAAAATGATTCCACTGAGAAGAGACACGGAACTGTTCTAGATTGGTGTATGTATCTTGTGAACACCGAATGTGTCATTAAAAAATGAAACATGATATGGTATTGCCAATGTGTAGCACTGTCCTGCATTTGGTTTGAGTTTTGGTTGACACCTCTTTTTCGTATCATCTTCTGTTTCTCTTTGTCTATCAAATACAGATTTAGAGACAATCGCTTTCTATTACGTATGTGAATCGAGTTCAATGACTTGAAAGATTTGAATTGCAGTTAGAGGGCTCTAAGTTGTGTGCGAGCTGTTTTGGTTAGAGGTTGTCAATTTGCAAATCTTTGTCTTCTAATAAAAGTTCTTTGTCAAACCTTTCTGCTATGGATGGACTCGGGTCGGGTGGCCCGACCGGAACCGGCCCGGGACTGGCACTGTTACGGCCCGGCCCGACCCGGTGGCTCGGTTAGTGACCGGTCCGGGTAAGCCCGGCCCGTAGGTTTTCCGGTCCGGGCTCGGGTCACCAAAAACAAGGCCTGACCTGGTTGGGCCCGGGTCTGGTTCGGGCCAAAACTATTTTTTTCAATTTTTTTTAAATTCCCGGGTTGGGCTGGGTATTTTGGGCCATTTGGGGTGGTTTGGGGGGTTGGGGGTGGGAGGGGGGTTAATTAGGAAGAGGAAAAAAAAATTGATAATGGGCCCGGCCCGTCCCGGACCCGGTGGTTACCCGGGCCGGTCTCGGGTCCACCACTTCTGAACCGCCAGCCCGCCCGGACCTAGGCCCGACCCGGACCCGGCCCGGACCAGAGTCCATCCCTACTCTGTGCATTCACCAAATCTATTCATCTCTTATACTATGTATTTGGCAGTGTATTGTGATGTCTCATTCAATATTGTGATGTTTGGATGTCTCATTCAATACTTCATCTGGATGTATACAATCCATGTAAATTTACTTTTATGTGGTGTTTGAATGTATACAAGAACACATTCTGCCTTTATAGAAATAGTCAAATGGGGAAGAGCGGTAGACCTGGTCCGGGACTCCTGGTTTGGACCGGTCGATTTTGACAAGAACTAGATCGATTTTTCAATTTGGCACCGGAAGCTTGTCCAAATCAGTTGCAAATGTTTTTTGTTTGGGGAAATTTGACTTTGTATTGTGTTTTGGGCGATGGCCTTCATAGTTCATACCCCATTTTTCAAAATCATTAATGTGTGCACCATCAGCCAAAAATTGTGAAGGAATGGATGGAATAAAATGCTTTAACACAAAATGGGGTGCAAAAGCAAATTCTCCCTTTTTGTTTTTGAAAAAATAGGCTAGGAAACTTGACCGAAGCCAGAATGCTATACCAGTTAAGTGACTTGGAGCTAACTGGGTCAACCCCTAATATAGACATCCCATCAGATACACACAATTTTTAGGGCACAACCTGGTCACAACAACAAATGAATAAAATGTCCTAAAGCTGTCTGAAATGTAATGAAAAGTTACAGTACACGTTTTTAACATGATAGGACTTCACGTCGATGCCAATCCCAAAATCTTTTGAGATTAAGGCTGAGATGTTGTTGTTGTAAGACTTCATGTTGATGAATTAAGAGATCCTTTTATACTGCGAAGGACACCCCACATGGAAGTTGAAATGATGAATAGAATTACTCCAGTCACAATGGCATACTTGAGCCCGACGTTCACCAGCAAATTTACCAAGAGGCCAGCCAGCACTACACCAACAAAGTTTGCTGAAACAGCTGACCAGAATGGCATTTCCAGGACTGATGCGATAATCGCTCCGGTCCAAGCTCCAGTTCCCGGGAATGGTACAGCCACAAAGAGCATTAACCCGAGCCATTGAAATTCCACTACAGGACCAGCCTTTTTCTTCGCCCAATCAAAGAACATCTCCAGAAATTGGGTTGCTGACTCATTCTTACCTGCCAGGAAGGTTGCCAACCTCTTCAAGTAAAGCACAATGAAGGGCACTGGAACCATGTTCCTACAATCACAAAAACAATAAATTAACTTAACATGTGTCAAGCCGAAATCATATTCTGAACGGATATCTAATCTAGACAATACTAGATAGTGTTGCTCAAGAACCAATACAAAACAACAACAATATTACCCTAGTGCCACAAAGGCTCCCATTTATGGTGGGGTAAGGGTGGGTCGAATGTAAGCAACCTTATCCATGTACTTAAAGCACGCAGAAACTGTTTCCGGATGACCCATGATCAAGAACCAATAATGATCAATAATCCTGCTACTTTGACATGCATATAAAATGTAACAATGCAAAGGTGAAAAAATCAAAACCGTGCACGAATTGTCGAATTTCACAAGTAAAAATTCTTACATTTTTAAAGTACTGGTTTCACACTTTCAACTAAGGGTGTTCATAACTTTGGTTTAGTTGAATTTTTGGTTTATTTCAGCCACTTTTGGCATATTAGGGTAAGTTTTGGTCAGTTTTAAAGAATAATCCGTAACCTACAGAAGTACAGAACTTCCTATGGTTTGGTCGGTTTTGACGGTTTTAGTTGGTTCAGTTTCGGTGAGCTAGTTGGTAGGGTTTAATTTGTCTCCTTTTTTGTTCTGCCCCTGTTTGAAGTGTGCATATTTGACACCAACCCAGACATTTTCAATGTTAGAGTCTTAAAACTGGTGTTTATAAGCTGCTATAATAGTGCGCATAATACTTACTAAGGGCATGTAAACTGGATGGAAACTTGGGGTGGTAGTTTGGTATATAATGTTCTGGTCTGATTCCATATGTGACTGGCATAATTCCAAAAGGTAATGGAGCCATGCTAGTTATACACCAACCCTAGTTTTATCCATGTTGGTGAGACACAATGGCGTGCCTGTAAGATCAAATTCTAGGGTTGGCATACACTACAAGTAGCATTGCTCATGGCATTTATTTGCTCATGGCAGTCATTTTCATTTTCATTTACCCCAGTGCCGCAAAGGCTCCCACCTACGGTAGGGTAAGGCGTGGTCCCACCTACAGTAGGGTAAGGTGTGATCAGATGTACTAAATCTTACCCATGCACTAAAGCAGGGAGAGATTTCCGAATGACTCACGGTGAAAATCGCATCCAAAATTGCATTGGATGTAGGATTAGGGAGTAGAGGTCACTAACCCTAGAACAGACAACACAGTAAGGGAAAAAGGCTTCAACTGCAACCAGTAACCCACAGGAATAGCCCCACGAAGCTCAAGGACAGGCAACGTAGCCAAGGCAAACACCACAGCCTCATCCGCCCAGCCCAGCCGTCTCAAAGCAGTAGCCACCTTCAAACCAATGCCCGACGTTCTGATAGAATCCGCCGCCGCCGCCTTAGCATCCTCAGAAACCGCAAAGAGCGCAACAGAGACAGAAGCCCAGAACAGCACCCAGAATAGGAACTTCGCCGGCTTCTCCACATTCACTGAGAACCCCTCTTTTTCAATTGTTTGAAAAACATCGTCCGTACAGGTTCTTGGAATCGAAAATCTTGGGAACTCTGAGTTCTTGGAATGAGCTAGATAAGCAGATTCTTGAAATTTCGTGACACATTTGGACTTCAGTTGTAAGTGTCCTTTGTTGAACAAATAAAAGCTCGTTTTGGAAGATGGTAATTTGGATTGATGGGCGCTTCCATGGAGGATGCTCAAGCGTGCCGGCGAGTGTAAGAAAGAAGTGGCCATTTATTCAAATTGTCAAAATGATCAAGGAGCCGTATGGGAAATGCATTTTGGGCAATGTTTTGTTCGGATGGGTAGTTGAGCTTGTTTGTAATACGGAGTACCAAATTCGAAGTAACGAAATCGGCTGGTTTTATTGATTTAAGAAAAAATATTAAAATATATTTTATTAATAAAATAAAGAACAATTAATGAGCATTTATTGTATCAGTTTTCTTTTGTAACACTAGTTCCTTAGCCTATAAATACGACTTGTAACCTTCCTAAAGGGGGATCGAAAAGATTGATCAATAACACTGTCTCACGCTGCCAAATTTCCATCTGCTCCTGTAGATTTAGCTCTCGTAGTTGGATTAAACTTCATTATTTGGTGCTCTCGTTGAGAGCTCGATCTACGACGAACCATGGTTGGATCCCATAGCCACAATCATGTGGGTAGCAATTTGGGCGGTAATCGTTTCAAACAGGTGTTGATCGAGGGCGAAGGTTCTCGGTCGCGCCGGAGTGACTTCCGAAGGCGCAACGACAACGCGGCAGGACAGGAGGATCTGATGAATCATCTCCAAGGGGTTGGAAATTCCAGACGGACAGCAACACGGCCGCCGCAGTTTTGGACGCCAGGCACAGGGAATCGTATCACTAATGTTGACCCAGCCCGGGCCTTGGAGACGTTCCAAAGGGCAGTGGAGACCCTGACCACTGCCTTTCAGGGAATCATCCCTAATGAGGGCGCGAGTGGACGGCGCGTCAGATGGCTGTCCGGGGAGACAGACCCCGGATCTCCTCTTTGTCAAGGGGAGGAGTGATGGCCAGACCCAGCGACACCGGGTTCACGTTGCGACGAAACAGAGAGGCAGAGCGAGATTTCATGGAAAGGCAAACGGAATGGATGGGCCCCAGGGTTTCCCCCTGGGCAGCACCCCCCTGGGACTGGGCATCCGAGTCGGAATCCACATCGACAACATCTTCAGAAGACTTAACAACATCTTTTCCTTTTTTCCGGGGCCCGGAGATAGGCCAGAGTGCCAGCCTCTTCCCAACCCCCTTATCACTGGGGAGCTGAGGGTCAACGGCCAGCATATTCAAAGGCCCCAACACTATCCTTGGGGGCGGATCCCCCTGACTTCTTCGGGGCGGCCCCAACACTTCCCCGGGTCTGGATCTTTCTGGCAGGGACTAAGGAACTAGGGGTAACACCAGCCTTCGCAGCAAGCCATTCCAACCGGGAGGTCATCTTCTCACCCGCTGCAACAAACACAAATCAAATGACAAAGGGGGTATCCAGAAAGCAAAAATTCAAAAAAGACACCAACTCAGACAAAGTCGGCCTGACGAAAAGGTAAGCACAACCACCCGGTCCTCACCCACGTAATGGCCCATCAGAAATGGTGCACCATCGGCGATCAGCTTGGCAGCCTCCGCATTGCCCTCTGACAGAAAAGGCATGGCCCATTTTCGAATCATTTCCCCCCACCTATTCTCAAATTGCAGCCTCCCATCCACGGGGGTGACCTATACCCACTTCTGCCTCCAACCCTTGAAGGAGTCGGGATAAGATTTGGCCTCGAATAAATGATGGCCTGCCCGTTGAGAAATCGAGAGGTACCCTGGGGACTCGGAACCACCAGGCCGAACAGAATGAAAGAAATGGAGGAAGAGATCGATTGCGGGGTGAATACCTAAATGCAGGCATCGGGTAAGGAACCCGGCTATGAACATGTGGGTAGTTGGGGAAAATTGACCCGGAATCACGCCGTAATAGCCCATAACACTCAAATGGGCATTGTGGAGAGGAAATCGAAGGCCTACTTGCAAACTAGTCAGGTGCACCCTAAAATGAAGAGGGAAAGGGGGTTCTACAATGTTCTGCCCGGGGGTGGGGCGGGAGCAAACGACACTAGGGCTCACAAGGGCCACCGCCTCACGCATTTCAGCGTCGAATAAAGCGACGACCGGGACCTGCCAGGCGTAGTCGCAAGAAAGGAAGAAATGGGTCTCCCTCCCATCCTGGTCCACCGAGATACGGGGCCGATTGGAGATGGCCCCTGCCTCAGGAAATACATGATGCAGGGGGACGGAACTCGAAGAAGACATCAGGGAAACTAACCTGATGAAGTTTTGAAGACGAGGAAAAGGGTTTCGCGGCCTAAGCTCCCAACCAAGACGACGAATGCTAAAGCGGAAGGAAGATTGCGAAAGAGCGTAATGAGGGACAATAAGCGTTTAAATACCCCAGAAATTAGGGCTTGAAAACCGCTTGGGAACCGCAATGAGGACACTTGAGTGCTGGAAATGGTAAGTCGGCTTGGGAACTGTACCGGGTTGCAGGCCTATGTCAAGTCGGGCGCATTTAATGCAAGCGGCGCTACAATTCTCCCAAAAGATATCAAATTTGAAATTATACACTCCAATTTACTCTCCTAAAAACCAGTATCGCTGATTTTAGAGAGTAGGGGGCTCGTGATGGTGCCATGGACACCGACCATGGCCCAATTACACAATCCAGCCCATAACGGGATGCAGACCACTAGCAGAGTTGGCCCTCAAATGGGATTAATGTTAGATAGCCACTGGGCCTGACTAGGGATCAAGCCCACGAGAGGAACCCACAGCCAGGCCAAGCTTGAAAGCAAGCCTCGAGCCTGGGCGGAGTTCTAGTGAGGCTGGGATATTCCTAGGGCTGACGTGGCACACTATCATTAGAACGGCAGCTGGCAGGAGTTAACGGCAGGAATGTGGGAATAAAGGAACAATCATTGCACAACGGCCAAGACGTTACAAGAGTCCTATTCGAATTAATGCGCAATTAATGAGCAGTTATTGCATTAGTTTCCTTTTGTAACACTAGTTCCTTAGCCTATAAATACGACTTGTAACCCTCCTAAAGGGGGATCAAAAAGATTGATCAATAAAACACTGCCTCACGCTGCCAAATTTCCATCTACTCCTATAGATTTAGCTCTCGTAGTTGGTTTAAACTCCATCTTGCACGGTACACGTGTAGCATGAGAAATAGCCATATAACTATTAGCAAATAAATTATCCCTCCCCTTATTTGAACGAGTTTATACAATTTTAGTAAGTTTTTCTTCACAATGTCAAGAAGACCGTCTAGATGTTAACATTTTGGTTGACATTACATTGAAAAACTTACCAAAACTGTATATAATCATTCAAATAAGGAGAGAGCTAATTTATTTGATCGATTACATTATGATATGAAAATGTTCTTTGTTAATAATATTATCATGAAAGTATAAATTATTAAATTTTGCATAAATATATTAGTTAAAATAGTTAGTCAAAATTTATCATCTTTGATTAAAAATGTCAAAGGTAGCTAACTAAAATGGGATGAAGGTAGTATGATAATCTGAATTTTATAGTGATGTGTGTGTAATGTCTGTGCATATATATATGTGTGTGTGTGTGGGGGGGGGGGGGGGGGGGGGATGGTTCAAATAAAAAGAGGTCTTAAAGTGCAAAGTGCAAAGTTTGCACTTTTTCATGTTTCGCTTGCACTTTTTCTTGCTTTCGTTGCACTTTTTTGCGGTAGCTCAAAAAAATTGGTTTATTTACAAAACTGCCACCGTCATTTTGGCTGAATTTGGCCAAAATCAAAATGGCCAAAAAGTTCAACGCAAACAACAAAGAGTGCAAGCGAAACATGAAAAAGTAAAGACTTTGCGCTTTGCATGGGAAGAACACTTTTCATTAGAACTCTTCCCTATGTGTGTGTGTGTGTGTGTGTGTGTGTGTGTGTGTGTGTGTGTATATATAGGGGGTGGTTCAAATACAAAGAGGTCTTCCCATGCAAAGTGAGAATTAATCTCGTGCATTCATTTTCAGAACTAATGGCTCAAAATGAGCCAAAAGTGAACTAAATTTGATAAAAAACACGGTGGCAATTTCGTAATTAAAACGAAGTTTTTTTGCCATCGCGAAAAAGTGCAACAGAAACACGCAAAAGTGCAACGCGGTGAAGAAAAAGTGCAATCGTTCGCACTTTGCACGGGAGAACCTCTATTTATTTGATCTCTTCCCTATATATATATATATATATATATATATATATATATATATATATATAGAGAGAGAGAGAGAGAGAGAGAGAGAGAGAAAGTTCATTTGGGACCCTTCCCAGTAGAAACTTTTGATGTAATCTTTTAAGCATGTTCTTTATCAAATCTAGTTTATGACCACGAAATTTCAGCTTAAAATTCAATCGGGGAGATAGTTAAATAAATTATTTACGAACGTTGCACTTTATATACATATAAACCACACATTGTTTTTCAATTCCACATTTGACTTATTTCCCGATTAAACTTTTAGCTGAAATGTAGTGGGCATAAATTAGAATTGATGAACATGCTCAATAAACCCTTCTTAATTTACATACTGCAAACTCATCTTGGTCACCTGATGAGTTAATTAAAAGGCAATAAAAAAGCGGTGTCATTTTTGTATTGAAAATCAACTTTTTAGGATACAACTCTTTGATGTTAATATGCAACTGTTATTTTATATCTAAATAATACGCAATACTTTGAACCTCAATATGCAATACAAATAACATAAAGATGGATTGTACAAACATTTGCACAATAAGCATAGTTTGTACCGGATCCTCCCAATGTGTGTGTGTGAAGAAAAATGAATATATGTCCAAAGCATATTAATCAAAATTGAGCTTAATTCTTGTTTTGTTCAATATATATAACTTTATATGTATAAAAAGATTGAAATTCAAAATGATATTTTATTTGTTTTTACTACTTATTAGATTCCATATATAATAACATGTTTATAAGAGTGGTTCTAAAGTTTGATGAACTTTTTACTCACAAAAAATAGAGTATTTAACTTTCGCCGTTGCCTAGGTTCCCTTTTTTGCGCATAGACTTGCGCCTTTTCACACTTTTGATGGTCGATTATTTAGATGATAACTTTTTCTATGCCCTTCTACTATGTGAGGCCTTCTCCCGCCGCCTCACGCCTAAAATCGCCTAGATCCCGCCTTTTAGAACACTGGGTGTACGGTTAGGCATGGTTAGGTGTGATCAAAGATGATTTGTTTCGCAACTTTAGACCATCCACGCCTTTAGTTTTTGTTGGGTGTGTTTCGGAAAATAAAGGAAATTAATTAAAATAAATTAATTAAATAAAAAGACTAGAGAAAAATAAGAAAGGAGATGAAGCAGAATTAGTCAAAGCTCGTGTTACGCACGATGTCCTTAAAACGTATTTGTTGCCTCCCACGATGCTAGGAGCGTTGCAACAATCGTTTCCCAGGATACGATGACTACGAACTAATGTTTCAGCACACAAACAAGAGTTCCAACGAACGAGAACCAAGTATGAACACAGAAGGAATTTGCAGAGTAGCTGTAGGTGTTTTTAGCTCAAGAAAATCGTGAGGAATGTATTGTGCGTTGTGTATTGTCCCTATGACCTGAACGTTGGACATCAATGACCAGTCCGTTGGGCATTGAATCGTCCATAAATTGTCCATTTAACGCAGCATTAAAAGAGAAGAACGTTGGGCATTTATTGTTGTAACGGACCAGAAGACCTCGAGGGTCTCTGTTGCGAACAGAAGGCTTCGAGCGTCTCTGTTGCGAACAGAAGGTCTCGAGCGGCTCCGTTGCGAGCAGAAGGCCTCGAGGGTCTCTGTTGCGGATAGAACTCGAGCATCTCTGTTCCGGACAGAACTCGACCCCTTCTGTCGACATTCGTGTCCGCAGGTCGCCCGCGCACACGACTCGCGGTTTTTCTTCTCCGTTTCGGGATTTGATCGGCACCCCCCCTGCGCGTAAGAGAGAGCTTTTACCTTTAGGAATCTTAACTCTTTAAAAGAGGTTTCCCGTTATAAGGGGGTGAAAATCCCTTGAGTTTTCCGATGTGGGATAAAACACACTAGAAACTCATCATTTTCCCACTTTTTCCATTTCAACGAGTGAACTTCGAGAATCAATTTCTCATTCACCCGTTATCCGTTTTGAGCGTACCATATATCGAATTGTAGCCCTTAACAAGGACAATCCGAAACCACTTTAACTCGACCCAAATCGGAAGTGGACCCCACTCAAATAATTGCCCCAAAATGACCATTTAGTGCAAATTTAACACATTTTCCAACAATCCCCCACATGAATGAAAATTGATTTTCGAGACTTAAAAAGACTAGAAGATAGGAGGACACGTTGTGTTCACCGGATGATCCTTGCATACGGAGAGGTAGGTTTTATCCTTTGAACCTTCCGTTGTAAAGACACATTTATTTACTGGCTGTCTAGTAGACTCGATGTCCTTGAACTATACTGCCGTCATGTAAACATTGACTAATCTTTACACAAGAACCTTCCAACTTTGTTCCGTTCTCATGGGTGTGCCCATTTTGGCCATGGGTTACCGTCCTGGTTCTGCAAGAGTTTCTAAAGAACTGAGCCTATACAGTTCTCCTTTGAAGCAGCCCTCTTCTCTCTCACATAGGTGATTCTTTCACGAGTATCCCACATACTCTTCCAATGTTATCGAGTAGATCAACATTTAAGAATCATTAAAGCAAACATTTTTGCTAACCTCGTGCGGGAGTCACTGTTTTAACGATGAGTGGGTAGGAGTCTGGGACCCCCACAGTGACCATCCTTCGCTCTATAATTTAGTTGTCCCTTTTGAACCTAGGACCAACTAGGTTGGGTATCCACTATAGAACTTTTCAATTCACGGGCTTTAGTCCCATTCCTCGTGACAACTTCTCCAACAATTCTCTATCCAATGCCTTGGTTAGCGGATCCGCTATGTTATCATTTGACTTCATGTAGTCAACCGTGATAACACCCGTTGTGAGGAGTTGTTTAATGGTGTTATGTCTACGACGAACGTGTCTAGACTTACCATTGTACATATTGCTGTGTACCCTTCCAATTGCCGCTTGACAATCGCAATGTATGCATATTGGAGGGACAGGCTTTTCCCAACTTGGAATATCCTCGAGAAAATGGCGTAGCCATTCAGCCTCTTCAGTGCACTTATCCAAGGCTATTAGATCAGACTCCATCGTGGATCTAGCTATTAACGTTTGTTTTGAGGATTTCCATGACACGGCTGCACCTCCCAAAGTATAAACATATCCACTTGTGGACTTAGAGTCCTTTATGTCGGATATCCAACTAGCGTCGCTATACCCTTCAAGTACAGCTGGATATCTTCCATAGTGCAGTCCCAGGTTTTGGGTTTTATGTAAATACCTCAAAACCCTTACTATTGCCTTCCAGTGTTCATCACCGGGGTTGCTAGTATATCTACTTAGCTTACTAACCACAAAGGCAATATCAGGTCTGGTACAACTCATTAGATACATCAAGCTTCCAATAATCCTAGCGTATTCTACTTGAGAAATACACTCTCCACGATTTTTGGTAAGTTGTACGTTTTTATTTAATGGAGTCCTTGCCTCTTGATAATCATCCTTATTAAATTTCGTAAGGATTTTATCAACGTAATGGGAATGGCTTAGCGTAAGACCGTCAGGTCCTCTAATTATTTTAATCCCAAGAATTAAATCGGCCAGCCCCATATCCTTCATGTCAAATTTAGAATTTAACATGCTTTTGGTAGAATTAATCATTAGATTATTGCTACCCATGATGAGTATATCATCCACGTATAAACATAAAATGACATAGCTGTCTACCGTGCTCTTCACATAGACGCATTTGTCACTTTCGTTTATTTTAAAACCATTAATTAACATTGCATGATTGAACTTTTCGTGCCACTGTTTAGGGGCTTGTTTCAATCCATACAATGATTTAATTAATTTACACACTTTCCTTTCTTGGCCAGGAACACGAAAGCCTTCGGGCTGTTCCATATAGATTTCTTCGTCTATATCGCCATTTAGAAAAGCGGTTTTTACGTCCATTTGATGAACTTCCAATTTCCGCAATGCGGCAATTGCTAGTATCATCCTAATTGAATTTATTCTCGTCACAGGAGAATACGTATCAAAGTAATCATGGCCCTCACGTTGCTTGTATCCTTTGATTACAAGTCTGGCCTTGTACTTATCGATGGAACCGTCAGGTTTCATTTTCCGTTTAAAAATCCACTGGGATCCCAAAGGTTTATTTCCCGGAGGAAGATCAACCAATTCCCATGTGTGATTTTTAAGGATAGAATCCACCTCACTTTTGATGGCTTCTTTCACATAGGACCTTCGGTAGACGTCACAGCTTCCGTATATGTCCGTGGTTCATTTTCTACCAAACATGTTAGAAAATCCGGTTCATTTTCTACCATACATGTTAGAATATCCGAGTCAACTTCTACCAGGTAGGTGAGAAAATCCGGTCCGAAGGATTTTTCGATTCTAGCACGTTTGCTACGTCTCGGTTCGGGTTCTTCTCCGAACCCCTCGCTAGTGTTTTCCATAGCTACGTCAAATGTTTGTTTTGACGTGTTTGGTCCTTCGTTGGACTTGCATGGAAATACGTCTTCAAAGAATGAAGCATTCCTTGATTCAATAATTGTGTTTTTATGTACATCCGGATTTTTCGAATCGTACACTAAAAACCGATAAGCACTACTATTTTGTGCATACCCAATAAAAATACAATCCACCGTTTTTGGACCTATTTTTATTTTCTTAGGTGTTGGTACAAGCACCTTAGCAAGACACCCCCACACTTTTAAATATTGATAGGAAGGCCATTTGCCTTTCCACAACTCGTACGGAGTTTTATCATATTTTTTCCGGGGAACCTTATTTAAAAGGTAATTGCTTGTCAAGATTGCTTCGCCCCACATATTTTGTGGCAAGCCCGAACTTACTAGCATCGCGTTCATCATATCTTTCAATGTGCGATTCTTTCGTTCGGCAACACCGTTTGATTGAGCTGAATAGGGTGCGGTACGTTCGTGTACTATACCCACACTAGCGCAAAAGTCACCAATTGGTGCTTCATACTCACCACCTCGATCACTCCTAACCGTCTTAATCCGTCGATTAAGTTGGTTTTTCACTTCATTCTTATAAAGAATGAATTTATCGATTGCTTCGTGTTTATTTTTTAATAAATAAACACAGCTATAGCGAGTGCTATCATCGATAAAGGTAATAAAATATTTATTACCACCACGTGTTTGTATTGATTTAAAATCACAAACGTCACTGTGAATTAATTCAAGTGGTTCCGTTTTTCTTTCAACTGATTTGAAGGACGTTTTCGCTAGTTTTGCCTCTACACAAACTCCACATTTGTGCTTCACATCAATTTTGAATTTAGGAATGTGTTCCATGTTAATTAATCTACGTATAGAATTAAAATTAACATGTCCTAGTCTACCATGCCACACATTGGAAGACTAAAGCAAGTAAGCAGAAGGGATTTTATTATTATTATAAATAATAGTCGTTACATTGAGCTTAAACAGCCCATCACATGCATACCCCTTGCCCACATACATTCCCGATTTAGACAAAACTAATTTGTCCGACTCAAAAACCATGCAAAAGCCATGTTTGTTCAACATCGAACCGGAAATCAGGTTTTTGCGTATTTCCGGAACGAACAAAACTTGGTTTAGAGTCAGCTCCTTGCCCGAAGTCATCTTGAGGACCACTTTGCCCACGCCTTCAACCGTGGAATGAGATGAGTTTCCCATCCACACTTTCTCACCATTTGATGGCTCAAAAGTAGTGAATAACTCCCGGTTTGAGCAAATATGCCGGGTTGCACCGGTGTCCACAAACCACTCCTTGGAATTGCATCCAACGAGGTTGACTTCTGTAACCACAACCGCTAGGATGATGTCTTCATCCTTTTGCCCACCTTGCACCAAGTTGACTTGGGAGTCTTTCTTCTTTCGTGGTGCCTTGCAATCCGAGGACTTGTGTCCATTCTTGTTGCAATTGAAGCATTTTCCATTAAACTTTGTCTTGGAAACGCCTCCCTTGGGACCGAGCTTGCTCTTCCCATTATTCTTGGTTTTGGAGCCTTTTGCAAGCTCCACCACGTTTGCCTTGGCGCCATGAACAATTGGGAGTTTCCCATCGTTCTTCCGGTTATCCTCTTCAATCCGCAGACGGAGGATCAATTGCTCCAAGTTCATTTCCTTTCGCTTATGCTTAAGGTAGTTCTTGAAATCCTTCCAAGCCGGCGGCAATAAATGAATAATTGACGCCACTTGGAACGACTCACTAACTGTCATTCCTTCATCTCGAATTTCGTTGAAGATCATTTGGATCTCCTCAACTTGACTCAAGACCGTCTTCGAATCCACCATTTTAAAATCAAGGAATCGACCAACAAAAAATTTCTTTGCGTCGGCATCCTCGCTTTTATATTTGTGGTCCAAAGAATTCCATAGCTCCTTAGCCGTAGCTAGTTTGCTATATACGTCGTACAAAGCATCATGCAGCACATTCAACACATAGTTTCGGCAAAGGAAGTCCGAATGCTTCCATGCCTCAACCGCGTTGAAAGATTGCGCATCCACCTCACCCCCGGTTTCTACCGGCGCATCCTCGGTCAAGAACCTCGCAAGACCGAGAGTAGTGAGATAGAAGAGCATCTTTTTCTGCCACCTCTTGAAGTTTAACCCATTGAATTTCTCGGGTTTGTCCACAGAGTTGCTTGGCACGGTCACCCTTTGGTTGGCCAAAGCAGATGCACCGCGTTGTGAACTATTGTTCACCGGTGCTCCGCTTTCAGAGTGATTGTCGTTCAGAACATTCTGCCCAACACCAATCTCGTTTTCTTGAGAAGTCATTTTCGTTTCTTAACGTTTTACGAAAACACAAAAAATAAGTTCGTTCACCAAAGTGACAAACTACGATTTAAGATTGTTTACCACAGTAGAACAATCAGCAAATATGTTTTAAGATTGTTGGGTGTGTTTCGGAAAATAAAGGAAATTAATTAAAATTAATTAATTAAATAAAATGACTAGAGAAAAACAAGAAAGGAGATGAAGCAGAATTAGTCAAAGCTCGTGCTACGCACGATGTCCTTAAAACGTATTTGTTGCCTCCCACGGTGCTAGGAGCGTTGCAACAATCGTTTCCCAGGATACGATGACTACGAACTAATGTTTCAGCACACAAACAAGAGTTCCAGCGAACGAGAACCAAGTATGAACACAGAAGGAATTTGCAGAGTAGCTGTAGGTGTTTTTAGCTCAAGAAATTCGTGAGGAATGTATTGTTGCAAACCACCTGCCAGCTATTTATAGGAGGATTTGTTGTGTGTTAAATGGGGTGTTAATGGGCCTGAACGTTGGACATCAATGACCGATCCGTTGGGCATTGAATCGTCCATAAACTATCCATTTAATGCAGCATTAAAAGAGAAGAACGTTGGGCATTTATTGTTGTAACGGACCAGAAGACCTCGAGCGTCTCTATTGCGAACAGAAGGCCTCGAGGGTCTCTGTCTCGGATAGAACTCGACCCCTCCTGTCACCGGGAAAAATAAAACGTTACGGGAAGAAACAAAACTTAGACCGTATCTTTGAATGATAGATCTTCGGACGACATTCGTGTCCGCAGGTCGCCCGCGCACACGAGTCGTGGTTTTTCTTCTCCGTTTCGAAGATTTGATCGGCACCCCCCCCCCCCCTCCCCCGCCGCCTTGCGCGTAAGAGAGAGCCTTTTCCTTTAGGAACCTTAACTCCTTAAAAGAGGCTCCCCTTTATAAGGGGGTGAAAATCGCTTGAGTTTTCCGAGGTGGGATAAAACACACTAGAAACTCATCATTTTCCTAGTTTTTCCATTTCAACGAGTGAACTTCGAGAATCAATTTCTCATTCACCCGTTATCCGTTTTGAGCGTACCATATATCGAATTGTAGCCCTTAACAAGGACAATCCGAAACCACTTTAACCCGACCCAAATCGGAAGTGGACCCACTCAAATAATTGCCCCAAAATGACCATTTAATGCAATTTTAACACATTTTTCCAACAGTTTTTACTCCGTAATATTAGATGTTTTCTCTAAGAACCGTTTTTAAGATTGAACAGAGTAAATATTAGATGTTCTCTCTAAGAACTATTTTTAAGTATGAGTAAATTTAAGGAGTGTTTGGAACTGATTTACTTCTACTTCTTTATTAAAAATAGAAGTAGACTCACGATGTTTTACTTCGACTGTAATTTGCTGGTCTGGTCTGTTTTGGTCTGGTCTGGTCTATGTTGGTCTGGTCTGTTCTGGTCTGAAATTTAATTTTTATATTTTTTCATAAAGATTTTATATATATATATTTAATCCATAAATAATTATATTTTATTCATTTATAATTACAAATAATAATAAGAATAACAATAAGAATAATAACAATAATAATAATAATAATAATAATAATAATAATAATAATAATAATAATAATTAGGGGTGTGCACTATCCGGTTTACAAAAACAAAACCGGACTGAACCGGACCGGAAAAACTGGCACCGGATCAAACCGGAATGATATCTGGTCCGATTCGGTACGGTCCAGTCTGGTTTTGAACCGGTGCACACCCCTAATAATAATAATAATAATAATAATAATAATAATAATAATAATAATAATAATAATAATAATAAGTGGTGTGCACTAGCCGGTTTAAACCGGAAAACCGGACCGAACCGGACCGGAAAAACCGGAACCGGATCAAACCGGAATGATATGCGGTCCGGTTCGGTACGATCCGGTCCGGTTTTGAACCGTTGCACACCCCTAATAATAATAATAATAATAATAATAATAATAATAATAATAAGGGGTGTGCACTAGCCGGTTTAAAACCGGAAACCCGGACCGAACGGACCGGAAAAACCGGATCAAACCGGAATGATATCCGGTCCGGTTCGGTACGGTCCGGTCCGGTTTGGAACCGGTGCACACCCCTAATAATAATAATAATAATAATAATAATATTAATAATATTAATAATAATAATTATAATTAGGGGTGTGCACTAGCCGGTTTAAACCGGAAAACCGGACCAAACTGGACCGGAAAAATCGGAACCGGATCAAACCGGAATGATATTCAGTCCGGTTCAGTACGGTCCGGTCCGGTTTTGAACTGGTGCACACCCCTAATAATGATAATGATGATGATGATGATGATGATGATGATAATAATAATAATATAAATAATAATAATTAGGGGTGTGTGCACTATCCGGTTTAAACCGGAAAACCGGACCGAACCGGACCGGAAAAACTAGAACCGGATCGAACCGAAATGATATCCAGTCCGGTTCGGAACGGTTCGGTCCGATTTTGATCCGATGCACACCCCTAATAATAATAATAATAATAATAATAATAATAATAATAATAATAATAATAATAATAATAATAATAATAATAATAATAATTAGGGGTGTGCACTAGCTGGTTTAAACCGGAAAACCGGACCGAACTGGACCGGAAAAACCGGAACCGGATCAAACCGGAATGATATCCGGTCCGGTTCGGTATGGTCCGGTCCGGTTTTGAACCGGTGCACACCCCTAATAATAATAATAATAATAATAATAATAATAATAATAATAATAATAATAATTAGGGGTGTGCACTAGCCGGTTTAAACTGGAAACCCGGACCGAACCATACCTGAAAAACCGGAACCGGATCAAACCGGATTGATATTCGGTCCGGTTCGGTCCGGTCCGGTTTTGAACCGGTGCACACCCCTAATAATAATAATAATAATAATAATTAGGGGTGTGCACTAGCCGGTTTAAAATATGGTCTGGTTTGGTCTGATATGTTTTAGTCCGGTCTGGTCTATTTTGGTCTGGTCTGGTCTGGTCACGTCTGGTCTGGGACGAATTACAGTCCAAGTAAAAACAACTTCACAATCAATTTTTTCAAAGTTACTCCCAACTTGTCAAAAAATGTCTCTAGGAAATATTTGACCACTTAGAAGTATTTTTGCATTATCATCCAAACACTTCAATATTTATTTTTTCTCATTGAATGAGTAGAAACATTCTTAAGAAGTACACCCAAACACCTTAGTGAAGAATGTTTTGGACTGAAATTTGCTGGTCTAATTTGATCTGTTAAGTTAATTTAATTTGAATTGATATCGTTTTATCTATAAACTAGTCTTTCACCCGTGCGTTGCACGGGATTACGAATTATGAAATAGTTTAGAAATCACTTGAGTTTTCCCAGTCAATAAAATAAATTAAAATTCACATCGTTGACTATATGCAAGTGTACGCAGTATCAAGTAATTTGTATGTTATATTTTAATATGTATCAATATAGTAGTCCTATAAAAAAATCAACATGTATAAAAATTGAGTTTACAAATAGGACTCTTCCAACTTATCCTCACGCATATAGGGACTTAATAAATACATCAATAAGAACTTAATAAAGATGTTAATACTAAAACAATCAAAAGAGATTTTTGTAATATAGCAACAATTTATATCAACCATAAATATATTTCATTAAGGTGAGATTTGTACAAAATTGATCTCATAACTCATGAAAAAGTTTATGATTATAGTGATAAATCACATGCTCTCTCGAAGCTGCAATAAGAAAAATATGACATATGTTAGTTGAATAAAGTAAAGAATTATATCAAATTCATAATCATCTCATACAACTAAAAGAATACAAAAACAATGCTGATAAATGATACAAAGTATGTGAAATGAAATATCAGTGTGTTTCAATAAAGATTGTTGATAATAATTCGAAAAAATGAAACTATTAAATGCCTTGTTTCTTAAGACTGAGCACTAATTACTTGTAAGATTTGACAAAGTAACATTGATGAATAATATCTATCAAATAAGATTGTTGGGAAATAATATACCTACTTAAATTGGTATCACCAAGTCTTGAAGTACCTATCAATTAATAACCTTTATTAGATAATTTAATGAAAGAAGAGTTACAATGAAATGAAAATTAATATTACGAATAACATTAGTCGAGAAATTAATTTATAGACTAAAGTCAACGAAACATACCTTATTATTAGAAGGATGAATGATTTAGTCCAAATTTCTAAAAACCTCCTTATAAACAACATTGGTTGTTGAGTTTGTAGAACGACCATCTTTATCACATATTAAGATCTTCAAACCTTCACGCTTTGTAACTCTAGAGACTCCAACATATAATTGTCCATGTGTAAAAACTGGGTTTTGCAAGAAAATTCCAACTCTAGAAAGCGATTGTCCTTGACTTTTATTAATAGTCATCGCATATGAAACAAAAAGTGGGAACTGCCTTCTCTTGAAGTTAAATGGTAGACTCAAATCGGATGGGGTTAATGTCATTCTTGGAATCAAGAATTTTTTCCCTTGATTAAAGCCATTCAAAATCGATGCTTCTATAACATGATCAGCAAGTCTTGTGACCATTAATCTTGTACCATTGCAAAGACCGGATGAGTGATCAATATTTCTCATCAGCATAACAGGAACACCAACTTTTACCTTCAATTCATGATTGGGAACTCCTGAGCACTTAAGTCCATTTAAAAATTCTGGAGTATGTAGCTCACTAAGCAATTGATCATCAGAATCTGACTGACAAATTCCATCAGAACTAAGATAAGTGCGCACATTAGATTGATCTTTCGAAACCATGTAATCATTAATCATGTCAACCATAGAAAGCGTAGGTGCCAGTATTGCCCTTCCATCTAAGTATGTTGCATCTCCAAAATGTGAAGTAAAATCGGGATATATACTATCTACTATAGATGCAACAGGGTCTGTGGAGCTGTTTATTAGAAGATCTTCAGGAATTTCAACAATTCCATGTCCTTCATTATCTTCACCAAGTATGCCATCCCCAAGACTTAAGATCCACTCAGCAAAAGTTTGCAATTCAATGCACGAACGGTCACCAGATTGATCTTGTAATCTCATGTTCTTTGTCAATTTCAAGACCTTAAAAAAGATTAGAAGTCATTAGAAGATGAAAATTGAGTTGAAACTTTGAAAACTCACAAATAACATAATAATTTTAGAGATACACCTAACTGGTCTATAAGGGAGTGTCCACCAAATTTAAACTGAAAAATCAATCAGAAAGTCAGTTAAATAAATTATTGAAAAGAACTGTGCTTTATACTTTATGAAGAACATTCTCACAATTTTTCATTAAAATTTTCTATCAGGAAGAACTTAAACCGCAAATTCAGTACGGAAAGTGAGGTGAAGAGAGCATGACACGAACAGGACCACATGAGAGAGATAAAGAATATTATAAAATAAATGAAAAAATAAAGAAAATTGTGTTAGTTGCTACGCATATAAATATCCTTAAGGTCATCTTAAATATTATTAATTAATAATTAATAATGGTTAACATTTTAAAGTTACTTTTGAAGAAAAGTAATGCATGACATACCTTACAATAATCCCACAGATAAGAGGAATTTATTGTCGCGTGAACAATATCATGTCTAGAACCCTTTGGAATAACAGGTAGTACTTGTCGAAAATCTCCTCCCAAGACCACGGTCTTACCTCCGAAGGGCTGATTCATGCTCAGCGGATTGGTCGTCCGCATAATGTCACGCATGGTTCTGTCCAATGCTTCAAAGCAAAACTTATGAGCCAAAGGAGCCTCATCCCATATGATAAGTTTTGCAATTTGTATTAATTCCGCTAATGGACTTCCTTGTCTAATATTGCACATTGAATCTTCAAATACATTCAATGGGATAGCGAATCTAGAGTGTGCAGTTCGCCCTCCTGGAAGTAGAAGAGATGCAATTCCACTTGATGCCACATTCAACACTATATCTCCTCTTGATCTTATTGCAGCAGATAATGTTCTCCAGATGAAGGTCTTCCCAGTCCCCCCATGACCATATAAAAAGAACATTCCACCAGTATCTGAATCAACTGCATGCATAATGGTGTCAAAGACATACTTCTGCTCATTAGTCAACTTACTCATTAAGTTTGAAATTTCTTCATCCATGGATCTTTTGTCATAGCGTAACTCATCATTGATGAGAGAATTTTCTGAGCTAAGAAAAGATACATCTTTGGGATAGGGCATAGCAGGAAAATCTCGGAGGCTCTTTCCTCTACTACGCAAGAGTCTTTCAATCTCAAGTAAAGTAAAATTTCTGATATCATCATCCGTCAATTGCAAATCTAGAACATTTGAAACAAAATATAGACGAAAATGAGTAAAATTTATCATAAATTGATTAGTTCTATGAACTAAAAGGAATAACTTAACAGAATTAATAACAAAACTTTTTACCTTGGTGATTAAGCTGTCTTCTTCTATTATATAACACATCTTCTGAGAGGTATTCAGAGCACTTATCCCATACTTTTTCAGGGCTAGCGAATGAATCAGATATCAACAGGATAACAAATAATATACGCATTAAATGCGCAGAACCCCAGTGGCTAGCCTCTTTGAATGCACTTATATACTCCTTGTCATCACCTAATAAACCATGTGCATAACATGCATCACGGAATGTCTCATATCGTATACCGTTTACAGTAAGGAGATCATCATAACTCGTGGGCCCACGAATAATGCTCAGTAGTGTTCTCAGAAAAAATCTTTCGCCTGATCCAGGACGTACAAAATACAATCTTCCAACGGAACTTCCACGTTTTCTTTGCACCCATTCTCTACTTGTGTTCTTCCACACAAACTTGCTAGGAAACTCTGGATAAGTTAATAGTCTAGCTTCTGGATATTTTTTATTAGCCTCCATCCATTTTGTGAATTTACTCTCTTTTATTGTAGAGCGATTAATCACCGCATCAGCAGAGTCAGTACCAGAGTAATACACATTGTGTTCACCTGTTTTAATTTTCAACAAAAAGGAGAGTTTTATTTTAAATTAAAAAGGAAAGTACATCTAACGGAAGAAAAAGTAAATCAAGGAATGGAAAATTTCAACAAATAAAAAGAAGGTAATATTAAAACTAACAAACCTAAGATAAAATAGAAAATGTTCACCTGGTAAATGGAAGCTAAGTCTCTCAACACGAACATCTCTATAATGTATATTGAAGCCAAAAATTCTCCAAGCAGCCTCACACGATGAAACATATCGACAATCATAATACATATTTATTTCATCAATGTCCTTTTTTTCAGTATTATCTGCAGCTTTTGAAATGGCAACAGTAATACGATCATGGCCCTTGTTGATGTACTTAAATAAGTACTTGATTGACTTAGCCTGATTGCACCATTCCACATTGATGTGTGCCCCATATTTCATCAGAAGGTACTTGTTATGTGGTACCACATAACCATTGTGAAGCCCTATGTCATTCTTTATTACGGACCTTCCATTATCTGGGCGTTTGTACACTGCATAACCATTCTTATCAATTGTAGTAGATTCTGAAAACTTCCTGGGGAAATGCTTTGTACATTGGCGATTTATGGTGCAAGGAGACTTTGGTTTTAGATAACCACACGGTCCATGAATCATTAAACCCTTGACAGCACGATAATAGTAAGGTTCAACATTTTCATCCGGGATCTCTGCGGATATGTACGCATCAACTTGTTCTGGTTTCGGATTCCTAACTTTGTTAGTTTTCCAAAGCAATATATGAGCATGTGGTAACCCACGCTTTTGAAACTCTATCGTATATATAACTACAAATAAAAGAAAAATTAATTAATTATTTGAAATTACAAAGAATAAAAATTTAAAGATCCAAACAGATTAAGTACCTGCTTTAACTTGACCAAACACTTCATTTTGCTTCAAATCTTTTATAAGTTGGTCGAGTTTAGTCTTGAAAACTCTGCATATGATATCAGGACGGTCTTCTGCTCTTAGGCCCCTCTCTTTGACATAACGTAAAATTTCTGGCCATCTAGGATTGCATGTGATAGTAATAAACAAATCTGGATACCCGGCCCATCTACAGATTGCCATAGCGTCTTGGTAGTTTTGCATAGTATTGCGTGCACCTCCGACGAAAGACTCGGGAAGAACTACTCGTTTCCCTAGTTTTGAAAGATCAGTTTCACCACGTGTTACTGCATCCGTAAATCCATTGTACAGATCACACCTTATTTCCTTCTGATGAGTTCGAATGAATGCCAAACGTGAAGATTCAATCATGGTGTACCCATCCACTAAAAACTGCTGAAATAGTCGACGCGATGACATTATATAAGGGGACTCACTTGCTCTCTCCTGTAATCTAAAGCAAAAGAACTCTTTCTGTGTGACATTTTTTCTTCCTTTTGATGTAGATGCAGCATCACGTGTCAATGGCACATCTTCTCTAAATCCGTCTTGACCGTATGGAAATAACAATGGATATTGAAGACCAAGGTATGCTGGGTTAAGTTCATTTATTCGCTTTAGTTTACCTGACCTCTTCTCCAAGATTATTTCTCTTTCAGCTCGAGATGCATCAATATCACCTTCAATAATTGCAGCAACTTCATTGACTTCAGGCTCGTTGTAAACCCTTCCATTGTTGTGCCTTGTGCCAATCAGTTTCAGTTTGAAATCTACCACAACAGAATTATTGAATCGATCTCTAGCCATTCTGAATGATTTAACGTGAACATTATGTTGATCGAGCATGTTTTGTAGTTCACGAACGGTCTCAGGATTTAACTTATTATCTGTTGGCTTTCCCCTTTGAGTTGTAAAAAATAATAATAAGTGACTCAATCTCAAGAATATATAACATTAAAATTCAATAAAAAAAACTATGAATTACTCTCGAGCAGTAATAGAGTAATTAATGTAAACAATTATATTATAATAAGAAACATAAAATTAACTATAATGTTTTTTAAAGAAATTACCCGACAGATTGGATCCTGTTACTCGTCTCGTTCCCTGCATCAGCTATATATATCTGTGCGAATTTTGGTTGATTTCCTTCCAATGGTAGTAAACTACCAATGAGGTGATGGTTCTGTCCATTCAACCTAAATATCGGCGGTGATGTACCGATATTAATGTCCCAATCAATTTTTCCTCCCATCGATGTAAACGAAAACATACTATTGTATGAACGTATGTTTTCGACAAAATTTTTGCTTCTGTCATTAGCCCCAAATAGTAAATCGTGGAGTTCCTTTGGGGGTGATCTCATAAACGGCAAGACTATGTTTCCTTGATTACAACATAGCGTAAATTTTGGGACCTTTGGACGGTAGTGTTTCTCTACACGCTCGGCATACCAAAATATTGCTCCACAATGTTGACAAGCATATGTAGGATCACCAATATCATCATATTCTATAACCAAATATCCAAATATATAAATTTAAAACGAACATTGAGAATAAAATACAAAAAAACAGAGTAAATAATTGGATTAAGAATCGGTGATGATAATACAAAAGTTATTTCATACCTGGAGCTGAGAAGTCGAGACAGTCAACATCACATTCAACATCATCATCTGTTAGCATTAAATCTTAGTACTTTTACTATTGATATTCTTCTTATAAAAAAATTACAATTACAATAATAATAAAAAATACAATTGTAATAATATAAACTTACTATTGAAGAATTATGTTTGCAATATGAAAAAAGTGAATAGGCCGGAAATGACTTTCTTATACAGAATTAAATAGGAAACATAAAATAAACAAATCTAAAGTAGTAGATGATGCATAGTTCATGTAGCATATACACCCGTACCTGGAGAGGAAAGATCGTCGCACTGCATTTGATTTTCTAAGAACAATGATTTATAATTCATTAAAATGCATCCGTCAATGTATATATATGAAAATGCGAAATCATGTCAATAGTAAATCACATACCATCAGAGTTATCATGAGAAGCATTTGTATCATGCGGTGTAGTCTCGAGAAAATCACAATGCGTACCTTATATATATACATATATATAAGTATTGAAATAATGTTATAATAATACTTTCCATGTATCAATATTTTATAACTAAAAAGTGTTCTTATTTGATTGGATATGTAATTTCTACTATTATTTTCCTACGTACTATACATACCAGGTTGAGAAATATCCTTTGGCACGTTGGCATATTGTATTTGATTCTCTAAGAACAATGAGTTATAAGTCACTAATTTCATCTATCAATTAATATATATCAAAATGGGAAACCACGTCAATAGTAAATCACATACCATCAGAGTTACCATGAGAACAATTTGTATCATGTGTTGTGGTCTCGAGAGCATCACGATGTGTACCTTATGATAATATTTTCCATGTATCAATTATTTATAACTAAAAAATGTGTTCTTATTTGATAGAATATGTAATTTCTATTACTATTTTTCTATGGACTATACATACCAGAATGAGAAATATCCTTTGGCACATTGAAGGGAGAAGAATTAACATCTTCATTGTTATAGCGAAAATCGTTCATGAAATTGTTGCAACCAACATGTCCAGACAGCACATATGAAACTGAGCGAGCGGTGGGAGAAACTATAAGAATAAGTAAATAATTAGTGGTGTATTGTTGTTTTTTGAATTTACCTTATAAACATTTAATTACACGGATACACATATTTATACCATTTGTGATATCGGATAGAGGGTTTCTGGATCTTCTTCTAAGTGATTCATGATATTTTGCTCGTTTTGGGGCGTCGAAATCACCGCTTCCAGCATCAGGTAGTTGTGAATAATTTGATACTTCACAAACTCCTGATCTCTTGCTTAGAACATTGGCGGGATTATTAATAGTTTGATGAGTATTTTCGGCATCACTTATGGGTTCAACCCATGATGAACTACGTGACGGATGCAGTCTTCCACCATTTAAAATTGTTGATTTTGTCAATTTCTTCATTCACAGCTATCATTCATAATAATAACAACAACATTTAAAATAACAGTAGTAATAGTCATAAATAAGATATTCAACATAATTATTAAAACAGAAAGCAAGTCCAAAAATTATGCACTGGACGTCTACAATTGTGAAATTGCAATTTCTTATATTAATACAATTTTGAATGAGTATCTCTAACTTGGTTTCATTGAATATAAAAAAATATCCGTAGGTCTTAAAAAAATATTCTAGCTTATGATGAAATGTGTATTAAGAACATCTTGATTTGTACAATTAATCATGAACATAGAACTTATACTCATTGTGTGATAAGGTATGGAATAATCTATTAATAATGAACAGTTCTCTGAAGATATGAAATTACTTGGCGTACAAACTTACTCCCTCCGTCCCCTTTTAAATGTCTCATTTTATCATATTGGGATGTCCCTATTTAATTGTCACATACCTTATTTGGTAAAGTTTGTGTGACTCAAAATCATTCTTACTTTATTCTTACTTTATTCTTACTTTATCTATTAATATCAACCACACAAACCTACTTTTCTTAAAACTCGTGTCACCCTCTTCCGGGACATTTAAAAGGGGACGGAGGGAGTACATATTATTAGATTCACGTACCAGTGAATAGTTAATTACTTGACATCAAATTGAACACCATCCCTTATCAGCTATCGCTCTCTTCACATAAGCCATGGATTGGAACTTGCTTGGGGAAGATGGTGTTCACCCCCTTTTTGTGGTCACCTGTGAATTATTGTGTAGCTAAAACTTGTAAATTTGCATGCACCGTTTGTGTTTTATTTAGTGTCTAATAGGGTTTGAAAGCATAAAGTCAATTATACGGAGTACTTGATTTAGTTACAATAGGAGACTTGGCTGTAAACTCCACATTGATTAAAACACAAATACCAGGAGGTGTCCGTTTATATATGGACTTTTTGAGTTGTATGGACTTGTGGCTCAGAACATTTTATTTGCTTGATCTACGGAGTATATATTATGGGTTTGTCAATTCCATTACAGATATCACGGAGTGTTTTTTAGTGTTATAATGATATTAATTAACATCTTAATTAATTAACATCTTAATACAATGAGGTCATTATAACAACTTTGATGTTATAACTATATTATTTTTAGAGCCCGTTTGGTAGCACGAAGATCAGCTGATTTGGCTGATTCTACTGAAATTTATAAAGTTCTTGTTGAAGTGGTTGCATTGGCTGATTATGCTGATTTAAGTAAAAATTAGTTTTAAAATATATTTTATTAATAAAATATAGAAAAAATTATATTTAAAAATAGCTAAAATGGTCATCTACAGTAACTTCAACCAATACAGCCAGAAAAGTAACTTCAACCTTACTTTTTCTGCTTATTACACAATTCAGCATGCGAAAGGAAAAATTACGTCTTTGGTGAAAAAAGTTGGCTGATTAGCCCGATAAGCCAAAAAACAGTGTTGCCAAACGTCCTCTTTTTTTATGATTAAGTTCTCATTTGAAAATGCTTATTTCGTAAACAAATGTTATACTCCCCCGTCTCTTAAAACTTTTCACATTTTTGAATTTTTTGGTCAACCGTGTTGAACTTTGACTAACTAAATATATTTATAAAAATTATTTATAATACAAAAATGATATTAAAATATTCCTTATTAAGAGTACTTTCATAAAATTATAAAATGAATTACTTCCCTAAAGGTACTTTTTTAAAGTTATAATAATCCGTAATATTAATCAACATCTTAATACAATGAGGTCATTATGACTTTTATTATATAAATATATTATTTTTAGTATTTGATGATTAAGTTCTCATTTGAGAATGTTTATTTCGTAAAATAAAAATGTGGAGCTTCAATTGGGACGCCCAATAGCTTAAGTGACAAACTTAATCTAGGACAGAGGGACAGGGAGTATCCTATAAGTAAATAAAAGTGGTGTTTTCTAGCAGGTCAGCCAAACAGAACCCGCCGTCCGGCTAAAGCCGTTAACTAATATTCCCTCAATCCTAATTTGTAAGATATGTTTCCTATTTACTTGGTCAACACAAATCACTCCTAATCTCTTACTTTATAAATCAAATTTGTTTCTGGTTGTTGAGACTTTGTAAATCTTTTAAAGCCTGTTTGGTAACACTGAAATCGGCTGAATTGACTGACTCTGCTGATTTATGAAAAAATTAAATTTAAAATATATTTAATTGATAAAATAAAGAAAAAATTATATGAAAAAAGGTAAAATAGTTATCTACAATAACTTCAACCAATACAACTAAAAAAATAACTCCAACAATACTTTTTCTTATTATTAAATACCTCAGCGTGCAAAATTAAAAGTTACCTATTTGGTAAAAAAAAGTTGACTGATAAGTTAAGAAAAACAGTCACCAAACGGTAACTTAATGTAGTTTCTGAATACGCTAAAAAATTCTCAAAATATTTTGAGTACGAACAAGGATCTGTTTGCTTTACCATTTGTCAAACATCGTAAAACGTAAAGTATCTTACACAGTGGGATGGGGGGAGTATATACTTATGTGAAACTTAAAAAATTTATATTTTATGATAGCATTTTTAACAAAAAAAGATTTCATGTCATGATGATATTATCAATATTACCGTGTATAAATATATAATTGTCAAAGTTTAACATCATTGACTTCGAAAATAGTGTTTGGCTAAAATAAAAAGGGGCGGAGGGACTATTTGTATTCAATAAGCAGTTGCTTAAATGTATAACATGTATGTGTTTTTATGCCTTATTCAGTTATTTGTGCGCAGAGACAAAAAAAATCCAAACTGTTTTGGCAGGGAAGAATTCATGAAGGTAAGCATAAGCAAGATTATCTCAACATTAACTAATTTAAACCAATGTAAATCAAAGTAAATCAAGAAAACCATCTCTTGAAAAACTAACATGTATGCAGTAAATACTCATCCACTAAAAATGACATGAAATTAAAGAGCAAAGATAATTCTTCATTTTTTGGCCACCTCAAACACCATCTCCAAAACCTTAAGGTTTTTCAACCTTGATAGTTTTCTGCAGTTTGCTAGTGGAGTTTTGAGTAGAAGATCCTCCATCATGTCCTTCCTCATAATCTAACAAAGACCGCTTTGACATTGGGGTAGTAGTCGTAGCATCATCAATATTCTGAAGTTCAATGATAACATTAAATATTGTTAGCTCTTTAAGTTTAAAATATCTAAATAGGGTGAGTACTAATCTAGAATGTGAATTTAAATGTTAGATGTTACATATCAATTTTTTGTGGCAAGATAATGATATGTTTACAAATTTTGAAATGAAATACATACAATACAAATATTTAGGAAGGCTATCCCCTGGTTGTCATAGATCATGGATACATGTGCCTATGGATATTTCATAAATGTTCCAAGTATATATTTGGTTGGGCTGGCCAAGTTTTGCTAATTTTCCACTTAGGCTAGAAGCAATCGAAGTAATCTTAAAGCATTAAGCCAATATACTCTTTAACTCTTGTGTTTTCAAGTGGTTTATACAAATGTTACTCCTGGATAATGATATGTTTACTTGATATGTTTTCAAGTAATCATAAAGCATTAAGCATCAATTTTATATGGCAAGATAATGATATGCTTACAAATGTTGAAATAAAAAATATACATTATTCATATTTGGGAGAACATGATTATTAAATTTTTAAGCATTACTTACGTTTGATGATGTTACTCCTGGCTGACTGAAAAAAATTTCCAAATCGTCATCAGATTCCAGATCCTAGAGAATAAAATTTCAATCAATTGTTAGGCATTAAGAATGAAAAGGTCACGACAACAATAAATTAAAATAAAGTTGATTCATTTATATACCACTTGTTGTTCATCATTTGTTTTTGCCAGAAATTGGTTCATAAGATCATCATTTTGTGTGAGGCACCTCACGGAAAAAACTTTGTCACTTTTTTTAAAATCTTCCTCGCTTATATCAACCCTAAACAAAAGATGTAGACCCACTAAATCGTCAATTTCTTTTGACGTCGCTGTCTCATGAATGCCACTCTGAAAGATAAAAAATATAAAATTTATTATTTATTCAAATACATATTTAACATACTTTTAGAGAATTACTTAAAACAATTATTTTGAATTATCATACCAGATTCAGTTGTTCTCTGAGTTGGCCCGCAGTTTTGTGCAACAACTGACGACACTCGTGATCCCACAGACATAACGTAACAGAGCCCGAAGAATCCTTCACGATAACAGTAATCTTATATCGGTGTATTCCCTGGTCGAACACCTCATTGCATTTAGAGCACTTAAACTTGTCGCGCGTGAGCAGAGGCCTTTTTAGAGCAAGACTCTTTTACACACCCTTGATAGGACCAAGCTCTTCGATTGAGAATATTTGTGATTTTACCAAAGATCCAACATCGGGACCTCTAAATTATGTTCACAATTAAAATATGTTAAAAACGAAGTATAGAGTAATCTCACAAAATGAGTTAAATTAAAATTCAAATAGCCTAACCTTAGAAATTGCAAGCAGTTCAGACACTGACTTAACTAATGCAGGATCTATAAAAAAACCGGTGGAGTTTGCAGATGATGAAGACTGTGAGCTGGCTACCAACCTTAAAGGAAAATAGTTAGATATCAAGAAGTAACTAATAATCAATATTTAGTAAAAGTATATAGATTCAAATGTTTAATATATGATAATGTCTACATCTCATTTTCATTTTTTATATTCTAAATATTGGCATATTTTTGTCAATAATCAAGTATGAATAAACATTCTAATTAAAAAGTTACTTTATGAATGCATTTAGTGCTACCAATCTATATTAAATCAATTTGTGGGAAGAAGCATCTTACTTAGTACGGAAGTCCTCAATTTCAGGGATACTCTCGTCCACTATAACCTTTGTACAGTAAAAGGAGTTTGCAAGAATGACCTCACCTATAATATTTTATATGTTATCTCTATCAAGTATAGAGAATACATAAATAACTATAGTACATGAATTAATAAATGTTTTACCATAGTCAGTCTTTGCTCTACACAACTGAAGCAGCATGATGTGTGGTTCGGCCGAAGTACTGGGCATATTCCTCAAAGCCTGTGCATACTCACCCCATAGTGTACACGACAACTGATTTTTACTGTTGGCATAAAATATAGATAGAACAAATGCAAGATTCAGCAACTCATGTAAATGGAAATTGTTATTAAATAATTACTTCTAAAAGATTGTTATGATGTGAGTTTATACTCCAGATCTTCGAGGATGAATTCTGCTGCTCGCGGCAATCCATCTGGTTGCAAGGAATATTTGATGTTGTCAAACTTAAACTTTCCAATTGTATCTGTAAAAACCGAAGCAAAAAATTTAGTTCTGTGAGGATAAACTCTTTAAAGTCAAATACAATGTTATGACTTATTACCGAATAAGTCATCTCCAGCTCTTCTATGAGTATTTTTTATCTCGGTGAAACTTTTTAATGAATACAAATCCTTTGGGAATTCTGTCTCTGATGAAAGATCACGCTCCTTGATCTTTGTGCTCTCCTTAAAATATAACCTGAAAGGATGTGAAGTAGGCCTGTAATCACCGTTATTAGCCCTAACTTCAAAACGCATCATTCCATAAAGACCATGCTCCTTGATTTTGCCCTTGAAGGTAGAAACATGAGTATTTTCAATTGTAGCTTGTATGCGTGTTCCCTGCATGAATATTAAAAATAGAAACTATTGGTTAAGCTTGTTTTCACTTCAAAGTTTATAAAAAAAACAGGCACTATTACTTCCCAAAGATTGTTGGAAAAAATAAATAAAGCAGTTCGTAGGTATATTAGTTAGCATGAAACCACGGTATAAATGTTCCGATACAATCATTCCAAAGGTTGGTTCTGCAGGAGACATATTTAAACATATGCATACATAGGTTTTCTAGCTTTTAAAAGTGAAAAGAAAAACAACAGTCTGGTATTTTAGTTTCTCAAAAAAAAAACAGGCTGGTATTTTAGTATCTCAATAAAAGAAAACAACGGGCTGGTATATGTTAAGCTTGGTTCTCTAAGTCATATGCAAACATATGCATAATGAATAAGAATCAACATAAGTTATGGTTTTACATATTAAGTTCCTGAATCACACTTATATTGACATGAACCATGATAATTAACCAAGAATAGACAATGTTAAGTGAAAATCAGACTTAGAACGATGATTAGCCGTACACAAAGTATTTGAAAATCAGTATCTCAATGATGATAAGCCATACAAAAGTATTTGAAATATCTTTAGAAACCCAGCCTTTGTATTTTAGCATGGAGATTAAATCAAAATACTTGAAAAGCTTGGTTCTGCATGAGACATATTTAAACATATGCATACAAAGGTTTTTTAGATTTTAAAAGTGAAAAGAAAAACAACAGGCTGGTATTTTAGTTTCTCAAAAAAAAAAAGCAGCGGGCCGGTATTTTAGTATCTCAATAAAAGAAAACAACAGGCTGGTATATGTTAAGCTTGGTTCTCTAAGTCATATTCAAACATATGCATAATGAATAAGAATCAACATAAGTTATGGTTTTACATATTAAGTTGCTGAATCACACTTATATTGACATAAAACATGATAATTAACCAAGAATAGGCAATGTTAAGTGAAAATCAGACTTTGAACGATGATTAGCCATACACGACGTATTAGGGTTTAGAATTACAATGATGATTAGCCATACAAAAGTATTTGAAATATCTTTAGAAACCCAGCCTTTGTATTTTAGCATGGAGTTTAAATCAAACTACTTGAAAAGCTTGGTTCTGCAGGAGACATACTTAAACATATGCATACAAAGGTTTTCTAGCTTTTAAAAGTGAAAAGAAAAACAACAGGCTGGTATTTTAGTATCTCAATAAAAGAAAACAACAGGCTGGTATATGTTAAGCTTGGTTCTCTAAGTCATATTCAAACATATGCATAATGAATAAGAATCAACATAAGTTATGGTTTTACATATTAAGTTGCTGAATCACACTTATATTGACATAAAACATGATAATTAACCAAGAATAGGCAATGTTAACTGAAAATCAGACTTAGAACGATGATTAGCCACACACAAAGTATTTGAAAATCAGTATCTCAATGATGATTAGCCATACAAAAGTATTTGAAATATCTTTAGAAACCCAGCCTTTGTATTTTAGCATGGAGATTAAATCAAAATACTTGAAAAGCTTGGTTCTGCAGGAGACATATTTAAACATATGCATACAAAGGTTTTCTAGATTTTAAAAGTGAAAAGAAAAACAACAGGCTGGTATTTTAGTTTCTCAAAAAAAAAAGCAGCGGGCCGGTATTATAGTATCTCAATAAAAGAAAACAACAGGCTGGTATATGTTAATCTTGGTTCTCTAAGTCATATTCAAACATATGCATAATGAATAAGAATCAACATAAGTTATGGTTTTACATATTAAGTTGCTGAATCACACTTATATTGAAATAAAACATGATAATTAACCAAGAATAGGCAATGTTAAGTGAAAATCAGACTTAGAACGATGATTAGCCACACACAAAGTATTTGAAAATCAGTATCTCAATGATGATTAGCCATACAAAAGTATTTGAAATATCTTTAGAAACCCAGCCTTTGTATTTTAGCATGGAGATTAAATCAAAATACTTGAAAAGCTTGGTTCTGCAGGAGACATATTTAAACATATGCATACAAAGGTTTTCTAGATTTTAAAAGTGAAAAGAAAAACAACAGGCTGGTATTTTAGTTTCTCAAAAAAAAGAGCAGCGGGCCGGTATTTTAGTATCTCAATAAAAGAAAACAACAGGCTGGTATATGTTAATCTTGGCTCTCTAAGTCATATTCAAACATATGCATAATGAATAAGAATCAACATAAGTTATGGTTTTACATATTAAGTTGCTGAATCACACTTATATTGAAATAAAACATGATAATTAACCAAGAATAGGCAATGTTAAGTGAAAATCAGACTTAGAACGATGATTAGCCACACACAAAGTATTTGAAAATCAGTATCTCAATGATGATTAGCCATACAAAAGTATTTGAAATATCTTTAGAAACCCAGCCTTTGTATTTTAGCATGGAGATTAAACCAAAATACTTGAAAAGCTTTGTTCTGCAGGAGACATATTTAAACATATGCATACAAAGGTTTTCTAGATTTTAAAAGTGAAAAGAAAAACAACAGGCTGGTATTTTAGTCTCAAAAAAAAAAGCAACAGGCTGGTATTTTAGTATCTCAATAAAAGAAAACAACAGGCTGGTATATGTTAAGCTTGGTTCTCTAAGTCATATTCAAACATATGCATAATGAATAAGAATCAACATAAGTTATGGTTTTACATATTAAGTTGCTGAATCACACTTATATTGACATAAAACATGATAATTAACCAAGAATAGGCAATGTTAACTGAAAATCAGACTTAGAACGATGATTAGCCACACACAAAGTATTTGAAAATCAGTATCTCAATGATGATTAGCCATACAAAAGTATTTGAAATATCTTTAGAAACCCAGCCTTTGTATTTTAGCATGGAGATTAAATCAAAATACTTGAAAAGCTTGGTTCTGCAGGAGACATATTTAAACATATGCATACAAAGGTTTTTTAGATTTTAAAAGTGAAAAGAAAAACAACAGGCTGGTATTTTAGTTTCTCAAAAAAAAAGCAGCGGGCCGGTATTTTAGTATCTCAATAAAAGAAAACAACAGGCTGGTATATGTTAAACTTGGTTCTCTAAGTCATATTCAAACATATGCATAATGAATAAGAATCAACACAAGTTATGGTTTTACATATTAAGTTGCTGAATCACACTTATATTGACATAAAACATGATAATTAACCAAGAATAGGCAATGTTAAGTGAAAATCAGACTTTGAACGATGATTAGCCATACACAACGTATTAGGGTTTAGAATTACAATGATGATTAGCCATACAAATGTATTTGAAATATCTTTAGAAACCCAGCCTTTGTATTTTAGCATGTAGTTTAAATCAAACTACTTGAAAAGCTTGGTTCTGCAGGAGACATACTTAAACATATGCATACAAAGGTTTTCTAGCTTTTAAAAGTGAAAAGAAAAACAACAGGCTGGTATTTTAGTATCTCAATAAAAGAAAACAACAGGCTGGTATATGTTAAGCTTGGTTCTCTAAGTCATATTCAAACATATGCATAATGAATAAGAATCAACATAAGTTATGGTTTTACATATTAAGTTGCTGAATCACACTTATATTGACATAAAACATGATAATTAACCAAGAATAGGCAATGTTAAGTGAAAATCAGACTTAGAACGATGATTAGCCACACACAAAGTATTTGAAAATCAGTATCTCATTGATGATTAGCCATACAAAAGTATTTGAAATATCTTTAGAAACCCAGCCTTTGTATTTTAGCATGGAGATTAAATCAAAATACTTGAAAAGCTTGGTTCTGCAGGAGACATATTGAAACATATGCATACAAAGGTTTTCTAGATTTTAAAAGTGAAAAGAAAAACAACAGGCTGTTATTTTAGTTTCTCAAAAAAAGAAAACAACAGGCTGGTTTCTGGTAGTTGTTAAAATGATGGAGATTGAACTTGTAGATGGATGGATATATCATCAACAGTGCAAGGTAAAAAACAACTTATTTAGTAGTTATCGTTGCTATAAGAATGAAGATTTGTTCTCAATACTCAGATTGTGTGTAAACATATCTTATCAATACCACTCCAGAAATTACATCATGTTTTGTAATTGCTCTTTCATGACCTGAACAGTTGAACATAGTTTTCTGAACTGAGCAATTTCAATGCACTATCTAATTACAGGTGTATTTATTTATATCGTTTGGAAAAATTGATGAAGGTAAGGGTAAGCAAAATTATCACAACAATAACTAATTTAAAACAAAGCATGATATGTTCTGGATCTTAGAAACACTCATTATTTATTCATAAGTTTTACGCCCTAAACCATATTTCTGAAAGAATAAATATCAAAGTATTTCATTCAAGAAAATCAACAGGAAATAAGTAGCTAAAAAAGAATAAAAACTTCATTTCTGCATTCTAAGATCAGAAATACTATAGACGTAAGGATCAGACTTCAAATTTAAAAGAAACAATGTAATGCATTCTAAACTCATCATATTGATAAGAGAAGACATCCAAATGAAATACTAAACAATGCTATAAGTGAAAAATTATCAAAATACTTAACAAACTTTCATTAAAATATTTGCAATTTCAAACTGATGGCTGCTGCCATGTAGTATCAAGTGAAGGGTGGCTAAAAGCATCTATGAAATAAAATAAACAACTCCACATTTGATATGTTCCAACGCTCCATAAATATTAAAAATAATCTAATATTTAGAGATGATATTTGCAAAAACAAAAGGTTTGATAGATGTCTCTTACTAACACTCATTATTTATTCATAACTTTGAAGTCCTAAACCATATTTCAGAAAGAATAAATATCAAAGTATTTCAATGATTCAATCAACAAACTCAAAAGGAAATAAATATCTAAAAAATGATCAAAATCTTCATTGCTGCATTTTATCAAACACCTTAAGGGCGTTGCCCTTTGAACAGCCTCCGTTTAACCAATCCAAAGAAATCTTACAACATAGGGGTTTTTGACATAATATATAAAATGGAATACAACAGGCAGTGGCAGTTGTAGAAATCAGAACAAAGCACCAAAGCAAATGTAAAAGTACACTAAAAAATGAGTAATTAATAATAATTTTACCTCCTCATCCATGAGAACCATGTCAATCATGTAGGGTTCGGAGGAATTTCCCTTGTCAGGAACAATCCACATATGTACGACTCTCACCAACAACACATCCTTGTCGTCCAGTTGCGTAGTAACATCCTTCAAAAGGACTTTGAAGGGGGAATTCAGAGCCATTGGAGAGTCAGTAGGTATGAGCGAAAATGGAGATAATTTTTTCGAAGGGTGTGATATATATATAAGGTTAGACTTGAGAGATAATAGTTACCGATATATAGAAGTCTGGTGTTGATGGACTCTCTGGAGTTGACGTCGGATAAATCTGAATTTCTTGGAAGATAAGAGAGCTGCGATGAAGACTCCGACTTCAGGGAGAAGTCTTTGTGTTGGAGGATTTGTGAGATAGCCCTAAATTCCCTTGGCGGCGATGAAGACTCCAACTTCAGAAAGATCGCTGCGATGAAGACTCCGACTTCAGGGAGAAGTCTTTGTGTTGGAGGATTTGTGAGATAGCCCTAAATTCCCTTGGCGGCGATGAAGACTCCAACTTCAGAAAGATCGACGAGCCTCTTTTTCAGAAGAATGGCCAGGTATCAGAATTTACGCAAATGTCCCCAAGTAATGAGCGGGAAACAGACTTAAGTGAATTAATATAGATATATAGATGTCCGATCTTTTTATAACTTTCAAAGTCTTCTTGGATCTAGCATGGTTAGGTGTGATCAAATATGATTTGTTTTGGACATGTTTTTATTCGCAACTTTACACCATCCCAACCTTTAGTTTTTATTCCTTAATTTTAGATGTTCTCTCTAATACGGAGGAACTGTTTTTAAGATTGAATGAACTAGATTCTCACCCGTGCGTTGCACGGGCAGAAATTCTGTATTAGTTATATTTCCATATTTGTGTATATTATTAATTCAAGTATTAATGTATGAAAATAGATGAGATGCAATATACATAATTCATTATAATTAATGAAATGATAGGTAAGACTTATGCATTTGTAATAAGAAAGTTTTGAACCAAATAGAAATAAAGAAATATTACAATAAGATTTCTAAAATCTACAAATTACGAAAAACTTCTTTGTAAACGACATTTGCAGTATGGTCGATTTGTTCGCCATCTTCACGGCAAATCAATATTTTCAAACCCTTACGATTTGTTACTCTTGATACTGCAACGTATAGTTGACCATGCGTAAACACTGACTTTTTTAATAGAAGTCCAACATGTTTCAAAGATTGTCCTTGACTCTTATTTATAGTCATGGCATAAGAGGTCATCACCGGAAATTGCCTTCTCTGAAACTTGAAGGGTATTCTTGAATCTGACGGAGTTAAGCTTAACCTTGGAATGACAACTTCATGACCAGCATATTTTCCGCCTAGAACTTTTGCACCTAGGATGTGCTTTCCGAGTCGTGTAACAGTCAACCTTGTTCCATTGCAAAGCCCCATAGACGGGTCAATATTTCTTAAAAGCATGATTGGTGTACCAACCTTTAGAGTTAACTCGTGGTTTGGAACTCCAGATGCACGTATTTCATTGAGAAATTCTGGTGTGTGCAAATCCGCCAAGACATCCGCATTGGAGTCGGACTTGCAAATGCTATCTGAACTTAGATATGTCCTCGACTCTTCTTTAACATTTAAAGATGTCATGTAGTCATTAATAGCATCGACAACATCTAGAGTCGGAGCTAGAATCGCACGCTCTTGCAAGTATGATGGATCATTGGCTATATTTTCAAAGTTTGGATAGGTGCTTTGGACAATAGTGGCAATGGGATCGTCTCCACACTCTAACAAAATGTCACTTGGAATTTTTACATCTGCAAGGCCATCATTACCTTCCCCAGCAGTGCCGTCTCCTAAACTCGTAATCCACTCAGGGAACTCTACTAAATCTTCGTATTCACGATCATCAGACAATGATTGCAATCTCATATTCTTCGTTAAACGCAATACAATGCAATCATGCCAAATGTAAGAAGAATTAATAGTTGCGTTCACTATGTCTTATCTGGTGCCTTTTGGTATGACTGGTAAAATTTGTCTGAAGTCACCCCCAAATACGATTGTTTTTCCTCCAAATGGCATGTCAGAACTACCTGAATTGGTGAACTTGAGGATGTCCCGCAAACTTCTGTCTAATGCTTCGAAACAGTGCTTGTGCGTCATCGGCGCCTCATCCCATATAATTAGTTTGCACCGAATATCAATTGTGCAAGTGAACTCCCTTGTTTGATGTTGCATGTTGAGTTCTCGTTTGCATTGATTGGTATTGCAAAGCGTGAATGAGCTGTCCTACCACCAGGTAACAGTAAAGCTGCGATACCACTTGAAGCAACATTTAAAACAATTTCTCCCTTGGACCTCAAAGCAGCCGACAATGTTTTCCACACAAACGTTTTCCCCGTGCCTCCATAACCATAAACAAAGAATACACCACCATTACATTGTTCAACAGAATGCATAATGGTTGAGTATACATGACGTTGTTGATCATTCAGATTGTGAACGCATTTGTCATGCTCTTCACGTAAAGCAACACGATCATATTGCAATTCGTCGTATATAAGCCTGTTATGATACATGGCATAGTCACTGATGGTAGGGAATGGCATTGTTGGATAGTTCTTTAAGCTCCTACCCAATCTCCTCAGCATCAACTCTATTTCGCTTAATGCATAATTCTTAATCTCAGCTTCAGTTAGCGTCAAATCTAAAATTACAAATGTGAAACGCTATATCAAAGAACATATTGTATATATAATATTTTATAATCGTAATTAAGTTATATGAACAGAAATTGAAATATACTTATTATATGGTAATTGCCTTGTATTATATCGTTGGGTACCTGGATGCATCAAAACTCTTCTTTGTCTGTGCAGAATGTCATCTGCCATAACTGTCCAACATTTGTCCCAAACATATTCTGGTCTGCTCATAGTATCTGCTGCCAATAAAATGACAAATACCTTCCTAAGACACAATGCAGAAGCCCAAAAACTACCTTCTGAAAATCCTTCGACATACTCTTTGTCATCGTCCAGCAATCCTAAAGCGTAACATGTCTCACGATATGTATCATGACAAATGCCTTCTACAGTTCTTAGATCATTGTAGCTTGTAGCCCCACGCTTCAAATTAAGGATGCATCGCAAATAATATGATTCTCCCGATCCCGGGGGCACATATGTTAGACGACCTATAACAAACCCCTTTTTGCGAGGTACAAATTCCCTTGTTGCAGCCTTCCAAACAAAATTTTGAGGGAATTCTGCATAAGTTAAATCCTTGGCCTCTGGATACTGTTCATTTGCTCTCATCCAAGCCAAAAACATACTCTCCTTAACGGACTCCCGCAAGACCACATCACTAACCGTTGCATCATCTTCGAAGTAAACATACTGCTCGTTTGGGAAATGAAAGCTCAAACGGTCAACGGATGGATTCTTATACTGAATTTCAAACCCATATATTCTCCACATTCCCTCACATGGGGATATATATCGACAATCATAATACAAATTTATTTCATCAACGGGTTTTTCCTTGTCACTTGAACTTGATGTCTCGTAAAACCCTGCAGTGACACGATCATGCCCTTTGTTGACATATTTGAACAAATATTTTATTGACCTTGTTTGGTTACACCACTCCACATTCAGATGAGCGCCGAACTTCATGAGCAATGACCTATTGTGGGGAACAACATATCTATTGTCAAGGTGTACACCACTTTTGACAATTGATCTTCCATCATTTCGCCTCCTATATTTCGGATAACCTTCGTCATCAATGTTCGTTTGCTCGTTGAAGTTTTTTGGGAAATGCTTTGAACATTTAGACTTAACCATGCAAGGGGCGTTTCTTGCTTCACTGCCACATGGTCCATGCATCATATCTGTGCACACTGCTTTATAATATTGAGGATCAGTCATCTCATCTGGTATTTCAGCTGATATAGTCCGGTCAATATCCACTGGGGTGGGGAATTTGTCAGCAGTCCCCATGAATAATAAAATATGAGCATGCGGTAGCCCACGCTTTTGAAACTCGACTGTGTATACCACTGCAATCATAGAAGTCGTGTAAATATAACAATGTCATTATTATATAGATTATATATATATATATATATATATATATATATATATGTGTGTGTGTGTGTATTTTATACATACACTGAACAATTATTTTACCTGCTCGAACTTCTCCAAATATTTTACTTTGTCTAAGATATTTGATCAAACTGTCCAACTTCATCTTGAACACTCGACATACTATATCCGGACGATCTTCAGGGTTCAAATTCCTTGAAGCAAGGAACTTATTAATTTCAGGCCATCTTGGGTTGCAGGTGAAAGTTAGGAAAAGATCTGGGTACCCTGCCCATCTACATATAGCCATTGCATCCTGATAATTTTGAACCATGTATCGTGCACCGCCGACAAAAGTAGGTGGTAAGACAATTCGCTTACCTTGTGTGGACGCATCTCGCTCACCGCTTAACAAAGCATCAGAAAGTCCTTTGTACATTTCACACCTAAGTTGTTTTTGATGAGTTCTAATATATATTAGTCTTGAAGACTCAACCAGTGTATATCCATCAACTACGAACTGTTGGAACAATCTCCTGCTCTTAACAATGAAAGAGCTCTCATTTTGCCGTTCCTGTAATCTGTAAGCAAGATACTCCCTAATGCTAACGCTTCGGCGACCGCGCGTGTTAGATACAATTGCATCAGAAAATGGTATATCCTCCCTGTACCCATCATCACCATACGGAAAAAGAAGTGGATATTGCAACCCTAGATATGCAGGATGTAGCTCACTTATTCTTTTCAAAGACCCCCCTTGAGTTTCAACCATTATATATCTTTGCCCAAGTGATTCGTCAAAATCTCCGACCACCCATGCCGCTACCTCAGAAACTGTAGGTAAATTATAAGTTCTTGCATCCTTAGTTCTCCTACCTATTAGCTTCAAGGAAACCTTTTTTTCCCCACCTGTAGCGACTTTATCTCTAACCATCCTAAACGACTTAACTAAAACGTTATGTTTATCCAACATCTCCCTCAATGTACACACAATATGTGCATGCAAATTGTTCTTCTTTTCATCATCCCTGAAGTTAAATAATATATATACAAAAATCACTAACAAATTTGAAATGAGTAAGTGTGTTGATGATTACATGTGGCATGTGTAATAGTGGGTTATAAAGTTACCTGACAGAGGACATTCGATGAGCATCTTCATGTTGTGTGTCATAGATATAGAGTTGCGCAAATTTTGGCACGTTTCCGTCTTGTGGTAGCAAAGAACCAATTAGGTGATAGTTTTGCCCACTTAGCTTGAAGATTGGCGGTGATCCACCCTTGTTGAGAGTTCTATCTATCTTTCCGCCCATGGACGTGAACGAAAACATATTGTTGTATGAACGAATATTATCTTGGAAATGTTTAGAAACTGCATCTGTGCCAAAAATGAGTTGTTGTAATTCCAAAGGGGGGTCCTGTAATTGTGGCAATTTTATTTTGCCATGCGTGCAACACAAAGAATACTTTGGATTTTTCTTTGAAGAATTCCGAGCAATCCTCTCTTCATACCAAAACAATGCTCCACAATATGCACAATTGTATGATGGATCACCAATGCTCCAATATTCGTCATTGATTGTATCTATTTCAAAATGACAAAAAAATAATACAAACACAGTGTTATTGTAAGTAAACAAATTCAAAATATAGTTTCATTTACTTTAAGATTAATTGAACTTTGTGCCACATAAAAGTTACACACCTTCATCCTCGTGCATGTCTTCAGGTAGTGTTTTGTGTTGCTGTGTAGCAACATTATTATTAAATGGTTGTTGGTGAACTACGTCAACACTTGAGGTTTCGAATACAGACTTTTTGGGAGATGGCCTTGTAGTTGGAAACCGATTAAACGACAACAACGAAACTGCAATTAAACATTTCTCAATTATAATTATATAACAATGACTATAATGTGATTAGTAAATGATATTGAATCTCGTTATTATATTTTTATTTCTTCATTATAATAATTATAATTGTAATGATTAGTAATTTATATGTGATGTCTTTATTATATATTTATGTAACTTTTATGTAGTAATTATTATAATCACAATGTTAGAATATTATAATATAATAATATTATAATACATTATATTATTAAAAAAATTGTAACTTAGTTATTCCATTATAATATATATATTCGTATATATGTACACTACTAAAAAACAGCCTTACAGTGACACTTATATAGTGACACTTTAGTGATACAACGACACCAATGACACAAAAGTGTCACTATTTTCTAACACAAATATATCAGCATCATACGGTGACACTACAATTTAAATTTTTACGGAATACTTAAACTGTTCTAGTTATGGGCCTGCGGTTTCTAACATTTCTACACTTCTTTTTTCCCTCCCATAAATCAAGTCTTTTTCCCTTCTTTCTACTTATAAACCCTAACTTTTCTTCTTGATCTCAATCGAATCAATGGCCGTCGTCCTTGGTCCGGCCGCGTGACACCGTCTCCTCCCAGCTCTTCTTATTCAACCAATCGAGCGGTTCTATCCCACTGAACCTAACCCTAGCTACGACCTCAGAGATCCATCGATTTACTCCTCTCTTTGATCGATTTGCTCTCTGGACACAGCTACGTGGTTTGGACACAGCTTCGACACTCTTCTAGGTGACGATTACTCTTCTTCTCGACCGACGCATCTACTTCACTCTATTCTTCCTCTCCAGTTTATGCAATATGCATCACGCCCCTTCTTCCTCGCGTAGCAACGAACATGATCTCCGCGAATCCGCCTATCCGGCCACCAAGTGCTCAGTAACCCCGACGTTTTTGGGCATTCTGACTGTATCTCTTTCATTCGATGCTGCAAAAGAGTTCTTATTCCTGGTAGAGATTTTTCCAAGTCTCACATTTCATGTCTTCTTTTAATGATTTCACCTTTAATTTTCCCACTTTGTATGAGATATTTTATCATTATTGTTTTCAAATTGAATGAAATTTTCAATCTTAGATGTTGGTTTTCTTTCCCTCAACTTATTTTTTTTATGTCGTTTGAATCTGGAAGTAGAATGTGAATATTTAGAATTTGAGTATGACTTTAGCATCAGGTGCTAAAGTCCTAGGGTTGTTCACTGCATCACTGGTTTTATTTAAGTTCAATTTTTCAGTTAAATCTTGGAAGAACCCTACTGGATAGGTTTGGAAATAGGGGTTGCACTTGAAGGAAAGTTCTGGGCGAGGTTGTTCAATAATGGTATCTTTTCCATTTAATTTCTAGAAAACTTAACTCCTGAGATATTCTTTTTATTTATAGGTAATACAGAGTATGTGTTAACAAGTTCTTGAAATAAAAACTCATTACTTTAGTTGTTATAAAAGTGAAAACTTTCTAATATTTGATCTACCTTTACACCTACTATGTTCTAATACTCTGTATTTGATTTCATTGTATTCAGTTTTTCAGTGAAACAACTGTGTATATGTCATTCTGAATCTGCTCCCACCACACAGATAAATGAAATTGTAAGTGTGTATACGTCATTCATAAAGAGTAGCTCGTTCAAGGCCATTGTCATCTTGTTCCTTCTCTTGATACTGTCCATAATTGATGTCCTTTAAAAGGCTCTAGATTTTTAATAGAATGCACAAGAAATGAATTTTATATATTGGTGTGCTTAAATGATTAATTAATTTCGAATCATATTGCAGGAAGTCAAAGTGAGATAGTTTTTGCTAGAGTGGTATTTAGAACTCTTTCTGCTGGAAGTCAAGGTTAGTTGTTCATCACATTTTTATTTGGATTATAAAACATACTTAGAGTTCAATACATAGTTCATGAGTGTGTCAACAGTACAATATTAAATGCATAATCTGATTGTAAAATCGTAGGAGTTCTTTTAATACGCTTCTATCCCTACTTTAATCCCTGTGACACATTTCTTCTTAGTCTTTTCCTCCTATCTCCTTGTTGACGTGGGTGTAAGCTAAGGTAATAATTTCTATGATCTTTTTCTTGTTATTTACATTCCACAATTTTAGTGAAATCTAGGGGGGTAATTTTAGAATCCGGTTCTTATTTAGTGAAATTGTAAGTGTGTATACGTCATTCATGAAGAGTAGCTCGTTCAATAACATTGTCATCTTGTTCCTTCTCTTGATACTATCCATAATTGATGTCCTTTAAAAGACTCTAGATTTTTAATAGAATGCACAAGAAATGAATTTTATATATTGGTGTGCTTAGCTGATTAATTAATTTCGAATCATATTGCAGGAAGTCAAAGTGAGATAGTTTTTGCTAGAGCGGTATTTAGAACTCTTTCTGCTGGAAGTCAAGGTTAGTTGTTCATCACATTTTTATTTGGATTATAAAACATACTTAGAGTTCAATACATAGTTCATGAGTGTGTCAACAATACAATATTAAATGCATGATCCGATTGTAAAATCGTAGGAGTTCTTTTAACAAGCTTCTATCCCTACTTTAATCCCTATGGCACATTTCTTCTTAGTCTTTTCCTCCTATCTCATTGTTGACGTGGGTGTAAGCTAATTGATGAAAATTATTTCTATGGTAATAATTTCTATGATCTTTTTCTTGTTATTTACATTCCACAATTTTTTCCCTATTTTCTCCTAGGTGAAGCTCTTCTTGATGAAAATTATTTCTCCACAAATTGAATTCTATTTCACCAATTTTTTCTTATTTAGTGAAATCTAGGGGGGTAATTTTAGAATCCGGTTCTGTATTTCTAGTTCAGATGCGTAACCGTTGCTGTGTCTCAAGTATTTTGGTAAAGTGTATACTTTCTTTCAGTTTGTGATCCATTTCAGTCAAAGTCATAGATTAATGGTTTTCTCACGTGTAAGAGCCTTCATAATTCTTGTAAAATTAACTGGATATATTTGGATCTCCAGATATTTTTTAGGTAAACATATTTGGAAATTGTTTATGAAAGCCTGTAGCCAAATTTGTGGGAGAACACTGTTCTATAGTACTTCTTATTTGTTTACACACTCGGGGTGTTTTGAGCTTTATTGAAAATAGCCAATGTAGGACTGCTTTACTTAAAAATTTGTGTTGGCAGCCAAATGGTGCTGATGACGAGTTAAAGATCTGTAGATACTTATTTACATTGGTAAATGAAAAAGCCACTGAACTTTGTTGTGCCTATATTTGGTATTAGGTTTTTTTCAATGCTCTGTACCGTAAGATCAATTCCATTGCTCCATCCCCATGTTTGTAATTTGAAGTTTGGAATCAACATTCAGTTTTATGCTACCTGGAAGGGGTTTATGTAACTTGTGCAAACTTATTTGTTTTATGGATAAGTAGTATGATATGCATTTCAGCATTTGTATGGGTGGTTCTTATTATTTTTGCTACTTATAATATTGCAAAGTTAAAAATAATGCAGGCTATGTTGAACCCGATATTGAGAAGTACTCTAAAGACTTGCTTTATTGGATTACAATGGCGATACAAGGAATAATGATGTCTAGCCTGTAGCATATAAAAATGTTGTATGATTGAAGTGTAGATTTATAGCATCTTGTAATACACTACGTGTGTAGTACTTTATTGATATTGACATTGTAAAATAATATGAGTAATAAATACAAATATTGTTCTTTTGTTTTGGCTATTTATTAATATTTATATAATCTATAATAAAACTAGAACGAAATAACACAATGAGTACAATAATAATATTATTGTAATTATAAGACACTAATGTGTCGTAAATTTTTATGATACCAAGGTGTCACAACGTTTTATGATATCAATGTGTCATAATCTTGCATCACATTAATGTGTCATAATCTACTGACACTATTTTGTATTTCAATCAGTGACACTATATTTAGTGTCACTAGTCGTCACTTTCCCCGACGTTTTTTTAGTGTCATAGAAACTTTCACTGACACTAAATTAGTGTCACTATAAGCCCTTTTTCTACTAGTGGTACTGGAACATCTAAATCATACATGGTTTTTGTAACGATTTATTACAATATATCCTTGTTTTCCCTCCAAAATTCATTTATGCGTTACAATAGCATGCTTTTTTATCTGTATTTAACATTTTGTAATCTTTATTTAACTTTTTTGCATGCCATTACTATAATGTTAACAATTATACAATTAACAATAAACTACAACAATATAATAAGATTTTTTTTTACCATAATTGGTTTCTTGTAACACATTGCATCGTCTTGTCTCTTCACTGCGCCGTAGATGTTTCGTGTCACTTGAGTCACAATTTTCTGTTTAAAGAAATATATAATACGTGCCACATTACAAAAAAAAAATCTTAATTAAGCACGTATATATAAAAGTTATCAATAATAATAGACTTTTTTTTAACCTTTGTATAAGAATATAAATAACAATATTTATAAAAATTTATAGGAATTTTATCAATTCAGTACTCGAAATATAGATTAATTATCAATTCAGGACCCGAAAGATTAAACGTATCAATATAGGACCCGAATGATGGAAAACTATCAATTTAGGACCTAATGTTTCATAGGTTTTGATTTATTTAATTTTTTATTAATTCCATTACTAATTTTTGATAAAGTTTTCTTCACAAAAGTTTATTACTTTAATAAAACGAAATAATATTTAAAATTTTTTAATAAAAAAAATTATGACAACTTAGGTCCTAGATTAATAGTTTTCAATCATTCAGGTCCTAAATTGATAGTTTTTCATTATTCGGGTCCTATATCGATGCATTTTATCTTTGAGGTCCCGAATTGATAATTAATCTATCTTTCGGGTCCTGAATTGATAAAATTCCAAATTTATATTACTACTACTTAAAATTGTTCCAGACCTGGCCCATTAATGTTAGCCCAGCAGCTGAAAGTAACCCTACCCAACAACCTAATAACCCAGCCCAAATTATATATACCCCTTACCCATTACAAACCCTCATTACCCTTCGTTTCATAGCATTATACAGCGGCCGCATAGATAGACTATCGGTTCTTCCGATGGCCTCTTTGCCGTTAATGTTTCATCTACCACCATATCTACCACCATCTTCGTCTGTATTTACTTTGTTGTCGTTCATCTCAACAAACATTAGCCTCTTCACCGTCCTCGTTAGCTCAAACGACCTCTGGTACATCTATTCTAATACTTTGTGTTTTTTTCTGATAGTTCTCATACCTTAATCTGTAACGTAATACTATTTAGATTTGTTCAAAAAATTGGGACCATGTATGATTTATTCAAAGATTTTGGATCTGACTTGACTTTGAGATTTATGAAAAAATTTCTACGATTTTATATCAAGGCAGATTTAGTTGGGTGGAACAATCTGTGAATCTTATATTTTAATTTGTGGTGTTATACAACAAACATTATGAGGTCTGTTAGAACATCTTTGTGAATCTGAGTTTGGTATATTCAGGTCGAGATTGTAAATATCATTGAAAATATTTATTTTTTAGTATTTTTGAACAATTTTTTGATCAAACATTGTATATATTATATAATATTATATAATATTTTATAATATATGCGTATTTTATCAAAATTATTATATATATTATATATATTATATGTTTAAATTTTTGGAATGTCATTATACATGTTTAATAAATATGGAATGTAATAATTGTATAATGTGGAAAAATTGAAACTTATCTTTCTCGGTTTTTCAAAAATTATTTATTTTGTTATATTTTACACTTATTTTTGCCAAATAATACTATATACTATGTATATTATATGCTCTCCCAAACATATACGTAGTATATGAATAACACTTGAATACATGAAGATAACTTATATAATTTATAAGTACCTTTATTGGTCAAATCTTGAAGACTTCGTTTACCATTCAATGTTGTTGTTTTTGTGATCCTCTTCATTTATATAGCTGCATGAAACAGTGTCACAGCTTCTTCCGGGTTATTAAGAATCATGCCCAACGACTATCAGATACCCTACCAGCCACCATAGTGGCCTTCGGAACTGTGTGGTCTGTCAGTTCGTTGGGGTGACCAGTTGTTTCTGGATACTCGTTTCTTGAAGCATGAGCATATGTGAAGCATCAATTTGGATTCATACTACCTTTTCGAAAATTATATTACACTAATTTTTGAACATACATCTGCTCACATGACATGCTTCATATAAATCCCTTTTCAAATAAAAAAGACTTGGAATATACATATCCATGCAACATTCATACTGATATTTCATTTCTGTAGTGCCAACAAAAGTAGATTATACCATACTCATTTCATACATTTGGCATTGATAGTACCATTTCCAAAACTACATTACACTCCTTTTTGAGAATACATGTCTTAACATGTATTCTCGAGAAATTTTTCTAAATACTAAGCATTTCACTTGGAATACATATGTACTGATACACTCAGTACTCATATTTCATTGGTATGAAATGAGTACTGCAGTTAACCTTAATTCATCCACTTAAATGACATGCCCACAATCATGTTTTGATTGAAATACTTCCGGTTGAATTGCACAATACGACCAGATTTCCTAGGGATAGGACATGCATATAACCAATCTGCACATTCTTTGCATATGTAGTTCCCAGTAGACCTTTTGTTGTTTACAATCTTCATGCAGAAAAAGTGACTAAAATTTGAATTACACCAATAGCATGCTTCCAACAAAAAGCCCCTAGAATGCATTCCACATGCATAACATTTTGGAGTAGAACATGCAGAACATGAACAACATCTCATCTTAAGTAGCCACGTTTACATATAGGTTACTGCAATTTTTTGTTTTGCATAAAGGAGTTTAGATCATCACCGGCATTTTTGTACTTGGCATCATATTTTTATTAAATCTGCATATGTGAATTTATATAATCACTGGGATTTTTAATGTATTGAGTACTAACCTTGGGTAAGAGAATAAATAAGACTGGTCTCACCTGACTCTTCAAAACTTCTCAAAAATACACTGGTAAGATTTTGTGGTTGAGCTCATAAATGTCTTTCTGAATGGTTTGCAATTGGTTAGAGGCTGTATATGTACTCGTGTATGGAACTGATGTGTACTTTCAGCAGACCTACTGAGCAGTTGTAATCCATAGTCTCATTGACTGATGATGACATTGAACAGCTCTGTACTTTCAGCAGACCTACAAACCGTCCTAGTATGGATGAGTAATGATGGTGAACACAGCATTAATGCTTCCGAAAATTGCTTCTATAAAAATATATGCCTTTTACATAAAAATGGATATTCATGAAAGACTTATAAGTTGTTTTGACATTTTAAAAGCATCTTCAATTTTTAAATGCCTTTAGACATGCTGAAAACCTTATGGTGTATTGTATTGTCTCCAATTATTCCAAAATTCTAAAATGTTATCAATAATTTTAAATCTGGTTATTGCTTATTCATTTTTTGAATCTTGGAATAAATAATAATATTATATGTAACTTCAAAGAAGGCCTTCTGCTAGCCTTGGTATTTCAAGCATGAGATACCTGGTCTTCCATCTAAAGGCGAAATAAATGTGCTCAAAATTTTGAAGTGCAACTTCTAAATTTTTAAAATACTTTTTAATTCCCTCTTTTAAATTTGTGACCTTAAAAGAAGGTATTCAAATCTCTTTTCTTCAATTATAATCTGATCATCATAATACAAACTGTATTTAAAATACTTTTTAATTTCCTCTTTCAAAGTCTTTTAATTTATGAAACTGTATTTCTAGGTCTTTTTTTATATATGAACCACTTTATTTGATCAACACATCAAATGTATCTTGATATATAAAATGAAGCATTTGCACTTCAAACCTTATTAGAGCATACATTTATGTAAATAAAATGATGAATTGTTTAAATATGTTTGTATATCTTTTTGAATAGTCACTTTATTCTCTTTTAAATTAAGTCCAGTGTTAATATAAAAAACCGTTATATATATATATATATGTGTATATATATATATATATATATATATATACATATATATATATGTGTGTGTGTATATATATATATATATATATATTTGAAATCTGTTTTTGGTCAAGTCAAGCATTTGCACTTGAAACTATACTTCACCGTACTTTATGTGTGAAAAAATATCTGCTACCAATAACTTTACTCTAATTTAATGTTGCAGGTTTAATTTGATTACTTTCTTTGGCATTCTAACAATTTTTTGTGAAGGGCGTGTGACCTAATGCTTTAATGGTGTCTAAGTGATTAGAGGTTGTACATCTACTCTTGTATGCAACTGCTGGTACTTTGAGCAGGGCTACTGAACATTTCTAATCCCTAGTAAAGATAAGTAATGATGGTTAACCTTTATTGAATTATAATTTCATATTCATGAAATTTTTATAAGTTCTTTTTGAAATATTTTAGGAAACATCATGAAAATATGAAATTTGTTGCTTTGAGAGTCTATTTTTGGTCAAATTCATGCTCCGCGCAACATGAAATATATCTTGATGTTTCAAATGAACCATTTGCACTTCGACGTTTTTTGGGCATACATTTATGTATACAAAATTGAGAATAAGATAATCTGCTATGTATAATCTTAATTGTTCATAGTTTTCATATATTAATCTGTATTTGAAATAAATAAAAGAATACATTTTCAAAGTTATAAGTTGCATATTATTTTTATATGACTTGTGCTTAATTCAAAGTAATAAGTTGCATATTACGTAGTATTATTATTAATATGATATTATTATTATTATTATTATTATAACATATATTATAATACAAAGTATCTTTGCACATCTTAAATACTGTTTAGTTAAGGGAATATTATTTTGCTACTTACAACTTTGTTATTATTAAATGTTGCAGGTATCATTGGAGGCACATGTTGGCATTCTTAAAAATATATTTAGATTCTTTATTTAGCTAATGTATAAGAATAGGTGCTGGGACCTTAAAAGGTTGCCAAAAATGTAATATTATTTATTTTCGGTCTGTAATTTTTATTTAGTTGTAATTAGGGAATGCAGGTATCATTGGCCATCTTCACATGCCCAGGTATGCACTTGTTAAACACCATTGATTGCTTACTCGGTAGTATTTGCAGCATATAAAATTTATCTTGTGTCATGCATATCATAAATTTAAATACCAAGTAGCCAAAACCTTATATTTGAGTAGCATAAAATTATTTTTATTATAATAAGGACATACAACTACTACAAATTACAGTTATTTTCATGTATGACATCCTCGTGTATAAGTAGAAACAACCCACAACATTTCCAAAAGCTTTATGGCTTCCTCTTAGAGTGTCATTTTCCTGAAACATAAACAGATTTCAATCAGTAATCCAAATTGTAGAATACTAAAAAAATTAAGGTTACATTCGTAGCTTGATCTTGATGAAGCTGATATGTTCCTTAATATGCAAACCTTGGCAGTAATTTTAGTAGCCCAAAATAGGAAAACCTAAGATGTTTAAATTATCATGACCTGCACACACAAAGCATAGGCATAGACAAAATAAACATCATAGGATGCATCAATTTCCAAAACAACCACACTTAGAGTTGCACATAGGGTTTATCAGTTGCCCCCTGAAATTAAGGTGAACATAAAGTTTGGCCCAATAGCAGCTTTTGGGCCCAAAAGATAAACAAAACATATGTTTCAAAACAATGCATCTTAAACAATTCAAGTCTTCAACTAAATCAAAGTGGCTCTTCTTTGATTTTGATCTTCAGCTTTTATCCAATTGCACTGCTACAGAAGTCGTCGTTTAGATTCCTCTTAATTTGGTCGTTCATTTCTAGCACAACTTCCCTTTGTGTACTTGGGATTGGGGAATCCATCACCTCAATTCTTTCAACATCCTGTTGGCAACAAACATAATGATAGATATAAAATGTTTTACTTCATTTTTCATAATAACTAAAAAGTTAAGGGTATCTACCTTGTCCTGATCAAGCAGCCCTTTTCCCTTTTGGGCTGTAAAGTTTTCACACACCGTTCCAGAAGAACCACTCTGTATCAGTTGTATAAACATCATAAGTATTCTTAAAATATTATTCTTGTATTATTAGAGTTGAAATGTAAGTATTTCAAACCTTTTCCTGGTCTAGATCATCTTTACTAAGTTGTTCCTGCTCTTTGTCTGCATACAAAGACAGAATAGATGGGTCTCGAATCATACAAACCACCCCTAAAGATAGTGTTCCTCCATAGGAATTTTCTTCTGCCCTTTTCTTAAGACTGATTTTAAACAACCCCCTTTGGTCAACCAAGCTTTCAATCTCTTCAGGGAATCTCGTTGGGTCTCCTGTTTTCTGCAATTGTATAAAACAAAATTAGGCTCTCATCAATTCACCCAATTAGTTTTTTCAACATGCCATTGTAATATCAGACTTCGTTTAGTACCTTTCCCACCTCGCTGCGTAATGTTGCTGAAGTCTTTCCAAGAATATCCGTGCATTCTCTATCCCACAACATGAAGGCCCCATGGGCAGTGTCATCCATTATCCCAACACTAACTTTGTACCTAGATGTTTTAGACAATATTACATATTCAATCAATACATATATATATAGTTGTCTGTAAACAATCGTTTTTTGTAACTATATCGCCTGTACACTCCCTTGGCAACAATAATGTTGCATGTTGCACACATGAATCTATCATCCTCTTGTTTCAACTTCCTGTTACATGTGTTACAGCTCAAGTAACACCATTCCCTAAAGTTTTCAATAGAAACAATTTCTCCTAGCACCCAGTAAATACCATCCTACACAATTTGTTTACATAAAGAAATTAGTTGTGTAAATCATCATTATTATAAAGTAAACATGTTTAACATTTCAAATAGAGTCAAAGAACCACCTCGGTTTCACTCATAAGGTCCTTCATTGTTGTTAACTTTACCCTACCACTTAAGGCATCATCCCTGCTTCCTTCACCAATAGAATTTTGGGTGAAGTTTGTGACGGTAACATTGTCTTCATTGTCTGGTGGAAACCTAGATGGTAAATACGAAAAGTCAATAACACTCTGAGAAAGGCACCATTAAACAGAAATAATTTATAAAACACTTACTGATTTCTGAACTCAACCATCTCTGTGGTGTTACCATTTAAAATTAGCTTGGAAACATCGTAGGATGAAGATACGGAGACGGTTCCTGTGATTTCAACAACGCGTTAAAAAAATTACAAATATTTTATTAAACACCTTCACTTAAAAGATTTATGTCTAACCTTGATATCTTTTAGGTCGACATAGTTGGAATATTATGAAGAGGTTATCTACCCCATTTTGATTCACATAGTCACTGAATTGGTCAATGTATTTGTTCCATAACACACATCCAATCTGATTACCTCTGCATATTTCACTCACATGAATTACTTTATTGGTTTGAATCATTTGTTTTATTTATTAAGACTAATAAAATCCAAAAACATAATAAAACGACAACTACTTACTCTCCATCCCCCAATGTTAACTCCAAGAGCCTTTCTGTTCTCCCATTAATGATATGTGTTTGGGCAGGTAGTTTGCCTAAAAACTTTCCAATGACGTCTGAAAAGAGTATTTGATTTACATCGAAAAATATTTTTACCAAAAATATATTAATCATGGAAACCGTATAAATATTGGTTTTGAATAAAGATTTGTACCAATAAGTATTTTGTCATTGATGATCCTTTGAGCTTGCAGGATCTCAAAAGGTTGAAAATCAAACACATGGGATGGAAAGTCTATGACTTCATTCTTAACTTGGGTTTTGCTAATAAATTGAATGAGGTATGGATGATTGGTTGTTTTGAAAGTTTGGTAGTTATCAACCACCAAAAAAATTCTGATGCTATACACTCCATTTTCTTTGATTTTAGACTTGAAAAAACCCAGCTGAGGTCTCTTAACAGTAGCATGAATCCGAGTTCCCTATACAAAAAGGAAACATAGATTCAAGTTCAAGAATATAACACTCCCAAATAATGAAAATCCAAGAATTCAGTCACACGGTTTACCACTGCATCATGAAGAACCAATTCAAGAGTTTCGCCCCCTTTAGCATGGATAGGAACCTCATACGCCCTTATCACTCTGACTTTGACTGCCCAAGTGTTTCTAGTATGATCAACAGCATCAAGTAGTGACCACATGCCTGCGTTTTCATTTGCCTCAGTCATTGTATAGTACAATAGTTTTAGTAGTAATGCGATTTGGGTTGCTGTGCTGATTGATTCAAGTCTTAGGTCTTTATATAGTAATGTAAGGGAAGCTCTCTCAGTTGAGTCTGCTTTGTCCATTGGGTATTAACCTCAACTAAATCTCTTAGAACATATTTTCGTACTCAACATTTAATGCTCTAAGAACTAATCTGAATCTCTTAGAAGATATTTTCGTACTAAGCATTTAATGCTTTATTAATGTATGCAACAAACTTATTTTAAACTCTTGGTTGAAATCTCAGTAGCTGTGTTATAGACTATAAAAATATTAAACAGTACAATTGCAAGCAGAGTTCTCGAAGATATCTCTATACATTGCAATAAATCCTCTTTCTTGAGCCACCAAACGTATCTTATTGAATCACAGAGCATTAAATGCATCCATTGAGCCTCAAAAGAAATCAATTCGAAGTTTCTTGAGCCAGCAAACCAAGCATTAAATTTAGCTTCATTTAATTGGAGCAATGTTGAGAATTAAATGCGTGCATTGAACCTCAAAAAAATACGAAGTCATAGTACACATCAATTGACAGCTTGGAAAACATGTTCAGAACCTACATGGATCAACCGAACCAAATGGACCTGACCCACTTTTGGAGCTGCTTTTTGGGCGGGAAAACCAATCTGTTTTCTCCTGCTTTTGTATAGAGAAAGATGCTTTTCCTTCCTGTTTTTCAATTCACATTTTTCAAAATTTAGCAAGTTTTGCCAACGTGTAGCAGGATTTCTGATCAGTCATCACTCCGTCGGTCGGAAGTAACAAATGGAAGCAAACGAAAGATTCAAAGAGAAAGCAGAAAATGAGGAGGAGTTGGAAGAAGAGATATGGAGTTGGGGGGCAGGCACAGAGGGTCAGTTGGGAACGGGGAGGCTCTTAGACGAGCACCACCCTCAGTTTCTCCGTTCTCTCTCCTCATTGGGCCCAGCCTCTCTTCTCGCTTGCGGCGGCGCTCATGTCATCGCTCTTATCTCAGGTCTATCTCCTTCTATCTTCTTTCATGGAACTGTTCAGGTTGTACTCAATTACTTGTTTGTTTTCTCACCTTTATACGTGCTCTTGTTACCCAAAATACAATTCTGAAATGAAAACTAATGAGCTGGATAGAATGGCAATCGTCTCAACTCTCAAGAATTGAAACCTAACTCAAATTTTTAAAGTGAACAGAATAAAGTTGAAGTTTGAGATCCCGCTATAAGGTTTAAAATGGGTATAACGTGGCTGAATCCGACTGGATTGACCGATTTGCTGAATTACTAAAAAAAGATATCCTAAATAGAGTATATATTACTCCCTTTATATTAAAAAGATAAAGAAAACAAATAATATAACGATCTGACACTGCTTGTATAACGTGCTCCATTTTTTGTCTTTTCTACATTGTGTGTAATCATTTAATATATACACAGATGATGGATCAGTGATGACGTGGGGATGGGAAGATACAAATGATCAAGCTAGTCCTCTAGTGGTGAGTACAAGTAATAATATGTATAAGCATGTTAAAAAGCCATCTGTTAAAGTTTACTGTGGCAGTGGTTTCACCTTTGTCATTAAGAAGCATATGCTTGAACACGGTAGCTACATATCTAGCCTTATATCATTGTGTGTGAGTTTTACATCGTATGTTTTTTTTGCCTCAAACTCTTTTAGTGATATATTTATTGGTCACATAAAGACGACTCTTATAAAACTTAGAAATTTACTCTAATAAAGTTTTAAAACTTGAATTTAGCTTTCCAACGACTTAAAGGGACTCAATATCCTGTACTTAATAAGATCATATGTAACAGTTTGTCTGTATGGAATCAACAGAACTGACTTTATATATTATGGTCATATCTTTAAAATATTGTAATTTATAACTAAATTTGATTCAACAGCAAAGTGACATTATTTGTGAATCTGCATTTGATCAATACTGAGATTTAAAAGGGTTCCGTTTTTGCTTTGTAAACTACTATATTTGTTGTTAAGTGTGTGAGCAAGTTCGTTTACTATCCATACTTTTTCATTATGAGTTTTGAAAGCAGAGATTTTCCAAAATATTAAGTTAAAAGAAGTGAGAACTTCCAAATAGAAGCATTAGAAGATGAGGCTAAAAGATATGGAATTTTCTATACTGTGGGAATCGTAGTGTGTATAAGCTTGTGAACTTTTATTTTAAAGTACTAAAGACATATTAAGGTTTGAAGTTGATAAGGTTATTATGGTTGATGTATTCTGACCCCTCCCGGAGGGGAGATGTTGGGAATCTAAGGTTGTTTGGTTTTATTTATTTTGTTGAAGTTAAGAATAGAGGCACATCAATTTCGTTGTATCACTCTTTTATTTGTCATTTACACTACTAAATTGTCAGTTTTATAAGAAATGGTAATTTCATTGAATAGAAATTTAGACTTTCTATTACATCATTATTTCACCGTTGGCTAGTGTAGTGTGTGATAGAAACAGTTCAACTAGAGCATATAAAGAGGCAATATCTGTATTAATTGAGAGATTATAGTAGTAGATGTATCTTATACTGTAATCGATGGATCAGGGGATTCCATTGGATTTGGTCCTGAAGGTACCATTCTTTTCTCCCCCTCTTTCACGATCCAATAAAGTTGGTGACTATTAGACACATCTGTCGAAGTCAATGATGATATTGGCGGTCCAGTCGGGTTTGGATCGGATGGAACTTTCCCCTTTACATTCTCCTTCATAACCCAATATGGTATCCTTAAACTGGATGGTGGTTCCATCGGGTTTGGGCCGTTAGGCACTGATCTTTTCTCGTCTCTTGGAATCAATGATGATAGGGGAGGTTCAATCGGGTTTGGGCCGTTGGGCACTGATCTTTTCTCGTCTCTTGAAATCAATGATGATAGGGGAGGTTCAATCGGGTTTGGGCCGTTGGGCACTAATCTTTTCTCGTCTCTTGAAATCAATGATGATAGGGGAGGTTCCATCGGGTTTGGGCCGTTAGGCACTGATCTATTCTCGTCTCTTGAAATCAATGATGATAGGGGAGGTTCAATCGGGTTTGGGCCGTTGGGCACCAATCTTTTCTCGTCTCTTGAAATCAATGATGATAGGGGAGGTTCCATCGGGTTTGGACCGTTAGGCACTGATCTTTTCTCGTCTCTTGAAATCAATGATGATAGGGGAGGTTCAATCGGGTTTGGGCCATTGGGCACTAATCTTTTCTCGTCTCTTGAAATTAATGATGATAGGGGAGGTTCCATCGGGTTTGGGCCGTTGGGCACCATTCTTTTAATATCGGTTGGAGGCAATGGTGGGAGTGGTGGTTCCATTTTGTTCAGACCGGATGGAGTTTCCCTCTTCACATCATCTCGGCTCGCCCCCTCCTTGATTAGCCAATAGGGGTGGGGAATGAGATGACGGAAACTACTATGCATTGGATTTGGGTGATGGTTTTGGATATAAGATTCTGATGAAATAGTTAGGAAGAGAAGCGAGAATATCAACATATAGAGTTGATATCAGAATGTTATGTTTAAGACCCAAGAAGGGTACATCTCCATAGTGTTGTTTTGGATAAGTAAATGTGACTGGTGATAAACAATGGAGTAGTCTCCCCTATATATATACTCAGAGATTTAAATGTATGTGGTCTTGTTTTACTTTGAATTGTTTGATTTGAATGCACAAAATGTTATATATTAATGATAGTTCCTTATAAAAATGATTATGGTTTTCTATTGGTTTTCAACAATACATTTGTTATTAAGTGAATATCATTTGTTACCTATTTTAAAGATTTAATGTAATTAATTTGATAATCACTTACCTTTTTTTGATACATCGGAAAGGATTTGATCATCAGTTACTATGACTTGTAACTTATCTTTTTTTGATGACTTGTAACTGATCAATTGCATATAACTTGCATGATTTCATCAATAATATACAGAGTAATAATTTGTGTATAATTAGTGATAGATTCGGGCCGGGTCGGGCCCGGGCCGGGCCTAGGCCCGTTCGGGCCGCTGGTTCAAGAAAAGTGGGCCCGGGACCGGCCCGAGGGTTGGACGGGTCCGGTTCGGGCCGGGCCACCCGCCCGGGTCACGGGTCGGGTCCGGTTCGGGCCGGGTCGGTTAATTTTTTTTTATATAATTTATATTTTATAGTTTATAGTTTTATACGAGTATTAAAAACAAACTTCAATTGCATTTATTTGAAATGAAATAGGAACTACATTTGAAAATTAAAACAAACTTTAAGAGATAAACATTTTGAAAATTGTAATCAATCGGAACTTCCCGCACCTCCCGATCCTTTGGCTTTGTCACATGACTTCATATGCTTGATTGCCATCCCGAATCCGCCTGAAGCCCCCATGATACATTTATTTTCGCACCATTTGCAAATTGCGTACCACATCCCGGTCTTCGGGTCCTTCTGCTTATCAAAATTATACCGTATAATGGCATCTTGATTTTCCATCTTAACTTCTTGGAGAAGAGAATTAGAGAGTAGATATATAATATATTGGAGAATAAGAGAATTAGAGAGTAGAGAGTTAAGAATAGGATTTAGGAAGAATTGGAGAAGAGATGAAAAAATGTTTAAGAGTAGGAGTATTTATAGGTTTTTTTACCGGGCCGGGCCGGGTCACGAGCCGGGTGGCCCGAACCGAATCCAACCCTATGTATAATCATGATAGAGAACCTTAATTTTTTTGAATTCGAATAGGCTGAGAAGAAATACTAATTCTTATGAGTCATTTTTATTTTGATTCCCAAACAAAACAATCATTTCAAAATTGATTATTCAATAAATAAAATAACCCTAACTAGACGATGAACCCGTGCATTGCACGGGAATACTCAATACACATTAATGAGATAAAAAATAGATTGATTGTTTATTTTTTGATAAACTTATTCCAAACTTGATGTGTTATTAAACCGATCAATGATCATGTTATGAAGAAAAACATTACAATTTCTTACTTTATCTAAAAAACTGATTAAACAATAAAAATAACTTTTGAAAATTTAGAATGAGAAGAATTTGATTATACAGGGTATTTTTTAAAAAATAAATTAATAATACATTAGTAAATAAAACATAGTCATAGTAGAGGCGTAGAGCACATGAATAGGGTAAAATTTCTAATGTTACAAAATATGTTCGTAATATTAGTCATAAGAATGGGGGTATTATATATGGTCGTATGAATAATAAATGACTTTTAAATGTGTGTCTGGATGCGCCAAACAACTCCATTGCAAAAATGCAACATCGGTTGTTATGACATAGTAGAGCACGCAAATAGTGTAAAATTTCTAATGTTGCAATTATTTAAGAACATATGTACTTGCATTCCTTCACTCCAAACTTTACATGTCATCTATTTATAAATTTGTGAGTATTATAAGTAGATCTAATGACAAGTTAAAATATTTTTAATGTATATCAGATATTCTAACGTGTATGGTAAAAAATGAACCGGATTTTCTATCATGTTTGGTAGAAAATGAACCACTGACTTATACGGAAGTCGTGAGGTGGATTCTATCCTACAAAATCACACATGGGAATTTGTTGATCTTCCTCCGGAAAATAAACCTTTGGGATCCAAGTGGATTTTTAAACGAAAAATGAAACCTGACGGTTCCATCGATAAGTACAAGGCCAGAGTTGTAATCAAAGGATACAAGCAACATCAGTGTCATGATATCTTTGACATGTATTCTCCTGTGACAAAAATAAATTCCATTAGAATGATACTAGCAATTGCCGCATTGCGGAAATTGGAAGTTCATCAAATGGATGTAAAACCCGCTTTTCTAAATGGCGATATAGACGAAGAAATCTATATGGAACTGTGGATCGTTGCGCTTACCGCTACACTAAAATCAATCGCTGATAGTGTAGCACGCTCCTCCCCCTTTATAGCACAAGCGAAGCGCCACGCGGTTCAATTGCACTGGCAGGCTGGCAGATTGCTGGCACCGCATACCCGCGGCCCAACAATCTCTCCCTCCAGCACCTGCCAGCCTCAACTGTGCAGCATGCTGTTGCCGGGGGTCGAACCCGTGACTTTGGCTCTGATACCACTTGTGGATCGCTGCGCTTATTGCTACACTAAAAGCAATCGCTGATAGTGTAGCACGCTCCTCCCCCTTTATAGCAAAAGTGAAGCGCCACGCGGTTTGATTGCATCGGCAGGCTTGCAGATTGCTGGCACCGCATACCCGCTGCCCAACAGGAACAGCCCAAGGGCTTTCGTGTTCCTGGCCAAGAAAGGAAAGTGTGTGAATGTTCGATCATGCAAACCCCTAAACACTGCACGAAAAGTTCGATCATGCAAAGTTAATTAATGGGTTTAAAATAAACGAAAGTAACAAATGCGTCTATGTGAAAAGCACAGTAGACGCCTATGTCATTTTATGTTTATACGTGGATGATATACTCATCGTGGGTAGCAATAATCAAATGATTAATTCTACCAAAAGCATGTTAAATTCGAAATTTGACATGAAGGATATGGGGCTGGCCGATTTAATCTTTGGGGTTAAAATCATTAGGGGACCGAACGGTCTTACGCTAAACCAATCCCATTACATTGATAAAATCATTATGAAATTTAATAAGGATGATTATCAAGAGGCAAGGACTCCATTAGATAAAAACGTACACCTTACTAAAAATCATGGAGAGTGTATTTCTCAAGTAGAACAGCTAGGATTATTGGAAGCTTGATGTATCTAATGAGTTGTACCTGACTTGATATTGCCTCTGTGGTTAGCACCCTAAGTAGATATACTAGTAACCCCGATGATGAACACTCGAAGGCAATAGTAAGGGTTTTGAGGTATTTACGAAAAACCCAAAACCTTGGACTGCACTATGGAAGATATCCAGTTGTACTTGAAGGGTATAGCGATGCTAGTTGAATATCCGACACTAAGGACTCAAAGTCCACAAGTGGATATATTTTCACTTTAGGAGGTGCAGCCGTATCATGGAAATCCTCGAAACAAACGATAATAGCTAGATCCACGATGGAATCTGAGCTAATATCCTTAGATAAGTGCACTGAATAGGCTGAATGGCTACGCCATTTGAAGAGGATCCTGGGTATGCAGCTAGCTAGTCTCCCATTGAAATATCTAGGAATCAAGTTACATAAAGGAATCAATAGAATTCAATATTGTGATAATATTATTAATCAATTTGTTTCCAAGCTCACCCCATGGAAGTGTAAGAATTTATCTCAAGGAGGAAGACTCATTCTAATTAAGCATGTCTTGAGTGCTATTCCTTTGCACACTTTAGCAGCTGATACTCTTCCTAACAAAGTTATTACTATTCTTGAAAAGAAAATGGACAACTTTTTCTGGGGCTACTCTAATAATAAAGGTCATTATCATTGACTTTCTTGGTCTAAGCTCAGTCTACCTACTGAGGAAGGGGCTTAGGCATAAGGTCTCTCTCTAATTTGGAAAAAGCCTACTCTATTAAGCTTGGGTGGAAGTGGAGCACTGATACCTCACTTTGGAATACTTTTATTAATGGCCGATACCCTAGAAGAGCTAATATGACCCCTAAAGTCACTGATTCTCCAATTTGGAGAAGAATTTATTCTATTCATCCTTTGGCCAGTCATAATTGCACCACAGATGTGAATGGGAGTTTGATTTGGAAGCCTGAAGAAAATGGTATTTTCTCTTTTAAATCTGCATATGATGTTGTTCGAGATGAGAAGCCAAGTATGTTTACTTTTAGGCATGTCTGGCATCCTAAACAGTCCATGAAGATAAAAGTTTTTCATTGGAGGGTCCTCCATGATATTATTCCTGTTTCAGACAAACTCAAGAGGTTTCAACATATCTTAAATCCTTCCATGTGCTCTCTTTGTAGAAGACAAGAGGATTCCTTGGAACATTTACTTTATAAGTGTGATGTGGTGAAACCTATATGGCATTATTTTATGAATATTTTGGGGATTTCTAGAAAGATCAATTGTGATTCTATCCGCCAACTGCTTATGAATTGGTGGATGAATGCTAGTAGTAAAACTGTAATTGATCTCTTTAGACACAATATCCCGGGTATAATTTGTTGGCTTGTGTGGAAGTATTACATAGGCATCATTTGGGGAAACAATGACAATCCTCCTACTACAGAGCACATTATTTTTCAAATTGAAATTTATACGCAGGCTTGGGCTTCGAGTTTTAGCAGCTTAAAAGTTCGCTCAGTTGGGGATGTTCTTTTTGAGGAAAAACTCATTCCTAAGAACTTCAAAATTTCAGGTACTAAAATCAGGGCTCTCCAGTGGATTAAGTCTCAGACTCATATGAAACTTAATACTGATGCTAGCTTCATACCTGGGAGAGCAGGAGGAGGTGCGATTTTGAGAAATCAGAATGGTGAGCTGGTCGCTGCAATTTCATTTCCATTGATAGCTTCCACGAGCTTGGAAGTAGAGATTCAAGCTATTCTTACTGCTACCAGATGGGTGATTGAGGAAGGCTAATCGCGGTTCCTTGTTTAGACTGATGCAGCGCAGGTGCTCTCTTGTTTCGACCAGATAGGCGGTCGGTGGAATGGCCTAATTCAGGAGATGAAACACCTTCAAATTAGGCAACATGTATCTATTGGACATACCCTGCGTGAATGTAATTGGGCCGCTCACCATTTAGCAGTTCATTATACAACTCAAATGCAAATTTTTCGTCGACCCAAAAATTGCCTTTAACGGCCCGTCAAGCTTATTTCAAGGATTTATTTGGGCTGCCCTCTTTCAGATGTTTCTATTAGTTTACTTGCTCATTGAATTCTTTGTTATATTTTTAACTCTTTTGGGTCAGGCCTAGCCCCCCAATTGAGCTTTCTTTTACTTACTTATTGTATTTTTAGAGGAAATGCCCTCTAGAAGAGGTTTTGGTCGACTCACCCTCTTCATTTTGTATTTCCATTTTTCTCCATAAAATCTGGCAAATGTTCCCCGGCGTTTGCCCCACTGATTTTGGTGGTTTACCTTCCAGGTTAAAAAAAAAAAGGCTATGCCATTTTCTCGAGGATATTCCAAGTTGGTAAAAGCCTGTCCCTCCAATATGCATACATTGCGATTGTCAAGCGGCAATTGGAAGGGTACAGAGCAACATGTATAATGGTAAGTCTAGACACGTTCGTCATAGAAATAACACCATTAAACAACTCCTCACAACGAGTTTTATCACTTTTGATGGGTAAATGGCCCAAATGGGACCGGCCCATTAACCCCTGAGGCTCACCGGACGACTGTCCCCAAAGCCCAACAGTCTGGGGACAAATACCCTCAGAGTGGTCCATGACAATGATGACATTCGGCTCCTGCACCAAAATGGCAGTAAGCGGTGACGACGTACAGCCTCATCTCATGGGGTATCTAACCAGGCAAACAACGCATCAGGAGACATACGTAAGGTGACACAGTGGCTCAGCAACTTGGAAGGCACCATGGGACACCAGGTAGCCATTGCCTCGGGACGATCGTCGTCACCCATTGGCAGGAAAACATGCCAAGGAAGCCACTGTCACGTCAGGAGCGTCAGCTAAAGGCAATACAGACGTCTCCAAGAACTTGGGGCAACTAGAGATGCTTTCCCCCTACTTCAAGGGACGTACGTCCCCAACAGGCCAACAAGGCCCAATTGCAAGACATACGTACGGAACCTTGGCCTTGGGAGCAGGCAGGACACAAGAGACAGATAAGATTGTGGGGACGCACGTCCCCACCACTTGGCGGGAAGCGCATTTAATGCAGATATATGGTGGTTGGGAAGCCATTTAATACAGAGATTTGGTGGTTGGGATTCAAGCAAACCACAGCCCGCCACATCAGCATGCTCCACCACCATCGGGCAATATAAATAGAAGCACTTATTTCATTGTGAGGGGTGATCTCTTCTTCCCCATTTCCTCTTCCTTCTCTCTAGATTAGCTAAAAGACTCCATTAATGGGAGCTCAAGTGTACAATGTAATGGTGAGGAGAGCCTAATAAAATGAGAGGGCTTGGACATTAGCCTAAAAAGTCATGTGGTTTTCTCCCCTTCCGGGTTTCCACGTAAAAACTGCTTGTTTCCTTCATCTACTTCGATACTTCTTCCATTCGAAACCCTTGGGTCGTGTGTTGGGCCTACAGGTTGAAGCAAAAAACCTCAACACTGGCGCCGTCTGTGGGAAACTGATCAAAAAGTTCTTTCAAACTAAGCTCTCAGCTAAGGAATCACTCTAAAACAACTAAAAACAAATAAGATGGCAGGAAACAACGCAGGGTACTCCCATGACCTCTCCGAACGACTGTCACGCATCAGAAGGGCCTTTCAGCAGACGGCGGGCGCCCAATCCAGTAGCTTGTGGAGCCGTGGGGACTTTGGGGTGCTTACTGACATGATTCCCAACGAACTCAGGAGGGACCCTGGAGGCCGAGGGCCTAGAGAATGCCACCATGGCCGACAAGGTCCTGGAGACGAGCATCTCCACCCCAAAGGTCAGGGGCCTAGAGAAGTGCACCACGACCCAAAAGGACCTGGAGACAAGCATCTCCACCCTAGAGGCCAGGGGCCTAGAGAAGTGCATAACAACTGAAAAGGGCCTAGAGATGAGCATCTCCACCCTAGAGGCCAGGGGCCTAGAGAAGTGCGTCACGGCCGAAAAGGGCATGGAGATGAGCATCTCCACCCCAGAGGCCAGGGGCCTAGAGAAGTGCATCACGACCGAAAAGGGCCTGGAGATGAGCATCTCCACCTTAGAGGCGAGGGTCCTAGAGAAGTGCATCACGGCCGAAAAGGGCCTATAGACGAGCATCTCCACCCTAAAGGTCAGGGGCCTAAAGAAGTGCATCACGACCGAAAAGGGCTTGGAGACGAGCATCTCCACCCTAGAGGTCAGGGGCCTATAGAAGTGCATCACGGCCGAGGGTCTGGAAACGAATATCTCCACCCTAGAGGCCAAGGGCCTCAAGGCGACCATCACGAACAAAGGCCTGGAGACGAGCATCTCCACTCACGCAACATGATCGGCCCCTCAGCACCATCGTGTCATCACCGACGCCGCCACGTGCCACCAAGCCATCATCGTATTGGAAGACCCCTAAAAAATGTAGAGGGGCACTGGGGAATCCCTAAGAGGATAAACCCGTTCCCCACCACTGTAATACTTGAGATTTAATTTAAAAGGATTAATAGTACTACTCATACCAACAAGGTGCATCTCCTTTTAAGAGAGCTCATCAGCTAAGAACTCCAAAGTTAAGCGTGCTTGCACGGGAGTAGTCTTGGGATGGGTGACTCCCTGGAAGTTTCTCAGGGCGCGGACGAGTGAGGACAAAGTGTGCAGAAAAGGCTAGTGGTGGTTTGTGAGGACAGTACTAAAGGTCCGAAAAGAGTTTGGAGTAACTACCTTGAGTCCTGGAGGGCCGGGGTGTTACAAATGGTATCAGAGCAACCCTGTGACAGTGTGTTGTTCCGTTGAGTATCGGGCGGGCACTTAGCAGGGGAAAAGATTCTGGGATATGATTGAGATTGGTTTATGGGCGCAACGAGGACGTTGCGTTCCTAAGTGGGAGTGATTGTAATACTTGAGATTTAATTTAAACGGATTAATAGCACTACTCATACCAACAAGGTGCATCTCCTTTTAAGAGAGCTCATCAGCTAAGAACTCCAAAGTTAAGCGTGCTTGCACGGGAGTAGTCTTGGGATGGGTAACCCCCTGGGAAGTTTCTCAGGGCGCGCACGAGTGAGGACAAAGTGTGCGGAAAAGGCTAGTGGTGGATTGTGAGGACAATACTAGAGGTCCGAAAAGAGTTTGGAGTAACTACCTTGAGTCCTGGAGGGCCGGGGTGTTACAACCACCACGTAGGCCTAAGCTCAGCTCGGATCCAAAGGACCAAGCTAAAGAGCAGGTACGGCGAGCGGATGACGGAACAAAGAACCAGAGAATCCCAAAGAGGATAAACATGTTCTCCATCAAAGAACACTAACCAGTGCGGTATGGCGTCAGGGCTTAAGCTGTCGGTGCGGTGGGAAGGTGGACAAACAAAGACCAAGGAATCCTAGAGAGGATACACCTGTTCTCCATCAAAGAACACTAACCAGTGCGGTACAGCCTCAGGTATTAAGCTACCGGTGCGATGAGAAGGTGGATGAACGTCCCAAAGAGGATAAAACTATTCTCCATCAAAGAACACTAACCAGTGCGGTACGGTCTCAGGGCTTAAGCTGCCGGTGCGGTGGGAAGGTGGACGAACGTCCCAAAGAGGAAAATCTGTTCTCCATCAAAGAAAACTAACTAGTGCGGTACGACCTCAAGGCTTAAGCTACCGGTGCGGTGGGAAGGTGGATGGACATACCTAGAGGAGAACCTGTTCTCCATCAAAGAAAACTAACCAATGTTGTACGTCCTCAGGGCTTAAGCTGCCGGTGCGGTGGGAAGGTGGGCGAACGTCCCAAAGAGGATAAACCTGCTCTCCATGTAATAACACTAACTAGTGCGGTACGGCCTCAGGGTTTAAGCTGTCGGTGCGGTGGGAAGGTGGATGAATGAAACAAGGGGAACCCAAAAGTAGGAAACCCGTTCATCGCCAAAAACCGGCGAGAAGCCAAGGTAGAGGGCTGAGGGCATGTAGACTACCAGCACAGCCGAGGTCCGTGAGACGACCATCACACTCTATGCAGCGCGATCAGCCCCTCAGCTCCATCATGTCCAGCTCACAGTCGGCTCGTCCATGGCTGCCAGGATGACGACCACCGTCTTATGCAGGACGATCAGCCCCTCAATGCCATCGTGTCTAGTGTATGGCCAGGCTCACTTCAGTGGCCGAGGGTCTGGAGACAAGCATCTCCACTTCAGAGGCGAAGGCCCCTGAGACGAGCATCTCCACTTCAGAGGCCAAGGACCCAGAGACTAGCATCTCCACTTCAGAGGCCAAGAGCCAAAGGACGAGGGTCTAGAGAAGACCATCAAGGTCAAGGGCTCGGAGATGAGCATATACACTTCAGAGCCAAGGCCCACAAGATGAGCCTCACGGCCGAGGGTCGTGAGACGGCCAACATATCCAGAGACTGAGCCTACCAAAGCTGAGCGTATTAAAGTCATGACGTCCCAAGAAGGCCAAGCCTAGCATTCGGGGTACGAACGTCCCCAGTGAAAAATAACAGAGAATACCCTCCCTCTAGACGGGAAGACGTACGTCCCCAATGGACCGCCAGGGCCCGGTCACATAGACAGCCGGGTACAGAGATCCAGTGAAAAAGGCAAGACGTTCGAAGATCCAGAATACAGCAGGCAACTGTCGCATCAGCGGCGTCGGCTAAAGGAAGTATGACAGAAGCAGTTTTTCTCCTTCAAGACCCACCGGACGGTCGTCTCCTAAGCCCAAGCCTCCTGGTGAGACCCCCTAGAACTACTTACAGTGGGGCGTCGCTTCTCTCTCCGGAATTCATGGCAGAGCGGAGTATACTCTTTTTCGTCCGTTAGGGTTTTGTCCTCAACAGATTTTTTAATGAGGTACCCCTCTGCCTATGACTTGGGAGGCACTAAAGGTATTGGCGGGAGACGTATGTCAGATGCAATTCTACTTCCTTATGCCCCGCGCACGCTCGGAACATCAGAAGTGGGGGACTTGTGTTGGGTAAATGGCCCAAATGGGACCAGCCCATTAATCCCTGAGGCTCACCGGACAACCGTCCCCAAAGCCCAACAATCTAGGGACAAATACTCTCAGAGTGGTCCATGGCAGTGACGACGTTCGGCTCCTGCACCAAAATGGCAGTAAGCGGTGAGGACGTACGACCTCATCTCACTGGGTATCTAAGCAGGCAAACAGCGCATCAGGAGACGTATGTCAGGAGACACAGTGTGGCTCAGCAACTTGGAAGGCACCACGGGACACCAGACAACCATTTCCTGGGGACGATCGTCGCCACCCATTGGCGGGAAACCATGCCAAGGAAGCCACCGTCACGTTAGGAGCGCCGGCTGAAGGCAATACGGACGTCTCCAAAAACTTGGGGCAACTGGAGATGCTTTCCCCCTACAACGGGTGTTATCACGGTTGACTACATGAAGTCAAATGATAACATAGCGGATCCGCTAACCAAGGCATTGGATAGAGAATTGTTGGAGAAGTTGTCACGAGGAATGGGACTAAAGCCCGTGAATTGAAAAGTTCTATAGTGGATACCCAGCCTAGTTGGTCCTAGGTTCAAATGGGACAACTAAATTATAGAGCGAAGGATGGTCACTGTGGGGGTCCCAGACTCCTACCCACTCCTCGTTGAAACAGTGACTCCCGCACAAGGTTAGCAAAAATGTTTGCTTTAATGATTCTGAAACATTGATATACTCAATAACATTGGAAGAGTATGCGAGATACTTGAGAAAGAATCACCTATGTGAGAGAGAAGAGGGTCGGTTCAAAGGAGAACTGTATAGGCTCAGTTCTTTAGAAACTCTTGCAGAACCAGGACGGTGACCCATGGCCAAAATGGGCACACCCATGAGAACGGAACAAAGTTGGAAGGTTCATGTGTAAAGATAGGTCAATGTTTACACGATGGCAGTATAGTTCAAGGACATCGAGTCTATTAGACAGCCAGTAAATAAACATGTCTTTAAAGCGGAAGGTTCAAAGGATAAAACCTACCTCTCCGTATGCAGGGATCATCCGGAGAACACAATGTGTCCTCCTATCTTCGTGTCTTTTAAGTCTCGAAAATCAATTTTCATTCATGTGGGGGATTGTTGGAAAATGTGTTAAAATTGCATTAAATTGTCATTTTGGGGCAATATTTTGAGTGCGGTCCACTTCCGATTTGGGTCAGGTCAAAGTGGTTTCGGATTGTACTTGTTAAGGGCTACAATTCGATATATGGTACATTTAAAAAGGATAACGGGTGAATGAGAAATTGATTCTCGAAGTTCACTCGTTAAAATGGAAAAATTGGGAAAATGATGGGATTCTAGTGGGATTAATCCCACACTGGAAAACCCAAGGGATTTTCACCCCCTTATAAAGGGAATCCCATTTGAAGGAGTTAAGATTCTTAGGTTGAAAGGCTCTCTTCGCGGGTAGGGGGTGCCGATCAAATCCCAAAACCGAGAAGTGTTGGTCTTATCGGGAATTAGCACCACCCTTTGATTAAGGGACTAACCGCCCAACCTGTTGGCACCACGATGTGGTGCAGCCCCTCATGTCCATCCACCGCTCAGTAGTGGGGTTCTTTACTGCCGTAGTGAACTGTTGGGGGTGCCCCACATGAATCTACCTTGATTTGGGGACTACAGAAGAATGAGTTAAGTAGAGGGTGTCCACTTCCTTATCACCAATTGGTTTTAAGAAAGATATGGCTGCTATTTAACCACAGAACTCTGCGGTTAAGCGAGCTTTAGGTAAGAAAGCCTAAGGATGGGTGACCCACTGGGAAGTTTGTCGAATCCGAAAAGGGGTGTATCGATCTAACAAGCTTGTCGAATCCGAAGTAAGGTGTATCGATCCAACAAGTGGTATCAGAGCGAGGTCACAGGTGAATCTCGCGGCTGGTGCTGGAGGGGTGATTGTTGGTCTTATGGGGGATCAGCACCACCCTTTGATTCAAGGACTAACCGCCCAACCTGTGGGCACCACGATGTGGTGCAGTCCCTCATGTCCATCCACCGCTCAGTAATGGGGCTCTGCACTGCCGTAGTGAACTGTGGGGGTGCCCCAAAGGAATCTGCCTTGACTTGGGGACTACAGAGTAATGTTTAAATAGAGGGTGTCCACTTCCTTATCACCTATTGGTTTTAAGAAAGATATGGCTACTATTTAACCAGAGAACTCTGCAGTTAAGCGAACCCGAGGCAAGAAAGCCCAAGGATGGGTGACCCACTGGGAAGTTTGTTGAATCCGAAAAGGGGTGTATCGATCTAACAAGCTTGTCGAATCCGAAGAGGGATGTAATGGTGTATCGATCCAACAAGAAGAAAAACCACGACTTGCGGGCGACCTGCGGACATGAATGCCATCCGAAAATCTATCATTCAATGATACAGTTTAATTTTTGTTTCTTCCCGTAACGTTTTATTTATAAGCAACGTTCAGGTCCATTAAAGCTTAGTTAACACACCACAGATCCTCCTATAAATAGTTGGTAGGTGCTTTGCAACAACACATGGAATCATACACAATATGCACGTTTTTCCTTCAGCTAAAAACACCTCTAGCTCCCTGAAAATTTCCTTTGTGTTCTTCTTGTGTTTCCGTTTGCCAGAACTCTTGTTTGTGTGATGAAATGTTAGTTCGTTAGCCACCGTATCCTGAGAAACAGTCGTTGCAACGCTCCTAGCACCGTGGGAGGCGACGAATACATTTTAAGGACAACGTGCGTAGCACGAGCTCTGGCTAAATTCTGCTTCATCTACTTTCTATTTTCTTTAGTCATTTTATTTAATTAATCTTTATTAATTATTTTCTTTGTTTTTCGAAACACACAACCAACTTAAAACGTATTCAGTGATTGTTCTACTGCGGTAAACAATCTTAAAAACAATCTTAAAAGCGTCTGAGGTGATAGCTCCTAGCGTGCTCGACCTCGTGATTGTGCTCCAGAACCACGACCAGTTGGCACACACTATGAACCTACAATTTCAGAAAATTTTGTAGAAATCTCAAATTTATCTTTTTATTGTTTGAGGGTTGTCCTTTATTGAGCGGGTGAGGTCCGTGCCCATCTTTGGATGAGGCTTCGAACTGAGGAGAAGCCTGCTGCTCATGAGGGAGACCCTCGACCGCCGCTGTCGCTCAAGAGAACTCCAACCATGGACATCGCCGGACGGAGTTGAAGGTGGAGCTCCTACCGCCACATCACTGTATTGTGGCGGCTGAATATTTGTAGCTTAGGTCGGGCGATGAGAGCTCGTGCAGTCCCTTGTCCGTGCGGCCAGCAGATAGAGTTGTGTTGTGATGCTATGGCAGCGATTGATGCGGTGGCGGAGCGATGCGGGGTGAAGCGGCGCCGTCTCGGTGGAGGTGGCTGAGCTCATACTTGGAGTCTCACTTCACCGCTGGGGTGCTCTCTAGTCCAACAGTCTTCCATGGGCAGTCATCCCCTTCACCCAGCTTTGCTGCTCTAGATCTACATGCTGGGAAGAGAGAATCGTGCTAGAATCCTTGACCACAGGTCGGAGGTTGGAAGTTGTTTCCTATTGCCTGGGACGATTGGGGAGAAGGAGACCCTCGACCATCACTGTCACTGTCACTCGAGCTGCCTCCATCCATGGCCGTTGCCGGATGGAGTTGAAGGTGAAGCCCTCGCCGCCGCGTTGCTGCCCTGGATTGGATGGATCCCTGTCGCTGAGGTCGGCCGAAAAGAGCTTGTGCAGTCCTCGGTTCGTACGGACAGAGGAGATAGAGAGCGATGGCAAGGCTCCATCTGCGTCACGTGTGAGACCCGCTCGTCAATCCCAGGAACCTCAAGCGGGCATTAATGGCGGAAATTGGACGGGAGGGTAGAACTTCCGGTAGTAGGTGAGACAAGGTCTGCATCTGCCGTTGCTCAGTTCTCCCGGTCATTCGTCAATCAGGTTCTCCTTGGTTCGGCCTTGGTGGCTGCGTATCCTTGGGACCTAATCTGGAAAATTTCATATCTGATTTTTGCTCGAATCTCTACCGGTTCCTGCCGAAAAATGAGTGATGACTCTCAATGAAAGCACCAATGTTGGTAGAAAATATCCTGGGTAGAGAAACTAGCAACATTTCAGTATAGTAAAATATTGTAGAGAATACATGGAGGGTTGATGACCTATTTATAGGCATCTATCATAAGTCCAAATTCTAATCTACGTGAACTTGACCCAAATTAATAATACATCTTCAAGCTAATGGGCAAAACGGCCCGATAAATAACTAATGAGCAAGGGACGACTCCCGCTCGTGAGACTGCGTCCTGGGCCTAGTTGGGCTTAAGCTCGGGGATAACGGGCCGATGACACTGGGCCCGACCCATTATCCAACAACAACTATTATCAACTTCGCACTTATGCTATGGAAATATTAACTCAAGTGATCTTAAATATTTATTTCAAATTTAAATGATAAATTAATCAATGAAATCATTGATGTTGTATTGTGTATTATTCTATTTGCTATAATAATAAGTATTTTATATTTTATATAACTAATATTTTGTAATACTCTAGATTGTAATATGGAGTATAAGATAGTATGATTTATTGATATGTATCCTAACTTTTATATTTTGGTAATTTACTTTTTGAATAACATCCTTTCTTTCAATATTTTTTATGCATTCTGTTTATTTTAAAACTATCTACTCCATAAATCTCATATTCATTATCCTTTCTTTTCTTTCAATATATTTATGTCTTCTATATATTTTAAAACTATCATATATTTTATTTTATGATACTTCGTATTATTTTATCAATATTTTAGAAAATAAGTTTTTCCTAAATTTTGTTCCGTGCAACGCACGTGTGTAAATCTAGTTAATTCAATAGGAGAACACACGTATATGGACATGATCATGTGCGATCATAGATTAGGAAAAATAAACAATTAGTCATAGAAGGGGAACTACATCACGTTTTAGTGATATCCGTGATCAATATCTCATTAAAAAAGGCTACTTAGAGCATCTCCAATAGAGATATAAATTGCTCTCTATAAAAATGGACACGTTGTGTCAATGAACAACCTATAATGCTGAGGTGGACGCACAACCAATTTCAATGAAATTTCATCTCCAACGGTGTCTATCCTTCATCTACTTTCCAAACAAATATATTTTCATTTAATTACTATTCAAACCTGAGATATACGTACTACACAACATATACACATACTCACTGTCACTGGCGCCTAGAAATGGAGTACTTCCGCCATATCACAATTCACAAGTCGATCACAAGGGGCTGTCACCAAACTCCATGACCAACTCCAGAAACAAGAAACAAACTCATTTAATTTGGTATACTTCTCCGGAAAAAACAAGCTGGAGAAGAAGGTTGCCGGAGAAGAACTGAAGAAGTCGCCGAAGAATAATTTCAATAAAAAACAGAAACAAAGTCATCTAGTATACTTCTCGCCGGAAAAAAACCAAGCCGGAAAAGAAGGTTGCTGGAGAAAATGTCATCGGAGAATAATTTCAAAAAAGAAAACAGAAACAAACTCATCTAATCTTGTATACTTCTCGCCAAAAAAACGAGCCAGAGAAGAAGGTTGTCGGAGAAGAAGTCGCCGGAGAATAAAGGTCATGCTCGCCCCTGTCGCCTATAGGAGTGCCGCCGTAACACAGGCAGGGCCGGCCCTGGCGGTGTGCAGGGTGTCCAACCGCACAGGGCCTAAAAAATTGGAAGGGCCCAAATTTTTTTGTAGTAATATATTAGTATTACTTAGAGGTGGAGCGTATATATAGAAACGAAGGAGTAGTAAATCCTCCGTTTCCACCGGTGTGGGAATCTTAAGCTTTAGAAACTAAAAAGATAAGAAGCGAGGCATGCGGGATTCGAACCCGGGTGAAAATAAAATCATGCACACTGATCTCTAAACATCAACCCACTGGACCAAATCAACTAATTCTTGAAATAAGGACGTACAAGCTTTATATTACCTATTTGTTCTACAAAATAAATAATTAAAAATGTCTCTTAATAAAAATCGGTTCGGTTCGGTTTGAACCGATTTTATAACTCAAAAAACCTTCATTAAACCGATTTATGTACGAGTCCCGACTTTCGGGTCCCATTTGAGTCGGTGCGTTTTCTGTTCAGTTTTTTTAACTTGTGTTGAAACTTTGAAAAGAAGGTTCAATTATTTTTTTGTACATGACCTTCATTTCCTCAGGACCGGCCCTGAACACAGGGGGCTGCCGGACAGTGCGAAATAGTTCTCCCGTTTTGAGGTTTGGTTACTACTACAACCGGGTACTGTGTTGGAAGGGAAGGACCAATATACGAAGTACACGTTTTCCGTAAATAATTATTGAGGTTTGCTGATGGCTGTTAGAAAGCCCTTCTGAAAATAGAAGGGAAGGTAGATGGAGTCTCCTTTTTTCCATTCCAACTCATCACTACAGCCAATATACGTAATTCCGTTGGAGAAATAATTTTATCTAAAACTGACGTGGCAATGCATCTCTAAGCAATCCATGTTGTCACTAAAGATGGTCTTAGGTAACTAAACGTGGGAATATTAAAATGAGAATGTAGCAGTTGAATTATTTAAATCTAAATTAAAAATGATAAAATGGTGTGGTCCAATCAAATTAATGGTAGGTACGGTATCCCATTTTTAAGAAAGGTACCGGAGTTGTCACCTATTAAAAAAAAATGTAGTGTGGGGATCTTTAAAGCGATTACGGAATACACCTTTACAGGACTTTTAGTGCAACACGCTTTTCAGTAGCAAATTGTTCGTTGCTTCACAGCTCGGCTCTCCGGCTTCTTGTTCTCCACATTTCCGTTGAAGCGTTCCTTCCATATCCGTTCCAACCGCTCTCCGTGTGCTCGACGAAATGCCTTTGCAATGGTTTCCCTCGTCAGGACCCCAACACATTTTTTTCTTGCCCTGAAAATGGATTCTTCGTTCAGTCCCGTTCCGCTGAAACTCCGCGGCCTGAAACTCAGCTGTCCTATACTAACAAGCTTTTCGGGGACGAAAAGGAAGGGGATTTATGGGTTTCTTGATCCGAGAAGGCGCGGGAGGGGGTGGAGGAGGGAGGTAAGTGATTCTTGTTGGTGTTATGGAGGTTCGGCGAGTACTGCAGGGGACGCCGAGCTGGAGGCCAGAATCTTGGAGTTCATGCAGAATTCCAAGAAGCCAGGGTCGTTCCCAACTAGGAAAGAGCTGGAGGATGCGGGCAGGTTTGATTTGGTTGAGGATATTAAGCGGAGAGGCGGGTGGTTTTCCCTTGGTTGGGATTCTGATAATGATGGTAACAATGAGGGGTTTGATATTGATTTCGATATGGAGGAGTTTGCAAGAAGGGTAGATATTTGTCGACATAGTGGAGCTTTTGTCGACATTGAAGTAGACTCTCTTGGTTCTAACGTTTCTTCTGAAAGCCTATCTTCTTCTGGTAGATCATTGTGAGCTTCCTACTTAGGACCTTAAAAAACCTAAGGTTCAAACGAATTTAATTTAATTCCTTATGAAAAACTAAATATCCTGCACAGCCTCTTTGTAATAATTGATAATTTGTCCGATATATTTAACCATTGACTTGTTGCTTACCAAAGTTTTAGAAATCTAAAAAAAATCTCTACGCTTCTTTAATCTATTGGTTTTATTCTCCATTCCTCGTTCTTATCTATGTAATGCTAAGGTTTTTGGTATGGCATTTTAAACTGAAAGTGTTTGCCCTTTGGCTCAGAGAAGCAGAAGCAGAGGAAGAGAGTGGAATTGAGGGCATATTGAGACGATTAGAGAAACATAGACAATCAACTTTCAGTATCTGTCCGGAAAAATCTGGGAATGGAAAATGGCCATTAAGCAAGACTGGCAGGGATGATATGGATATGATGACCACTGATGTGGGTAAGTTGTGCTCACAGTGACCATTATGTTGTGAACTTGTGATTGATGTTATGTTGTGAACTTGTGATTGATGTTAGTTGCTGTGGCATAATATATAATTATATATTAGTTGGTGATTTTCTTTTTCTCACAAATATCCATTTTATTTATTACATTATCCCAGTAGACATAGTTAACATTTCTGTGATATTTTACCTATTGTGTGATAATATATACAGGAAGTAGTAATCTAAAAGACACCGACACATTTGTATCAGATTCATGGAGAACTTGGAGTACTCGGCGTGCTGGATTTCACGACTCTGAATTTGATCGTATTTCTTTTCTACTCCTTACTTAGCTAATTATTATCTTTTGTAACCTGATATGAATATCTAAAGCAGTATTTTCTCCTCTCTTTTTTATTTATTTTGTTCAATGTGCTTACTGCTTCAACATGCAGCCGATGAGATTAATTTTGGTCATAGAAATAATGACGATACAGCTGTTGTAATTGAAAAAAGTGTAGAAGATTTACAGAGACAGAACGGTGTCACTCAAAATGACATAAGAGCTTCCCTTAGAAACCTAAAAGTTGAGCTTAATTCAGCACTTGAGTTCATGAAATTCAAGAACCAGGAGTTCAGTTCAAACGAGGTAGAGCAGATATGATTCTCATAGGCAATAGCCCATGAAATGTACATATTTTTAACTAATTATTAAATGGAGTATATGACTAATTATTAGACAATTGATGCTTCTTTTTTGAAATGCATTTATTTTTAAAGTTGCTCTTTGTACAGAACTAAACAGTAAGCTCTTAGTTGTTGCTTGTCATGATAATAAGCTAATTGAGCACATGCTCTTTTCTTACTAATTGAGGTATAGAAGTCCAGAGCAGTTCACTTGCCTTTCTCTTAAATCTTTAGAAAATGGAACTAATCCTAGTTTGTTTTATTGAAGTGAAGAAATCACATGCATGCTTTATTTGTTTCTTCAATTTCTTGATTGCTCCTTTGTTAGGGGTGGGGGATGAGGGTGGGGGGATTGGGTTGTAGGACTGTTTGTAAAAAGTTGAAGCCAGATCTGTTCTGGATATGAGAGGGATGAGATTACAATTCCAGTGTAACACTGTAAATACAATTTTACACTTTGCAATACCTAATTCCAATCCAGAGTACACATCATTAATATTAAATACGAATATTACACATGGACAATTAAATAAAGGCTACAAAGTGTCTTTGAAAATTTGGAAAAGAACTAAGGGTCAAGATGTTTATGTTTATGAATGACAACAAATGTTGGTAATACAAGTTAACAGTTAATATGAATCCAGACAAGTTGTCCTGTATTCTTTTCAAGTTATTTCACACATATTGTTCTCAGGATATGAGAGGTTCTCACAGTGATCTGGAAAAGCTTTCAGATGCATTGGAGTTCAATGAAAATCAATTCATGTATGCCCAGAATATATTGCGCTCAATACGTGCAAAGCTAAATGTACTAGAAGGGAAAATGACTTTGTCAGTTAGGTATGTATGAAACCATTACATTTCATTGTTTACTGTGGATACATTCCTCTGATTAGTAAGTGCACACTGTTCTTGTCCAGTGATGCACAAAAGATGATGGAAAAGAAACAGAGTAGAATTGATGGCTTTCATATAGCCATGCAGCTTCTGCGTACTGTCCATATTGTCTGGCCTAATTCTGCCTCAGAAGTTCTTGTAGCAGGGTCTTTTGACAGCTGGACATCTAAGGTTTTGTTTTGCCTCACTAACTTAGTACTGCTAGTAGTAGTGGTGGTTAAGATGTAGTTACAGTAGCCAAAACCTTAGTAATAGATTATGACCGTTTATATATTGGGAAATGGTCAAATGAGCCCTTTTACTATCTACAAATCATCACTTAGGTTCATGTACATAAATAAGTGTCATTTTCATCTGTTAGTTGAAAACAATACTTTAAACCCAAATGAACTGTAAGTTACCTGTTCAATTCGGTAAACTCACTACGTGTAATTTTAATTAAAGTCGGGTCAACTCATTTTATACATGTGGCTTTTATTATTCCTTTTATTTTTTGCTCTCTTTTCTTTTTCATTTTTCCCTTTTTCTTTTTGCTCGTTCTTCCCCTTCTCCTAACCTAATATATCTGTGTGTGTGTGTATATATGTGTGTGTGTGTGTATTACATATCTTCCTCATTCTATACTGCAAAACAAAAGAAAATTTATCCACCGTGCGTTGACATCATTTTTTTGCAAAAAGAATTAGAGGAAAGAAGGAGAATTAAAGGAAAAAAAGAGGAAACAACAGAGGTAGAGATATACCAATTGGGCGACATTGCCAGAGCGATGAAGCATTTTTCATTGTCTTTGTCGGACACCGGTATTGGTTCTACTGATTCTACCTATTTGAAGAGGAACAGTCAGTTTCACTGAAATTAAAATACACCCAACAGCCCGTCAATCTCCGGGAAACCACCGAAAATAAAGCGGGAAGACATAGTGATGCCAAATGATTGGCAACATAAAATCCGGCCAGCATATGTCTGCAGTCTGCACTATAAATTGCAGCAAAAGTATTACCTCAATATCTACAGCTAGCCAACATCTTCTTTTTAGGAGAGACTTGTAGCAAGGAAAAGAAAGAAGAGAAAGTGAAGATGGAGGCATGCGGGCTGACCAAGAAACGGACCAACAACAACAACATCCAAGCCTTATTCCCCAAAGACCAAGAAATGGACCAAGAAAGAAGAAAATAAAGATGGAAGCATGCGATTGATCAAGGAATGGACTGAGCAAGAAGAGACTGAAAGTAAAAGAAAGGAAAATAAAACTGAAAAAATTGCCACATAAGCAAATAACCTACTAAATCAGGAGACCTTCCGGTCACTTGGTTTATATGACCATTTTTTACGAGTAGAGAAATGAATATGACACTTATTTAAGTACATGGACCTAAGTGATGATTCAAAGATAGTACAAGGACTTATTTGGATCTATTATGATACTTTGTTTTAGGACTTACTTTATGAAGTGTTCATGTCTTTTGTTTCGCTAAACACATGGGAAGTGTTCAGCACAATTTAGATATGTCTGTTAGAATCACATGGAAGAAGCAATGTTTGTTTTTTTGGATGAGAAGTTAAGTGAATTGTGTTTTATTCCTTCCATTATATGGGTGTAACGTTACCTAGGAAAACGAAATGCCTACATTATTTAATTTCATAATAATTGAAGTGGTGCAGAGAAAGATGGAGAAATCAAGTTCTGGCATTTTTTCGTTGACATTGATGTTGTATCCTGGCAGATACGAGGTAGGCCCACTCCATCATCAGTATTGCTGTTATTCAACAATATACTCCCCCTTTTCTGTTTTGAATATTAAGCAATAATACTACATTTCAATTCAGATTAAGTTCATTGTAGATGGGAAATGGAGAGTTGATCCTTTACGCCCTATCGTTCACAACCATGGACATGAAAACAATCTCCTTTTTATCACGTGAACCCTGCATGTGCATTGGAGGGTGTTTTTTTTCTGAGGACTTAGACAGAGTGTATCCAACTTTCACTCTGCAATTTCGTCATATAGTCTTTCTTAGGTGATGTGAAGCAAACATGTTAACTGTTGACGAGCTGATTTAATAACATTCTTTCTGTACATATGTATATACTACTAGGATAGAGGCTTCAGGCACTGAAGTCCTTAGTCACGGTCACACGGAGTAGTTTCAAGATTAATAGCTGTTGTATGGGAACATTGCCTGCTGGTATAGTGTGTCTTCTCGTGTATGTACATTTTAGTAGAAGAGGTGTGAAATTTCTGATTCATCTAGTAAACTATATTGTATTACATTTTGAAGGCCTCTAGCTCAGAGTAGATGAGACTAACATGCAACTCATGAATATTTATTTACTTCTCGTGTCATCAATTTGTTCTCTTCAAGTTATGTGATTATGAGATAATCTTACATCACCTTCACTTAAGCGAAAGTGGTTGGGTCGACGAAGAGGTTATGCAGGAAAGGAAGGGGATGATTATGTGTTATTTGGTTTGAGAAGTTTTAGTAAAGGAAAAGAAGGGAGGAATAATAGAAAATTACTAGCCATTCCAGCCCAGCTGGTTGCAAGTTTACTGTGCCTAGTGGGAGGTCTCGAGTTCGAAACCCGCTAGGCACATAAAGGGTTTGAGCCTCAATGGAGTGAATTTCAGCCCTATTTACTCCAGACCCCCCAGATCCCACTGGAGTAAAAAGAAAAATGAAAAAAAAGAAAATTACTACTATTGGTTAAAGATGGATGCATTAGTTCTACTCTTTTCTTTCGGTCTATTATCCTCCTGAAAAAAGACACTTGGTCGCTTTTTCTTGGTGTACCTAGTTTAGCATTTTACTATTTTGGCCCTTATTATATTGGCTGACTCCAAAATCTTTTGAGTCCAAGGCTTGGATGTAATGGTGACACTTTATGTTGGTTATTCAAATTAATCACAGGTACTACTATGGGTGGACTCGAGCCGGTCCGGGTCGGGCCTAGGCTCGGGCGGGCCGCCGGTTCAGAATAGTTGGACCCGGGACCGGCCCGGGTAGCCACTGGGTCCGGTCTGGGTCTAGGCCGGGCCGGGCTGGCCCTCGGGCCACTTCCTATTTTTTTTCTAATTAATCCCCTAATACTCCCCCTCACCACCCCAAATGGCCCAAAACACCCAGCCCAACCCTGAAAAATAAAAAAAATGAAAAATAAAATAAAAAATAAAAGGCCTGGAACCGGGCCGATTCATCATTTGGTGGACCCGAGCCCGCACCGTAAAACCACCGGGCCAGGCCTACCAGGACCGGTCCCTGGTCGGGCCACCGGGCCGGGCCAGAACAGTACCGGTTAGGGGTGGATTCGGTTAGGGGTGGATTCGGTTCGGGCCACCCGGCCCATGACCCGGCCCGGCCCGGTACGGTGTGGACCCGAACCGGTGGGAATGGGCGGGGCGGGCACGGTGCCGGATAAATGTGATCCGGCCGGGTCGGGCCCGGGCCCGGGTCCGGGCGGTCTGATTTTTTTTTAAAAAAAATTTGAATTGGGCTACTAGTCGTTGGGGGTGGGCTGGGGACAACCCAAACGGCTATATAGCCGTTGGGTGGGGTGCAGGGGGGGTCCGGGGGGGTTGGGTGGTGGTGGGGTGGGGGGGGGAGTATAAAAACCTATAAATACTCCTAATCTTAAACATTTTTTCATATCTCTTCTCCAATTCTTCCTAAATCCTATTCTTAACTCTCTACTCTCTAATTCTCTTATTCTCCAATATATTATATTTATTATTTATATATCTACTTTATAGTTTATACTTAAGAAGTTAAGATGGAAAATCAAGATGTCATTATACGGTATAATTTTGATAAGCAGAAGGACCCGAAGACCGGGATGTGGTACGCAATTTGCAAATGGTGCGAGAAAAAATGTAGCATGGGGGTTTCAGGCGGATACGGGATGACAATCAAGCATATGAAGTCATGTGACAAAGCCAAAGGATCGGGAGGTGCGGGAAGTTCCGATTGATTACAATTTTCAAAATGTTTATCTCTTAAAGTTTGTTTTAATTTTCAAATGTAGTTCCTATTTCATTTCAAATAAATGCACTTGAAGTTTGTTTTTAATACTCGTATAAAACTATAAACTATAAAATATAAATTATAAAAAAAATTAACCGGCCCGAACCGGACCCGACCCATGACCCGGGCGGGTTGCCCGGCCCGAACCGGACCCGTCCAACCCTCGGGCCGGTCCCGGGCCCATGTCATACAAACCGGCGGCCCGATCCGAGTCCATCAATAGTACCGGTCCTGGGCCGGTTCCGGGTCGGGCCGGCCGGCCCGAGTCCACCTCTAGGCATGTTTGGTTTGGACTTGGATCTCACCTAAAACTGTTGTGTATTTTGCTTGTACGAGCATCTCACCTACTTATTTGAATTTTTGTGGAACATGTCCTTTTAGAAAATTGGAGTCGGTGTGATAACTTCTATTTCCATCTTATTACTCTTATCGGTTTATTAATTTAGCTATTTTTCATAGAAGTTTTTCCTTAATTTATTAAAGTGGAGTAGTTTATATTTTGGAATTCCAAAACATGATTCTTATGTTTATCATCATGAGATAAGAGTAAAATGTTTGTATTTACTACCATCTTGGAGTTATAGTTGCCGTATTACTGCCATAGCAGTACATGAAGATAATTTTTCATAATTCAGGAAATTTAACCGTTTTCGCTATAGTTTCATCAATTTCAGTAGATTCAACTAGGGGTGGACTTGGCCGGGCTGAACCGGCATGGCCCGCTACTTTCCGGGCCCAGACTGGGATCGGATGGCCGGTTCCAGGCTTTAGCCCGGGTTGGGCGGGTCTGGCGGGCCTGGCTCGAGCCCTGTTTTCTTGAACCGGCACGGGCGGTCTAGGCCCAGCCCGGTTCATTTTTTTATTTTTTCAATTTTTTTTCTTTTCCTAGGGTGGGGCTGGGTGTTTTGGGGAGGTTTGAGGGGTGGGAGTGAGGGGGGGGAGGTCAGGGGTTAATTAGAAAGCAAAAAAAATTAAACATTGGCCCGGCCCGGACCGGACCGGACCCGGTATTAACCCGGGCCAGTTCCGTGCTCAACATCTGAAAAAAAAGTCCGGTTCATGCCTAGATACAACCAATTTCAGTGTTATCAAATGAGCTCTCAGATCCACTAAGGTCAGGCCTAATATGAACAAAAGTGCTTTTATAATATGTGTGTGTTGTGTTTAATTTGCATTTCAAAGTGTTGAATTTCAGAGATGAACTCTAAGGGCTTATATTGAAAAAACTATGTACATAAACTATATAATCAACTCATTAGTACTTCAATGTAGTGCTTTAAGTTTTCCTCTTTTTTTTTTTGACAAAAAGGAAATAAGAGATAGCACTACAATAGTTCGAGGTAACACTGGGATGAGACATAGAATCAGATGGCCTTCAAGGATCAAACAAATTCGTTGATCCCACAATTATGTAGACTAATCTAATAGCACTGCTGAACTTGCTAATCAAAAATTCTGGCTTCACCAGCCACCGGAAAAGGGATAATTGGTTGACCAGCAATCAACAAAGGAAACTCAGTCGAGGAGAATTTTTCTGAATCATCAGTTTGAGCAGCAACCGAAAAGGAGATCCAGTTAAGCGTTTTCTTCTTCCTAAACTGAGGTGGTGGTTCAAGTGGAGAGAGAGTAATTGAACCTTGAAATAACAATGTTGAAAGAGCTTTGTCAACAATGAACAACGAAAATTCACCAGATCGATTACATTGATGAGAAACACACAACCTTTAGACATTGTTAGGAGAATAGCATACCACACGCTCACCTAAAGCGGACAAATCTCGGTCAACGAAGAAGCCAGACCAAAAGCCTCAAAAGTAGAAATTAAAAAGGAGCGAAAGTATAAAAAAATTGATTCGATCCTTGAGTGCTCATAAAATATCACCATCTTTCAAGACTCTTATTAATTGAAGAAAAGAAGGCTAGAAAATCAGATCTTGGATGACGTTGGAGTTGGCCACCTAGGGTTTTCTCCTAGGACCGGCTCTCGAGCAAGAGGAAACAACTTGATTTTGATTAAAATTTGTATTAATGATCTACTAAGACAGAGAAATGAGAAAAAAATTGCTTTAAGTTTATTATGAAAATGGAATCTGCATTATTATAATCATGTGATGGTGCACATGTGGCATGTGAGAAACACATAGTATACGTTTATGGTAAACATTGTGATAGATATTGTTGAGAAAAAGTTACCAAAAATATTATACTCCATCCGTCCCGAAATAAATGTCTTGTTTGTTTTAGCACAAGTTTTAAGAAAGTGATTGAAAATGTAAAAATTGTGATTGAGATTGAGTAGAAAAGGTGGATAGATGTGAGCCACACATTATTGTCTAAAGAGGAAACAAGACAATTATTTTGGGACAGAACGAAAAAGAAAGCGGGAAAGTTATTTCGAGACGGAGGGAGTACTACGTATAAAACTGTGAAAAGAAAGAGAGAAATGTCATTGATTTGTTTATCCGAAGCATCAATATCAACATGGACGAAATGACAATTTACAATGTATGCCACAACAATATTCTATGGGAAGAATTTTATGGGAAGGAGGTAGTATTTAGTTTTATTAAATTAATAAACTTTGTGAAGAAAACTTCACCAAATATTAGCAATGGAATTAATAAAAAATTAAATAAATCAAAACCTATGAAATGTTAGATCCTAGATTGATAGTTTTTCATCTTTCGAGTCTTATAGTGATACATTTCATCTTTTAGATCTCAGATTGATAATTCGTCTATCTTTCAAGTCCCAAATTGATAAATTTCCAATTATAACCTTTGTATGTGCTAAACAATTTACAAATGTATTTAACAAGTTTCTTGGTGCTCAATGATTTCCTTAATTACTGTCAGAGTTGGGTGTTTCAAACTCACACATTCGGTCCCAAGAGTATTGGACCGTGAAATATACATATACTCCCTCCGTCCCGTTGGAATGTTCCAATAGAAAACCATAATCATTTTTATAAGGAACTATCATTAATATATAACATTTTGTGCATTCAAATCAAACAATTCAAAGTAAAACAACACCACGTACATTTTAATCTCTGAGTATATATATATATAGGGGAGACTACTCCATTGTTTATCACCAGTCACATTTACTTATCCAAAACAACACTATGGAGATGTATCCTTCTTGGGTCATAAACATAACGTTCGGATATCAACTCTATATGTTGATATTCTCACTTCTCTTCCTAACTATTTCATCAGAATCTTATATCCAAAACCATCACCCAAATCCAATGCATAGTAGTTTCCGTCATCTCATTCCCCACCCCTATTGGCTAATCAAGGAGGGGGCGAGCCGAGATGATGTGAAGAGGGAAGCTCCATCCGGTCCGAACAAAATGGAACCACCACTCCAACCATTGCCTCCAGCCGATATGAAAAGAATGGTGCCCAACGGCCCAAACCCGATGGAACCTCCCCTATCATCATTGATTTCAAGAGACGAGAAAAGATTAGTGCCCAACGGCTCAAACCCGGTTGAACCTCCCCTATCATCATTGATTTCAAGAGACGAGAAAAGATCAGTGCCTAACGAGAAAAGAATGGTACTTTCAGGACCAAATCCAATGGAATCCCCCGATCCATCAATTACAGTATAAGATACATCTACTACTACAATCTCTCAATTAATACAGATATTGCCTCTTTATATGCTCTAGTTGAACTGTTTCTATCACACACTACACTAGCCAACAGTGAAATAATGATGTAATAGAAAGTCTAAATTTCTATTCAATGAAATTACCATTTCTTATAAAACTGACAATTTAGTAGTGTAAATGACAAATAAAAGACTGATACAACGAAATTCCTGTGCCTCTATTATTAACTTCAACAAACTGAATAAAACCAAACAACCTTAGATTCCCAACATCTCCCCTCCGGGAGGGGTCAGAATACATCAACCATATTTTAGTTCATCTCTGACTTTCCACCAATGACAAACCTAGGTGTCTGTCATTAGTTTAATCTACACAAGATATATATTAAAATTAATTTAACTTGTCATTAGTTCTACTTATAATACTCACAAATTTATAAAAAGTTGACATGTAAAGTTTGGAGTGAAATAATGCAAGCGATATACGTCTTCTCTAGATGGAGATTTTCCGATATCTAAAGAGAGTTTTTGAAAAATAGCATAAGTTACATGGATGACTTTTTTTGTTTACAAAAATCTAAAACACATCTTTTAAATTTATTTTCCATCATTTTCAATGGAGCCAAAGATTCACTATTTTTTGGCTTGAGAATATGATGGAATAAAGCAAAATGGCTCACTAAACTGTCTGTGCTTCTTTATTGTGAAGCAACAGTCAGTCCATGTATTTTTCGATATGATTTTCACTATGGGTCATTCGAAAATAATCTCTCCGTTCTATAGTACAGAAGTAAGAATGCGTACATCCGACCCCCTTAACCACCGTAGGTGGGAGCCTTTTCGGCACTGGGGTGATGATGATGACATCTTTTAAATTTACAAGGTTTAAAACATATTCAAGCCTAGATTTAATAGGTTGTCCAAAGGGTGAAAGGGTCCATTACAAATTATGTTACAAAGGGTGAAAAGCTCAATAACAAATGACAATTTGTTGTTGTAGTATTGACTTTTGTGTTTGGTTTCGCATTTTGTTTAGTTTGTGTCTATAACGTACAAAGTATCCTTATCCAAAACCCCTACACTATTGCACTTGTATTATTTTGTAATTGTAACCTCTTTTGAAAGGGAGTATTCTCATATTTTATGATATAAGTATTCCTTAATGATTTACAGATTACAATGTTATTGGCAATATTGTTACTGCAATAGCAATTTTATAACTATCATGATTTCTGATGGAATAAGCAAAGCAAATTCAGCTTAAGAGCAAAACATTGATGAATTTGGTACTGCAAGCATTGGACGAACTTTAAACAGTTGGCTTCCAATATAAGGAATATACCATGTCATTCACCAACAACAAATATAGTAGTTTACAAAATTGGGCCTTGTTGGCCTTTTGGGGACGTACGTCCCTTGAAGTAGGGGGAAAGCATCTCTAGTTACCCCAAGTTCTTGGAGACGTCTGTATTGCCTTTAGCTGACGCTCCTGACGTGACAGTGGCTTCCTTGGCATGGTTTCCCGCCAATGGGTGGCGACAATCGTCCCTAGGCAATGGCTGCCTGGTGTCCCGTGGTGCCTTCAAAGTTGTTGAGCCACTGTGTCTCCTGACGTACTTCTCCTGATGCGTTGTTTGCCTGCTTAGATACCCCATGAGATGAGGTCGTACGTCGTCACCGCTTACTGCCATTTTGGTGCATGAGCCGAACGTCGTCACTGTCATGGACCACTCTGAGGGTATTTGTCCCCAGATTGTTGGGCTTTGGGGACGATCGTCCGGTGAGCCTCAGGGGTTAATGGGCCGATCCCATTTGGGCCATTTACCCATCAACAGTGATAAAACCCGTTGTGAGGAGTTGTTTAATGGTGTTATTTCTACGACGAACGTGTCTAGACTTACCATTATACATGTTGCTCTGTATCATTCCAATTGTCGCTTGACAATCGCAATGTATGCATATTGGAGGGACAGACTTTTACCAACTTGGAATATCCTTGAGAAAATGGCATAACCTTTTTTTAACCCGGAAGGGAAACCACCAAAATCAGTGGGGCAAATGCCGGGGAACATTTGCCAGATTTTATTGAGAAAAATGGAAATACAAAATGAAGCGGGGGACTCGACCAAAACCTCTTCTAGAGGGCATTCCCTCTAAAAATACAATAAGTAAGTAAAAGAAAGCTCAATTGGGGGGCTAGACCTGACCCAAAAGAGCTAAAAATATAACAAAGAATTCAATGAGCAAGTAAACTAATAGAAACATCTGAAAGAGGGCAGCCCAAATAAATCCCTGAAATAAGCCTGACGGGCCGTTAAAAGCAATTCTTTGGGTCGACGAAAAATTTGCATTTGAGTTGTATAATGAACTGCTAAATGGTGAGCGGCCCAATTACATTCATGCAGGGTATGTCCAATAGATACACATTGCCTAATTTGAAGGTGTTTCATCTCCTGAATTAGGCCATTCCACTGACCGCCTATCTGGTCGAAACAAGAGAGCACTTGCGCCGCATCACTCTAAACAAGGAACTGCGAGTTGCCTTCCCCAATCGCCCATCCGGTAGCAGTGAGAATAGCTTGAATCTCTGCTTCCAAGCTCGTGGAAGCTATCAACGGAAATGAAATTGCAGCGACCAGCTCACCGTTCTGATTTCTCAAATGCGTACCTCCTCCTGCTCTCCCAGGTATGAAGCTAGCATCAGTAAAACGTTTCATATGAGTCTGAGACTTAATCCACCGAAGAGCCCTAATTTTAGTACCTGAAGTTTTGAAGTTCTTAGGAATGAGTTTTTCCTCAAAAAGAACATCCCCAACTGAGCGAACTATTAAGATGCTAAAACTCGAAGCCCAAGCCTGCATATAAATTTCAATCTGAAAAATAATGTGCTCTGTAGTAGGAGGATTGTCATTGTTGCCCCAAATGATGCCTGTGTAATACTTCCACACAAACCAACAAATTATACCTGGGATATTGTGTCTAAAGAGATCAATTACAGTTTTACTACTAGTATTCATCCACCAATTCATAAGCAGTTGACGGATAGAATCACAATCGATCTTTCTAGAAATTCCCAAAATATTCATAAAATAATGCCATATAGGTTTCACCACATCACACTTATAAAGTAAATGTTCCAAGGAATCCTCTTGTCTTCTACAAAGAGGGCACATGGAAGGATTTAAGATATGTTGAAACCTCTGGAGTTTGTCTGAAACAGTAATAATACCATGGAGGACCCTCCAATGAAAAACTTTTATCTTCATGGACTGTTTAGGATGTCAGACATGCCTAAAAGTAAACATACTGGCTTCTCATCTCAAACAACATCATATGCAGATTTAAAAGAGAAAACACCATTTTCTTCATGCTCCCAAATCAAACTCCCATTCACATCTGTGGTGCAATTATGACTGGCCTGCCAAAGGATGAATAGAACAAATTCTTCTCCAAATTGGAGAATCGGTGACTTTAGGGGTCATATTAGCTCCTCTAGGGTATCGGGCATTAATAAAAGTATTCCAAAGTGAGGTACCAGTGCTCCACTTCCACCAAAGCTTAATAGAGAAGGCTTTTTTCCAAATTAGAGAGAGACCTTATGCCTAAGCCCCCTTCCTGAGTAGGTAAACTGAGCTTAGACCAAGAAAGCCAATGATAATGACCTTTATCATTAGAGTAGCCCCATAAAAAGTTGGCCATTTTCTTTTCAAGAATAGTAATAACTTTGTTAGGAAGAGTATCAGCTGCTAAAGTGTGCAAAGGAATAGCACTCAAGACATGCTTAATTAGAATGAGTCTTCCTTCTTGAGATAAATTCTTACACTTCCATGGGGTGAGCTTGGAATCAAATTCATTAATAATATTATCACAATATTGAATTCTATTGATTCCTTTATGTAACTTGATTCCCAGATATTTCAATGGGAGACTAGCCTCTTCAGTGCACTTATCCAAGGCTATTAGCTCAGATTCTATCGTGGATGTAGCTATTATCGTTTGTTTCGAGGATTTCCATGACACGGTTGCACCTCCTAAAGTGAAAACATATCCACTTATGGACTTTGAGTCCTTAGTGTCGGATATCCAACTAGCGTCGCTATACCCTTCAAGTACAGCTGGATATCTTCCATAGTGCAGTCCAAGATTTTGGGTTTTTCGTAAATACCTCAAAACCCTTAATATTGCCTTCGAGTGTTCATCACTGGGGTTACTAGTATATCTACTTAGGGTGCTAACCACAGATGCAATATCAAGTCAGGTACAACTCATTAGATACATCAAGCTTCCAATAATCCTAGCGTATTCTACTTGAGAAATACACTCTCCATGATTTTTGGTAAGATGCACGTTTTTATCTAATGGAGTCCTTGCCTCTTGATAATCATCCTTATTAAATTTCGTAAGGATTTTATCAATGTAATGGGATTGGCTTAGCGTAAGACCGTCCGGCCCCCTAATGATTTTAATCCCAAAGATTAAATCGGCCAGCTCCATATCCTTCATGTCAAATTTCGAATTTAACATGCTTTTGGTAGAATTAATCATTTGATTATTGCTACCCACGATGAGTATATCATCCACCTATAAACATAAAACGACATAGCCGTCTACTGTGTTTTTTCACATAGACGCATTTGTCACTTTCGTTTATTTTAAACCCATTAATTAACATTGCATGATCGATCTTTTCGTGCCACTGTTTAGGGGCTTGTTTCAATCCATACAATGATTTAATTAATTCACACACTTTCCTTTCTTGGCCAGGAACACGAAAGCCCTTGGGTTGTTCCTATTGGGCCGCAGGTATGCGGTGCCAGCAATCTGCCAGCCTGCCGGTGCAATCAAACCGCGTGGCGTTTCGCTTGTGCTATAAAGGGGGAGGAGCGTGCTACACTATCAGTGATTGCTTTTATGTAGCAGTAAGCGCAACGATCCACAAGTGGTATCAGAGCCAAAGTCATGGGTTCGACGCCCGACAACAGCATGTTGCGCAGTTGAGGCTGACAGGTGCTGGGGGGGAGATTGTTGGGCCGCGGGTATGCGGTGCCAGCAATCTGCCAGCCTGCCAGTGCAATCGAACCGCGTGGCGCTTCGCTTGTGCTATAAAGGGGAAGGAGCGTGCTACACTATCAGCAATTGATTTTAGTGTAGCGGTAAGCGCAACGATCCACAGTTCCATATAGATTTCTTCGTCTATATCGCCATTTAGAAAAGCGGTTTTTACATCCATTTGATGAACTTCCAATTTCCGCAATGCGGCAATTGCTAGTATCATTCTAATGGAATTTATTCTTGTCACAGGAGAATACGTGTCAAAGATATTATGACACTGATGTTGCTCGTATCATTTGATTACAAGTCTGGCCTTGCACTTATCGATGGAATCATCAGGTTTCATTTTTCGTTTAAAAATCCACTTGGATCCCAAAGGTTTATTTTCCGGAGAAAGATCAACCAATTCCCACGTGTGATTTTGTAGGATAGAATCCACCTCACATTTGATGACTTCTTTCCACATAGGACCTTCAGTAGACGTCACGACTTCCGTATAAGTCAGTGGTTCATTTTCTACCAAACATGTTAGAAAATCCGGTTCATTTTTACCATACATGTTAGAATATCCGATATACATTAAAAATAATTTAACTTGTCATTAGATCTACTTATAATACTCACAAATTTGTAAATAGATGACATGTAAAGTTTGGAGTGAAGGAATGCAAGTACATATGTTCTTAAATAATTGCAACATTAGAAATTTTACACTATTTGGGTGCTCTACTATGACATAACAATCGATGTTGCATTTTTGCAATGGAGTCGTTTGGCGCATCCAGACACACATTTAAAAGTCATTTATTATTCATACGACCATATATAATACCTCCATTCTTATGACTAATAATACGATCAAACTCCCTCCATCCAGTTGGAATGTTCCCGTTCGGTTTACGATGCTTGAGTGATGATAAAGCAACTTGATCCCTGTTCACACTCTGCTTATTTTTAGTAAATAAAATTTACATATTCAGAAACTACATTAAAACCGCTACAAAGCCTAATCAAGAAAAGTTCAATTTGAGAAAAATTTGATATATAAAGTAAAAGATTAGGAGTGACCTAAGTTGACCAATGAATAGTGAACAGGAACATTCCAACGGGACGGAGGGAGTATTTTGTAACATTAGAAATTTTACCCTATTCATGTGCTCTACGCCTCTGCTATGACTATGTTTTATTTATTAATGTATTATTAATTTATTTTTAAAAAAATACCCTGTATAATTAAATTCCTCTCATTCTAAATTTTCAAAAGTGATTTTTATTGTTTAATCAGTTTTTTAGATAAAGTAAGAAATTGTAATGTTTTTCTTCATAACAAGATCATTGATCGGTTTAATAACACATCAAGTTTGGAATAAGTTTGTAAAAAAGTAATCAATCTATTTTTTATCTCATTAATGTGTATTGACTATTCCCGTGCAATGCACGGGTTCATCGTCTAGTTAGGTTTATTTTATTTATTGAATAATAAATTTGGAAATGATTGTTTTGTTTGGGAATCAAAATAAAAATGACTCATAAGAATTAGTATTTCTTCTCGGCCTATTCGAATTCAAAAACATTAAGGTTCTCTATCATGATTATACACAAATTATTACTCTGTATATTATCGATGAAATCATGCAAGTTATATGCAATTGATCAGTTACAAGTCATCAAAAAAAAAAATAAGTTACAAGTCATCAAAAACTGATGATCAGATCCTTCCCGATGTATCAAAAAAGGTAAGTGATTATCAAATTAATTACATTAAATCTTTAAAATAGGTAACAAATTATATTCACTTAATAACAAATGTATTGCCGAAAACCAATAGAAAACCATAATCATTTTTATAAGGAACTATCATTAATATATAACATTTTGTGCAGTCAAATCAAACAATTCAATGTAAAACAAGACCACATACATTTAAATCTCTGAGTATATATATAGGGGAGACTACTTCATTGTTTATCACCAGTCACATTTACTTATCCAAAACAACACTATGGAGATGTATCCTTCTTGGGTCTTAAACATAACGTTCGGATATCAACTCCATATGTTGATATTCTCACTTCTCTTCCTAACTATTGCATCAGAATCTTATATCCAAAACCATCACCCAAATCCAATGCATAGTAGTTTACGTCATCTCATTCCCCACCCCTATTGGCTAATCAAGGAGGGGGCGATCCGAGATGATGTGAAGAGGGAAGCTCCATCCGGTCCGAACAAAATGGAACCACCACTCCCACCATTGCCTCCAACTGATATGAAAAGAATGGTGCCCAACGGCCCAAACTCGATGGAACCTCCCCTATCATCATTGATTTCAAGAGACGAGAAAAGATTAGTGCCCAACGGCCCAAACCCGATGGAACCTCCCTTATCATCATTGATTTTAAGAGACGAGAAAAGATTAGTGCCCAACGGCCCAAACCCGATTGAACCTCCCCTATCATCATTGATTTCAAGAGACGAGAAAAGATCAGTGCCTAACGGCCCAAACCCGATGGAACCTCCCCTATCATCATTGATTTCAAGAGACGAGAAAAGATTAGTGCCCAACGGCCCAAACCCGATGGAACCTCCCCTATCATCATTGATTTCAAGAGACGAGAAAAGATTAGTGCCCAACGGCCCAAACCCGATTGAACCGCCCCTATCATCATTGATTTCAAGAGACGAGAAAAGATCAGTGCCTAACGGCCCAAACCCGGTGGAACCACCAGCCAGTATAAGGATACCATATTGGGTTATGAAGGAGAATGTAAAGGGGAAAGTTCCATCCGATCCAAACCTGACTGGACCGTCAATATCATCATTGACTTCAACAGATGTGTCTAATAGTCACCAACTTTATTGGATCGTGAAAGAGGGGGAGAAAAGAATGGTACCTTCAGGACCAAATCCAATGGAATCCCCTGATCCATCAATTACAGTATAAGATACATCTACTACTACAATCTCTCAATTAATACAAATATTGCATCTTTATATGCTTTAGTTGAACTGTTTCTATCACACACTACACTAGCCAACGGTGAAATAATGATGTAATAGAAAGTCTAAATTTCTATTCAATGAAATTACCATTTCTTATAATACTGACAATTTAGTAGTGTAAATGACAAATAAAAGACTGATACAACGAAATTCCTGTGCCTCTATTGTTAACTTCAACAAACTAAATAAAACCAAACAACCTTAGATTCCCAACATCTCCCCTCCGGGAGGGGTTAGAATACATCAACCATAATAACCTTATCAACTTCAAACCTTAATATGTCTTTAGTACTTTAAAATAAAAGTTCACAAGCTTATACACACTACGATTCCCACAGTATAGAAAATTCCATATCTTTTAGCCTCATAAATAGTACTCCTTCCGTTCCTATTTTATCTTCCAAATAGATTTGGCACACAATTTAAGATAGTGTGTATTGTGTAGTGGAGAGTTGTGCAGAGGAGAAAGTAATGTGTAAGAAATGTTGTGAACCACAAATTCTTTACTAAAAAGGGAAAATGGAAGTTTTAATTGGAACGGGCGAAAGAGGAAAGTTGGAAATTTTAATAGGAACAGAGGTAGTAGTTTATTCTCAACAAACTTGGTCCTCATCTTCTAATGCTTCTATTTGGAAGTTCTCATTTCTTTTAACTTAATATTTTGGAAAATATCTGCTTTCAAAAATCATAATGAAAAGGTATGCACAATACTGTGCAATTTTTGTCTATAAAAATGTGGTTATAGTGATGCTTGTTCAAATGTTTCAATTCCTAGCAATTTTTGGTATTGATTTTTGTTCAATAAAAATGTGATTTTTGTCTATAAAAATGTGGTTATAGCAATTTTTGTTCAAATGTGGTATTGATTTGTTCAATTTAATAGTTAGCCAAAATACAAATAGCTTGTTACAGAAGTTTTAATAGGTTTTTTTTGTTATATGTTTCTTGTCAAATACATATATAACCTATTTTGTTTCAGTTCCTAGCAATTTTTGTTGCTGTTTTTCATCCCAGTAATTACCTACACTGATATGACAAAACTAGGTGTCTGTCTTGCTGTTTCATGTCATTTCATTTTAAAAATACTTATATTTTCTAATCAAAAGATATACAGTAAAAATAATTTAGCTTGTCATTAGATCTACTTATAATACTCACAAATTTATAAAAAGATGACATGTAAAGTTTGGAGTGAAGTAATGCAAGCGATATACGTTCTTCTCTAGATAGAGATTTTCCGATATCTAAAGAGAGTTTTTGAAAAATAGCATAAATTACATGGATGACTTTTTTTGTTTACAAAAATTAAAAACACATCTTTTAAATTTACAAAATTACAAGGTTTAAAACATATTCAAGCCTAGACTTAATAGGTTGTCCAAAGGGTGAAAGGGTCCATTACAAATTATGTTACAAATGGTGAAAAGCTCGATAACAAATGACAATTTCTTGTTGTAGTATTGACTTTTGTGTTTGGTTTCGCATTTTGTTTAGTTTGCGTCTATAACGTGCAAAGTATCCTTATCCAAAACCCCTACACTTTTGAAAGGGAGTCTTCTCATATTTTATGATATAAGTATCACTTAATGATTTACAGATTACAATGTTATTGGCAATATTGTTACTGCAATAGCAATTTTATAACTATCATGATTTCTGATGGAATAAGCAAAGCAAATTCAGCTTAAGAGCAAAACATTGATAAATTTGGTACTGCACGCATTGGACAACCTTTCAACAGTTGACACAATATTGTGAACTTAACATAGTAAACGAACTTGATCACACACTTAACAACAAATATAGTAGTTTACAAAGCAAAAACGGAACCCTTTTAAATAGCAACAAAGATCTCGGTATTGATCAAATGCAGATTCACAAATAATGTCACTTTGCTGTTGAATCAAATTTAGTTATAAATTACAATATTTTAAAGATATGACCATAATATATAAAGTCAGTTCTGTTGATTCCATACAGACAAACTGTTACATATGATCTTATTAAGTACAGGATATTGAGTCCCTTTTTGTCGTTGGAAAGCTAAATTCAAGTTTTAAAACTTTAATAGAGTAAATTTCTAAGTTTTATAAGAGTCGTCTTTATGTGACCAATAAATATATCACTAAAAGAGTTTGAGGCAAAAAAAACATACGATGTAAAACTCTCACACAATGATATAAGGCTAGAGATGTAGCTACCGCGTTCAACATTTATCCGATAATTGACCAACACTTTCAAGCATATGCCTCTTAATGACAAAGGTGAAACCACTGCCACAGTAAACATTAACAACAAATGGCTTTTTAACATGCTTATACATATTATTACTTGTACTCACCACTTGAGGACTAGCTTGATCATTTGCATCTCCCAAGCCAAGTTGACCATGTTCCCCCCATCCCCACGTCATCACTGATCCATCATCTGTGTATTTATTAAATGATGACACATTATAACACACAATGTAGAAAAGACAAAAATGGAGCACGCTATAGAAGCAGTGTGTCAGATCATTATAAAAATGCAGACGAGTGGCTTCTGATTTTCAACATGTGCAAGAAACTTGCCTGTTACCAAGGCCGTGTGCTCAGCTCCTGCTGAAATTTGGAAAACCTTTACCCCAACAAGAGCATCAACCTTCTGTGCAATTTCTTCATTACCTGCAAATGTATGTATTTAAAAGGCGATTTATACTAGAACCATTAATGCAGGATAAAGATTTATTTTAAGGCTATGTTTGGAACTTGGAAAGTGGTAGGGAAAGAAGGAAAGAACTAGAGAAAATGGTTTTCTGATATTTAGTTTTACCTTAGCAAACCAAATTTGATTTTTTTTAAAGATTGACATATACTTCGATTTTGTAGTCTTATATAACTGAAATACTTAAATTGAAATGAATTCGAAAAAATATACATCGTATAATTGAAGCAGTTTATTATTCTCCATGATATTTCATTTCCTTCTAAATTTCCTCTACTTTTTCCTCCTTGATTTCTTTCTCTAGCATTTTCCAAATTTGCAAAACGACCCCAAATTCCGTAGGATTTTATTTACGAGTACTTTAGCCCTATATTGCCAGGACTTTGTATGCCACACAGCAAGACACCTGACAAAGAGATTAGGTTCCTTTTTTATTGCTTACACTTCTTCTGATGGATTGATTTACAATAAAAAAGTGGGTTTCACCTGCATCTTTAAGTGTTTTCGCTATCAACTGTGTTTTTTGGCTACTTGAAGCACCATAGTTATAGCTGCCCATCATGAACACTTGTCCATCACCTGCAAATCATTTTAAAAATATCTAAATAAGTATATGCATAAAGACTGTTGGAAGCATGTAATAACAGTGAAACTTATCTTTTGTGCTCACATCAACATGTTAGAAGGTTATTAATCATTTCAAGGTAACTGTAGCATTTACCTGTTAACAATAGAGCATGATTCCACCCTATAGAAGCACTACTGAATGATGGGCTTGCTGTAATACGTTTGGGCATATAATTATCTGGGCCCCCACCGAAGCCTCTTCCCCATCTATAGAAATGTCCATCAGCTAACAAGAAAGAAATAATTGAAAATCAAGAAATGAAAAGACACAAATGTACAGCGCGAGATTCAGAAAAAGTTGCATAAAAATTAGAGAGCATTACATTAGCTAATGACTGAAATTTAAAGTTCGCATCATAAACTACATAAATATTTGGTAGGAGAACTATCAAATAAGCCCTCGAACTTTCATAAAAAGTGCAAATAAGCCCTTTTACATGAGGCTTTGTCCGGCTGTTGCCATTTGGGGCGGTTTCCGGTGGAATTTTTTTATGAATTTTTTTTAGCATCTTCTTCATTAAGACTAGTTTACCCATACCAAATTTCAGCTAAAAATTCAATCGAAAAGATAGTCAGATGATTTTCTGAAATATACTGCGCTGCCTAACTGCGCAGTTATCTTCAAAAAATCATTTGACTGCCTTCCCGATTGAACTTTTAACTGAACTTTGGTATGAGTAAACTAGACTTAATGAAGAAGATGCTAAAAAAATTCATCAAAAAATTCTACCGGAAACCGCCCCAAATGGCGACGGCCGGACAGAACCTCCCATAAAAGGGCTTATTTGCACTTTTTATGAAAGTTAGAGGGCTTATTTGGTAGTTCTCCCATATTTGTTTTTTTATTCAACAAAATATTCAACTTCAAACACTTACTACATATAGCTCCACTATGCTCTCCATTTGCAATAATGCTGTTAATTCTGAGATTTTCCAAGCCCAAAGTAACATGAGGAACGCTTACTGATTTTACTTTGTCATCAGATATACCCAGCTGACCACGTTTTCCAGACCCAAATCCATAAACACGACTTCCCATATTACCTGCATTAAATCCTTTTTCAGTTCATGAGTCAAGTGTTTTACAACAGAAATGAGCCACTTTTAAATACAAATAAAAAGATATGGCCTGCTTATGGATAGTGTTTAAACCAAAAACCAAACATACCCAGTATGTGCCACTTAAAAGTACGGACAGCGGATGGTGAGATCTACACAGACTTTATCTCCATCCAAGGAGTACAGAGGTTGTTTCCATGAGTACCCCAATATAGCAAAATTTAAGAAACTTGAGAAGATGTTGATAATTTTATGATTTTTTTAAAACCTCTGAACATTTGTTTAAAAAAATAGCAGAACAATAATAAAATACTAGTATCAAAAGAGAAATGGTAGTGTGAAAATGTAATGAGAAAATATGCGAATTCACAAGAGTTAATTATTCAGCTGACACAATTTTACCTTCAACCAAAGCGATCGAATGGCGCATACCACAAGCAATTTGCTTGACATGTCTAGAGTTAAAAAATGGCACTTCTACAGGAGAAGAGTGCGATATATAATCACCAAGACCAAGCTGCCCAAACGTACCATCTCCACACATGAAGAGTTGACCGCTCTCTAGCATTAAATAAAATCCCAACCAACACGGAAAATATGAATTCCCACATACAATGAAATGCAGAGAAAAAAGCAAAGATAAACCTGAGGAGGTTTGCTTTCACAAAAACTAAAAAGTACAGTAACTCCAAATGTGTGTGTGTGTGTGTACTTAAAGAACACCTCAATGACTTGATCAAAAAGAAAAGTCCAATGAATAATTTTTTATAAGAGAAGAGGAGAACAAATAAACCTGAAACAAAACCGGAGTGATTCCAACCAGCAGAAATATATGTAATATCAAAGGCTACCAAATCTTCCACAACCATAGGCTGCACACTGGAAACAGCTTCCCTATGGCCTAATTGCCCTGATGTACCCCTACCCCATGTCACCACTCTTCCACCTGCAAATGCTTAACTGTTAATGGCCGCGTGTTATCCTCATTTACCAGCTTACCAATCATATACTATGTATGTGATATGTCTACTAAGAACAATTTTTGTTTTACTTCACGATAAAAATGAGAAAATTAAGGTTTGAAGTGGTCAATATTGAAACATAACAAGGTTGTAGGTATTTTTTTGGCTAAAATGGCTTAAGCTGATTAAGATGATTACTTCAGCCTTTTACCCATATGCGGAGTATTTGTTTTCTTTATCTTTTTTAAACCTTATAGCGGGATCTCAAACTTCAACTTTATTCTGTTCACTTTTCAAAATTTGAGTTAGGTTTCGATTCTTGAGAGTTGAGTCGATTGCCACTCTATCCAGCTCAGTAGTTTTCATTTCAGAATTGTATTTTGGGTAACAAGAGCACAGATAAAGGTGAGAAAACAAACAAGTAATTGAGTACAACCTGAACAGTTCCATGAAAGAAGATAGAAGAAGATAGACCTGAGATAAGAGCGATGACATGAGCGCCGCCGCAAGCGAGAAGAGAGACTGGGCCCAATGAGGAGAGAGAACGGAGAAACTGAGGGTGGTGCTCGTCTAAGAGCCTCCCCGTTCCCAACTGACCCTCTGTGCCTGCCCCCCAACTCCATATCTCTTCTTCCAACTCCTCCTCATTTTCTGCTTTCTCTTTGAATCTTTCGTTTGCTTCCATTTGTTACTTCCGACGGACGGAGTGATGACTGATCAGAAATCCTGCTACACGTTGGCAAAACTTGCTAAATTTTGAAAAATGTGAATTGAAAAACAGGAAAGGAAACCATTCATTTAATCTAATACTCCTTTCAATCTTAAAACCATTTCTTAGATGGGACTAAAATAACCAAGAAATGGGCAAAACAAAAAATGTGATAACTTTACAAAATTATCCTTAATGAATTTCAAATCTATTTACATTTGAAAATAAAAAAATAAAAAGGTTTTCTAAAGCCCTAGGTTCCATTGCCTCGTCCAACATTCCAGATGCTATCGCCGGCACTTCCAGCGCTCGTCACTTCCGGTGCCGCCAAGCTTGACATCATCACTGTCGCCACTTCCACCGTCGCTGCTGCCGGTTTTCAATGAAAATGCCATCTTGCTTCAAAAAATATATTTTATTGACAACATAAATAATTAATTTTGCCATCTTTTATTAATAAAATGAACACAAAATGGCAATTTCTCTTATAAAATTTGGCATTTCGTTTCAAAGAAAACAATATTTTTCTGTCATAATTTCATATGCAAATCTGCCATATAGTTGGCAATAATGTCAAGTGGATGTCAAAATACAAATTTTCTGCCATCACCTCTTACATCAATGTGCCATAAATTTGGTAAAATATGAACCCAATATTCAAAATCGAGGAAAATAGAGTTTTTCATGAAATAATTTTTTTATTGAAATCAGAAATCTGAACTATGAAATCAATGCCCGAAAATCAGAAAAATTGATGGCAAAACTCAGCAAACTGAATTAAATCAAAAAGTTCTACCAAAAAACCACAAAATCAGTGAATAACTTGATTTTGTAAACATAAAACAGAGGAAGGGAAGGGTGGTGGAGGAGGAGGAGGAGCAGTGGTGGACAACTAGCGACGGCGAAGTTGACCGGCGGTGAAGAGAAATCAACGATGCAGAGAGAGGCGCAGGGGAGAGACGCAAGGGAGGGATGAGCGATAGAAATTTAGGGTTTTAATATTATTATATAGGAAGGTATAATGGTAATCTGTAGTCCTATTTAGAGAATTAAAAATGTTTGATCCTATTTGTGCACTTGTTTACTACTCCCTCCGTCCCATAAAATAAGTCTCATTTTCCTTTTTGGGTCGTCCCAAAAAATTGTTCCCATTTTCCTTTTTGGAAAGTTTTGTGTGGCTAATATTCATTTACCTTTTTCTTACTCAACCATAACCATACATTTCCACTTTATTCCCACTTTCTTAAACTCCGATCCAAATTGAAATGGGACTTATTTTATGGGACGGGGGGAGTATTAGTCCTATATAGGGCAATTACTTTAAAAACTAAAGGCTGGGATGGTCTAAAGTTGCTAATAAAAACAGGGTAAAAACAAATCATCTTTGATCACACCTAACCACACTAGATCTAATCAGACTTTGAAAGTTATAAAAAGACCAGACATTTGCCAGATCAAACAATATCAGTTCAAACTAAACTAGACTTAACAGATCATACCAGACCAGATTAGCAAATTTCAGTCCAACAGAAAACATCCTAAATCAATGTTAACTTTTGATGGGAGGTCTTCCAGAGTTATTTGGGCCTCAGCCATCGCCCTCACGGGCGCCCTCGTGAGCTGTATAGATTTTCACATTTTGAAAAGGGGGAACCATCATCATTCTTCACTAAGGTGTTTGGGTGTATTTCTTTTCTACTCATTCAACGAGAAAAAATAAATATTGGGGTGTTTGGGTGGAAATGCAGAAATACTTCTAAGTGGTCAAATAGTTCCTAGAGACATTTTTTGACAAGTTGGGAGTAACTTTGAAAAAACTGATTGTGAGTCTACTTCTATTTTTAATAAAGAAGTAGAAGTAAATAAGTTCCAAACACTCCTTAAATTTGGGAAATTTCCTAGGATATAACTAAAACTCAAATTTTACCTAAATAAGACCAAAACTTATGGAAATTACAAGAATAGGACACCCAGGTTTCCGCTCACGCGCATAGGACTAATTATGCGTTGAAATGCCAAAAATGACCTTCCAAACCGCTACATGTACTCTGAGCTCATTGACGGTTACACAACTCCTATTACGGCACCTCCCGGTTTCCAAGTTGCCAGTATTATTACCGCGGAAAAAAAGATTGCAAAAATTAAATGAAGATGTATTGGAAGCCTTACTGTTGAGAGATTGCAAGTCAGTCGACGTAACTTCCTTGAGGAGAGTCACTTCATTGAGGAGAGTCGCTTGGTTGAGGATAGTTGAAGGACGAAGCCATTGACGACAAAACGATGGATTTATCAAATACAGTTTCCGTTAGAATCAATTCCAAAATGGTATGTACTCATTTCTTATCATAATGCCTGCAATTGAATGTCGTTTGGCAGTTAATAAGGTTCGAAACAAATTTGATGAATGTAAATACGTTTTAAATTAGCCACGCAAAAACTCGTATGATGAATACTATTGCATTCGCAATAGAGTAAATGACATGTTTAGTAACATCAGATTACATGATAATGTTGTTATATAGTAGCATTGGAAGCATATTTGAAAACTGTGATGACATTTTGCTTTAGGTTGAAAACAAAATGACATCACATATAATGAGAAATTGAGAAACTGATGCAGTAATGACAGTTTAATAAATTTTACTTGCTCATATGGTGGCATTTTGTATGAAAGTGACATTCCATGAGTATGTTATCATGACATTATGCATTAAATAATGACATTGTATGAAATGTGTGAGCTTCAAAGCAAAATGACATCACATATAATGAGAAATTGAGAAACTGATGCACTAAATACAGATTAATAAATTTTACTTGCTCATATAGTGGCATTTTGTATGAAAGTGACATTCCATGAGTATGGGGTTATGTACTGGCAATGTAACCTTATATGAATGTTATCATGACATTATGCATTAAATAATGACATTGTATGAAAATGTGTCAGGTTGAAAAAAAAATGACATCACATATAATGAGAAATTGAGATACTGATGCAATAATGACAGTTTAATAAATTTTACTTGCTCATATGGTGGCATTTTGTATGACAGTGACATTCCATGAGTATGTGGTTATGTACCGGCAATGTAACCTTATATGAATGTTATCATGACATTATGCCTTAAATAATGACATTGTATGAAAATGTGTTAGGTTGAAAATAAAATGACACCACATATAATGAGAAATTGAGAAACTGATGCACTAATGACAGTTTAATAAATTTTACTTGCTCATATCGTGTCATTTTGTATGAAAGTGACATTCCATGAATATGTGGTTATGTACTGGAAATGTAACCTTATATGAATGTTATCATGACATTATACATTAAATAATGACATTGTATGAATATGTGTGAGCTTCAAAGCAAAATGACATCACATATAATGAGAAATTGAGAAACTGATGCACTAATGACAGTTTAATAAATTTTACTTGCTCATATGGTGGCATTTTGTATGAAGTGTCATTATTGTTAGTCATTTACATGGTGATTAAAGTGCATATATATGTGTGAACTTGACAGACAATAACAAGAGCTTTTAAAAAGTCAGTGTTAGTGAAGTTGGAAGACTTGCGTGTCAACTCCTACTGCAATGTTGCTGAGGTTCTTAAGAAAATAAAGACATATCTAAGCACAGAGGAACTGACAGAGTTCAAGAATACTGTATTTGGTTGGATGTTGAGAATAGAAGACATTCCTTGGCTGAGTGGACAATTGATTTTGGGATTTATTGGAAACTTTGTGACTGAAGTTAATGGAAAGACATATGACAGTGTCATCAGGTTTAACATTAAAGACAACGTGATCAGCTTTCAGAAGCATGATCTTGCAGTAATGTGTGCTTTAAAGTTTGGAGTTGTGAAACCAAATATTTCCGAAGAGCTTGAGGGAGATATATGGACAAATTATTTAGGAGCCTAGACAACTGTGACTCATGCAGATATTCAGAATGCATTGAAGAATTACAAAAACACTGATGATAGCAGACTGACAAATGATGGAGTCAAACTGGCACTACTATACATACTTTCACATTGCTTATTTGGGAATCAATCTGCTAGACCCATGAAGACATACTACATAAACTTAGTTGATGACTTGGATGCATTCAATGCTTATCCATGGGGTGATGATGTTTGGGTGGACTTAGTTAACAAGGTGAAACAGAGCTGTGAGGCACTAGATAAAGGAAAAGCAGACAGAGTAACATTCCTTGGCTTCATAATGGCATTCCAGTGGTGGGCATTTGAAACTTTTCCTGGTTTAGCAAAGGCTGGCTTGTGCAAAGTCATCAAGGGGACAAGACACATCATACCAAGGACTCTAAAGTGGGAGTTTAAAAAAAACCTACACTGGAGGTCCTTTCTGAAATTATATTCAAGAATGACAAGATATGTTATTGGTTAATATGTAAATTTTTAAATGTTTATGTGCACACATTGTTTACTAACATGGGTTTTTTGTTTTAGTTTGAATGGGCACAGATAGTACCAACTGCAGATGAGATTGCTATGATAGAAGAGGGAAATGACATAAATGAGGAGGTGATGCACCTTGTGATAAACAATGTTGGCAGGATTGATGCTCAAAAGCCAAATACTATTGTAGCAAAAGGGAAACACAAGGTGATGCAGACCAAAGTATTCAAAAGAAAAACAAAAAAAGCTGGGAGGGGCACAGGTAAAGCAATCAAATCTCAAGAAGGGCCTTCTAGAAGAAGAAGAAGAAACAAGACTACAGTAGAAAAAGAGAGTGATGATGATTCAAGTGATCATGAATGTGATGAAGGTGAAGAGACCGATAGTGATGATTCTAGTGAGAGTGGAAGGGAAGGAGATAAGTATGTATTCTTCATGAGCAAAGACAGCAAAAGTATTAAAAAGGGCATCAGAAAACAAGCAAAGGAGACTGCCCGATTAGTGACAGAAATGAAAAATATGAAGAAGACTCAAAAAAGCAAGAGGATCTTTTGAAAGATGTCATTCTGATGCTCAACAAAATGTCACAGGGTGTTTAAAAGAGTGAGCCTACAAAAGCAACTGCAGAGGGTGATACGGATGAAGAAGAAAGTGGAAAAGAAAAAGAAGAAAAAGAAAAAGAAAAAGAAGATGATGTGATAGCCATGAATGGGCCAGATTCTGAGAATGATGTTGCTGATATGGCTGTGGACGAGGACACTGGGTTGATGAATGCAGAGGCTGAGGATGGTGTTGTACAGAATGATGATGTTGTAGAGAATGAGCATGCTAGTAAAGAGAAAGAGGCAGCAAATGTTGAGAGTGACCATTCATGTGTGAATAAGGATGCTGATGCAGAGGCTGAGGATGACAAAGAAGAGAATGAGGATGCAGAAAGAAATGAAAACGAAATGCAAGAGAAGAACATTGAGGAGATAGAAAAGAACACTGAACAAGCAGTTTGTGACATGCCTACATTCAAAATACTCACTCAGTCTCAAGGTAGTCAGAAAAAAATTGACGACAGTCCAAATGCAAGAGGAGGGACTACCTGCACAGGAAGATAAAAAAGACACTGGTGAGTCTGCTTGGGGGATGGGCTCACAGGAAAATAGTCAGTTTGTCCAAGAGATGTGCAGGAGTGCAGATGAAGTGGCAAAAAGGGCTTTTGAAAGCTATTCTTCTAATCCATGCAGAGCACTCATATTAACTGATCAGGTAAATGCAAAAACTCAGTAAAATGCCATTCATGTGGCATTTTCAATTGTTAAACTGACATTCAACTGCCAATGTTTATGAACATTTTGTACTATGACATTGAATGTATCTTACTTCTTTTAAATAAACATATAATAACATAGTAAATAATATATATTATGTCAATGCCTTAGGAAGATCTTCCCAAACAAAAGCGTGTTGTTAGGTCACCAGTGAAGTACATGGGAACTGAGCATGCATCAAAGAGGAGGAAGAGAGAAAAGGGAAAGAAAAGAGAAGATGATGAATTTCTGCCACCTCTGAAGCAAATAATTGGACCTTTCTCTGAAGATCCAACAGAGAACCCACCGGTTGAAGAAATACAGAGGGTGAAAGAATACTTGGAAATTGGATTGCTGAAGAACTTCACAAAAAACAAAACTAGCAGAAGGTACAAAAAGGACGAAGACAGAATGACCAACAAACCATTCTTGCTAGATACAATGAAAGTTGAATAAAAAACATGGTTATATGACCTGTTTATGAATCACCAATGGATCACTGACAAGGTACGCATACAAATGATCATATAGTTGTCAGTTTAATGACAAAGTGTAAATTTAAATACATCTGAGTCAGTACAGAATGACATTATTAGTCAGTTTGCTTTACCTTTAAATGTTAAATGTGTATTTTACTTCTTACAACATGTTGAGGTAGTAATGTACTATTTGGGCATGAAAAGGGTGCATTACAAACTGCCACAGAAGTATACCACAATTGGCCCTTTTTTCTTGCAAATACTCAAGCGTGAACTTGACACAATATCAAAGGGGCACTACACATATCACAAGTCAGCAGAACAAGAAAACATTGTGCGTGAAATAATAGGTGTTAACAACTATAGCCTACACTGGAGCAAGGCAGACTATGTGTACTTTCCTCTGAATACTGGCAATCATTGGGTGTTGTTAGTACTAGATATCAAGCAAAGAAAAGTTAGGGTGTACAATTCAAATGCTAGAAGAGGTGATTCACTGAGGGATATCAGATCCTATTATGCAAGCATAACTGTGCTCCTGCCCAGAATTATGGATTATCACAGTCTACGAACTGATGGGTGAAGAGATTATGGGTGAATGGTATTTGGAAGTAGAGCCTGTAGAAGGATGTCCACGACAAGATGATGGGTAAGAGCATATAAATTTACTTAAACAGATTGCGCAATAGTGAACTTCTTTTTTATTTAAAAAAAATGTTTTTTCTATATGTTATGCATCAGGGGAAACTGTGGAATATACATGTTGAAGATGGCATAATTTCTAATGGTAGAGATGGACATGGATGCCATATATCCTGAAGCAATACCCTTGTTTAGGGGGAAAATGGCAACTGAGCTAGTTCTATACAGCCAAAGAAGGCGTGCTGAGAAAGAATGAAGTGCAGCTTTTAATATGTAATAGTACTTTTGGAACATCCAGTACATTTGTTTTGAAACAATTATGCTTATCCTTTGTTATTGTTTTGAAACAATTATGTTTATCCTTTGTTATTGTTTTCGAACAGCATGTTGTTTGACTTTGTTATTGTTTTTCGAACAGAGCCTATGAATGTATGTTTCAAATGGTAATAGTTCATAGGATACTTGTGTTCATCTATACTTGTGTTAATTTTTAGATGACATTTGTCGTATCAGCAATTGACATGATATATAAACATATGTCATTTTTAATAATTAAAATGACATCAGAGAATTGATCTGCAATTGTGAGTAAAGAACATTTGAATGATAGAATTTTGTTTATATGCAGAATGGCTAAATCAATACCTTAAATGTTTAAGGAAATTATAACTACTTCCAATGAGTTGGCAAAGGTAAATCACTGGGTATTCATTGGAATGGGATTCCAGCAAGTTTATTCAATTATGTTTATCTACAGGATACTTGAAGTTTCATATGCAAGGATTGTTTGTGGGGTCAGATTTGATTACATGCAGCATGTAAATGACATAAAATGATAGTTACATGACATTTTTTTAGAAACCCAAATGACATCAACAATGAACAATGTCAATTACGCATATACAATAGGACATCACAGTATTGACATGCCATTGTGGGCAATGGAAATGGCTAAATTTATTACACTGACATCAAATGTAAAATACATCATTGAATTCTATCCATAACAATCTGTCATCAATTGTGAACAGAAATTGCCATCAAATCTGACATATGTCAGTTACGAGTAAACAAAATGCCAAAACACAAGGCCTGAAAACTAATTGGCAGAACATTTAAACAAATGATAACTGCGTCCAAACCATATAATAGAATTCTTAAAAGTACTTTATAAAAACAAAAGACAAAATACAATGAATTAGCCATGAGTATCACTGGGTATTGATTGGAATGGGATTCCTGCAATTTTTCTTAGTATGCCCAAGCACATGGCATCTAGAACATTTTTGTCTTTTTGAACCTCTATATTCTCCAATGGATGGAATCCCGGATTTCTTCGGGCGACCAGGAGGACGCTTCATACAAGTTGGTGGCTTGCATAGTTGGTTTTGAATAGTAGCAGGAACAGACCAACTGTCACGATCAACAATTGGATGCATAATACCAGACCATGTAGCAAGCCAAGCATCTCTAGTATAAAAAGGAGAAATGTAAGTATAACATGACAGATGTGGGCGTATAGCAATTGCAGCAACAGCATGAACACAAACAAAGTGATCTAGTTGAAAGTGACCACAAGTACAACTTCTAGAGTTGAGATTGACCACAAAGGACGTGCATCTGCTATCAACAACTTCAAATTCATATGCACATGATGGTTTCACCTAGGAAATGGCCAAAATATGAATATCAAATTAGAATAAAAACGAAGTACCTAAACAATATACTAACACAAGAACAAAACTGACAGATTTGCAGAATCAAAATGACACAGTGATAAACAAAGTGGCATTATATAACTAGATAAAAAACTGAGAACTGACTTATGGTTAAAAATCAGCTTTGACATACCTTCATACGTGTAACTTCAGCTTGCAAAGCTATAAGACGTTTCTCACATTTCCGTGTGAGTATAGTACTTGTTTTCTCAGCTTTTTCTTTCCTCTCTGTGAACCATTGTTGCATCCTTTCACGCAAAAAATCAACAAGTTTAGAGACTGAATACTCTCTTGCACATACCATGACTTTGTTCATAGACTCAGCACAATTGGAGGTCATAATATTATCTCTTTGGTCCAGACATTACTTTTGACCATGTGTTAGCACCTATTTTGTCTAGCCAAGTCCTTATCCTGGAGTTTTCAGAATCCAACATGGATACGTAGTCATCATATTCTTTAACAGTTGCTGCCATATAGGCAGCTTTGAACTTCCATCCCAAAGTAGCTGCAGATCCTCTAAATTTGTGTGTCATGTTACGATGCAGATGAGCAACACAAAAACCATGGCTAGCATGTGGCAAGATTTCAGAAACAACCTTTATAAGACCTTTATGCCTATCAGATACTACATAAAGGTCATGTCTGTACTGTATTGACTGACAGCTTTGGATAAAAACCATTTCCAAGAAGATTTTGTTTCAGACTCACAAATACCAAATGCAATAGGAACTATGTGATCATTGGCATCTTGACAACAAGCTGTAAGAAGAGTGCCTTTATAGTAAGCCTTGAGGAATGAACCATCCAGTATAAGAATAGGTCTACAGTAAGGCCAAGCTTCTATCCATGCACTGAATGACATAAAAAAGGTACAAAATGCATCATCCTTCCCTGTGACTAGATCAAACATAGAGCCAGTATTCGCCTTCTCAAGCACATAAGCCATAGAAGGCAAAACCTGATAGGATTTAAGATCAGAACCAAATTGCAGTTGCATTGCTTTCTTCTGTGCTTTCCAAGATTTTTTGTATGACATGGAAATTCCATACTGCATACTCATGTCTTCACGAATTTGTTTTGGTGGGTACGGTTTATTAGAAGCATCAAGGTATTTGTGTGCAATAAGTTTTGATATCACAGTAGCAGTTGCCTGTCTATGTTTGCCTTGTCTATAATCAATAGAGCATGTGTGTTCTGGACAGAATCTAAAATGACAAAACAATGGCATTTTTATACAAGTGAGTAATATACATTTGGCATTCTTGGCCAAGAATGTCACCAATACATGGCATTCTGATAAACAAGAATTAACAATGAAGTCAAACAAAAATAATGAAATTAGAAGTTACCTTCTGATTTGAAACATTTGTACGCCACGTAGTCTTACAGCTCGAACAGTCCAACGACATTTAGGATCTAAGCAAATAACATGTAAAGATATTTTCCTAGAGGTCTTTGTATATATTGAAAGTGGTTTGTGATAGCATACATCTTCAGATGGTGGATAAGGTCTGTTTTACTTTTGTAAATAGCATATAGAACAAGACAAGTAGGATGGGACTGTGTGATGACCTCAAAATTGTGTAGAAATGACAGTGAGTGAGATGATTCTATTACTAAGCCATCTGACATGTCATCCATGCCTTCATCACTATCTTCAGATGTTTCAATTTCTACAGCTCTAGACACAGTGTTACTACAAGAAGCAACATCTTGAGAGTGTCTACCAGAGATGTTATAATTTTCAGTGCAAAAAGATGAGCTATGATCAAAAGAGAGTGCAGGTGAGGAGGCATGTTGTTGGGAAGAAACAACAACATTCTCATCAACAGAAAGTGAATGAGTTGAAGAAATGACAATATTTTTAGCTGAAGGAAAAGCAGAAGGTTCAACACCAACAAAAGATGGATATGAAGAAGAGATAGGATAAAACTCAACACAAAGTGGATACTTTAGAAAATCTGGTTGAAGAGACTTGATATAAAGATAAAATGTTAAGGTAGATTGATCATTTATAGTTACAGGAGGAGGGAATCCATCTCGCATATAAGAAAGCCTGAAATTATGATTAGGTTTGTACTGAGAAAGGATGGCAGTCAACTGATGGAGTATATGGGTCTAGGCCCCAGGACCCACATACTCAGAAGAACAGAAAGTACGAGCCACTAAGCGGTGCCCTCGTCGGCCAGATGACCCCCGTCGGCCAAAGAGGGACCAACCCAGAATATGATCCCGAATCCAGGGAACCAGGATGTCCTCGTCGGCCGTGCCCTCATCGGCCGTGCCCTCGTCGGCCAGACCCTCGTCGGCCACGAGAGCCTCACAGAACCAGATCTTACACTTAATCATTTCTACACACATTGTATTCGGCCCAATAGCGGTCCAATTGTAAATGGGCCTCCCAAGCCCAAGGCTTGGGAGCCCAGCCCGTATTTTTCCTATAAATACTTCCTATGGAGGTAGTTGTAGGGGTTACAAAATCATTCTATTGAAGCATTTACTTTCACTTCTCTCTCTAGCTCTCACTTCTCTCTAGATATATACTCTATCATTTGGTGCTCTCGTTGAGAGCTAGAACAATCAAGTTAGCACCCTTCGTCGCTACCAAGCACAACTAACCACTGATCATGGGGAGAAGCAAGTCAAACCGCAACCTCATCAGCAAGGCCATCCCTGAGGATCAGGAGACCAGGGAGCGTGAGGAGGATGCCACGGCCGACCAGGTCGGAGGAGGGGACGTCTTCCAGGAGGCCATCAACCTCACAACGGACCTACGCAACCAACTCAACGACGGCGCCCCCGATGCCCGCATCGGCCTGGACAAGAAGCGTGCAGAGAAGACAGACCACGCCCCGGCCCAGCCTATGGCCGCGGCTTCCTCGTCTGTGGATCCACAGGTTCAGACCGCATTGTCGGTCATCATCGCCAGCCTGGCCTAGAACCCCACCGTCCTCAGCGCACTCTTGCCAAGGACTGGGGGGAACGTCACCCCACCTCCTCAGCCCCAACCGTTGGCCACCAGGTTAGGCAACGATGAGGGGGTGATAGCCCAGGACACGGCGTCGTCCCACTCCCACCCCGCTTCCCCTCTTCGACCTGGGCAGACCCCAGCGCGTGGAAAAGCCTCTGCCTTCAATAGGCTAGGTGACACGCGCCGTCGTCCGGTTTCGGAGAGGATGGCAGGGCGGATTGGTGAGCGTCGGCCTGGCTCGCCAAGAGAAAGCTTGGGGTCTGTGTCCCGGACAGCGGACCAGCCCCGCCTGGACAAGGGCAAGGGAAAGTTGCACGAGGACGACGTGCGCCGCCAGATCAATGCGGCCCACGAGGGGCACATGCAGAACCAGCAGGGCGCCGCTGCAGCCGTCAGGGATCCTCGGGACGAGGTCATCGCCCAGCTGGAAAGGAGGCTGGCCCAGATGGAGGCTAGGCAATCGGCAAACATCCCCACGGCCGGCGCCTCCAACGATCCTGGCCTCAACGCTCTCATGAACAAGGTCAGCGCCCTTGAGAGGGAGTTGGCCGAAGGGCGAGGTGGCCCCGTCATCCAGGTCAGGACCAAGACCCCTTTCACTAACAGGGTGCTCTCGGCCCCCATCCCGGAGAAGAACAGGGGAAACGCCATCAAGTCCTACGACGGCCGATCAGACCCCCAGGAGCACTTCAGCCGCTATCAGAACAACATGTTGATGGTGAACGCGTCGGATGAATATCTCTGTCGTTGGTTCCTCTCCACTCTTGAGGGACCGGCGTACGAGTGTTTCAATGCACTTCCCGAAGGGAGTATAGACTCATGGAAGGACCTTGCCTAGTGCTTCCTCACACACTTTGCCGGGAGGAAGCGTTCGAAGAAGTATTTCACCCATCTCCTCTCCGTCAAGCAGCAACATGATGAACCTCTTCGGTCATTTATTGATCAGTGGACGAGGGAGACCGAAGAGGTCGAGGGGGCCGATGAGCGCACCCTCCTCGTCCTATACCAGGGAGCCCTCCGCAGCTCCCCGTATGCCAGGAGCCTCATCACCGACCCTCCGAGGTCATATGCAAAGGCGCTTCAACGCGGGAGCTTGTACGCTGATGCCGACGAGCTCCACAACCACAAAAAAGACGGAGGCCATCCCTCCAAGAAGACAAATCCTTCGTCGGCCCCGGGAGCATCCCCGGCCGGCCAGGGTGCTCAGGGCCGTCACGGCTCTGGTGGACAAAGCAAGAAAGACCGCCATTGGCGGCCGAGGTTGGAACGGCCAGGGGTCCCCCTCACCCACCCGGTCAGCACCATCCTCGACTATGTCGAGAAGCACGGCCTCATTGAACAAGCTCCTCGGCCGGCGGAGGAGGTCCTTGCCATCCAGCAAGGCGGCACATACTGCCGATTTCACAAGAACTCCTCACACAACACCGACGACTGCATCACGCTGAAGAAAGCCATCGAGTGCCTTATTCGTCAGGGGGAACTCTCCCAATTTGTTAAAGGTGTCCCGCGCAAAAATATATGGGTAAACACTGGCAAACCTGGGGGCGAATCCTCTACGAAGAAGCGGGAGATCGGTAGGCTCAGCGACGACGAAGATTTTGAGGAGCCTCTGCCAAAGAAGAACCATATTCACCTCATCGTAGGTGGGAATACCGGGGGGGACTCCGTCACCCAGAGGAAGAAATGGGCACAATCCCTTTACATTGGGGAGGTGTCCCACGTCCCCCCCCCCCCCCTCCCGCCGAAGAAGCAGCGAACGGAGGCGATCACCTTCACCGACAAGGATCTGCCTCCGGGTACGGAATCACACAGGGATGCCCTCGTCATCCGGTGTGAGATCGGTGACTCCATCATCCACCGCACTTACATCGATACGGGGAGCTCCGTCAACGTGATGTACCTGGACACCTTCAAGCAGCTAAAGCTGGACAAGGCTCTGCTGAAGCCGATCAAGACACCATTGTCCGGCTTCACCGGGGACTCTATCGACGCCGAAGGCACGATAGTCCTCCTCGTGGAGGTCGGCGACGGCTCCCACCACGCCAAAATTGACATGGAGTTCATGGTGGTCAACCTTCAGTGCACCCACAACCTGATTTTGGGGCGGCCAGCACTGGAGGACCTGGAGGCCATCATCTCCGTGAAACACTTGTGCCTGAAGTTCCCCACCAGCGGCGGCATCGGTTAGGCCAGCGGAAATTAGAGGATAGCCAGGGCATGCTACCTCAAGCTAACGAAGCCGGCCGAGAGGAAAGGGCAGAGAATAGACACCATCACGGCAACCGTTGCCAAGGACGAGGAAAGACCGCATGCTGAATCGGCCGAAGAGGTCGAGGAGGTCCCCCTGGATACCTCCCGGTCAGAGCGGGTCCTCAAAATCGGGAAGCAACTCCCGCAGGACCAGCAAGACGCCATCCTCCTCGTCCTACGGTCATATGTTGTTATCTTCGCGTGGGGCCCGGACGACATGCCAGGCATCAGTCGGAAGGTGATTACCCACCGGCTGACCGTCGATCCTGCCTCCGCGCCTGTCAAGCAGAAGCGACGTTATTTATCCGCCGACAGACGGGACTTCGTCAAAGGGGAGGTCGCCATGCTCCTCTCAATCAACCACATCAAAGAGGTGAAGTACCCGACATGGCTAGCCAACGTCGTCCTCGCCCAAATACCGCCGACATTCAGAATGTGTGTTGATTACACTGACCTGAACAAGGCGTGCCCCATGGACCCGTTTCCTCTCCCCAACATTGATCAATTGGTGGACGAGACGGCAGGATGAAAGTTGATGTCGTTCCTCGACGCCTTCAGAGGGTACCACCAGATTTTCATGCATGAAGATGACACTGAGAAGACGGCCTTCATGACCCCGGAGGGAATTTTTTGCTACCTCGTCATGGCCTTCGGGCTCAAAAACTTCGGCGCCACCTATACCAGGATGGTGGCTAAGATCTTCAGGGCAGTCCTCGGCCGGACGATGGAGGCATACGTCGATGACATGATTGTCAAAAGCAAACGAGCTATCACACATGCTGACGACCTCCGGGAAATTTTTGAAATCATGAAGGAGTTCAAACTTCGCCTCAACCCCAAGAAGTGCGCCTTTGGCGTCCAAGGCGGCAAGTTCCTCTGCTACATGGTTAGCCGGAGAGGCATTGAAATAAACCCGGAGAAGATACAAGCCATCATTAACATGGAACCACCCCGCAACGTCAAAGAGGTACAGCGGCTGACGGGGCGCCTGGCGGCCCTGAGCCGCTTCCTCTCCAAGTCAGCCGAGAGGTCACTCCCTTTCTTCCAGGTCATGCGCAAAAAGCAAATAGCTTCAAATGGATGACGGAGTGCCACGAAGCATTCGAAGAGCTGAAGAGGTACCTTTTGTCCCCACCAGTGCTCTCCAAGTCCAAAGCTGGCGAAACCCTCTTCTTGTACTTGGGGGTGAGCACGTCGGCCATCAGCTCCGTGCTCATCCGCGAGGACGAAGGGGTGCAGAATGCCATATTTTACATTAGCAAAACATTCAGGGAGGCCGAGCTCAGGTACTCCCCCATCGAGAAGACGGTGCTAGCCATCGTCCACACGGTGAAAAAGCTGGGGCACTACTTCCAGGCCCACACCATCCACGTACTGACCCAACAGCCACGGAAGTCACCATTCCCAGCCGACGGGTGGAGTAGTACGACCCTCAGGTCAACGAGGAGAACATGAAGATCGACCTCCACCTTGTCGAAGAAAGACGTGAACGGGCATTCATCCGGGCGGAGAACTACCGGCGTCAAGTGAAATCATACAATGACACCAAGGTACGTTCCCGGGAATTCCAAGTAGGGGACTACGTCCTTCGCCGAAGGGAAGCAAGTCAGCCGACGGAAGGGGGCAAGCTAGCCTTAAAATATGAAGGTCCCTACATCGTCAGTGTCATGGTGAAACCCGGCACCTACAAGCTTAAACGCCCAAATGGGACCAATGTACCACGAACGTGGAATGTACACCATCTGGTGAAGTTTTATCAATAATCCGAAGGAGGTGCAGCCGGCGAAGCCCTCACCCCTTGACGGGTTATTGATTGAACACCACCCTCGGCCTTGAGCCACTTATGAATAAAAATCATGTTTCCTTTGATTTCTTGGAATTTGAGTAACACATTAACGGGCGCCCTCATCGGCCACCTTAGAGCGAAAGGCTCAGGCATGGCCGATGTGGCGCTTCGCATCTGCAGCCTTAGAGCGAAAAGCTCAGGTATGCCCCATTTTATTTTTTATCAGCGAAAGGTTTAGGCCCAGCTGAAAGAGCACGTCGTACCGGCCCCTCAGAGCGAAACGCTCAGACATGGCCGACGATGTCCCCAGGAAGATGGGCCCGCAAACGGCCCGCATCTTGAAATGGGAAGTTCGACGCGTCGTCCACGTCCTGATCGCAGGACGACAGGCCTGAAATCATGGCCAAGGTGACAAAATCCTCAAACTCAGGGTTGGGCAACGGCAGCCGTTGGAAACCAACCAAAAGTCTAGCCCGTGTCATAAATAGGTGACGGGACCCCCCTGAGATCATGGACATTATAAACGAAGTCCAAACCGTCCGGAGGACTATCGACCCCTTCAGCCGAAGCCTGAAAGAAGGACACTCCCTAAAATAGGGAACGAAAAAAAAAGAGGGAAGCCGAGGATGGTGCGCACTTGCCGGCCTCAAGCAGTAAAAATAAATCCCCACAAATCAAGCCACACATTTGGCTAAGTACATATCAGTTGAATACAAAGGTAACACTACCAACAGGTAACGCGGACGAAGCGGCCACCCGCTACGAGGAAAGTGTCAAGGACGGAGCATGCGCCCATAAAATCCTAACCAAAGTGGTTGGGTGAAACGAGGGTGGTGACCTTCATCGGCTATAACCAACTGAAGTTCCAACACTTGGCATGAAAACCAAGAACCCTAGCTTGACACATAACACGATCCTGGAGTCGAACACCGGAAAGGAGGCACAGGACGAAGCGGGCACTAAAACACCCGCGGGGAAGTTGAACACACTGGTGTCAACCCTTACCGGCCACAATATTCTTGCCGGCCGTTAAAGGCGCTAAAACCTAGGCGGTGGCTTAAGCTGAAAATTTGCAAAGAAAGTTGTCTAAGTGATTTTCAAACACTTAGAAAATTTTGAAGAACATTGCCAAGTAAATGTCAAACACTTAGAGGATATTTTGAAGAAAGCAAATGCAAAGGAAGAAGCAAACACCCGGGTTCAAAACACTCGGGCACCTTCATCGGCCACACCACCCAACTTGGTCGATGACGATACTAAGCAGAGGAAACTACATGGCCTAACACTTGGGAAATCTCCAAAGTATTCAATAACGAAGGGACAGTCTCAAGACGAAGCGGGCATTCAAACACTTGTAGGTGCCCGGCTCGGCCCCAGTCACAGGCAGTAGTTATCTATGTTCTGGTTTGACACTTAGACGAATTTCGAAGTTGGAATAACTAAGGCAAGAAACAAGAACACTTAAAGCCGAAGGGGACAAAAGCAATCCATTCAATCAAAAGCTCAAGTCCCATAGGGGAGCGCTTCGGCCATCACACTCACACCCTTGCCGGCTACGACTATAGAAACCATATGTGACTTCTTGTTGAGACAGGGGGCATGGGAACAAAAGGGCCGAAAAGGGAACCGGGCCGACGAGATCACCACGTGTGGTATTTGGTTCAACATTTGGTAATACCAAGACGACGCGAACACCCACTCACTTGAAGCCTTGATACTTAGAAAATTACCTAAGTCCCAATTCCAAACACCTAGACAAATTTTGAAAAACTTGAGAACAAAAGTAAAGGGAGAACAAGACGACGAAAAGACATGATAAGGCCGGAAACATATTTCATTAATATAAGGTCATTACATAAGGAGGGCTCAACGGCCATTACAAAAAAGAAGGGCGTTACAAACACCAGCCTAGCTAAATTACAGAATGATTAGTCAGCCGATCAACTCTCGGGGACGGTCTCATCGACCACCCGCTCCGCTTCGGCCTCCTCCGTCCTGGCACCTCCGCTGGCCTCGGCTGCTGAGGAGACGACAATATCGGCCATAGTGTCATCGTCGGAATAGTCAGGCTCACCAATTGAAGAACTGAGCACTGGATCCTGCCTCTCAGATGGGGGGAGTTTCGCTTCGGCCTCGGGATCCCTCATCAGCCGTGGAAGCTTCAGGTTCTTCTTAGCCCACCTCTGGGTGAGCTTAAGCTTTTTAAACGCCCGGTGTAGCCTCCGGTATATCAGCCGCTGCATTCTCTGCTGGCCCATGTCGTAGTAGACAGCCATCTCACGAGCAAAGTACTCTTGGCCAGCAGGGCAGTTCTGGCCCCAATCTTCGAGCCGGTCCGCTATGACTTCATAGCACCAGGGCCAGTGGTCATCGGCTTTCCAGCCTTCGGCCAGGAACCTCTCGATGGGGCCGTCAACGGCCTTCTCAGCGGCCCTCTCAGAATCAGCCTGAGCCCTTGCGGCATCTTCAGCCCGGAGCAGGGCCTCATCACGGCTCCGTAGGGCTTCATCCCTAGCCCTCAGAGCGTCATCTCGGTCAGCTGCTACCTGCCGGTAGGCCACATCGGCCTCATCAACACCCTTCTGAAGGGCCTTCACTTCCTCCCTAAGCCGATCCAAGCAGGCCATGGCCTCCTCGGCCGAAGCAGCTTTCTTCTCAGCTTCCCTTAGGCGGGCAATCTCCTGCTCCTGCCATTTGTGGCTCTCCATCAGCATGAGAGCGCCCTGCAACAAAAAAGGAGAAATGAAGAATTAGGACGATGCAAAACCCATGACACAAAAGACGTAAAATATGAGGAACTTACTTGGACGATGAGGTCCATACCGCCATCGTAAATCCTGACGGGAACCAGCTTCTTCAGATAAGCCCGATCCTCGACCGGGACAGCCTGGGCCAGGACGTCATGGCCGTCAACGGCGTCATTGAAGACGCCACCCTTCACAGGATACTCGATCTCGAGCTTGTATGTCCCGCCGGCCAGCTCCTTGTCGGCCCTTTGCTTACGGGGCTCTTGGCCGATAGGCGGCGGCTGAGATAGGATCGCCGAAGAGGGGACCGAAACCGCGTCGACAACGGCAATGGCATTTGAGCCCCCGACATCATCATCCAGTATGGCCACACCCCCGGCACCAGCATCCGCCAGAGGGGAAGCCCTCTTCAGGTTCTTGGATTGCATGCCGGCCTCGGTAAGTTTTTTCTGGCTGTCATCGGCAGGCCGCTTCTTCTTCGGCTGCGTTGGCGGTTTCCTCGCCGCATCAGAGCTTCGTTGAGCGCCGCTCGCAGCGGCCATCTTTGCGGCCTCCTTTGCGGCCATCTCCTCCTTCGCCTTAGCTTTGGCTAGGGCCATGACGGATCTACGATCCATAGTGAAGTCTGCACAACAAGGGAAACAAACAGTTAGCAAAAACAAAAGAAAACATAGACGAAGACGCCAGGGAAGGTATTACCATCGGCATCAGCAGGAGTGCCCATATCCGGGCCGTCGGCCTCCTGAAAGGTGGTGGTCATCTTCGGCCACAACTCGATATCACCTTCCTTGTCACCATAAACATGATACCTCATGAAGCCGAGGGCGGTCATCTTGTATTCCGTGATGTAATGTTTCACGCTCCTCGGCCCGTCCTTCAGAAACGCCGCTACCTGGGCATCCAAAATACTGCTCTTCGGCACGTCATGCAGGGTGAACTTACCGTCGTGACCAACTGAAGGAAACTCCGTACCGTCCTCACCCAAGGACACGAAGATGAACTTGCTCTTCCATCCATGAATAGACGAAGGGAGGTCAGTGAAATTCCTCTTCTTCGGCAGCTGTTGGAGGTTAGCGTAACGAACACAATTTATGTGGCTCCCTCGGCCAATCGGGTACAGGTTCATGAACAGTGCCGTTGTCGGCCTAAAATCTAGCTCATCGCAGCGGAGAAGAAAGCCGACGATGAGCGAATAGCTGTTGGGAGTCAGCAAGGCCGGAGGGAGACCCACCATGTCCAGATACTCAGTGATGAATGGGTGAAGGGGAAACCTAAGTCCCTTTGCGAAGCTCATGGGGTATACTCCAAAATACCCCGGAGGTGGATTCAACACGTGATCCGTCGGCTTGGGCGCCCTAACCCGCCCATACGGCCCCACGTACATCTGGGCCACCAAGTAATCGGCCGCACTACTCTCCGGCTTGATCAGATAAAGGTTGGTGAGATCCAGGTAAGAGAAACCTGGACCCCTCTTCGGCCGCCGCCTTCTCGTCGGAGCAGCTCCCTTTACAGCAGAAACCGGCTTCGGGCAAGGGATCGCAGCCGATGTAGATGCTCCTTCCACGGCACGTGAAGCCGCTACGTCTTCACCATCAGACGACGAGGCGACCTCTTCGTCCTCACCTTCACCCTCCCCTGACTTGAAGGAGCTCAACTCCTCTATCTCCTCACAGCACTCCTCTACCACTCGGTAATAAAGGGACTTAGCAAAGGGCTCATCGTCGTACGGGTAGTACTCGTCGTCCAAAGGCTTCATCATAACAACTAACTAGAGCCTAAAGATTTCTACTTTGGATCTAAGGGTTTTTCTCCACTAACAAAGGATCAATGGCCTAGGAAGCGAAATAGGCAAAGTACAGAGGAAAATTTCGATGAACTAACCTTTGAAGCTTTGATGAACACGAAGAACACTTGCAAGAACTTTATCTCTCTAGAAAATTCAGCAGCACTTCGTTATCTCAGGAATGCAATGAGGAACCTCTTCGGAGGGGGGGGGAGTATTTATAGACCTCCCCCCAACGGTCACTACATGTGGCAACCTCCCATTGGCCACATGAACGGCCACCACCCCCAAGGCCCATTGGGCTGGCACCGGTTTAGAAGTCGGGTCAGGCCCACTTCCACAACACCAGGTCACCGCTAACAGGCCAACCACTCAATGGCCACACTAATAAAGCGTGCCCGCATCGGCCTCAACACAGAGATACTTCAAATGGATAGGTCACATCTCAAGGCACGCCCACATCGGCTTGAACAGATTGCCAATTGCATGGCTTTCTCAACTGTCACGACGGTAAAACCACCAGGAAACCCCACGCCATCGGCCCCGTATAAAACCCTGATGATAATTTCTTGAAAGCGACCTGCGTCCAAGGGTTCTCCCACAGGGTTACCTTGACCAGGAAATCGCCAAGGAATTGGATTCAGGTGTATACAAGAGTCCGCTTCGACCTGGGTAAATCCTTTACTCCTTCACCCCTCACCTACTCTTCGGCCTGAAGCAGTGGGGGACTGGGGGACTACACCGGCCTTTCCAAACAGGGACAAAATCAGAAAAATTCAAAAATATTCTAAGTCCACAACTACAACATCAGACATGCACCACAACATCCATAACATCGTGGTGCACCATCGGCCGCAGCAAAGCTAGTGAACAAAGAATTCCCTCCAAAAGTGCAACACTTGAGAGCACGGGGCACTTATCGGCTTTGAGACCAGGACACGCATCACTCCTCTCGGATCAGTGCCGTTATCGTCCTCAAAAGCGTAAATGCCTGACTACGGACAACACCGCTGCGGCCAAAAATCACAGAACACGGTCAACGGCTAAGAAGCAAACCGCACCCTCACCGGCCACCCGGGAACAAAAGAACATTCATCATCCTCGAACAGGAGACAACCACACAGGCCTCCTCGACCCCAAAGAGCGAAGATCAGCCATCAACTGTCACGAGTGGGCACGACCTTTATCGGCCATTCATGACAAAGGGCGCTCATCGTTCCCACCAAGCAAGGACGCTCATCGTCCAACCAAAAGGTAGCCCCAATGGTCTCCTCGGCCAACAGTACGAACTTTAACCTACGGCCAGAAGGAGTGAACAACACCCTTAACGGACACTCAAGATGAGGGACGCTCATCGTCTTCAAGCAGGAACACAACCGCAGTGGCCTCCTCGACCCAAAAATAAAATTCAGCCACCAAAGGTCGTGAGAAGGAAAGAATGTCTTTATCGGCCACTCATACCAGAACACTCATCGTCCAAGAAACAAGCGCACCAAAGGAATAACAGCCTTCCCCGTCCACATCAAGGGGCGGGTAACGACCAAACTCAGAACAGGGCCACCAACGCTGACAGAGAACGGCCAACGTGGTCCCGCATCGGCCAAGAACATCAAGCACAGAAAATCTACTCTCCTTCACCTCGTCGGCCGTGCTCTCATCGGCCGTGCCCTCGTCGGCCAGACCCTCGTCGGCCATGAGAGCCTCACAGAACCAGATCTTACACTTAATCATTTCTACACACATTGTATTCGGCCCAATAGCGGTCCAATTGTAAATGGGCCTCCCAAGCCCAAGGCTTGGGAGCCCAGCCCGTATTTTTCCTACAAATACTTCCTCTGGAGGTAGTTGTAGGGGTTACAAAATCATTCTATTGAAGCATTTACTTGCACTTCTCTCTCTAGCTCTCACTTCTCTGTAGATATATACTCTATCATCAACATATCAACAAAACAAGCATATTGAACACCATAGTTAACATGAAGCCCACATGTGTGCACATTGGTGAACACATAGTCAGAATCCCAAAAACCATCCACCTTGACCATAACAAGTAAAACAGGATTCATTGTGCAAAAAGGTTCCTAAAAAATTGAAGGAAAAACAAATATTTCAGTATAACAGAAACATGAAAGAAGAAAGTTGGTTATACTAAAATGACAGTTTGCGTGAATATGTGACAGTCTATAAGGATGTATAAATAATATTTACCACATAAAATGGCAAATCAGCAAACAATACAAAATGACAGTTATGAAGAACCTAATCTAGTACTTACAGCAAGAGACAATTTAAACACAACCATTAAACGCAGAAATAGCAACATACGAAGAAATTTTATGAAATAAAAGCATTGATAGAGTTCATGAAAAGCAAACGAGCTAAATTATTAACAATAATGAATTTGAAATCGATTATAAAAACTTTGAATTTTTTGCTAATATTGTAGAAGCAAAATACAGAGGAATAAAACAGATTGATGATTGCAGAACGACATGTGTACCACTGACGAATTGACATATTCTAGAAGCAAAATGCAAGCAATTGCAACATAAATTTAACCATGATTGGTGAAGAAGGACAATACAGGAAAGTTTCGGTGAACATACTCTGCAAACGAACGAACAATGGCGGAAGAAGATGAATGCAGAGGAGAAGGACGAACAGCTCAAACAAGTCCAACTGTAGCAATGATTCACGAAGAAGAAGAATGTCGCGGAAAAAAGCAGAGTACGTCAACTGAATTCCCAACTGATTTAGGAAACTATTTTTCTGGAAAGAATCTCGATCAAAGAGGGAAACTAACGGAAACTCATAAATGCTTTCACACATCGATTACCGAAAATAGCCGGTAACACCTGCGGCTTAATGGCAAACATAGGCAGGGGTATTTTGGATATTGCCGAAAGCGTTAAACATACCTATATAACCGTATAACTCCTATTAGGGGAATAAAACATAGTAAGTCCTATTATGGCTTTTTAAGTAAGTTTTAGTCCTGTTATGGACAAGTTTTTCTTTCCCAATCTATAACCTAACTAGTTTTTAGACTTTTGCACGATTGAAAATAAAAAAAAAAAACAACTTCCATTTTAATTAAAATTTGAATGACCAAAATACCCTTATTTAAAATATGTGCATTTTGCACTAATTTCGTCCAATAAAAATTACTGCACTTTATATTGCCGTTATTGCACGGTATTACTGCACGACATTAGTGCATACCCGATAATAATCAATGCACTTCCGTCAAAATTAATTCTCTTCTCATTCACTTTAGGAAATTATTTATAGTTTTTATTTTTTATTTTTTTAGATTTAATAATTTTATTATTTTACTTCTAATTAAGTATATTGCGTTTCATGGCGAAATTACTGCTCTGTGTTACTGCATTACCAATCATAATCACCGCATAACAAACTTCCTTAATGCATTAATTCAATGCCATGTACAACATATATATTGCCCATACTCAATGCCCATATTCACTGCCCCTGAAAATTTAGATTGTAGTGTATCACTTTAATAAGTAATAAATTCATTCCAAAATGGCAAGGATATGGTTTCGAAGGCATTGAGAAGTGCATTTCGCCACTCACAAAAACAATGAAGAAAAGAAACCTAAAAACACAAAGAAAATTAATAAATTCAAGCCACGACACTTGGATCTAAACGGATCTACCGTGGTGCTGCCAGGCCACTCCTTGAACGCAATCGTCATATCTCCGCATCTTTAGCCTCGCCCTTCTTCTTCCTATTCAAATTCAAACCTGATTTCTATTGCAGCCGTTAAATCATTCGAAGCCGGAAGGTGTCAAACAGTGGGTGAGCGGCTGGACGACGGACAGAGTCAAGGAAACTGCGGGTCTGCGGCCATGAAAATTGATCCAAATCTGCCAGGAACGCCATGGGTGAAGATGAGAAAGAGACTGGACGAAGGTGGCAGACGATGGTAGGTGGCTGGGCGGCGATTGCAGGTGGCTGGCCGGCGAGGCCATGTGAGACTGGACAGAGGGCGTGCAGCGGTGGTCTGGACATCAGTACGTAGGCGATGGGTGGGCTACGACCAGGGTTGAGAAATGGAGTGGGATGTTAGGGTTTTATAATAATACCTTAAGGGTATATTAGTCCATAAAAATTATTTATTTGATTATTTATTAATACATTATTTAAATATGACGAAATTCTATTTTATTTTGGGGAAAAAACTCATTAGGTCATAGATTGGGAAAGTCATAATGTTTTAGTCATATCTAGGGTAATTATCTCCCTTAAATTTACTCATAATTAAAAACAGTTCTTAGAGAGAACATCTAAAATTTACTCCGTTCAATCTTAAAAACAGTTCTTAGAGAGAACGTCTAAAATTACGGAATAAAAACTAAAGGCGGGGTTGTTCTAAAATTGCGAATAAAAACAGGTCCAAAACAGATCATCTTTGATCACACCTAACCGTACATCCAGTGTTCTAAAAGGCGGGATCTAGGCGATTTTAGGCGTGAGGCGGCGGGAGAAGGCCTCGCATAGTAGAAGGGCATAGAAAAAGTTATCATCTAAATCATCGACCATCAAAAGTGTGAAAAGGCGTAAGTCTAGGCGCAAAATAGGGAGCCTAGGCGTGAACGACGAAAGTTAGATAAACTATTTTCTGTGAGTAAAAAGTTCGTTAAACATTAGAACCACTCTTATAAACATGTTATTATATATGGAATGTAATAAGTAGTAAAAAGAAATAAAATATCATTTTGAATTTCAATGTTTTTATACATATAAAGTTATATATATCGAACAAAACAAGAATTAAGCTCAATTTTGTATAATATGCTTTGGACAGATATTCATTTTTCTTCACACACACACAAGGAGGATCGGATACAAACTCTGCTTATTGTGCAAACATTTGTATAATGCATCTTTATGTTATTTGTATAGCATTCGAGGTTCAAAGTATTGCGTATTATTCAGATATAAATTAACAGTTGCATATTAACATGGAAGAGTTGTATCCTAAAAAAGTTGGCTTTTATTACAAAAATGACACCGCGTTTTTATAACCTTTAGATCAACTCATCAGGCGACCAAGATGAGTTTGCAGTATGTAAATTGAGAAGATTTATTGAAAATGTTGCTCATCAATTCTAGTTTATGCCCACATTTCAACTAAAAGTTCAATCGGAAAATCAGTCAAATGTGGACTTGAAAAATGATGCGTGGTTTATATGTATATAAAGTGCAATGTTCATAAATAAGTTATTTAACTATCTCCCCGATTGAATTTTAAGCTGAAATTTTTGGGCATAAACTAGATTTGATAAAGAACATGCTTAAAGATTTCTTCAAAAACTTCTACCGGGAAGGGTCCCAAATGAACTCTCTCTCTCTCTCTTTATATATACATACATATATATATATACATACATACATACATATATATATATATATATATATATATATATATATATATATATATATATATATATATATATATATATATATATATATATATATATGGGTGAGATCACATACAAACCATGCTTAACTTACTAACCTACAAACTCTATAATATGCAACACTTTGAACTTCAATATGCAGTACAAATAATGTAATGATGCACTCTTTGAATTTCAATATGCAATACAAATAATGTAAATATGAAACTGTTATTTTATGGCTTGAATAATATGAAACACTTTGAACAATAATGTGCAATACAAATAATGTAAAGATGATTTGAATGGGATGACTAGGGATGTTTTTACTTGGATTGTAATTCGTCCCAGACCAGACCAGACCAGACCAGTCCAGTTCAGACCAGACCAGACCAGGATAGTTATAAAAATACAAAGAAACCAGACCAGACCAGACCAGACCAGTTCAGACCAGACCAGTTCAGACCAGACCAGACCAGACCAGACCATCAAATTACAGTCCAAGTAAAAAGATCCTAGTTTGTATGTGATCTCACCCCTGCATCTTTACATTATTTTTACTGCATATTGAACGTCAAAGTGATGCATATTATTGAATTTGTAGGTTAGTATTTTAAGCATGGTTTGTATTTGATCTCTCTCTCTTATATATATATATATATATATATATATATATATGTTTTGGTTCAGATAAGAACATGATCTTAGGAGAGAAATGAGAATTAATTTGGACCATTAGATTTGCTTTATGTAAAATTCAATGTACATTAGATGAAACTCTAATGTGCATTAGGTGAAATTGAAATGTACATCACTAAGAGTGCAATATAGTGGTATTTTGTGAAACTGAATTGTGCATTAGGTGAGATTGAAATGTGCAATAGGTGAACATGAAATGCGCAGAATAAAAGGTACGATGTGATGTTATTTTTGTACCTTTTATTCTGCACATTTTAGTTTCACCTAATGCACACTTAAGACCTTCTCATTCGTAACAATTTAGATGTCATGCACGTTGAGAAGAACGTCTTTGACAATATATTTAACACGGTTATGGATTTTACCCACAAAACCAAAGACGGTCTTGCATCTAGAAAAGACATGACAATTTGGTGCGACAGACCCGAACTCACCGTCGATCTAGAATATGTGGATAAAAAAATTCCAAGAGCAGTCTACAAACTCACAGACCCACAAAGGGAATCAATATTATTGTGGCTTGTGTCTCTAAAGTTTTCGGATGACTATTGCTCTAACTTGTCAAGATGTGTGGACCTGGACAAACAAACAATGACGTCGAGCATGAAAACTCATGATGCTCATGTAATCATGCAACGGCTTCTGCCGATTGCACTGAAAGAGATGCTTCCTGCAGATGTCTGGGGATGTATTACCGAAATTAGTCTATTGTTTCAGTCGATATGTTCCACCATTTTGGATGTCGAATCCCTCCAGAGACTAGAAGACATTGTTCCCATTTTGATGTGTAATTTGGAAAAAATACCGCCCCCATCATTTTTTGATGTAATGGAACATCTTCTAATACATCTTCCATATGAGGCTTTTAATGGAGGGTCCATCTTCTATCGTTGGATGTACAGATTTGAAAGGTTAGTCACAATTTCATTTATAAACGATGATTTGTTTAATAAGAACATTTGTTTGTTTACAAATTCTATTTTGCATGACAGATTTCTGGGAGAGTTGAAAAAGAAAGCGACCAACAAGGCACACATTGAGGCTTCAATTTGTCAAGCATATATTCAACAAGAAACCTCAACGTTTTCATCTTTTTATTTTGAGCGTGAAGTCATCACTAAAAGAAAGAGACCTGCTCGGAACGATGACATTGGCGAGGATTCATATGACAAAGTAGTTTCTATTTTCAACTACCTAGGTAGAGGTAAAGGAGTTGCGACTTACCGTTACATCGTGAGCAGAGAATTTAAAATTACGCATACTTACATCCTCATGAATTGTCCAGAAATCTTACCATTTTATAAGTAAGTTGAATTGGTAGTTATATTTGTAATATAGCTAATAATTTTTAATAATTAGAGTGTTATAATAATATCTTTATGTTTGAATTCACAATGAATTTAGAGCGTCTTTATCAGCATTTTTAATAACTAGAGTGTTAAATTTTGTCACGGACTCGTGTCCGTGACAAAAACTTTGTCACGCCCTTGATGTCACGGATTTGAGCCGTGACAACGTCCGTGACAAAATTTATTTGTCACGGATTTTTTGACCTACCGTCCGTGACAAAATCCGTGACAAATTGAGTGATTTTTTGTAGTGAGATTCATTCTCGTTTCTCTCCTGAGAGTCTGTTCTTCCTGGAACCGCTCCATATATATATGTGGGGGTGTGTGTGTGTGTGTGATGGAGTTATGGGACTAGGCCCAGAGCCTAATCGGCCCAAGCCCCGAACTTGGACTCGTGGATCCAAGTCCACAACCTGGAGCCTGCCTGTCAGCCCATCGGGAAGCCTGCCAGTCCGGCCGACCTCACAGCCCGGAATAGTAACGATCAAGCAATTAATGCGCTATTAATTATGTATTTAATTCCGTATTAATGTTGTAATTAATTAGTCATTATTGTAATTGACAGTTACCGTTTGTAATTGCCTATAAAAGGCAAGTTCAATTCAAATAATAGATAAGCTATTCTTGGCAAATAAACTTTCCTTAGCAACTTTCCATTCTCGCATTGTTTTCCTAATTCTTGCTTGAGTGTCGAACGTAGCTTTCCTAAAAGCCTACGAGCGTCTTATTTTGGACCAACATCAGTGCTTTCATTGAGAGTCACTATTGTCTCTCACGCAACTCTAGTAGGAATTAACCGAAAAATTTAAAAAAAAAATGGAAGTCTGGAGGTTCCCATGAGTTTTTGATGTCTGAAAGTCACGATCTTCAAGAATCTAGCAAAAACTGAAATTCAGCAAAAAAGAAAGAAAAAAGCTGGATTTGTGAAGATCTAAGCTGGAGATGCCGGCCTCCAGGCGCCGTGAGCTGAAGCTTGTCTCTGCTGCCCGGGAGGGTTAAAATCTGGGACTTTACTCAGCAGGAGCTGATGTCGCCATCCCGACCGCCGCTGCGCCTGACGTGCCTACCGCGGCCCACCGATGTTGAAGGATCGTCATCTTGGTCCCACCATCGGCTTGATCTCACCAAGGCGCTGCTACAGCCCGTAGCCGTCGTCGTCAGAAAGGCTGAAGTTGCGGCCCTGTCAGCCGTCGAACACATCCCGGCGCTGATGTTCAGGTCTTCAGGCGAGACCCGAGAAGGGCGAGAGCCGAAGGCCCTTCTAATGGCAGCGGCGACAGACGACTTCCATTCCTCCTGTGCTGCGACTGTTCTCAACCTCTGTGATGCCAAAGGACCTCCCTCTCCGAAAGTCTCTGCTAGCCAGAAGCTTGGCACAGGCGCACAGGGTTAGGCGAATTGCTCAAGTTGCTAGGTTGATTTTTTGGGCCAAGATTGATTATGGGCCATGTCCATCTGAACTAGTTTCTCTTTTGGATCGAGCTTCCAAACAAGAAAAGCTAAGTATATTCCCCGATTTTACATCATCATTAATCAAAAAATTATAAAATGATTCAATAAAAAAATCACAAATTGAATCATTTGAAAATATATTTTAAGTGGTTTAATTGCTTTTACTCTTGTTAAACGTGTGTAATTTTAAGATTGAAAAACGGACTTATGAAATCCGATCACTCACGTACACCAGGCGAGCACACACACTTGCGCCACCGGGTCACGTCATATGGGTGTGGCGATTAATAAGCTCCAATATAAATGTTAATACAACACACTCTTGACTTCATACGAGTTCTTGCTATTACCCTTTCATAGTACATCACACTCCGACCTCGGGGGACGAGTCACCCGTTCAAAATTTTTTACTTGCGGGTTCAAACTGCTAATCTCGGGCGGCGAGTTAAACTCTTGTTAGGGGCCTAGAGCAATTTTGTCACTTAATTGACATTCACATTTCTCAAAAAGGTTTATATACTTTAGTTCTTTGGGGTTGGATTATCCGTTCGAGTGAGGAGTCCGACTCACTTACTCGCGGATTCAATCTTTCTTTCGGAGACTGGGTTGAGGCCTAACTTGGGAACTTGATGTCACTCTTTTCAAGTAGTGAGTCCGACTCACTTACACACTGAGCCGTGGTTCGAAACCATGCCACATGCTCTATTCTACACTAGTTTCTTTTATGTGTAGGTACAACTGAATGAAGTGGGGGACTGTGGGTCTTACCGTCTTCAAGGAAGCAAATGACGAACCTGACGAGTCTGAGCCCGACGAGAATAACAGTTCTAGCCATCCTATTCGCAGATGGCGACCATTGCAATAAAGGCCGAGGATCTCACCTCTTGCTTCATCTTGGGGGCGTCAGATGTACTCTTTTTCCCTTCATTAGTATTTTTTCCCATTGGGTTGTTTCCTAATGAAGGTTTTTAATGAGGCATCTCCCCAACATGGACAAGGGAGGAGATCTTCTAGTCTCGGAGAAGAGCAACTGACTTGGACTACTCCCTCTTAGCCGAGTCTACTACTCGACTAAGGGAGTGGGGGATTCATGATGGAGTTATGGGACTAGGCACAGAGCCTAATCGGCCCAAGCCCCGAACTTGGACTCGTGGATCCAAGTCCACAACCTGGAGCCTGTCAGTCAGCCCATCGGGGAGCCTGACAGTCCGGCCAATCCCCCAACCCGGAAGAGTAACGGTCAAGAAATTAATGCGCTATTAATTACGTATTTAATTCCGTATTAATGTTGTAATTAATTAGTCATTATTGTAGTTGGCAGTTACCATTTGTAATCGCCTATAAAAGACAAGTCCGATTCAAATAATAGATAAGCTATTCTTGACAAATAAACTTCCCTTAGCAACTTTCCATTCTCGCATTGTTTTCCTAATTTCTGCTTGAGTGTCGAACGTAGCTTTCCTAAAAGCATATGAGCGTCCTATTTTGGACTAACAATATGCACACACATTACACACATACACATCACTATAAAATTCAAAGTATCATACTACCTACATCCCATTTTAGTTAGCTATCTTTGACATTTTTAATCAAAGATGATAAACTTTGACTAACTATTTTAACTAATATATTTATGCAAAATTTAATAATTTATACATTCATGATAATATAATTAACAACGAACATTTTCATATCATAATGTAATCAATCAAATAAATTAGCCCTCTCCTTATTTCAATGATTGTATACATTTTTGGAAGTTCTGTACTTCTGGACTTCTTGGATGATTGTGCCTTCTTGGACTACATGGTATTCGACGCAGAAAGGAGTATGACCTATTATTAGGCTAGCACCCTAGATGCTTGGATCTGGGTTTGGATATTGTGGCTGGGCCTGGGGATTTAATTGGCCTGCTGTCTAGCAGTTACTTTGATGTTTTGGACTTGTTTTGATGCTGAACCAGGGGGAAATGTCCCGTGCCAGTTAAATAAAATTTCTCTCTCTACCCCCTGTCGTGAGGTGGGGGTGGGGGTGAATTGTTAGATGTTATTTTTGCTTGGTTTGACTAGCTTAGATAGAGAGTTTTTGACTTTTTGAGGCATTGTATCATGTTATTTTTCTAGATATATATATGATGGAGTATATGGCCCGGGAACCCCCGGCCCACAGACTCCTGCTACTCCAAAAAAAGCCCAGCAGGCCCAGGAAGCACAACAGGCCCAAATCACAGCTGGAGTACCAAGCAGCCCACAATGCGCACCAGGGGTGCCTTCGGCCCCTGGCCGAAGGCTCTAACTATCACAGGAGGACCAACACAGCAAAACAAAGTTACTGGGGAAAACGGCGAAAATCAGTAGCCCTCGGCAACTGGAACCCCCCTTGTGGAGCCACCAGCCAGCCGAGGGCATACCACAAACACCTCACAGTCACCCGAGGGCTCCAACTCCACACATACTACACTTAGGAAAATTTCTTAAGTCCTACATATTTTGGCCCTCGATCAACTCTCCATGTTGCTCGAGGGGCCATACGGTCGAAGACTTGGTGAAGCTATACTTAGAAAAAATTTCTAAGTCCTACAGACTTTGACCCTCGGTCAAATCTCCATGCTACCCGAGGGCTCCTACTTCATACATGCTACACTTAGAAAAATTTCTAAGTCCCAAAGGTTCTTATCCTCGGTGACAAGTTTCTAAGTCTCGAATCTCCCTGCAGACCGAGGGGTCACACGATCGAAGGCTTGGTGAGACTTCACTTAGAAATATTTTCTAAGTCCTAACTATTGTTGGGCCCTCGGTCATATATCCAGCGAGGGGTGCCCAACTACCGAAGGCTAAAACTGTATTCAAACACTTAGAGATATTTCTAAGTCCTGAACATTGTGCCCTCGGTAAAAGGTTCAACTGACGACAGATTACTAGTAGCTGAGGGCTACAGAAAGCACTACACTGGAAGAATATATTCTAAGTCCTAAAACATACATTCAGGAAAGCGAAGGCATACGTTCAAAGAAGGGCGAAGGCATACATTCAAAAAAAACGAGGGCATACATTCAGAGGAAAACAATCAAAGGAAACGAATTATATGCAACCTCCTTTCATTGAGTGTGGGAAGCATTGTTGGTGCTTTTGCTTCCTTCTTTCGATTCCTTCTACAAGCTCTCTCGATTTCAAGATTGATAGGTTCAAGGTTTGTAGAGCCTTGACTTCTCAATAGCATGCACTAAGAGCTTGTCTACACAACAAAATTTTAAACAATACCAAGTGAAATGTAATGGGAAAATTTAGGAGTTTTTGTTGAATCGTATAAAACAAAACTGTGTCCCCGGCAACGGCGCCAAAAACTTGATCGGCTGAAACTTGCAAGTGTACAAGTGCCAATGTAGTAATAAATTCCGGTAAAAATACCGGGTCGAACACAAGGAAACGTTGTTTATATGATTCAAAAGTGAAAGCGGTTTAGTGAAAGAATTAAGGAAAGAGTAAATCTTTTTGATTTTTTTAAGAGATAATAAAAGCAACCAAGGGTTCGGGATTACTCCTAAACGACTCCTAGTGATGAATATATGTTCTTTCGCCAATTCTTATGAGTGGAATGTCACTAAAGTATTCTAACTCCTGTTACGGCAGCGAGATTGTGATTAATTCTACGTGTGAATCCCGTCACGGTTCACATTCATCTAAAATTAACCCCATTGAAGATTAGGACATTATAAAAACCACCATACTCAATTGAGGTATATTTCTATCCACAATTAGAATATGTCTAACCTTTAAGTGCATGGTTTATAACTCAACGTTAATTGCTCAAATAAACCCAACGATATAATCATACGTTGTACACCGTAGTCATACACATTAAAATATAAAGGAAAGATCATAATAATTTGGTTGAGAACATACATCAAACACCTAGAGTGCGTAAAGTTTCATCCCTAACCTTGGCTATAGAAAATTAGCTAGAACAATTCATAATGAAATTACAAGTAATGAAATGATAAAATACAATGAAATACATAAGAAAATGATACCACAACTCCAAAGCTATGGTGGATAAAGCTTTCCCCAAGTGTAGAACTTCTCCCAAGACCAAGGGGTTGCTCTTGGGATGCCAAAGTAGAATTAAAGTGTGTAGAATATGGAATGATCTCTTGAGAGGGCTTCAATCCTCTTAAATATTGAGTTCTCAACGGCCATTTTCGGACAAGGAAGCAAGCTCCTTAATGGGATTTGGTGTTTTACCCGAATGATTGTGATGACCGTTGCTTGTTTTAATCAGCTCCAGGCGAAAGGCGGGCGACTTTCGCAAAAGCCGGGCGGCTTTTGCGAGTTTAAAACGGGCTTCTCCGCTCCAGGGACCGAAAGCCGGGCGGCTTTCGCCAAAAGCCGGGCGGCTTTTGGTTCGGTTTTGCTGAATAATTTCCACGGCGCCCAAAGCCGGGCCCCTTTCGTGAAAGCCGGGCGGCTTTCGTCTGTTTTGCTCTGGGTGCTTTTCCTTCATCTTTGCTCCGGGTGAAAACCGGCCGGTTTTGGTGAAAGCCGGGCGGCTTTCACCCCTTTGGTGTATTTTCTCCTTTTTTCTTTTGTTCTCGGGATGCGTTTGGTTGACCTTTACTTGTCGGGATTCTTCGCGTGACTTTTCATCCTCGTATTTGATCCAATTGTCGGTTATAGTATTTCTTGCAAAACGAGACATATGTGTGAGAGTTTTATTCTTTTAAGTATAAAAGCGTTTATAAATTGTTGTATAAAATACGTTAATAAAACGCTTATCAGTCTCCAAGCCTTCAACACTCTCAAAAAGGCTCTTAATACGGCTCCTATTATTATCTCACCGGATTGGTCTCTACCCTTTGAACTAATGTGTGATGCTAGTGATCATGCAATTGGGGTTGTCCTTGGACAAAGGAAGGACAAAAAGCTTCATGCCATCTATTATGCCTCTAGACTACTCCATGATGCGGAGTTAAATTATGCCACTACCGAGAAAGAATTCTTAGCCGTTATTTATGCCTTTGATAAATTTCGGTCATACCTCATTGGACAAAAGGTAATCGTCTACACCGATCACTCCGCCATCCGGTATCTTATGAGCAAGAAGGATGCAAAACCAAGATTAATTCGTTGGGTATTGTTACTCCAAGAATTTGATCTTGAAATTAGAGATAAAAAAGGGAGTGAGAATCTTGTTGCGGATCACCTTTCCCGTCTTGAAGCTAATGCCACAACCAACAAGGAAGTCATTCATGATGATTTCCCTTATGAACAAATCATGGCGATTAATGGAGGGTCATTGCCTTGGTTCACGGATTTCGTGAATTATCTTGCAAAGGAAATTCTTCCTCAAGAGTTCACTTTCCACCAAAGGAAGAAATTCCTAAATGATGTCAAGCATTATTATTGGGATGAACCTTACCTTTTCAAGCATTGTGCCGATGGTATCATCCGAAGGTGTGTTCCAAACGAAGAAATGCTACCTATTCTTGAGCATTGTCATAATCTTCCTTGTGGAGGACATCATGGCCCCGACTGGACAGCCGCCAAGGTACTTCAATGTGGCTTTTTCTGGCCAACTTTATTCAAAGATGCTAGAAGCTATGTTCAAGCTTGTGATCGTTGTCAACGAACCGGTAATTTGAGCCGAAAAAATGAAATGCCACAAAACATGATTCTTGTGGTAGAAATCTTTGATGTTTGGTGGATTGATTTTATGGGTCCATTTCCAAACTCTCATGGGAAGGAGTACATTCTTGTAGCAGTCGACTACGTCTCAAAGTGGGTGGAAGCCACGACCTTGTTAAATAATACCGCCAAATCGGTGGTAGATTTTGTCAAGAAAAATATATTTTCAAGGTTTGGGGTTCCAAGAACTATCATTAGTGACAATGGCACCCATTTCAAAAATGCTCACTTCATCGGCCTCCTAAAGAAATGTGGGTGTCTCTTCAAAAGTGGAGCTACTTACCATCCTCAAACAAATGGTCAAGTAGGGGTCTCTAACAGGGAAATCAAGTCTATACTTGAGAAGACGGTCAACTCTTCTAGGAAGGATTGGTCTTTGAAACTTGATGATGCCTTATGGGCATATCGAACGGCTTTCAAAACGCCTCTTGGTATGTCTCCTTATAGGCTTGTATTTGGGAAACCATGTCATCTTCCCGTGGAGCTTGAATACAAATCACGTTGGGCTATTTCCCAACTCAACTTTGATCCAACACTTGCAAAGGAAAGAAGACTCCTACATCTTGATGAGTTAGATGAACTCCGGAGGGAAGCCTATGAAAACTCCCGCATATACAAGGAGAAAGCAAAAGTGTGGCATGACAAGAACATTTGTCGGAGGGAATTCCAAGTTGGGAAGAAAGTACTCCTATTCAACTCAAGACTCCGGTTGTTTCCCGGAAAATTGAAGTCCCGTTGGTCGGGACCGTTCGTCATCACCGAGGTCCGGCCATATGGAACAATGATGATCCAACAAGGTACTAATGAACCCTTTGCTGTGAATGGACATCGTTTGAAGCTCTACATGGAACACAACAACACCTCAGCCACCATCTCTTGCAACTTGGAGGATTGATCACAAAGAACGTCCGGCCAACAACGTTAAAGAAGGCGCTTATTGGGAGGCAACCCAATTTCATATCCTTTTTATTTATATGTTTTTCTTTTATTGTGTTGTTATACTCCTATTGCTTGTGGACAATGCAATTCAAGTGTAGGGGGAGAGAAAAGGCAAGAAGTTCGAATTCTTAAGCGAAAATTTGACAAAAAACAGGCGAAATAGGTGAAAACGAGGAAAGCCGCCCCCTCTCCCCAAAGCCGCCCGGCTTCCATGTCTTTTCCAGGTATTTTTTCACGCAAGCGAAAGGCGCCCGGCTTTCGCCAAAGCCGCCCGGCTTTGGGCGCCTTAGCTTAATTCACAATTATTTAAATCGAAACCCGCCCGGGTTTCGTGTAAGCCGCCCGGCTTACGTGTGTAGGCCTGCTGCTGTCAAGCGAAAGCTGCCCGGCTTTCGCCAAAGCCGCCCGGCTTTCGGGGTGCGGAGTTGTTAAAATCCCTTCCCTTTTAAACACAAACACACGCACACCTTCCAAACTCCGGCCGACGTTCGAGCTTCACCAACCTTAGCACCTGTTTTCTCCCATTTCTTCTCCAATTTCAAGCTCAAATCAGGTTGAAATGGCTTCAAAGGGCAAATCTGTAAGAAATGAGGCTGGCCCGAGCAACCCCAAGCGGGCTAGGAACAACAAGGCACCCGCGGCCTCCTCCACTATCTTGCCAGCTAGTCGGTTTGTGAACACTCATTGTTACGAGCGTTATCTAGAGTCCAGGGACAACGACTTTGTGATTGAAAAGAAAATCTCAGTCCCTATTGATCACGAGTTCCAGCTCACCGCGGCCTTCGCCAATATCAATTGGGAACCGGTGCTACATCTCCAAGGCACCTTCTATCCGGAACTCGTAAAGGAGTTCTTCGCAAATGTTGAAGGGAATTACGCCCAAAAGATGATTGAGAGCCGAGTCAAAGGGGTCAACATTACTATCACCAATGACCTCTTGAGCTCTCAATTTCACATCACCAAGTTCGGCACCCCTTTCGCTCCTTCCCAAGCCGGAATAATGAATAGTGATGAGAACTACAACCCCATGGAAGCTATGCAATATTTTGGGTTGCAAGGACTTGATCTAATGACGAAGAACCTAGGCCAACCACACATCCGGACCCGGCTTTTGATGTACCTCCACTCGTTCAACGTCATGCCGAGAGCGAGTGGCTACAACAAAATCCGAAGTGCCGACCTCTACTTTGCATATAGGATGCACACCGGGCTTGATCGTCATGAGGGGATTCCTCTCTCGGGCATCATCATCAAGCAATTATGGAGCGCGGTCTTAAGCAACAATCAAGATAAGGCCTTCATTTTCCCTATTTTGCTCTCTAAAATTTTTCAACATTTTGGTGTTAGTTTTAGAGGAGAAGAAGAAAGGGAGATGCATGCCGTGCTTGATGATAGCGTCATGACCCACCTCCGCTATTTCCAACCGCCGCACGGAGGACCATGGAGGTGTGTGGCGAAGTTCCATAGAGTTGTACCGGAGGAGGATGAAGAGGAGATGATGGAAGGTGGGGAACCCGCGGGAGGCCTTGAGGACAAGCAAAGCTCAAGTGTGGGGGTATTTGATAAGCGTTTTATTAACGTATTTTATGCAACAATTTATAAACGCTTTTATACTTAAAAGAATAAAACTCTCACACATATGTCTCGTTTTGCAAGAAATACTATAATCGACAATTGGATCAAATACGAGGATGAAAAGACACACGAAGAATCCCGACAAGTAAAAGTCAACCAAACGCATCCCGAGAACAAAAGGGAAAAAAGGAAAATACACCAAAGGGGTGAAAGCCGCCCGGCTTTCACCAAAACCGGCCGGTTTTCACCAACCAGCCATCCAGTTGCCGTCCGAAGATGAATGAAAAGCATCCGGAGCAAAACAGACGAAAGCCGCCCGGCTTTCATGAAAGGCGCCCGGCTTTGGGCGCCGTGGAAATTATTCAGCAAATCGGACCAAAAGCCGCCCGGCTTTTGGCGAAAGCCGCCCGGCTTTCAGTCCCTGGAGCGGAGAAGCGTGTTTTAAACTCGCAAAAGCCACCCGGCTTTTGCGAAAGTCGCCCGCCTCTCGCCTGGAGCTGATTAAAACAAGCAACGATCATCACAATCATTCGGGTAAAACACCAAATCCCATTAAGGAGCTTGCTTCCTTGTCCGAAAATGGCCGTTGAGAACTCAATATTTAAGAGGATTGAAGCCCTCTCAAGAGATCATTCCATATTCTACGCACTTTACTTCTACTTTGGCATCCCAAGAGCAACCCCTTGGTCTTGGGAGAAGTTCTACACTTGGGGAAAGCTTTATCCACCATAGCTTTGGAGTTGTGGTATCATTTTCTTATGTATTTCATTGTATTTTATCATTTCAATACTTGTAATTTCATTATGAATTGTTCTAGCTAACTTTCTATAGCCAAGGTTAGGGATGAAACGTTACGCACTCTAGGTGTTTGATGTATGTTCTCAACCAAATTATTATGATCTTTCCTTTATATTTTAATGTGTATGACTACGGTGTACAACGTATGATTATATCGTTGGGTTTATTTGAGCAATTAACCTTAAGTTATAAATCGTGCACTTAAAGGTTAGACATATTCTAATTGTGGATAAAAATATACCTCAATTGAGTATGGTGGTTTTTATAATGTCCTAATCTTCAATGGGGTTAATTTTAGATGAATGTGAACCGTGACGGGATTCACACGTATAATTAATCACAATCTCGCTGCCGTAACAGGAGTTAGAATACTTTAGTGACATTCCACTCATAAGAATTAGCGAAAAGAACATATATTCATCACTAGGAGTCGTTTAGGAGTAATCCCGAACCCTTGGTTGCTTTTATTATCTCTTAAAAAAAATCAAAAAGCTTTACTCTTTTCTTAATTCTTTTACTAAACCGCTTTCACTTTTGAATCATATAAACAACGTTTCCTTGTGTTCGACCCGGTATTTTTACCGGAATTTATTACTACATTGGCACTTGTACACTTGCAAGTTTCAGCCGATCACTTTCGCATGTCCAATAACACCACACAGAAAATAAAAATTAGGTAACTTCTCAAATCATAAATTAATCCAAATACTATTCTTTCCCCCATTCTGCAATTTCATCCTTCTTTTTAACGGTTTCCCCACATTCATAACAACACCAATGCGCATAAATGAATTCTATGAAGTAGAAAATATTTGCTCATCACCTTTGAAAAAAGCACTAATAAGTTCACAATTCTTTCGGCAATATCTAGTGTGAAAAACAACGGGTATTGTAGTGGATCATAACACCCGTAGTAGTATCATGTAATGTGAAGATCCAGTTTGTCAATTCACTTTAATGCTTTTACTTGCATCTATACCATCTTTATTGTATTCTATCTATATCGCTCCTACTTGAGATACTGTTGGTTAAAAACTCTTTGATCGAGGAAAGGATTGTAGTGTAAAAGACTATAGAAATCATCATCAACTTGTATGTCTTTTAAGCTCTTAAAATTTTATGTGTGCAAGTTACGAGAGATAACATCAACAACTGAGGTTACTACATCTTTTATTAGGAGATCCTTAGCTTTTAATCTTTGTTATATTTCATGATTAGTGTCAAAAAATTGAAGTCATAGATTTTTGGGTGGTTGACCAAAGTGGAGTAAATCAATTATATGATGGTAAACTTGTCCTTGAACTTTAAACGTGTACAATTCTTTAGAGTTTTCATTAACCTTTTATCCACATTGTAAACCCTCATTGGTGTAAAATCAAATGTGTTATTATTGTATGTTATGACACATATTTTGCATTACATCAATGACAACAAAGAGTTGTCTTAATGTTGGTGGTATAAAATCAGAGAGGTCAAGTACCTTATTGTATGATGGAATCACTACTATTCTCCCAAAGGGGAAGTCACATGTTCGACTCCCATCTCAATCCATAACTCTCATATTGTATTCATTTGGCTCCACAAAATTGGTAATTTGGAATAGGGGTCAATTTGAAACTAGAACATCTACTATTTTGTTCACCTAAGAGAAATTTATTTGTAGCTATTATTTTTCATTAATTTTTCAAGGTTTTGTTGGACAATTCTTCAACAATTGTGAATATATCATTTTATATATAAGGGAGAGATCCCTACCTTGAATTATATTGGTTGCTCAATAGTTGCATTTGTGTTTATCTTAATCATTAATTAAACCCTTATGTGGTTGCTCAATTATTTTAAATGTAAGGGAGAGCGGACTCACCACATCTTTACACACGGCAGCCGACTACCACCTTTATCACCAATGAAGTATATTCTCATATACCCCAGGGGTATCATAATCGCTGGATAGTCGAATCCATCCAAGAATACGCAAACTACCAAACTCCGATGAGTACTGACCCCGACTTCGACCTTGGCACACCGAGGTCGGGAGCAAGCCAGAGACGACGAATTAACGAAGGAAAGAAGACCAGCCGACCCCGACCTCGACCCCCGAGGTCGACGAAGTACCAAGCTCGAGAACAGTTCACGCACGACAAGATATGAGGCCGACCTCGAACACACCGAGCCCGGTACCCCCCGACTTCAAGCACTGACGTAGAGACAACCAAGGTCGAAACAGAGAAGTCAATGATCTCAAAGCAGGACCAAGAACAGGGTATGCATTCCCTGGCGATGAGCCTGAACACCCAAGTACTGACCCCTGTAAGCTCGATGTTTGAATAAAGCATCGTGGACTTAGATAAGTATATGAGAACGAACATCGCCTAGGATTGCTGCCACCTCATCATTACTTCTTAAGGGGCCCACATCACTCATAGAAGTAGGCAGAAAGAATACCCTGGAATATACACGTGGAACCACGCGCACGTTTGGGAAGCCGTTCGTTATGAGCAATTCCAGTCAGCCAGCTGTCCCAATTATCTCTCCAATCACCTTTACATGTGGCAACACTCTATTGATTTAGTCTGTTAGTTTGTTAGAATGGATTGGACATGTGTCCTCTCCCCATTAGATCAACATCTTTTTACTTGGGCACCAAGTATTGTCTTTTTGGTATAAATATCACCTTCCAACTTGTTGAAAGAGATTGATTTTTGTATTCTCTTGTTGTTACTCTGTTAAAATATCTACTTGAGATTTCTGATCAACTCTTCTCTTTACTTTAATCGGATTCTGGCTACCCCCAGGTCGGTGATCCATCAATCACCATTACAATGCTTGTTTTTTCTTCTCTTGAATAAAAGTATACCATTATTACTCATATTTCTGGATGTTGTCAACTTTATGTTGGAGATGAACAACTTCGTCAGCATAACCAGAAATAATGGGAAAGCGGCATTGTATATGCTTTTGCGAGAACCGATCACGTTGAAGTGGTGAAGGCCTTTTTTAAAACCTCACTATTTAATTATTTATTATTTCTTAAATCCCTCCTCCCTAAATTGATGACGTGGTTGGATAATTATATTGATGCTTACTTAGACATATTCTCAAACGCGAGACATGCGTTAATTGTGATTGTTATGTGAAGTCTTAATCCTATCCAAGTAACTATAAATGCATCCGTATGAATTCACATTGCAAGTAGCATAACTTTAATACATATGTACGAAACTACGCATAAATACTCTCTTCGTCCATTAAAACTTTGTCAACTTTTCTTTTTTGGATGTCCCACTAACTTTACCACTTTCCCTTTTGAGTAAAGAATTTGTGGTTCCAGTTAATTCTCTTTCCTCTGTACAAACCTCTACCACATAGTTTTTACTTTATTAATTCCCGTGCCGGTCAAATTTGACAAAGTTTTAAGGGACGGAGGTAGTAAATTTTAATAGAAAAGTGGAAAACAAATACCCATATAATGAAAAAAATGAATTGCACCAAATAAAGCACACGCAAAGAGTTGCAATGATAAGAGTGCATTATCAATGCATAGTGGATAAACATAAACTATTTGAGAGAAAAATAGCAAACTCACCAAAGTGTTGACTAGGTCACGTGAAAAAACATGAGATTAGAGAGCTAAGGTAACCTCCATCTTGTAAGAAAAATTAGATGTAATCGATTTTGATATTATGACAAACTTAATCTTCAACATGTTGAATTTTGCTTATTTTATTTGATTGTCTTATATATTTTAGTTCACTTTCATTCTTGTAAATTTAGATATTCTAATTGTATTGATTCAACAATTAAAATAAGTCCTACTTATGGGATTGGACTTCTGCAAATTATACGGCGAGAATGTTACACCATGGGCACGATGTACCAATTCCACTATTACATATTTCACTCTATTTTTTTCTTCTCTTGAGTGCATCCTTTTTCTTTTTCGTTGGCCTTTCTTCTTTATTTTTCTTTTCTTCAAATTTTTTCCTTCTCCATCAAATTTCTAAATATGTAATTGCAATTTTACTTTGCTTTATCTTCAACTTAAATTACAACTAAATCTATTTTTATTATTCTTTATCAATTCATAACGAATATTATAAAAAAAGTGTGAATATTAAAAATATTATAGAAAAGAATAGTGTATAAATATGAAATACAATATACTTATTTTTACTATTTACATAAAATAATTGGGTAATTAAATTAATTTTTTCATTATTTATACTAAAATGACTCTTATATTTGTCATTAACGTAAATTATATTTATTTAAACGTCAATTACTCTACCATACTGATGAAAAGAATTACTCGTACATTTTACGCATTTTACTATTCATACGTGTTTTAGCCGTGGTAGGATTCACCACGGCTTACCACAAGGCGACAGGTACCGAATTTGAGTTTCCCGGGGGCCAATAGGTAAAATAGAATCCGGGTGATCGGATAGGCATCGAACGATGTCGTTGTCCAAGTGTCCAGTCGCCATATGATCCATTCAGCGAAGCCAAACCAGATTCTGTTACACCACCACAAGATACTGTCTCTCTCTCTCTCTCTGTCCCCACCCCACCCGCCTCCACGTTATCAACCCTCCACAACCACAACTTCTGTCCTCCCACCCCTATCCTGCCTGGGGTACCCCTACCCCCGCCCCCACGACATAGAAGTGAACCGTCGTACTCATAACTTCTTCCGCCTATCTCACCGCAACACCTGCCATTCCACAGCCCTACGCATTCGCTTTGACGGGTGACATCCTCCGGCGGATTTTCCGGGGATTTCAGCCGCCTTCTAATACATCTTTATATAAGGGATTCTTCTCCACATTTCCCCAATTGTTACTGACGCCAAGGTGGACTCTGTTTTTCGCTTTGATCGGATCGGGAAGGGGCGGGATGGGCGTCGATTACTATAACATACTCAAAGTGCCCAAGGACGCCACCGATGAGGATTTGAAGAGGTCCTACAAGCGCCTCGCGATGAAGTGGCATCCGGATAAGAACAGCGAGAACGAGAAGGAGGCCGAGGCCAAGTTCAAGCAGATATCCGAGGCGTACGACGTGCTCAGCAACGCGCAGAAGAGGCGGATCTATGATTTGTATGGCGAGGAGGCTTTGAAGGCTGGCCAGTTCGATCCGGCGTCGCCCACTTTTGCCGCCGCCGCTGGAGGCGGCGCGCAAGGGTTTAAGTATAATCCCCGCGATGCCGATGATATATTCGCCGAGTTCTTCGGCGTTCCGCAGGGAGGGTACAGAGGGAGTCCTATTGATCCTGGTAGGGAGAGAGGAACGCCGCGGAAGGCGGCGCCGATGGAGAACAAGCTCCCCTGTAGCTTGGAGGAGCTGTATAAAGGGTCGAAGAGGAAAATGCAGATTTCAAGGATTGTTCTTGATGACTCCGGGTATGTACCAGCCCATCTATGTGCATCACATGTACGGATTCCCATACTTAACGATTACTTACTATAAAACTGGCTATATCTGTTTATCAAGCTCATACATAGTGATAGTATTGTCTCTTTGTAGATAAATGATCAAATAGACCAAATGGCAAGTGAATATTGCTAAACTATGGATGTTTCTCTGTTGCAAAGTCTGCAATCTCTAGGTACTAGATAGCTAATACGGACTACTGAATGCTCATACTGGTGACCAAATTCCATCTAAAACTTATGTAGTTTCATCTAATACGTCTTGTTGAACAGAATTTTGGACTTATAAAAATGGAATTTTGTATGGAGAAATGAATTTTCTTCATATTTTGTCATTTGGCACAGATTACCTGTAGATGATATGAGGTCGGCAGCTTTTTCTCTTAATGGTGGCATTGTAGTTAAAAAAATAGAATCAATCATAAATAGAAAAGGTGGAGCCGTTATGAGCAAAAGACTTGTTGAATTTAGAGCCAAAAAAGTCTTGCACGAAGTCACTTACACCAAAAACTTTTCAAACTGCGAAATACACTGATGCAGAAAACCACTGGATACTGAGTTTGAATATTTTAAACTTTCGTCATTAATCATACTTTTATTTTAGCTTTTTGGTTAGTTTATCTGTTTAACTATATGTTCCATGTTTTATCTTTTTTTACATTATTTTTGAGAAATTCAATGAGACCTTTTATTTAAATACATCTCTTACTCGGGGACAATTACAGTTTTAAAATACTATGCCGTTTGTGGATGGATGGAGTAATTAGTTCGTCCATCCCTCTCCTTTATAATTTTGATTTCTTTTTCTTTTTCAATAATCTTATGCATGTATGGATTTGTGAGTTTCGAGATTCACTAGGATCACCTTCTACTATTACATCCTAAAAGACAAAAAGAGTACCCTTTGTGAATACTAACGACAGTGTTCACATTTTGGGACGAAGAGGGTAATTTTCTTGGGATGTCAAGGAGCAGTAAACAGTACAGATGCTAAGGGCTGGTAGTTGGATATTAATAGCTGGCAACCACATAACCAGAATAGGCATAATACACATATTTTAACATACGCTTTTCCTTTGAGAATATTCAGACTTATCACACATGTAACCCTTGTCAAACTCAATATGTAAAAAAAAACTTTAATGTGACTGATTGGGACTAGGGTCTTACAGTTGTGCTGTTGTATCTTTTTTATGCACCTTAGGGGATGTTTGGATCTAATTCTTAAAACTGCTTCTGCTCCTTCAGGGAGCAGATGCAGAAGTTGGAGTGTTTGGGTGAAAATTCAGAAGTGATTCTGGTGCTCTAATTTACTCCCTGAATCAATTTTTTAGAAGCTGGGGGTAGCAGCTTCTGAAAACTGATTCTGATTCTGCTTTAAAAAAAGAAGCAGAAGCAGAATCAGTTCCAAACGCCCCTTTATTAGAATCTCAGTCCTGAAATACATCTCTTCTTCGGCTTGAACAGGCTTATTAAGAAAGTACTCCGTAGTTGAAAAGGAAAATGTGGGGAAGATTTGGGGAGAAATAAATGAAATGATAAGAACCACATATATCTTTTCTTAAAAAGAGACTAGAAGATTATTTGGAGTCAGACTGAAAAGGAAAATAAGAAGTTAATTCCGAGACGGAGGCACTGGTATTTATTTTCTGTTTAAAAAGTAATTGTGCATTTTGCGATTGCAGTAAGCCTGTGACAGTTGAGGAGTTATTGGCAATACATATAAAACCTGGCTGGAAGAAAGGAACGAAAATCACTTTCCCTGAGAAAGGGAACTATGAGCCCGGTTGTGCCCCTGGAGATCTTGTTTTCGTTGTGGAGGAAAAACCACATGCTGTCTTCAGGAGGGATGGCAATGATCTCATCGCCCATCACAGAATTTCCTTACTCGATGCACTCACAGGGAGTAGCATAAGCTTGACAACATTGGATGGAAGACTTTTAACAATACCAATAACCGACATCATCAAGCCAGGTCATGAGCAAGTTATCCCCAATGAAGGAATGCCAATATCAAAAGAACCGGGTAACAAAGGGAACTTAAAGGTGAAGTTTGAGATCAAATTCCCTTCCAGGCTTAGACCAGATCAGAAATCTGAATTGAGGAGGGTGCTGGGCTAGACTGACTAAATAATAATCAAAGGTAGGGGCAAAGCATTAATGTTTATTATGTAAATAAATATCTGCCATTTTACTCTAGCGAGGATAAATTGTGCATACTAGGAACATAGTCTCAAGGCGGTATTCCTTTTAAGTATGTATGTGTATATAGAGAGCTTCCTACTCTTTGCTGCCACTACTCGATCATCCTCATGGTTGTCAAAACCTCTAAATTTTTAAGTAGAGTGTTTTATTTTGGGGAGATTGTATTTCGCCAAGTGTGAACGTTTTGTTAAACAGACCTTATTCTAATAAGATTCATTTGGCCTTTTGACAATAGCATGGATAGAGGATGCTGGATGCATTGATTCAAATGATGTAAGAAAATATAGTATACAGATATGAGTGTACTTGTGGATTCTAAAAATATAAATATGAAGTATCGTCTTAATTGTGTATAAATTTTACTCTGTAATATATATTAACTATCATCTTAGTTAGTATTTATATAATAGATTATTGATAATATTATAAATTGAATGTTCTTTTCCTTTTTATGGTCGTTTTTTTCCTTGAAGTGTTCGCCTGAAGTGTAAGTTTTATGCGTTTTATATCAAAAATTTAAAACATTTCAGTAAAGAGTTATATTTTGAAAATTTTAACTTGAATTTTTCATTTGATACCCTTATTTCTTCTATCGGATGTTAGTATTTATTTGGTTTAGAAGTTGCAAATGCGTCTTGAAATTTTTGAGATATTTCTGTGCATTCCAAAATGCAGGAAATAATATTTGATGATAGCTGGTATGGTTAGAATAGGTGAAAATCGTGAAATATACTCTTTAGTATCTTCTTAGTTTTGACAATATCTTATGTGGACATATACACTACTTTTTATTAATCTTTTTAGTGTAAAACTTTCGCCTTTGCCATTTATCTCATCGTGTTATTACTTCATGCCTAATGCCCAAGTACTTGGGAAGCTAAACATTTAAGCAACATGGTCAATTAAGTTTTCTTTGTTTAAAGTTCAAAGTCACTTTTGCATATTGGGGAACTATCAACCTTCAATGTAACATTGACCAAGTTTCAAGACTTGTATTATGAACTCGTTTGGTGAACATTATAAGAAGTACGGAGTAATAATACTTAAAGTGAGTGGTTAGTTTAGCAAAAGAATTTTTCCTCAAATACGAGTAAAATATACGAGTACTATGTAGTAAAAGTGTCAAAATAGGAGTATATTAGTGTACCTCCCGGGGCAATGGCCCGATGGTGTCATTATAAGTACACTATTAAATTCACAAGTATCAATAGAGTTTTTAATGGAATATCAATAGAGGTTGAGAATCTTACTATATACTTCATCCGTTCTTAAATAAGTGCAACATATTTAATTTTACGTTATTCACATATTCTACTTTGAATACGCTTTATTTATTAATGTGTTAATTGTTGAAGATATTTTTATTGTGATCAAGTTTCCTAAAAATAGTCTTGTTTAGCTATCTATTTGTGGTATTTCTATGTATTTAATAGAATAACCTTTTAAGGAATAAAGCCATTTATGTTAAGGCTCAATTCCCTAGGTTAGACCTTTTAAGGCAAAACTATACACCCTACGCACATAAATATGCGCTTAGGATGTACATCACCTAACTTTCGGCTGAGACATTTCGCACATACAGTAGCCGCACTTTCATAGTTTTCGATATTTGAGAGACAAAGTTTTTCATATGTTTGAAATCTGTTAAATCATTCTAATGAACCCTGTTTTTCTGTAGTTTTTCGATCAACCACTCGACATCAGTTTTTAAACAACAAAATGGACGCATTATCTCTTGGTAATGAAAGCAAGCCACCAATTCTCAAGAGATGAAAATACCTCATGTGGCGGAACAGATTTCTGAATTTTCTGGAGAGTAAGGACAACTCATCTGCTATGCTTCAATCTCTGAACGAAGGATCCGCCGAGTTGTGAATGACAGTCGGAGGAGATGGTGAGAACAACTCTCCGGTAGAACAAGAAAAGAGATTGAAAACCCCGACAGATTACACTGATGCTGATAAGCTGAGAATCACAACTGATCTTATGACTAAGACCTATCTACTACAAGCAATCCCAAATGATATCTGCATTCTGATTGATAGCATGGAGACAGTAAAGGAAATGTGCGATGAAGTTCATAAGCTCATGCAAGGAACCGAGCTAGGCCTCAATACTAAGAAAGCTAGCACATTGACTGCTTGCGATGCCTTCAAGGCAAAGCCCGGTGAACAACTTCACGAGACCTACAACAGGTTTGTGATGCTGTTGAATGAAATGAGGAAGATAAAAGTGAACAAGTCAAACATGGAAATGAACATTTGCTTTCTGTCAAGCCTGAACCCCAAATGGAGGAGAACTGTGAAGCACATTCACCAGAACATGGACTTAGATGAAGTTGATTTTCACACCATTCATGACAACCTTGAGCACTTCGTGAATGATGTTGCTCAAAATCAAGGAAAGAAAATGCGTGAATTTATGCCCAGATTCAACAGTCGAATAATCTAAGAATAATAGAAAGAATTTAAGCAGTAGAAGATAAATTCACCAATAACGTATACCGTGTATTAATGATGATGAATCCATGATGAACAATACACGTACATATGAATATGTGAGAGAGAATTTCTAGTCTACGTGCTCTACTAGAATAATATGCGGAAATAGAATGTGTAAAGACTTAGAGCAGTTTCGGCCATCTCAGCCTGTATTTATAGGGAGTGGTTCGAACTGCCCTATTCCAATTAGGAAGCAGCTGTTAGGCGTGTGGGCTTATTTAAGAGCAATAAGTTTGGGCCTAATTCTCTCTCAACTAATCTAATTAATTACAAAGACTCATTAAATAAAATACAATTAATTTGAACACAATAAAATATTATTCTAACATTCTCCCCCTTTGTGTTCAAATGTCGATGAAGCGCGGTTTATCTCTGAGTCTTGTACAATAACTTTCTGTAGCCAAGTATCACTTCATAATGTCTTAGAGTTCTTCTGAAGTCGAGTCGGATACTGATGGCTTTTGCAAAGTCTCCAATGAGTCCAATCTGGATTGGATCTTCTGGATCTTCTGAATTTTCAATTGCAGTGCAACTTCTTCCAAAAGTTCTTCTATGATTCTGAGTGTACCATTGCAATACTTATGAATTTCATCCAAGAGGAGAATCCGCTTGATGCCTTTGTAATCTCTGTAGATGATGCCTGTCTTTGGATTTGTAGTGATGGCACCTACTTCAAAATTTTCAATCCAGGGAGCTCTATTCCTCAGAGCAGTTAGATTCACTTTGTTGTAATTGCTTTCAATGCCCACCTGTAGATCAAAAAGAGAATAATATTTAATCTGTAGCATCATGAATCTCTTGATGGCATTGAGTCCTGGTTCTCTGTCCTTCTGAGAAACTTTGCTTGATCTCACATGTCGGTATTCATAGAATAACTGAATCAGATCTGTTGGAACAACATGGTAGAAATCAGCTTCAGAGACTCTTTGTACAACTCTGTTTTGACGTCCAAACTCTATCACAGGATCTCACTAGTCCACAGTTATAAATTTCCACTGAGTTGATCTTGATGATAAGAGAATCAGAATGTTTCTTCATTCGCTCATGATGTCCATAAGGATCATTCTGATCTGCAAACATATTTCTCAGCATCCATATTTGAACAGAAGCAACAGTTCCTTCAAGATGTTCCAAACCTCTCAGCTCAAGCTCGTCAACCTTCTTAATGTTCTTCTCATTCCTCCAAATCCTCGGTCTCAGATCCTCTTGAAATGATACAATGATTGTAACGTTCTCCCAAGGTGTCTCAAACTTATCTTCTATCTTGGATTCCTTGGGACGTGTCTTGATCAGATGTTTAACATGATTCAGAACAAGTAGAGGATCATCATAGAAATCACCATGAGTTATTTCTTCAGGTTCCAGCTCCATAAGATCTTCACCAACTTTCTTCTTCATTTCTCGGATGTAATTTAGCTTAGCGAGAGCTTCTTCATTGCTTATCCCTTGAAGTTTTTCTTTTTCGTCCTGTTCAACCCATTCTAGCAACAACAAGTCAGCGGCAGATGGAGCTTTAACTTTCTCAGAAGTATCTCGCTTTGCTTTTCTTTCGGATGATTTCTTCTTCGATGATGAGGGTTGACTTGATGTAGGGACAAAAGCAGACAAAGCAGAATATGTCATTGTTGCTTGAGGAACCCGTGGAATAGAAACCAGAGGGAAAAGGGGTAAAGTAACACCGGAGTCACAGAGACTTACCGTTTTCATCATACTAGAGACTTGCTCATTCTGATGGCCTGAAGACAATGGTGATTCATATGTTGCATTGTCAGGAATTCCTTCCAATCCTTGATCAACATCCATGAAGGATGAGCCTATAGAAGTTCTCGAGAGGACACAAAGTCCTGGCTCAGTAGAAAGGGGCACGGAAGGGTGAAAAACGGTTAAGGCTAATGAGTTTTGTGGGGCTTCGGATGATGAGGTTCAGGTTGAGAAGATGATGATGGTTCAAAGCGTAAAGAGTATGGAATGATAGATTGTGAAGTGGCGTGCTCACAATTACGCTGCCTTTTCTTCCCTTCATGATGATCTATAATACCTGAGATTAATTTAAGAGGATTAATAGTACTACTCATACAAACAGAGATGCATCTCCTTTTAAGGGAGCTCACCACCTAAGAACTCCAAGTTAAGCGTGCTTGCACGGGAGTAGTCTTGGGATAAGTGACCCCCTGGGAAGTTTCTCAGGGCGCGCACGAGTGAGGACAAAGTGCGCGGTAAAGGCTAATGGCGGTTTGTGAGGACATTACTAGAGGTTTGGAGTAACTACCTCAGGTTCTACGGGGCCGGTGTGTTATAGGTGGTATCAGAGCAACCCTGCGACAGTGTGCTGACTCGTTGGATATCGGGCGGACACTTAGCGGGGCAAGATTCTGGGGTTTGATTGAGATTGTTAAGGCTGCAACGAGGACGTTGTGATCCTAAGTGGGGCGATTGTAATACCCAAGATTAATTTAAGAGGATTAAGAGTACTACTCATACAAACAGAGATGCATCTCCTTTTAAGGGTGCTCATCACCTAAGAACTCCAAGTTAAGCGTGCTTGCACGGGAGTAGTCTTGGGATGGGCGACCCTCTGAGAAGTTTCTCAGAGTACGCACGAGTGAGGACAAAGTGCTTGGTAAAGGCAAGTGGCAGTTTGTGAGGACAGTTCTAGAGGTTTGGAGTAACTACCTTGGGTCCTAAGGGGCTGGGGTGTTACAAAATCCGAGTCATCGGAGTCATCATGCTTAACGCTTAGGCAAGCGCTCCTGATCACGACAGGATGTGGATGGGATGTAAGGTGGGGCGAGGGCTAGGATGTCATAGACTTGTTTGAGATGGGGTGGTAGGTTAGGTTCAAATAAGAGTCTATCAAGAAAGTACTCAGATAAATCAATGATATTCATGTGAGATGGGTCAGGGTGTGAGGTGGATTGTGTGGATATGGTAGATGTGGGGATGATGGTGGTAGGTGTGATGGTTGATAGAAGAGTTCCTATAGAGGGAGTTGCGTGTGATCCTTGGTCTGCTACGCCTGTTGGGTCTACATAACGTAGGTCTTGTAAAAGTGAAAGCTTGAAGGCTAGAAGCTCACACCTTAGATCCTCCATAGGGAAAACTAGCAAATGAAGCAAAACCTGACCTAAATGAAGTATCAATTCTCATAGCATCACTAAAAATAGCATCGAGTGTGGCAGGACTTCTAACCGTCATGGGTGTACCTCTAGTTGTTGTGACAGGTGGTAATGAGCATGTGTCAGTGTGTGAAGTAGAAAAATTGTGCCCTAGAAAATGATAAAAATTCTGGGATGGTGGACATATGACCTAACATGCATTGGTTCACAGTGTGGGTGGTTCACTGATGGGTTCCCCTTGTTGGGGTGAAAAAGGCTTAATGAATGAAATGGACATTGGTTTTAGAGTTATGTGGTAAAGGAATTCGGATGAATGGAATTCGGGTAAGGCTTGTAATTCTCGGGGGTATTTGTGGTAAAGGACTTCGGGGATTAGGTTTTCGGGTGAGATGTCGGGTTAGGATTGCGGAGGGTAAAGGCTAAAGGAGGAGTTCAGGTAGAGGGTTTTTGGGTATAAGATTTCGGTGGCCTGGCTTCATGATTTTGGGAGGCATGATTTCGGTAGGGAATTCGGGTGCCCGACTTTTAGGATTTCGGTAATGGGATTTCGGGAAAGGGTTTTTGGGTTTGTGATTTTGGGAGCCCGATTGTTAAGATTTCATTAGCCCTGAATTCGGGTGTTAGACTAAAGGATTTCGGATGCCCGAGATTCGAGATTTCGGGTGAAGGAATATCTCGGAAAGAGGAATTCGGCTGGGTTGGTTTTCCGAGATTGGGATTTCGGGAGACAAGAAATTGATGATTGCGGCTGTTAAGCTTTTGGCTATGGCGGTTTGCGGTTGAGTGGATGGTTGATGGGGATTTGGGTGCGTTCCAAAGGTGGCCAGAGTCAGACAACTGTGAGAGGAGGCTTCCGGTGGTCTGAACCGGTGCCCTCGTCGTCGTTTCCAAGTGTGTACCTGCAATTTCACACACACATGCAGACAAAATCTAAACATAGAAAATATGATGAGCAAGAAAAAAAACTTTTGAATGCTTAGTAGAGAGATGTGCGAGCAAGAGGAAGTAAAGAAAAATCAATCGTTTTGGCTTAAAGTACCCGCGAAAAAGAAGAAAGATTTTTTTTTGTTTTTCTGAATTTTGGAAACTGACAAAATTGGATTGATAAAAAATACTAAACTAACTCAAATTAAAAAGAAAAATATTTTTGTGATTTTCGATTTTTTTAAAAAATGCGGATACTAAAAGAAATAAAATACTCCCCCTCAATTGTAGCACTCAGACTAACAGACTAATTTTGCTCCCCCTCAATGTTTGCACACTTAAGGGAAACCAAACAACTGACCACGAAACCGACTCAATAAAAATAAAAACTGACTCGACAAAAAAAAAATTAAAAAAATAAAACTCCCCCTTTACTTGTGCACGATATTAAAATTCAAAATTCAGCATTCCTAGTTTAGAGACCAGGAACTTAAATCTTTTCTTGTTCAGAGCTTTTGTGAATAGATCAACCAATTGAAGCTCGGTGCACACAAAGTATAGATCCACGTGACCTTTTTCAATATGATCTTTGATGAAGTGGAATCTCAGGTCAACGTGTTTAGTGTGAGAATGATGAATAGGGTTGCATGAGATAGCAATCACACTTTTTGAGTCACTGTAAATTGGAATGTGGTCAAAGTAGAATCCAAAATCGCGTAGTTGAGTCCTCATCCATAATACTCATGAACAATAGCTAGCAGCAGAGACATATTCAGCCTCTGCTGTAGATGTAGATCACACACAATTCTGCTTCTTTGAGGACCAACATACCAGTTTTTTCCAAGAAATTGAGCACTACCAGAAGTACTCTTTCTATCCATTTTACATCAGCGAAATCTGCGTCAGTGAATGCAATAATACCAAAGTCCTAGATTAGGATTTTTTTTCCAGATAACACAGAATTCGTTTCACAGCTAGCAGATGGGATTCCTTAGAACTTGCTTGAAAGCGAGCACAGAGACAAGTACAAAACATAATATCAGGTCGGCTGGAGGTCAGATACAACAACGAACCAATCATACCCTTATAAGTGGTAACATTAACAGGCTTTCCCGATGGATAAGTATCAAGCTTGCAGGCAGGAGTCATCAGGGTTTTCACAAGAGTGTTGTTCTCTTGACCATATTTCTTTAGCAAATCATGAATGTACTTGGACTGGTAAATAAAAATTCTGCTAGACAGTTGTTTAACATGCAGTCCAAGAAAGAAATTCATTTCACCCATCATGCTCATTTCGAACTTAGATTGCATCATACTTACAAATGCAGTGCAAAGAGAAGGATTAGTGGTACCAAAAATAATATCGTCAACGTAGATCTGAACCAAGATGATGTCAGGCCCATGACATTTGATGAAGAGAGTAGTATCAATCTTTCCTTTTGAGAAGCCGGAATCAATCAGGAAATCAGATAATTCCTCATACCAAGCTCTCAGGGATTGTTTGAGTCCCCATACAAAGCTTTATCTAGACGATAGACATGATCTGGATATTTTTCACCGATGAAGCCTTATGGTTGATCAACATAAACTTCTTCTTTATTCAAGATCCCATTCAAGAATGCTGTTTTGACGTCCATTTGATAGATGGTGAAGTTCTTGTGTGCAGCATAAGCCATGAACAGTCGAATGACTTCAATGTGTGCAACTGGAGTGAACGTCTCATTGTAGTCAATGTCTTCTTACTGATTATAACCTTTCGCAACTAAACGGGCCTTGTTGCGAATCACAATCACGTCTTCATCTTTCTTCTTCTTAAAGATCCACTTTGTTCCTATGATTGATTTTCCAGGGGGACGAGGCACAAGTGACCAGAATTTTAGTCTCTCAAACTGATTGATTTCTTCTTGCATGGCGATTATCAAATCAGAATCAACTAATGTTTCAGTGACATGAGTAGGCTCAGTTTGACTTAGAAAACAGGAAAACATACATTCATTCTCGATATCAGATCGTGTGCACACTCCACTCGAAGGATTTCCAAGTATAAGATCAGGTGGATGAGCATGTGTCCATTTTCTGACGTAAGGGAGCGGCTGAGCATTGTTGTTGGGTTGCTGATCAACATAAGGAGTATCAGTTTGAGGAACAGATGAAGGTGTATGATCAAGCCTAGTTGTCACCCGGGATGCTCTTCCTAGCTTCGTGATGACTGGTCTCGTGTTCACTGAGTCTCTTGAAGTATCTCCACTTCACTACTCCAGTTACTTGAGACGTCCCTTCTTTTGCAAAAAGTGTTTTCAGTTAAGAACGGTTTCTCCAACGTAGCTTCGTCACAAAAGATGTGTAGATGAGGCTTTTGAAGAGTATGAAGTTGTGTTCTTGAGCTTTTGAAGAGTATGAAGTTGTGTTCTTGAGCTTTTGAAAGTAAGCTTGAGAGTGTTTGAATTGTTGAGGAATCATTAGGGTTCCTGTTCTTCAAAGCGTATCTTATATACTGGGAGATGCCTTCCCATTGGAGTGTAGAGGGCATCTTCATTAAATGCATGAACTGTTGATTTGACCGGTTGGTTTCCAAAAAGTAGCCGACTTGCTATTTTGGAGGCGCGAATTTCTTTTCCTGGTCAATCATCAGCTTTAAATATCCCGAGTGAAGCACATTAAATGAGAATTTAATGCATGAATAGTTGCTTCTTCTGTTGAGAGGCTCCTAGCCGTTAGGCAATCTCCCGTTAGTTTAACGACTATTTGAAGCACATTGAATTCTTCTAAGTGTCAGTAAGTCTGATGAGGTTCTCTGATAGCAACTCTGATGGCCGGCTCTGATGGCAACTTTGGTGCCCAGCTCTTGTAGCATCTCTGATGACCAGCTCTGGTAGCAACTCTCATCAAGAGATCCAAGAGGGTTTCTGGCCTGTCGACTATGCTAATACTTACACAAGAAAAAATCTAATACACAATTTCTAAAGAGGTACTCTAGTATCCTAATTAAGCTAGCATCATCAAAATCTAAATACAATTTATTCCTTACAGTAGTGGGTGAATGAAATGGATCATGTGGTTGTGGATTCTCATATATTTGGTCAAATAGATGATCGAGATCCACAGTGTTGGAATCAGGTGAGGGAGATGATGTGGGAAGTTGTGCTAGAACACCAGTGATATCGGGTTCTGAACTAATATCTCCAGAAGTCTGTTCTTCCTTCTCGTCAAAGGTCACATTGATGCTTTCAATGATCTTCTTTCTGTCTCTTATGTACACTCGGTAAGCTTTAGATGAGGAGGAGTAGCCAATAAACGCGCCTTCAAATGCTTTTGGATCAAACTTGCTTCAAAATTCCCTATCATTAGCAACGAAGCACTTGCATCCAAAAATCCTTAGAAAAGAGACACTGGGAGTACGGCGGTTGATCAACTCATATGGTGTCTTTCCAAACCTTTTATGAATTGAGGTCCTGTTCTGAGTGAAGCAAGCAATGTTTGTTGCTTCAGCCCAGAGAAATTGTGGAAGTTTGGAATGAATCAGCATAGTTCTTGCAGCTTCAACAAGAGTTCTGTTCTTTCTTTCAACTACCCCGTTCTGCTGTGGAGTCTTCGCTGCAGAGAATTGCGGAATGATTCCTTGAGATTCATAGAATTCACTGAGTTTCTGATTCTTGAACTCAGTTCCGTTGTCGGATAGAATGAAGAGTATGGTTGCCTGGAGTAGATTCTGTGTAGTACAGATGAAGGTGATGATGAGGTCTGTTGTCTCGTCTTTAGTGCGTAGGAATCAGATCCATGTGTATCTTGGGTAATCATCTACTATCATCAGGACACATTTCTTCCCATTGATACTTTGTGTACGCATGTGCCTACAAAGATCCATGTGAAGCAATTCAAGAGGACGTGTAGTAGATGCACTCATTTTCGTCTTGTGAGAAGCTCTTTTCGTTTTCCCAAGTGCGTAAGAATTGCATAGATGATCACATTTGCTTTGGAGTGCTGGCAGACCAGTAACAAGCTTCTTTGATGACAATGTATGTAGATCACGGTAGTTTAGATGAGACATCCTCTTGTGCCATGATAGCCATTATATTTACTTGTGTTTAACATAAGTATTTATAAGTATTTGTTGAAGAAAGGAAGAGAAATCGGGCAAATACCTTCAGAATGACAGCTAGAGCATAAAACATTGCGATGAAGAGCTTTTTGGACCAAGAGGATGATGTTCTGCCCATAAATCGAGTATAACTTATTGTAGAGAACTCGAAATCACTCGATTCGAATTTCATGTGAATGTTAACTCAATACGGTACAAATGATATGAAGACGTCATGGCCCGAATATGAAAGGACCAGGACTCAATCAACCACTAAAGTCAGATGTTGCTGGTGGGATTTCAGGATGCATACCTCTCAGTGTTTTATCCATATCTTTTGATTGGATAAATAAAATCACCTCATTAAAGTTTTGGTGGATAGAAGACTTCATTATATACAACTTTGATGAAGGAATCATGTCCAAATTCGTAGCGGAACACCCCCAAAGTCCCGGTACAAAAACCGACACTTCTTGATCGATTTTGGAGGAAGGAAAATGAAGCACATTTTTGGGTGCAGCAACCAGCGACAGTCAGTCTAGAACCGGTGCCGGTCGGAACGTTTTTTTCTCGCAAAAATGAGCCTGTTTTCGACCGGGGCTGGTCATATGACCAACCGGCGCCGGTTGGGCCGATTTTATGCTAAAACACAACAATGTGCAAGCTTATTCTTGATGGGAAAACTCCATCTTCCTCAATATTATTCAAATATTGCTTCCATACCTGATTGTTGGGTTCGAATAGACTAAAAGATGTCATTCTTTAGCCTATATAAAGCCTTCAATTCATCAAACAAAGACATTCCATTCCATAGATTAATTCCTACTTTTTATATTTGTTCTTGCTATTGTTCTTCAAGTTCTTTTGAGAAGGAGCCATTTTTCTCCTCTACAATTGGTTCTAGGTAATTTTTCTTGTATGTTATTATATTTCCTTGTTCTTAGTTACACTTTTGTAATTAATATGAGCATTAGTAGCTAAATTCTTAGCTAAGGCTAGAGATGAACTTCTATGCCCACTAGGTGTTTGATAGAAGTTCTAAACCAATAAATTGTGATTTATCCTTTATATATTGATTGTTTATGACTATGGTGTACAACATATATAGAAGTATGTTAAATTTAGTTTATACTTGCAATTAACGTTGAAGTCTAAACTATGAACATTAAAGGATAAACGTATATAGTACCAAGAATAGAAATATATCCGGTCTTATATGATACGGGTGTGATGTCTTGATAGTCAACGGGGTTTTCGGTAGATGAATGTAAGCCGTAACGGGACTTACACGTAACGAAAACCACGCTCTCGCTGCCTTAACCAGAGTTGAGAATATATTAGCGACATCGTATTCATAATTACTGATGAAGAACTAATATTCAACCCTATTAAAGCATTTAAGTGATTCCCGAAGCCTTCGTTGTTGTTATCATTCATCTTAAACTTAAAATTAGTTAACGGTTAACTTCTTAAACAAAAAGTGAAAAGCCAAAAATATAAAACACAAATCAAAATCCCTACACTTTAATCATTTATTTATTTAAAGTTATCTACTCTGGGACTCAAATTAAACAACATTTCCTTGTGGATTCGACCCGGTATTTTACCGGAATTTATTACTATATCGGCACTTGTACACTTTCAAGTTTAGCCCTGTCATGCCACAGTTGATTCAGTTCAGAGGAAGCTCTTGACAGCAGGCAGACATCGGAAGTGGGAAACACAGTTTTCAACAGAATGGTGTAGAGGCTGGATTTGCGTCTACACCTCATAATGGTGTTCCCTTGATCATCCTTTACACAACACTTGTTAGCTCGGAATATGACTTTCATGCCCTTGTCACAGAATTGTTCGATGTTAAACAAGTTATGCGTCAATCCAGCAACATGTGAAACATCTTTGATTGTGACCCTGCTGTTACAGATGTCTCCATATCCAAGGATTGGAGCAGAGTCACTGTTCTCAAATCTTACTTTCCCTCCAAATTTGTCAACACAGTTGCTCAACGGTTCTATCTTCCCAGTTATATGTGTGGAACAACCTGAATCTAAGTACCACACATGACTGACTTGCAAGATTAAGCAGGTTTAGGTACCCATTTAAGGACGGGTCCATCTTTAAGCAGATTTGATTAGATCACTTTTAGGAACCCAGACAAGTTTGGACTTTTGAAATTGATTACTTGAGTTCTGAAACAACGGGTGAGGTGGTCTTTGATTTGTAAACACTTTCCCTCTAGTTAATCTTTTGAAGTGTTTGTCCGATTTTGCCTTTAAAGGATATTTTAAGCTAACACCTTTACATGAAGAGAAAGTAACACAATCATTTTCAAAATCCACATCACTCACATCATGTTTAGAAAAAGGAGTATTTAAATAATCACACTTAAAACAATCACTCGAATTTGAATCAACAAAACTAGAATGAGAAGAAGAAAACTTGGGAGAATTGTCTGAAACATAACTAGAAGAACTAGTAGAAGAATTAGAACGAAAACAATTTCTAAATCTATTACAACACTTTTCCACAAAATAAATGGTTTTGGAAATCTTCTTCGGGTGCTCAAGTCTTGTCTCCATGCTTGCATCTTTCTTAGGGCTCCATATAATCCTTACTGCATTGGGTTTAGAAAAAGCTTTTCCTGTACGTGGAGCAGAAGATGAGTTCTTTTTCGTTTCAAAATGAATTTTCTCTCTGTTTTTGTCAGAAGAAGAAGTTTCAGGAGATTTTGTGCCTTGAAAGTATTTATCAGAAAGTTCAACAATTTTTATCAAAAGATTTTCCTTTTCAATTTTAAACTTTTCTCATTCCTCTTCAAAGGATGAATGAAGATCATCAATTTTCTTAATGAGAGGAGGAACATATGGTTCTGAAACTTTTGAGGTTGAGGTTGATTCCTTATCGGGCAAAGTTTGTTGTTTAGGATTAGAGCAGATAACATAGTCATCAGATAAAGGAATTTCCCTTGTGACATAGCTATCATTGAGGGCAGTGTAATCAAAACTATCCTCAGCTCTAGCTCTATTTTTCCTTTTCTCTTCCTCTTCCTCAAACTTTTTTAAAGCGAAAAGCGTTCAAAAGCGATGACCCCGAGCTTTGCTTCAAACCGAAAGCGTTAAGCGAAGCGAAGCTTTCTCACAAAAAGCGATGATTAAAAAAATTAAAGAAAATATAATATATAATGTATACTTATGTCATAAATGCATAAGTAGTCATAAACGTCAATCAAAATAATACTAGTTCAGCATAAAGTTTCAAAACATTCATCACAAAATCACACAAAACACATAATTAATCATAAAAGTCATAAAGGAAATACTAGTGTGGCGTAAAGAAAAAAATTCATCACACAATTTCATAGTTTCATTAAAAATGGTTCTTAGAATCTTCCTCATTCCATTAACTGGAAATAGTTCCAGAATCGGCAGAGCTGCAATTAAACTGCAATTAACTAGTTTCTAAAACAAATAATAAAATCACACACAAGGCTGGCAAAAGCCGCAAAACTGAAATTAAGCTCCAGAAACGGCAGAAAGGGCAAGATGATTAGAAGAAAGAACCAATGAGTAATAGGCTAATAGCAGACTAAGAGAAATACCTCAGTCCTCAGCAGCTCGAAGAACCGAAGAAGAAAGGAGAATAACTCAGTCTTCAGCGGCTCAACAGATTGGCGTCGTTCCTGGTTGTCGCGGCTCTGAAGAAGAATACCTGGAGTCTCCGAACAAATGGAATCGAGCTTCGAAGGAATGGAAACTATCCTAATTCGAAACCCTAAGTAAACTAAAACAAAAAAAAACTTACCGGCTCAGCTTTGACCTACCCGTCGCTTTTTGTGAGAGGCGATTAAAAGCGCTCGCTTTTTGCGCAGCGACGCCTCAAGGAAAGGCGGAAAAAAAATGACGCTTTCTCACAGGTGTGCGCTTCTGTAAATCTTAGCGATAGGCCATCGCTAGCCTATGCTTCACGCTTTTTGTCGCTTTATTTCGCTTTTAATAAGTTTGCTCTTCCTCAATAGTTTCAGGACCATAAGTAAATTTCATCAGTTTGGTTAACCCTAGATTCATGTACTTTATGTCATACAATTGAGGACAATCAATTTTCTTCAAATTTTCAGGGTTTTGAAAACCAAGTCCTTCTCTAGGGTTGTAAAACTGAGTGTCCTTGATTTTACTGTTCAAAAGATGAATTGTTTGTTCAGTTTGTCCTTTCTTGGCTAAAATATCCTCTAACTCCTTTATCTTTGAATAAAGATGACCACGCTCATTGTTAATCATTTCAAAACGAGTAACAGCTTCAGAACGTTGTCGTGTAAAATCATCTCGTTCCTTAGTTAGGTCAGAGACAATTTGCTTAAGTTTACTCACTTCAGATTCTAAACTTGTGACCCTATCGCGTGAGTCTTTTAAGCACACATTTTGATGAGCTCCTTGTATCATAAGTTGTTCCAGAACCTTAGTATTGTTAATATGTCTGTCCTCGAGTTACTTAACTTTGTTCTTCTCCTTCTTTAGAGAAGAGATGGGTTCATTTATTTTATCACTTTGTTTGTAGATTATGGAGTTTAGACTACTTACCTCGCTCTCAGCAGATGAAGATGCATTGTTTTCTTCTTCAGAACCATCACTTTCGCTTTCAGAGTCAGCCACTCTTGCCATCAGTGCAAGGTTCTCAGGCTCATTGTCATCAGTATCTTCAAGCAAGCTATCATGTTCAACCATCAGGACAACACCTTGTTCTTTTTGCATAGCCAGTTGTGCCTTTTGCATGTAGTAGTTGAAGTCCTTCTTCTTGGAAGATCAACACTCTTTAGCAAAGTGTCCCAGCTTTCCACATTTGAAGCACTTCATAGGATCATCATTGACAACTTTGTCTGACAGTCTACTAGCTTTGTCAGAATAGTTTGAGGAAGAAGTTCTTTGTTTGTTATTTGAAGCAGGATTTCTGAACCTTGTGAACTTCTTATTTATCTTTCTTGTCATACTTGTCAGCAGAGCCAGCTCCTTCTTTAGTTTTTTGATCTGAGGGTCAGAATCAAACATGTTCTTCTCATCATCGGATGAGTCAACTTCAAAGGAGATCTTGGGGATCTTTTCTTTTCTTTTCTTTTCAGTAGAGAGAAGGGCAAGTGTGTCAACAATGTTCTTTCCCTTTGAAGAATTGACTTTTTCACGAATATCCTCAGACAATTCCCCTAGACAGTCGTAAAGATTGTGGATGGTCAGCTCATCCAAATCTTTATTTTGTCTGATTCGTTTCGTTGTTTTCTTCCATTCGGGTTTTAATGACCTCAAGAAGCGAATGTTGACTTCCATATTGGTTTTCTGAACGTTATTTTTCTTCATCTCATTAAGGATCATCAGAAAGCGTTGGTAGGTATCTTACAGCTCTTCATCAGATCTAGCAGCGAAGGAATCATATGCAGTAAGGGTGTGAGCTCTTTTGGATTTGATTCCAACATAAGTGCCTTGCATGATCTGATGGATTTCATCCCATAAGTCTTTAGCAGTGATAAGACTACCAATTTGCATAAACAGATCATTAGGGATGGCTTGGAGCAGGTAAGTGGCAGCTAGAACATCAACTTTGGCTCTGAGTTTCTCGGGTTCTGTATAGTCTTCTTACCTTTTCAGATTTCTTTGAGCTGGTGTGGGAGGATTGAATGTTGTGTTCTCAGGTACTTCAACCCATATTTCAATAGGTCTCTCTTCCAGAGACTTGAGAATATTTTTCCCATTATCTCTGCTTCTGATGAATTTTAAGAATATGACTTTCCAGACATCAAACTCTCCCCTCTTAAGCAGTGGAGGTCTTGAATCACTTCCTGGGGTATAAGCTTCCATGACTGTTGTTTGATCTTAAGGCGAGAACTGTTCCAAAAAAATTCGAAGGCTGGTCAAAGAAATTGAGATTTCGGTGCTGCTTTAGAATGATTTCGGGCGAAGAAACGAAATCAAAAACTCGGATGATTGCCGTAATCTTAAAAGCTGAATAAGATGTCGGATGCACTCAGGATTTCAGATGAGGGCCGAAATAATGAATTCGGATGCAGATTTCAGGTCTTCGAAATTGGAAACTCGGATGAAGATTTCGGGTCTTCGAAATTTGAAACTCGGATGACGATTTCGGTAGACTTGCAACAATAGGATCTCGGAACTTCGAAATCTCAGGACTTCGAATGTGTGAATTCCTGAAGATCTCGGGTGCTGCTTCAGATCTCGGGTGAGCGAAAATAATGGTAACCTTTATCACCTGGGATTCTCCTTCCTTGTTGTAGAAACCTTCTAAAACAGTAAGTTTCCAAGAACAGATCTAGAGATTAATTCAACCAAAAATTGTGAATTTGATCAAACTAATTCTAGAAAAATTCAAGGAATCAGTTGAACAGAATTGCGCTGAGGCTTTGAAACCAATTATTTGAATTTATGCCCCGATTCAATAGTCGAATAATCTAAGAATAATAGAAAGAATTTAAATAGTATAAGAGAAATTCACCAATAACATATACCTGTATTAATGATGATGAATCCATGATGAACAGTACACGAACGTATGAATATGTTGAGAGAGAATTTCTAGTCTAAGTGTGCTCTACAAGAATAATATACGGAAACAGAATGTGTAGAGACTTAGAGGAGTTTCGACCATCTCAGCCTGTATTTATAGGGAGTGGTTCAAACTGCCCTATTACAATTAGGAAGCAGCTGTTAGGCGTGTAGGCTTAAATTAAGAGCAATAAGTTTGGGCCTAATTCTCTCTCACCTAATCTAATTAATTACAAAGACTCATTAAATAAAATACAATTAATTTGAACACAATAAAATAATATTCTAACAGAAACTACGCTGATGATCCATTAGCACTTGTGATGGAGCCACAACCAAGAAGTTCATCCAAGATCGAGAAGAAGAAAAAGGCGGTGACTATTTCTGATGTGGAAGAGAGTGAAGATGAAGTTGATGTGGAATCAGAACTTGCTGAACTGTAGAAGAAGATTGTTTTGTTGACAAATCAGTTCAATAAAAAGTTTTTCAAGAAAAACAACTCATCCAATAAGCTGAGAACTTCTTCTTCGAACTATAAGCAAAAGAACAATGATCTGAATGTCTCTGAGAAGGCAGCTGCAGCAGAAGAAACTCCAAAATACTTTAATTGCGTGAAAGTCGGGCATCTTATCAAAGATTTCCGCGTACCAAGGAGGAGGGACTTTAACTATTACAAGCAGAAGATGCTCCTCAATAAGCATAAAATGCTCATGGCTAAGCAGGAAGATGAGAATATTGCACTGCTGGCACAGAAAGATCACTGGCTGAATGATTCTTTAGATGAAGAAGGAGAGAACATGGCGATGATGGCCATAGTCGAGAAGGATGAAGAAAAGGGTGATGCTGCGATTCCCGACCGGGAAGGAGAAGGCTCGTCTCATGATGTAAGTACTTCTAAATCTCTCTGCACATGTTCGTGCGATACTCATTCCTCGTTAAATAATGCAAAAATCATTAAGGAACTTGAGGAGATATTAGAAAACACTCATAGAGTTTTAGTGAAAAATCTAAGAAAGAATGCCTCACTCACCATACATCTTGAATCATCTGAAGAAAAAGTTTTGAAATTGACTTTAGACACATATAAGCTAAAACTAAAGGTTGCTAATCTAACTAAGCAATTGGGTGAAACTGAGGTAGAGCTAAATCAAACATGATCTATAAGAGCAACTCTTCATGAACAAAGAAGTGCTCTTTATAGAAAAATTAAAGAGCTTGAGGACTTGATTGCAAAAAGAGGCCAAATAGAACACATCATTGTTCTAAATCAATCCAAGGACACCAGTTTCTATAATTCTAAAGAAGGCCTTGGTCTATCCAACCCGTGTAACTTGAAGAAAGTTAACTGTGGGCAACTTTATGACGTTAAGTACATGGGTCTCGGACTGACCAAGTTGATCTTCTTTGTGAGTGCCAAGGAAACGGCTGAACTTAAGAATGAAAAGAGATCAAACAACTCTAAAATAGAAATTCCTTTTAAGTACACAGCTTTAAACAAGAGCTATGACACTAAAGAACCTAGATTTTCTATTGATGAAAGCATGAATATTTATCCTTCTGAAAAGGAATCTGTGTCAGACCAGGAACCTCCTTCTACCTCACATCCCTCCTTTAATAAAAAAGTTTGCAAACTTACACATTTCAATTGAAAATGAAAGAAAAAGTTTTGAAGAAGAAAGAAAAAGTTTTCAAAGTGAGAAGGTGAGATTGTTGAGAGAACTCGCAATTCTGAAAGAAAGTTCACAGCCCAACACAACTTCCTTTTCACCAAGTAATTCATGTTCTGATAATGCTTTTAAAAAGAAAAACAAAACTCAATTTTCTGAAAAAGCGTCCACTCACTCTAAGTCTCCTTTGAAAACACGAAACAAAGTGAGTAAGATATTGGAGGAGAGGAAGGAGTGGATGCAGGAGAGAAGAAGAAGAGCTGAAGGAAAAAGGAAGGAGCTTTTGAATAATAACAAGTCTAATTCTAGTGCCTTGTTTTACTCCAAAATTAATTGTAGATCTGGCTCAAATGTTCAATCGTGTAGTTATTCTTCAGACTTGTTTCCCAAGCTAAATGTTTCTAAATCAACTTTTGAATGTTTTTATTCAACTGATGATGTTTATGCGTTTGGTCTTGGTTATTCTGGATCTGATTCTTCATTATCTGATCATGATTGTGATGTGAATGGTGTGCGTATGAAAAATGTGAATGCGTGTTGTTCTCGAAAACAATCCAAGAATAGAGCTGTCAATGGTGTTTATAATTTTCCAAACTTGAAATAATCCCTCAAAGTTCATTCTATGAAGCATTTCAAAAGACTCTCAAAAGAAGAAATCTTCAAACCATACCTCACTACCCAACCATTCACCAACAAGAAAGATGTCTCCCAACTCCTGTCTTTAAACAAAAGTGGTACCAAAATCTGAACTTGATAAAACACAATCCTTTGCTTCAAAAGTTGCTGACCTTGGATCACAACTTAAACAAAATTTTAAAGATATTTTCTCGATTGATAAGGAAGGACCCATCCTAAGGTGGGTACCTAAGAAAACATAATTGTTTTGTAGAATGGTCATGTGTGGGACTTAGATTCCGGTTGCTCAACCCACATGACCGGAATAAAAAAACTGTTGAGCAACTACACACAATGCTACGGAGGGAACGTCAGATTTGGAAACAATGCATCATCTTCAATCCTCGGTTATGCAGATGTGACATGCGCAAATGTCACTATTAAGGTTGTGTCATTTGTGAAAGGCCTTAAGCACGATCTGTTGAGTATTGGCCAATTCTGCGACAACGACGTGGAAGTGAAGTTTAAATCCAAACAATGTTGCGTGATGGACAGCTATGGAACATCATTATTAACGTGTACCAGGACTTCAAACTCGTACACCATTGATCTGAAAAGCGTGAATCAACTTCTTCCATCTGTCTGCTGTCCAAAGCCTCCTCTGAACAAAACAGTCTGTGGCATAGGCGTCTCTCTCATCTGAATTTCCAAAATCTGTCTATTCTGTCAATCAAAAAACTTGTGAAGGGGCTCCCACTTCTAAAATCTTCCGCTGACAACCATTGTAGTGCCTGCAAAATGGCCAAGAAGACAAGAATATCTCACAAGTCAAAACAAGTTCCATCCTCTTCTCATCCACTTCAGCTGATACCTACACATGGATCTGTGCGGACCTATGAGTATCCAAAGCATCAATGGTCGCAAGTACACTTTTGTTATCGTTGATGACTTTTCTTGATACAAATGGATATAATTTTTACGCTCAAAGGATGAAGCTGCAAATGCCATCATAACCTTCATCAGAACCATTCAGAATTTTCTATAGAAGAGTGTGCAAATAACCCGAATAGACAATGGTATTGAGTTCAAGAATCAACTTCTCATTGATTTCTATGAATACCAAGGTATCACTCAACAATTTTCAGCTGCCAAAACTCCACAACATAATGGGGTTGTTGAAATAAGAAATAGAACTCTGCTTGAAGCCGCACGTACCATGCTTATACAGTCTAAACTTCCTCACTTCATGTGGGCTGAAGCCATTAGTACTGCGTGCTTCACACAAAATAGAACACCAATTCATAGACACTTTGACAAGACTCCCTATGAAATACTCTTCAACAGAACCCCTGACTTATCTTTGTTTAGAGTCTTTGATCGCAAATGATAAATTAACATTGGTTTAACCTACATTTTCTCAACTCAACTCAAATAATAACTATATTGAATCCTATAAATTATTATACAACCAAACAATTAATTATGATAAATATTCTTACTTATTTAAGTTTCTCGCGGTATGTTGTAAATAATAATGATCTTATTGTTATTAATGATTAACTATAATGAACATTCTTACATTTTCTCCACTAATGTTTCGCTTAATCCCCTACATTAAAAAAATACCATATAAGTATGCTTAATTTAAAAAGTCGGTCAATTTAGTCTTTTAATTGGTTTTTGACCTTTAATCGTAGATTTTACATTATTGTTTTTTAAGAATTGGTTAAATTTCAAAGGAATTTAAAAAATAGTGAATTATTTAAGAATTTAAAAGTCTATATTTTTTATTTTTGAAATTACTTTTATATTTTGCATCTCTTTTAAGGTTATTACATTTTAATTTTATATTTTTTACACTCACATTATTACTTTTTATATTAATATTTTTAAATTGTTTATCTATTTTCGAATTTATACAATTTTGTATATGGTCATTACATTATGAAAAATACTATAGGTACCCCCAAATTTGTACACCATTTGTACACACCTCCCTAGTTGCCTATGTATTTCATTTGAAAAGGGACAAGATTTTCTGTCAAAATGTCTGTGTACACAAGCGGTGTACAATTTGTGTAGAAATTTGGGTACACCAAGCATTCCTCTTACATTATTTTTCAAATCTAAATGAGTTTTAAGGTTTATCAATGATTTAAATTAATTCATTTAAAATAACCTTTTATAGCAACTCAAAGTGGTTTGATTCTAAGTAAACATACTCGTTTGATACTTTTTTTTAGTATATCAACTTAACTGATGAATTAAAAATAGTAGAAGAGTCTATAAAACATTTTAAAATCTAATATCTGTATATTGTTGTATAGTTAGAGGATTTTTAAACATATTATTGAAGTAAAACCTATTTACAAAAATATGACTAAAGTTACAATATAGTGCTTCGTATATTATAGTGTTGTAATCACTTAAGTATAAAAATTGAACATAAATTACTATGACTTAAGTTACTACTATAGTCCCTACATTTAGGAGGTAACATTCTTGTAAACGACGGTTATATTAGTCACTAGTTTCTAATCATTTCTTATGTAGTTATTATAGTGTCGTAGTCAGTGAATGTTGGTATGAAACAGGACATGTGCTATATATATTGGAAACAAAATCAGTACCTTAATTTTTTATATGTTCATAGTTTAGGACGGAAGCTACAGAACACATTCTTTAAGAGACACTACGAAAAATTCGCGTATAGTCACGGATTTAGTCACGGACCGTAGTGTAAAAAATCCGTGACTAACTATTTTAGTCACGGATTGTGACCGTGACTAAGGCCGTGACTAATCTTGCGTGATTATATGTAGTCACTAACTGTTATCCGTGACTAACTGTAGTCACGGTTTAGTCACGGACCTGGTCTGTGACTAAATCTTGGCCGGAATAGCTACTCCGGCCCGTTAGTCACGGATCAGATCCGTGACTATGCTTTATCGAATTTTTTTTGTTTTAGTCACGGACATGTCTGTGACAACGTTTATTTTTTTTTAAATTCGGTCATATTAGTCACGGACCGATCCGTGACTAAGTTTATTTTTTTAAATATGACCATATTAGTCAGGAACCGATCCGTGACTAAGTTTATTTTTTTTAAATACGGCCATATTAGTCACGGATTGAATCCGTGACTACGCTTTTAAAAAAAAAATTTAAATTTAATAAAGAATTCCGGACAAAATAACATTAGTCACGGAAGAGATCCGTGACTAATGTTTTTTTTTTAAATTCCATTTTTAAAATAAAATTAAAAAATTATTTTAATTTTTCTTAAAAAAAAGTTGTTAAACATATTTCAAAAATTTATCAAGAAAAAGATTATATTTTAAAAAGTTAAGCAATTATAACATTAAATAAAAAACAAAATTCATACACATACAACAAAGTTAATAAAAGTTATAACAGACTGCAATCATAAAAGTAATATGAAATGTAAAACTTAAAAATGTGTATTATTACATGTCCGGTCATCGGACTCCATTGTGATAAAAACTAGGATCGTCATTATCATATGTATCATTATCATCATAAACAAGATAATCATCATCTTCGGGCTCCTCGGGGTCTTCAGCTCGGGTTCCACTACGGCTGCCTCCTCCACTGCCTCCTCGGCTACCTCCTCGGCTGCCTCCTCGACTGCCTCTTCCGGATGACACAAATTGATTCACGCAATCATACGATAGAGATCCGAATGTGGACCCCATCGTAGGCATGCTACCATATCCGGAGTTAGAATGATAGCCCATATTAGCCATGTGCGGCCGAGGATGAGGCGGAGGCGGAGGCGGAGACTTATATCCGGAGTTAGAATGATAACCCATATTAGCCATGTGCGGTCGAGGATGAAGCTGAGGCTGATATCCGGAGTTTAAGATCCGTTCCATCGCTTCCAGTCGGGCTCTTGTTTCTTCATCCTTCTTCCGTTGCTCCTCCAATGCCCGCTATTGCTCCTTCAATTCTCGCTGCATTTGGGCGATGCGCGGATCCTCTCCCCGCCTTGATCGAGAAGATGAATCTCCGCTGCAGCTGCGGTCATACAAAATCTGTTGCCCCTCAACCCCCATACACGGAAGACGACCCTTGTACACCCCAGCTGCCTCCAAAATCGCATCATCTTCCACATCAGAATCGATCTCACCCTCCTGAGTCAAGCCTAATTCTGCCTGCTTCTTCTCAACGGTTGTGTTATAATTCGTCTACATGTACAAAAATTATTGAAATGTTATTTACTTAGATTTAAAATGTTACTAAATGGAAATTGAAATTTAAAATTGATGTTACTTCGATTTCAGCGAGGCGGGGTGGCAGATCGGCTTCTGACTCATCGCCGTGCTTCGTTAAACAGTGTTTGATGACCTTGAGGATCGAGACTCTCTTCTTCTCAGGCCTCGCCTACATGGTTCGAAAAAGGCTTAAAATCCATAAATAAATGTAAAAAATGAAGGGTTAAAATGGTGTAAAGTTTGTTTGAATAAGACTTACAAGAGCTTCGTTATGTTTACTCTGAGGTTTGTGGCCCCCGTGCCATTGTGTCTGTAATGCCTTCTCGGACATCCGATTTTTCGTCCCGGCTTCGCTTCTAGCCAAGAAGTTCGGATCTGAAGACCAGTGGCGGACGAGGTTTTCCCACACCTCATCTGAACACCATCCCGGCCTTACCCCTCTAGCTCGGGCACGCCTAAAGGTGGGACGAAGCCAGTTTGAAATTCTAGCGGTATACACTCTAAGAATATCGGGGCCTTGTGCTCCAGTCCATCGAAACCGGCCCTTTATTAAAAAAATAAATTAATTTATAATTTGTCAAATTTTAAGTCACTACAATTACGCAGGGAACATTCATTTTTTTTACCTTGAACAGGTTCAACCAAAGTTCACGGACCTTGAGGTCAACATCGTTGTAGGTTGCCCAGTTCCTAAGAAAGTGTCCACCAATTATGTTTTTGATTTGGTCTAGCACTTGTTGATTGTTTCAAAAAATTAATGATATTTTGTTATATCCGTTTTTGTTAGATTATTTGACATTAGATGAAATTATTTGACATTAGGTAAAGTTAATAGTTACTTAGCGACCATGTGAGATGTCACCCAAACCGAATTTTCATTGTTGCGCTCTGCTTCGATTAGGGGCGCATAGTTCGGCCGGGCACACGAGGTTGACTGTTCATTGCTCATCTAAAATATATTAATTCATATTTTTAAATGTTAGTGTAAACATAATATAAGATGAAATTTTTGTACAAGTTTTATCGATTGAAAATGTGTATAACATATGAAACTGTGTATTAGTCTAATATGAGGGGTCGATTTTTTTTCAATTATAAAGAAGTTATAAAAATCATATTAAACTGTGTATGGGTATTAGTCTTTATATACTTTTGATAGAGAAGTTATAAAAATCATTTTAATACATTAAAAAATATTTTGACTTATCAAAAATTAAGTTTTTGTATTTAAATAAGTTTTTGTATTTAAAGTTTATAAAAAACTGTTTTGTATAAAAACAGTTTTGTATAAAAACAGTTTTGTATAAAAAGAGTTTTGTATAAAACAGTTTTGTATAAAAAGAGTTTTCTAAAAACAGTTTTAAAACAGTTTTAAAAGAACAGTTTTTAAAGAACAGTTTTATATAAAAACAGTTTTATATAAAAACAGTTTTATATAAAAACAGTTATAAAAACAGTTTTATGAAAACAGTTTTATAAAAATAGTTTTAAACCTCCTTTTTAAATAAATGAGCTTTCTTGTATAAAATCAAATTTTGTATTTATTCATATGCCAATTTTGTAAAAAAAACAGTTTTTATTAAACTGTTTTTTATAATCTATATTTTATATATTAAATTTCAGAAAACGGTTTTTAATGTCTTAATTGATATTTTATACTCCCTCCGTCCCATAAAATAAGTCCCATTGCAATTTGGATCGGAGTTTAAGAAAGTGGGAATAAAGTGGAAATGTATGGTTGTAGTTGAGTAAGAAAAATGTAAATGAATGTTAGCCACACAAAACTTTCCAAAAAGGGAAATGAGAACAATTTTTTGGGACAACCCAAAAAGGAAAATGGGACTTATTTTATGGGACGGAGGGAGTAATTAACATGTTAAACTTTTTTAAGAGTTTGACATGAGGGGGTATTTTTTTTAAAAATTCGGGTATAATAATTTTGATAGATGATAAAATAAAAATAGCCCTAACCATGTCCAAAGAATTCTATTGAGCATGCTTCATTCTAAGTCCAAAAAATAGTCCAAAATAACCTAAATAAATACATAGGCATGCATATTAAACCTACACACAAAACATATAGTCATGCCTATTAAATATATAAACTAAATCATGTAATATTGAGCATATAAAACATGTAATAAACTAAATTATATTAAACATGTATACCAACTAAAGAAAATTATAAACTAAATCATATTCCGAAATTTAATAGTAAACATGTATTTCGAAAATTATTTTTCGAATATTAAAGAAAATTATAAACTAAATCATATTTCGAAATTTAATAGTAAACATGTATTTCGAAAATTATTTTTCGAATATTAAAGAAAATCATAAACTAAATCATATTTCGAAATCATATTACTACACAAAACATGTATAAAAAACTAAAAATCATGCATAAATCAAATTGAGCATATAAACTAAATCATATTACACGTGTATTAATACACAAAACCGAAAATTAAAATACATAAAACTGATAGAGTATATCTCCTGAGGGCGCCACTCTGTTGTCTTGTGCTCTGTTCTTCCGAGTATGTGGGTCCTGGGGCTCAGACCCATATACTCCATCAAAAACAAATTGATAATTTCGAAAATTATATAAAACTAAAAAATCATGTACATAATCATGCATTTGAGTGTATTTCAACAAAAGAGCATGCACTTTAATAATGCGAACAAACTTATAATAACATGCATTTTTGGAATAAAAATCAAATACTAAAAATAAGAATGAAAAGTAATTTAAATTTAGAACACATAACCTTGATGAAGAGGACGGCGAAGAGGGACGGAGGTAGCTACCGGACAACGGCGGCGGACGGTGGAAACGGACGGCGGATTGATGCCAAAATAAAAGGATGAGAACGTTGAGGTTTCTTGTTGAAGATAAGCTTGACAAATCGATGCCTCAATGTGTGCCTTGTTGGTCACTTTCTTTTTCAACTCTCCAAGAAATCTGCAATGTAAAATAAAAGTGGTACATCCAACGATAGAAGACAGGCCCACCATTCAAAGCCTCATACGGAAGATGTATTACAAGATGTTCCATTCCATCGAAAAACGATGGAGGCATTATCTTTTCCAAATTACACATCACCATGGGAACAGACTCTTCTAGTCTCCGGAGGGATGTTGCATCCAAAATGCTTGAACATATCGACTGAAACAACAAACTGATCTCAGTATTGCAGGACCATACGCGTTCAGGAAGCATCTCTTTCAGTGCAATTGGGAGAAGTCTTTGCATGATTACATGAGCATCGTGAGTTTTCATGTTCGACATCGTTGCAAGTTTGTTCATGTCCACACATCTAGACAAGTTGGAGCAGTAGCCATCTACTTCAGAGACACAAGCCATTGTAATATTGATTCCTCTTGTACTTCTGTGACTTGGTAGACTGCTTTTGGAATATTGTTACCTTGATATTCTAGATCAACAGAAAGTTCGGGTCTATCACATCAAATAGTCATATCTTTTTGAGATGCAAGACCATTTTAGTTTTGCCTTTGAAATCCATCATTGTGTTAAATATATTGTCAAACACGTTCTTCTTAGTGTGCGTGACATCTATATTTTAACGAATGAGAAGGTCTTTCCAATATGGTAACTCCCAAAATATACTCCTCTTTGTCCACTTATGGGTATTACAAAACCCATATGACTTCTTATTTGGCTCTTGCATAGCCGTAGGAATACGTCGAACCCGGTTAAAAATTGCTTCCCCGGTCAATCTCGGGGGAGGGTTGCCTCTTACCACTCTACCTCTAATGAAAGACTTTTTGTCCTTTCTATATCGGTGGTTTTCCGGGAGAAACTTGCGGTGACAATCAAAGTAGCTTGGTTTTTTACTGAAAGTTAGCCAATTGGCACCTGATTTCTCCATGCATATCGGACATCCCATAAGACCGTGTGTGCTCCACCTCGAAAGCATGTCATAGGCAGGGAAGTCGCTATTGGTCCAAATGATGGCAGCTTTCATGATAAAGTTTTGATCCCTTGTAACATCATAAGTTGGTGTCCCAATGGCCCAAAGTTCTTTCATCTACTCGATCGATAAGGGGTTGGAGATAAATGTCTATCTTTTTTCCTGGATCATTGGGATCCGGATAGATTAAAGTCAAAAAGATAAAGTGATTTTTCATGCACATGTCGGGAGGGAGATTGTAAGGAGTTAACATGACCGGCCAACATGAATAGTTCTTCCCAAACCTTCCAAATGGAGCAAATCCGTCTGAACACAATCTCAGTCGCACATTTCGTTGCTCCATTGCAAACTGAGGATGACAACGGTCAAAGTGTCTCCAAGCTTCACAGTCCGAAGGGTGAGACATCATACCCTCTTTGGTTTCGTGCTCAACATGCCATGTCATGTGTTTCGCAGTAGCAGTCGAAGCGTACATCCTCTGAAGTCGTGGAGCTATTGGGGGGTAATACACTTTAGATAATGCTGACCTATTTTGTGATTTCTTTTTACTTTGAGGAACAAGTTTGTATCTGTTTCCACCACAGAACTTGCAGAATTCAAGTGCCTCATCATCCTTCCAGAACAACATACATCCTTCCGGGCACGCATCAATTTTTAAATAAGGTAGCCCCAACTTAGACATTAATTGTTTAATGTGGTAATATGAATCGGGGAGGTTATGATCACGTGGTAGCATCCCGCCTACTGACTGCAAGATTCTAGTCATGCAAGTTTCAGGGAGATTGTATTCGGCTTTTATGTTCATAAACTCTGTAACGGCGGATAGCTGAGAGTATCCCTCACAATCAAGATACAGGGGTTGATCGACTGCTTTTAAAACATCTTGAAATCTTTCAACTAAACCTTCATCCACATAAGGTTGATAGAATATCGGATTTTCATCCTCATCTGGTTGATACGAGGTGGAGGCTTCAGGAGGATCGTTAGATGGTTGTGGGGGGTTGAACTGAGACATCGATGCACCGTATGCGTCATATACCATACGTTGCTCCCATCCCATTTCAGCAGGGTCTCCCCACGCACTCATCTCTGCAGGGACGTTACGAGACGAACCTACCGTTTTTGGTAAAACAGATGGATCCAAAGGTTCGCCATGTGAAGTCCAATTATAATAATCGGGAACGAAACCGTCCGCGTACAAATCCCACCCAACTTCAATTCGTCTCGGTGTTCAAATTTGAGATTTTTACTCTTTGAAAATGGACATCTGATTTTATCACCACTCATATAAGCGAGTGTTCAAGTGCGAATGCAATAAACTTCTCAACTCCTTCAAGAAAATTTGATTGCATTCCGCACAATACCGCATTTTTATCGTACATCCAAATTCTATTTTGTCTATACATTATGCCTGAATATTATAATAAAAAAATTATACAGGTTAAAACCTCTAAATTATAAACATTACCAACATATGTGGAGTATTATTCATATATTAAATTTCACTAATTAAAGTTCAATGCAATTAATTCACTAGATGAACTAATATGATCATATAATATCATTAATCATTTCAATTATTAACTAATAACCAATATTATGATTTCAACACTAAATACACTAAATTATTACGTTAATGGCATTAACTAATTCATAAACATTAACAATAATTTTTTATATGTACGAACATTTATATATTAAATTTCACTAAAATTCCCTTAAAATTAACTAACGTCCAATTAATATTATTAAACTATAAACATGCACAATACGTTAATGGCATTTAATCCACAATACTAAAATTATCAACATCTTAATCTTATTAATAATGCACATTTAACAATTCCCTAAATTAAATAATATGAGCAAATCCAATAATTTGAGCATATATATATATATATATATAAACTCATTTAAATTAAATAATACTTAAATTTAACTAATATTATAAAAAATTTAACTAATTTACGTAATTCACAATCCTAATTCATCATACTTAAGTAATGTTTCAATTAACTAACCCTAATTTAAATCATTATAAATCCTAAATTAGGCATTAACAATAATTGCTAATAAAGAAATCCTATAATTATATTTAACCATATATATTTAACTAATATCATCTATAATTTAACTAATTTACGTAATTTTAATTAAATACAACTTAATTAACCCTATGTTTAAATTACACGTACGTTTAACTAATTTTAAGGAATTTATTTCGTTAATTAATTAACAACCTTTTTTAAATGCATTTAATTTAAATTTAACTAATATTAACAAAAGTTTAACTAATTTAGCTAATTAATTAATTTAACTTAATGCGTCACTACGATCAAACCTACGTTTAAGTAACTAATTTTTCACTAAATTAAATGAAATTGATATAATTCGTTACTTAATTAATAATCTCTCTAATTTAACAGTTTATTACACTTAAAATGAACCAACTAATTCATACAAAAAAATACGCAATTCAAATTACATACCTTATCTGCATAAACAGGAAAAATGATATAAGATGGCTAGATTACATCCTTCAATTCTATCTGGAATAGCTTGTGTGGTTCTGTTGAATGAATTTGATGCTGCATATATAAAATATTTTGTCACGGAATCCGTGACTAGCGTCCGTGTCTACAGGCGAATTTTTTTGTTGTGAGAAATGTCTCCTAGCGTGATACCGTCCCATTCTCACCCCTATTACCACATTGCTTTGTGATTTGGAGAAGAATAGTCATAGATGATCATAAGGCCAAAGACATGAACACAAGAAAAATCAATTAATGAAGGCAGCCTTTAAAGGTATGTTTGCAATGGATTAAAAAAATGTGATTTTCAGGTTTTAGTTTAAAAAAGCTGAAATCAGTATTTTTAAATAACAACTTCTACTTAAATTAAAAACTTGAAAACTAAAAGCTTGAAATTATTTTTCACTTTTTTAGTACACAAAAAGCACATATTTTATCAAACACAATCAACATTTACTTTTAAAAATCAACTTTTTTTAAACACTACTAACTTTTACTACTCCGTATTAAACACCTTATCCAAAATCACTTTAATGGTAAACACTCCCTGAAGAAGGTGAAGCACACACATAATAAGCAGAGATATTTGCAAGGACAGAGGAGTATGGACTATGGAGATGTAGTCCCCAACACGTCAGAGATGTACGAAGCCACGTAGGTTCAATTCTCAAATATCTTTACCAATAAATATCAAAAGACAGATGAGATGACACATCCATAATGGACTGAATATTGAATTGGTTATGTGGTTTTCCCTTCCCCACATAAGTCATAAGGTAGGTTGCTCGCGTGAAGGATATCAAACAAAGATTCTCATCAAGCATCTACATTCAATATTAAACCATTACACCATCTCCAATGACATATAAATATTAATGAATTATATATCTCTCACCTTATTTGAAAGATCAGATCTAATGTAATTTAGGTAAGTTTTTCTCTATAATATCAAGACATATATATGTCTAGAAGTACTAGACATTATGATTAACATTGCGGTTAAGAAATTATCAAAATTATATAAAACCGTGGAAAGAAAGAAAGAGAAATGTAAATATTTTTTGTGTGTGTTTATCTCTCTCATTCCATCCACCGCGCACATCGTTGCATTAGAGATGTTCATATCTTCTATTCTACTATAATTTTCGTTACTAAAAATATAATAGTAAGTTTGCCTAATTAAATATGACTAAGCATAAATGATGAGATCAAATTTAAAAACCCTCATATATTTTAAATGGTATATTTGAATTATAATTATAATTATGATTATAGGTATAATTATATAGTTGTAAGTGTAATTATAATTATAATTATAATTATAGTTATAGTTATAGTTATAGAACCAAGCATTCCAGCCCAGCTGATTGTGAAGTTATCGTGCCTAGTGGGAGGTCTCGAGTTTGAAACCCGGTAGGCACATAAGGGTTTGAAACTCAATGAAGTGAGTTTCACCCTGATTACTCCAGGCCCCCAGGCCCCCTCCCCCAGAACCCCCCTGGAATAAAAAAATAGTTATAGAGTTATAGTGATAGTTTTAATTATAACTAATAATTTCTCTCTCCATCCAAAAAGATTGGTCAAAGTGACTTTTCTTGGTCAATAGTGATTAAGTTTGATCAATGATATTTTTTAATACAAAATTATTTAAAACATAAAAATTATATGAGCATACTCTTTATTAAAAAATCTTTCATGAAAGTATAAAATTAAAGATTACACCATTGACCAAGAAAAATCAAATTGACCAATATTTTTGGGACAAAGGGAGTATAATTAATAATAGTAGTAATAATAATAATAATAATAAATATTTTTCAAATTAGCTTTATTCTCATATTGGTTTTTCATTATTTAATTAAATATATTTCAAATATAATTTTCTCATAATTTAGCAAATTCAACCATTTTAGCCAAAATTTTATCAATTTCAACAAATTTAGCGAATTCGGCCAATCAAACGGCGTCTAACATATCATGTAAGAAAATAATTTTGCAGTATGCGAAGGTGAAAAGCTAATAATAGAATCAGCTATTTGAATTTGAGCTTTCCATTTCAGGTGCATTATTTCAAGCTGATATTGAGCATTATGAAGGTCGTTCTTTGGATTTGGTTTCTATAGAAGATGTACACAGCTCTGAGCAAGCCTTTGATGAATTTGCTAAACTCAATGGAATCCTTAATAGAAGACACTTTTAATTTTGGGTTTATTTCTGCATATAAGGTGATGGAGTATATGGGTCTGGGCCCCAGGACCCACATACTCGGAAGAACAGAAAGCACAAGACAACAGAGTGGCGCCCTCATCGGCCAAGACGCCCCCGTCGGCCGAAAAGGGGCCAACTCGGATTATGGTCCTGAGTCCAAGGAACCCGGGTGCCCTCGTCGGTCGTGCCCTCGTCGGTCGTGCCCTCGTCGGCCACGCCCTCGTCGGCCACGAAGACCTCACAGAATCGGATTTTACACTTACTCATTTGTACAGCCCATTAGTGGCTTTGTATTCGGCCCAGTAGCGGTCCAGTTGTAAATGGGCCTCCCAAGCCCAAGGCTTGGGAGCCCAACCCTAATCTTCTCTATAAATACTCCCTTTGGGAGTAGTTATAGGGGTTACAAAATCATTCTATTGAAGCATATTACCGCACTTCTCTCTCTAGCTCTCACTTCTCTCTAGATATACTCTATCATTTGGTGCTCTCGTTGAGAACGTAGAACAATCAAGTTAGCACCCTTCGTCGCTACCAAGCACAGCTAACCACTGATCATGGGGAGAACTAAGTCAAACCGCAACCTCGTCAGCAAAGCCATCCCTGAGGACCAAGAGCCCAGGGAGCACGATGAGGACGCCACGGCCGACCAGGTCGGCGGAGGGGACCTCTTCCAGGAGGCCTTCAACCTCACAACGGACCTCCGCAACCAACTCAACGGCGGCGCCCCTGATGCCCGCCTCGGCTTGGACAAGAAGCGAGCTGAAAAGACGGATCACGCCCCGGCCCAGCCTATGGCCGCGGCCTCTCCGTCCGTGGATCCACAGGTCCAGGCCGCACTATCGGTCATCATCGCCAGCCTAGCTTAGAACCCCACCGTCCTCAGCGCACTCTTGCCAAGGACCGGGGGAAACGTCACTCAACCTCCTCATCCCCAACCGTTGGCCGTCCAGATAGGCAACAATGAGGGGGTTGTGGCCCAGGACACGGCGTCGTCCCACTCCCACCCTGCTTCCCCTCTTCGGCCCGGGCAGACCCCAGCGCGTGGAAAAGCCTCTGCCTTCAATAGGCTAGGTGACACGCGCCGTCGTCCGGTTTCGGAGAGGATGGCGGGACGGATTGGTGATCTTCGTCCAGGCTCGCCAAGGGAAAGTTTGGGGTCTGTGTCCCGGACAGCGGACCAGCCCCGCCCGGACAAGGGCAAGGGGAAGTTGCACGAGGATGACGTGCGTCACCAGATCAACGCGGCCCACAACGAGCGCCTGAGGAACCAGCCGGGCGCCGCTGCGGCCGATAGGGACCCCCGGGACGAGGTCATCGCCCAGCTGGAGAGGAGGCTGGCTCAGATGGAGGCCAAGCAGTCGGCCAACATCCCTACGGCCGGCGCCTCCAACGACCCCGGCCTCAACGCGCTCATGAAAAAAGTTAGCGCCCTGGAGAGGGAGCTGGCCGAAGGGCGGGGTGACCCCATCATCCAGGTCAGGACGAGGACCCCTTTCACCAACAGGGTCCTCTCGGCCCCCATCCCTGAGAAGTACAGGGGGAACGCCATCAAGTCCTACGATGGCCGATCAGACCCCCAGGAGCACTTCATCCGTTATCAAAACAACATGCTGATGGTGAACGCGTCCGACGAATACCTCTGCCGGTGGTTCCTCTCTACTCTCGAGGGGCCAGCGTACGAGTGGTTCAACGGACTGCCAGAAGGAAGCATTGACTCATGGCAGGATCTCGCCCAGCGCTTCCTCACTCACTTTGCCGGGAGGAAGCGCGCCAAGAAGTATTTCACCCACCTCCTCTCCGTCAAGCAGCAGCACGAGGAGTCCCTCCGGTCATTCATCGATCGGTGGACGAGGGAGACTGAGGAGGTCGAGGGGGCCGATGAGCGCACCCTCCTCGCCTTGTACCAGGGAGCCCTCCGCAGCTCCCCGTACGCCAGGAGCCTCATCACTGACCCCCCGAGGTCGTACGCCAAGGCTCTCCAACGCGGAGGCTTGTATGCCAACGCCGACGAGCTCCACAATCACAAGAGAGAGGGGGGCCATCCCCCCAAGAAGACAAATCCTTCGCCGGCCCCGGGTCCGTCCCCGGCCGGCCAGGGTGCCCAGGGCCGCCACGGCTCTGGTGGACAGAGTAAGAAAGACCGCCACTGGCGGCCGAGGCTGGAACGGCCGGGGGTAACCCTCACCCACCCGGTCGGCACCATCCTCGATTATGCCGAGAAGCACGGCCTCATCGAGCAGGCTCCTCGGCCGGCCGAGGAGATCCTTGCCATCCAGCAGGGCGGCACGTACTGTCGGTTCCACAAGAACTCGTCGCACAACACCGACGATTGCATCACATTGAAGAAGGCCATCGAGCGCCTTATTCGCCAGGGGGAACTCTCCCAGTTTGTCAAAGGTGGCCCACGTAAAAACACTTGGGTAAACACCGGCAAACATGGGGGCGAACCCTCTACGAAGAAGCGCGAGATTGGTAGGCTCAACGACGACGAGGACTTCGAGGAGCCTCCGCCAAAGAAGAATCACATCCACCTCATCGTAGGTGGGAACACTGGGGGGGACTCCGCCACTCAGAGAAAGAAATGGGCCCAATCCCTTTACATTGGGGAGGTGTCCCACGTTCCCCCCCAGCCGAAGAAGCAGCGAACGGAGGCGATCACCTTCACCGACAAGGATCTGCCTCCAGGTACGGAGTCACACAGGGACGCCCTCGTCATCCGATGTGAGATCGGTGACTCCATCATCCACCGTACTTACATCGATACGGGGAGCTCCGTCAACGTGATGTACCTAGACACCTTCAAGCAACTGAAGCTGGACAGAGCTTTGCTGAAGCCGATCAAGACCCCGTTATCCGGCTTCACCGGGGACTCTATCGACGCCGAGGGCACGATAGTCCTCCCCGTGGAAGTCGGTGACGGCCCCCACCACGCCAAAATTGACATGGAGTTCATGGTGGTCAACCTCCAGTGCGCCCACAACCTGATCTTGGGCCGGCCAGCGCTGGAGGACTTGGAGGCCATCATCTCCATGAAGCACTTATGTTTGAAGTTCCCCACCAATGACGGCATCGGCTACGCCAGAGGAAATCAGAGGATAGCCAGAGCTTGCTACCTCAAGCTAACAAGGCCGGCCGAAAGGGAAGGACAGAGGATAGACACCATTACGGCCGCCGTCGCCATGGACGAGGAAAGGCCACATGCGGAGCCGGCCGAGGAGGTCGAGGAAATCCCTCAGGATACCTCCCGGCCGGAGCGGGTTCTCAGGGTCGGAAAGAAACTCCCCCAGGACCAACGAGACGCCATCCTCCTCGTCCTACGGTCATACGCCGTTGTCTTCGCGTGGGGCCCGGACGATATGCCAGGCATCAGCCGCCAGGTGATCACTCACCGGCTGACCGTCGATCCGGCCTCCGCGCCTGTCAAACAGAAGCGGCGCTACTTGTCCGCCGACAGGCGGGACTTCGTCAAAGGGGAGGTCACCATGCTCCTCTCAATCAGACACATCAAAGAGGTGAAGTACCCGACATGGTTGGCCAACGTCGTCCTCGCACAAAAACCGCCGACGTTCAGAATGTGTGTTGACTACACTGACCTGAACAAGGCGTGCCCCATGGACTCGTTCCCTCTCCCCAACATTGATCAGCTGGTGGACGAGACGGCGGGGTGCGAGTTGATGTCGTTCCTCGACGCTTTCAGAGGGTACCACCAAATCTCCATGCATGAAGATGACGCTGAGAAGACGGCATTCATGACCCCAGAGGGAATCTTTTGCTACCTCGTCATGGCCTTCGGGCTCAAAAACTCCGGCGCCACCTATACTAGGATGGTGGCCAAGATCTTCAGAGCGGTCCTTGGCCGGACGATGGAGGCGTACGTCGACGACATGATCGTCAAGAGCAAGCAGGCCACCTCCCACGCCGACGACCTCCGGGAAATCTTTGAAATAATGAAGGAGTTCAGGCTCCGCCTTAACCCCAAGAAGTGCGCCTTCGGCGTTCAGGGCGGCAAGTTCCTCGGCTACATGGTCAGCTGGAGAGGCATCTAGATAAACCCACAGAAGACGCAGGCCATCATCAACATGGAGCCGCCCCGCAACATCAAGGAGTTACAGCGACTGACGGGGCGCCTGGCGGCCTTAAACCGGTTCCTCTCCAGGTCCGCCGAGAGGGCACTCCCCCTCTTTCAGATCATGAGGAAAGCCAACAGCTTCAAGTGGACGACGGAGTGCCAGGAAGCATTCGACGAATTGAAAAGGTACTTGTCGTCCCCACCCGTGCTCTCCAAGCCCAGAGCCGGCGAAACCCTCTTCTTGTACTTAGGGGTGAGCACGTCGGCCATCAGCTCCGTGCTCATCCGTGAGGACGAAGGGGTGCAGAAGGCCATTTTCTACATCAGCAAGACGCTCAGGGAGGCCGAGCTCAGGTACTCCCCCATTGAGAAGACGGTGCTGGCCATCGTCCACACAGTGAAGAAGCTGGGGCACTATTTCCAAGCCCACACCGTCCATGTGTTGACCCAACAGCCTCTTGGCGCGCTCATGAGGAGCCCCACTAGCTCCTCGAGGATGGTGAAATGGGCGATCTTCCTCAGCCAGTTTCAGATTGAGATCAAGCCAATGCCATCTATCAAAGGGCAAGCCTTGGCCGACTTCATCATTGAATGCACAGCGAGGGAGACGGCTGTCGCCAACTCCGGGCCGGAGCCGGACGATACGTGGACCCTGTTCACTGACGGCTCGTCGGCCGCGAAATCATGCGGCGGCGTCGTCGTCCTCATATCCCCTGAAGGATTCGGAGCTTACTATGCCATCCGCTTCAACTTCAGGGTGTCCAACAACGAAGCCGAGTATGAGGCCCTCCTCAGCGGTCTCAGACTCGCCGCCGGCCTCAAGGCCAAGCACCTCAGAATCAGGTGCGACTCCAAACTGGTAGTGGGCCAGGTGGAGGGATCGTACGAAGCAAAGGAAGGCCGGATGAAGCAGTACAAGCAAGCGGCGGAGGAATTGCTGAAAGCGTTTGACACCCACGAGATCACTCAGATCCCAAGGGCCGAGAACGCCGAAGCCGACATCCTCTCCAAGCTCAGCTCGGACACCCCGGAGCACATCTCCCAGTTGGCCAAGATCGAGGAGTTGAGCATGTCCAGCATCCATGCCAGCCCCGTCTTGTGCGTCCAACAGCGACCAGAGGACTGGATCTCCGACATCGCCACCTTCATCACTACGGGGGAGCTGCCCCCGGACGAGGAGAGGGCCAAACTTGCCAAACTCAGGGCCCCAAGCTACACCATCGAAGATGGCAAACTCTACAAACGGTCCTATAATGGCACTCTCCTCCGGTGCCTGCACCAGGACGAGGCCGACACAACCATGGAAGAAGTTCATTGTGGCGTCTGTTCCTCACACCAGGGCCCTTTCAGCATGTCCCGGCGTCTCGTCGTCCAGGGCTTCTTCTGGCCGACGATGGCACGCGACTGCGCTGACCTGGCCAGGAAATGCACCACATGCCAGGTACTCCAGAAGGCCCCTGGTCGGCCAGCTGTCAACTATGCCCCTGTCAGCACCGCAATTCCATTCTCCAGGTGGGGAATTGACCTGGTCGGCCCCCTGCCCAGAGCCGCCGGGAATAACCGCTACATCATCGTCGCCGTCGACTACTTCACCAAGTGGGTCGAGGCGGAACCCTTGGCCAGCATCACGGGAGCCAGATGCCAAAAATTCGTTTACAAGAACATCATCACATGCTTCGGCGTCCCCCAGGAGATTATATCAGACAACGACACCCAATTCGAGGCAGCCCCTTTTCAAGAACTCCTCCGGGAGTTTGGGGTAAAGCATCGTTTCTCCTCCGTTGCCTACCCTCAGGGCAATGGGCAGGTCGAGAACGCCAACAGAACAATCATGAAGGGGCTGAAGAAGAAACTCCAGGCCGCAGGAGGTAGTTGGGTCGATGAGCTCCCCAACATCCTGTGGTGCTACAGAACCACGCCGAGGAGGGCGACAGGTGAAACGCCTTTCGCCCTGTGCTACGGCTTTGAAGCAAAGGCGCCTACGGAAATTGCCATCCCCAGCCGACGGGTGGAACAATATGAGCCTGACACCAACGAAGAGAACATGAAGATTGACCTACACCTGGTTGATGAGAGGCGTGAACAAGCTTACGTCCGAGCAGAGAACTACCGGCGTCAAGTAAAATCATACTATGACGCCAAGGTACGTTCCCGAGAATTTCAGGTGGGGGACTACGTCCTCCGCCGGAGGGAAGCAAGCCAGCCGACAGAGGGTGGCAAGCTAGCATTGAAGTACGAAGGGCCCTACATCGTCAGTGCCGTGGTCAAACCCAGCACCTACATGCTTAAACGCCCGAATGGGTCCAACATACCACGAACATGGAATGTACACCATCTGGTGAAGTTTTATCAGTAATCCGAAGGAGGTGTAGACGGCGAAGCCCTCACCCCTTAACGGGTTACTGATTGAACGCCACCCTCGGCCTCGAGCCACTTATGAATAAAATCATGTTCTGATTTTTTCTCTGGAAATTCAAAGTAAAACATTAGCAGGTGCCCCCGTCGGCCACCTTAGAGCGTAAGGCTCAGGCATGGCCGACGAGGCCCCCTTGCATTTGCAGCCTACGAGCGGCAAGCTCAGGCGCTCCATTGTATTTTGTATCAGCGAAGGGCTCAGGCCTAGCTGAGAGAGCACATCGTCCTGGCCCTGTAAGCCTAGAAGTGAAACGCTCGGGTATGGCCGACGATGTCCCCAGGACGAGGGGCCCGCAAACGGCCCACGTCTTGAAACGGGAAGCTCACCGCGTCGTCCACGCGCCAGAACGCAGGACGACAGGCCTGAAATCATGGCCGAGGTGACAAAATCCCAAAACTTAGGGATGGGCAACGACAGCCGTTGGAAACCGACCAAAAGTCTAGCCCGCGTCATAAATAGGCGACGGGACCCGCCCTGAGACCACGGACGTTATAAACGAAGTCCGAACCGGCCGAAGGACGAGCACACCCTTCGGCCGAAGCCTGAAAGAAGGATATCCCCCGAAACGAAAAAAAAAATACAAGGGGAAAAGAGGGAAGCCGACGGCCGCGCACACTTGCCGGCCTCGAGCAATGAAAAAATAAAATCCCCACAACTCAGGCCCAACTAGGCCAAGTACATATCAGTTGAACACAAGTGTAGTACCACTGACAGGCAACATGGACGACACGTCCACACACTGCAAGGGAATAATCAAGGCCGATACACACGCCTATAAAACCCTAACCACATCGGTTGGGTGACACACGAGAGGTGACCTTCATCGGCCATAGTCCTTTGAGGCACCAACGCTTGGTATGAAACAAAGCATCGCAATCCTGAGGATGACCAGGACGAAGCGGGCACTCATCACACCCGCGAAAGGATCAAGCAATCAAGAAACAACCTCTACTCGCCACAGCATCTCGGATGGCCGACGCAGGCACTGGAACCAAGGCCGTTGGTCAAGCGAAAGTTCTCTGGGAATTGGTCCAAGTGTTTACATGGCTGGCCGGCGAAGGTAGGACCACCTCCTCGGCCGACAGCGGTACCGCAAAGAAGTAAATGCCCAGCATTTACACTTGGAAAATTCTCTAAGTACTCAAGTGGAAGAACTCTGGATGAAGCGGGTACATATATATTCCAAGGCCGTTAGCTACCTACGCCTTGCATATGTACTTGGAAAAAATTCAAAGTCCAAAAGACTAAGGTGAAGGTGCCCTTATCGGCCACAACACAGGAATGCAGGCCGACAACGACACTGGTTCAACACTTGGCAAATCACCCAAACCATTTGCCAATAATGGGGAGAGACTAAACCCCATGGACGTAGCGGACACCACGATCAAGGGCAAAAGGACGTAGCCAAGGACCACCGGTCAAGCCGACAAGGCCACCAAGCCGAAAGGAAAGCACCTAAGTGGATCCCAAAACACTTAGAAAATTTTTGAAAAAATTCCTAAGTGTTATGAAACTACGTCCAGGCCGATCAAGTCACTAGGCCGTAAAGACAACAGCTACATGGACCCAAAAACACTTGGGGAATTTTTAAAAAAAAATCCTAAGTGTTATGATAGTAAAGCAAAGATGAATAGGCCGACCAGACTACTGGACAGGAAGGCCGACCTCACGGATGTAGCGGACACTCGCGGGTGACCCAAGTTGTGACCTTGACACTTAGACAAATTTTAGAATTGAAATGTCAAATGGCAAACAAGCATACAAGGGATTCAAAGCCGAAAAGGACAGCAAAAATTTCTTCAATTGATAGTGAGTTCATTACAATTGGGGGCACTTCGGCCGTTACATCATTTGGCTAAAAATGAAAAGCTAATTACAACAGGGAATAGCCGATCAAGCCTCCGGGGCACCTTCATCCGCGGCTGGCTCTTCAACCTCGTCGGCTCCCTCCTCGGCGGCCTCTTCGGCCTCGTCAATTCCCTCCTCGGCGGCGGCCGCAGAGCTAGTGGCATCGTCCAGGAAGTCGAATTCAGTGTAGTCCGGCTCGCCGAGGCCGGAGCTTTCTATGGGGGACTCTCGCTCCGACAGCGGAAGCTTGGCCTGCTCTTCTGGATCCTTCATCAGCTTTGGCAGCTTCAGGTTCCGTCTAGCCCACCCAGACGTGTAATTCATGGCCTTCAACGCCCGGGATAGCCGCCGACACAGGAGCCTTTGCATCCGCTCCTGGCCCAGGTTGTAATAAACGGACATCTCCCGGCTGAAATACTCCCGGCCGGCGGGGGAGCTCATCCCCCAACTCTCAAGCCTGGCGGCCACCACTTCGTAGCACCAGGGAAGCCTCTCATCGGCCTTCCACCCCTCGGCCAGGAACTTCTCAACGGCCTCATCAGCAGCCCTCACGACGGCGGCCTCGGCCTCAGCTTTCGCCTTGACGGCCTCCTCGCTCTTGCGCCTCTCGGCCTCCAGCGCCCTTTGGGACTCCTCAAGCTCCCTTTTGCTCTCCTCGAGCTTGGCCAGGGCATCGTCCCTGGCCGCGGCGGCTTCATCAGCCTTTGCCTACAACGCCTTGGCATCCTCCCGGAGCCGATCAAGGCAAGCTACCGCCTCGTCGGCCGAGGCAGCCTTCTGCTCCAGCCCTTTCAAGCGAGCTATCTCCCAATACTGCCTCTTATGGCTTTCCATAAGCATAAAGGCACTCTGCAGAAGGAAAACAGAGGTCAGGCAAAAGACTCTACACAGACGAAGAGAAAGACAAAAACATAGGGACAGTAACTCACTTGGACGAAGAGGTCCATGCCGCCCTCGTAAATCTTCTCTTCCCCGAGCTTCTTCAAGTAAGCCCGATCTTTGGCCGGCATGGCCTGGGCCAGGACGACGTGGCCAGGGACGAGATCATTAAACACGCCCCCGCCGACGGGGTATTCTACCACCTTCTGGTACGTGGCACCGGCAATCTCCTTGCCGGCCCTCTTCGTCCGTGGTTCCTGGACGAGAGGAAGCGCTGGGGCAGCATCGTCAGCAACAGTAAGGTCCACGACGGGACCACCATCGTCCACGATGGGGACAGCCAGAGTACCGGCCTCAGTAGCCGGAGAAGGGGAAGGAGCCCTCTTCGTCTTCTTCGAGACGCTCACGCCGGCCTCAGTTAACTTTTTTTGGCCGTCAGTGGCCGGCCTTTTCTTCTTCGATGGAGCAGGCTTTGGGGCCGCATCAGCAGTAGCCCCGCTCCCACCGGCCGCGGCACGTCTGGCCGCCTCGGCCGCCTTAGCAGCAATCTCCTCGGCCGCTTTGGCCTTGGCAATAGCCATCATGGAACGACGGTCCATGACAAAATCTACAAAGGAAAAACACAAACAGATTAGTAAGGCAAAGGACAAAACATAAAGACAGAAAGCCGAAGAAAGAATTACCATCGGCCTCAGCAGGAATGCCCAAGTCCGGGCCGTCGGCCTCCTCAAAGGTGGTGGTCATCCTCGGCCAGAGTTGGAGGTCATCCTCCTTGTCACCATAGACATAGTACCTCACAAAGCCGAGGGCGGCCATCTTGTATTCAGTAATGTAATCCTTCACGCTCCTCAGCCCCCCTTCCAAGAAAGCCTCCACCTGAGCGTCCAAAATAGAGCTCTTCGGCGGGTCATGCAGGTTAAACCTCCCGGTGTGGCCGAGGGAGGGAAACTCAGTGCCACTCTCACCAATGGACACAAACACGAACTTGCTCTTCCACTCATGAATGGACGTAGGCAAATCCGTGAAACTCCTCTTCTTCGGCAGCTGTTGAAGAGTAGCATAGGCCGCGCAGTTCTTGTGGCTTCCTCGGCCGATCTGGTACAAATTCATGAATAAGGCCGTTGTCGGCCTGTAGCCCAACTCCTCACACCGGAGCAAAAACCCCACCATCAGGGAGTAGCTGTTCGGCGTCAGCAGGGCCGGAGGAAGCCCTACCATGTCCAGGTACTCGGTAATGAAAGGGTGAAGGGGGAACCTCAACCCCTTAGCAAAACTCATCGGGTATACTCCAAAGTATCCCGGTGGCGGAAGAAGAACATGGTCCGTCGGCCTGGGTGCCCTAACCCGCCCGAACGGCCCCACATACATCTGGGCAACGAGATAGTCGGCCGCACTGCTTTCCGGCTTGATCAGGAAGATGTTGGTGAGATCCAACTAGGAAGTGCCCGGCCCACTCTTCGGCCTCCTCACTCTCTTCGGCTTAGCTGCTCCCTTCACAGCAGACACCGGCCTCGGGCACGGAATGACAGCAGAAGTGGACGCCCCGTCCACCACTCGGGACGCACCTACGTCCTCACCCTTTGAAGAGGAGGCGGACTCCTCGTCCTCGCCTTCCTCGTCCACTGGCTCTCCGGATTTGTATGGACTTAAACGCTCTATCTCCTCCTCAAACTCCTCGAGCACCTCGTAGTCAAGCGACCTCGTGGAGGGCTGGTCGTCGTAGGGGTAGTAGTCGTCGTTCAAGCTCTTCATAACTACTACTACGGGCCTAAGGAGATTTAACTTAAGATCTAAGGGTGTTCAAACACCTAACACTAGATCACTAATCTAGGAAGCAAAATATGAAAAGTGAGGAAGATCGTGATGAACACTAACCTTGAACAACGACGAACACGAAGAACAAGCTTGGGAGTTTATCTCTCTAGAAAAATGGGCAGCACTTCGACAATTCAGAATACAAATGTGATTCCTCGTCGGAGGGGAAGGGGTATTTATAGACCCCTCCACCCAACGGTCACTACACGTGGCACTCTCTCAGTGGCCACATCAACGGCCACCAACGGGAGGCCACCACGTCACCAACGGGCCAGGCCTAACCCACATCAACAGCCCACTGGCAAACCAGACTCCAACGGCCCACACACTTGCCGGCTTTACAAGTACCAGCAAGCGCCCACAACGTCCCACTTGCCCGCCAAGATCACAACTGCCAAACAATAAGGAGACGGCAACGGCCGGGAACGTAACGGCCACAAGATCAAAGAACCCAAGAGCCCACAAGCCATCGGCTCCTCGTCATGACCCTTGATGATAACTCTCTACAAGCGATCTGCGCACAAGGGTTCTCCCACAGGGTTACCTTGGCCAGAAAATTGCCATGAGAGTTGGATTCAGGGGGACTACGGAGAGGCCGCTTCGGCCAGTGACTCAAGCAACTCCTTCACCCCTCACACTCCTCGGCCTGAAGCAGTGGGGGACTGGGGGACTACACCGGCCTCAGCAAAACAAAGTAGGGCCACATCATCAAAGAACATGAATGTGACCACAAAGCATGGCCACATCATCCATACAGCACAACGGAACTTCATCGGCCAACAAGCCACTAGAGGCAAGGACACTCATCGTCCTCCACCAACAATTAGTCTTGACGGGCCCTTCGGCCAAGAACACGAAGGCCAACCAGCAATGGCCAAAAGGAGTGCGCAAACACCCTCATCGGCCACCCAAAGGAAAGGACGCCATCGTCCTCAAAGCAAGGAATAACTTCAGTGGCCTCGTCGGCCCAAACACAAACTTCAAACATTAGCGCCCAAGCAAAACGTGCCCTCAACGGCCACCATTGAAAGAAGGACACTCATCGTCCCAAAACAAACACATTAAGGAAACAACGGCCTCCCCGCCCACAGCGAGGAACAGGTAACGGCCAAAGCACAGAACAGGATCACCAAAGAGGAAACAACGCCAAACGCCGCAACGGCTAACGGCCCGGGGATGGGGGGCTCAAAGCACAGGAATCTACTCTCCTTCGCTTCGTCTACGTCCCAGCTTAGAGAGTGGGGGACTCCTATTGGAGTATATGGGTCTGGGCCCCAGGATCCACATACTCGGAAGAACAGAAAGCACAAGACAACAGAGTGGCGCCCTCGTCGGCCAAGACGCCCCCGTCGGCCGAAAAGGGGCCAACTCGGATTATGGTCCTGAGTCCAAGGAACCCGGGTGCCCTCGTCGGCCGTGCCCTCGTCGGCCGTGCCCTCGTCGGCCACGCCCTCGTCGGCCACGAAGACCTCACAGAATCGGATTTTACACTTACTCATTTGTACAGCCCATTAGTGGCTTTGTATTCGGCCCAGTAGCGGTCCAGTTGTAAATGGGCCTCCCAAGCCCAAGGCTTGGGAGCCCAACCCTAATCTTCTCTATAAATACTCCCTTTGGGAGTAGTTATAGGGGTTACAAAATCATTCTATTGAAGCATATTACCGCACTTCTCTCTCTAGCTCTCACTTCTCTCTAGATATACTCTATCATAAGGATATGGTCTTGCCGCAAGAAAATGCACAAGGGATCACTACTGCCACCAAGGTGATTGTTGGTCAAGAAGAGAGCATATGGAGATATCTCCTCTTCGGATTTCTTTTCCATCTCAGCATAGTGCATCACTTATATAGGGTGGATTTGGTTGTCCTCTGGATCTTCAGGCTTAGAATTGGCGGGTGATTTTAGAATTTATAGGAACATCGGCTCAAAAATCACTTTCTGATCAGGAATTACTAGACCTCTTAGTTGATATTGAATGGTGTGCAACCAGCTCTCGGTTGTTTCCTAGGAGGAGTGCTTGAATTAAGACAAAAAGTTGGTTCAACTTTTTAGGTCCATTTTATTATGGCTGATTTTGAGGGATGTCAGATCTTGTTTTGGGACTCCGGAAAGAAGCTTGACGGGTTTTTTATGGCGCTCATGGTGCGTTAGGGTTGATGGTCACTCTGGATAAGATTTTGATTGCGTTGAGATCTTCACATTTAATTGTTCCTTTTGGGCATTTGAGGCTTTGATGGGTTTGCTGGAGGAAGAAGTTTTTCATTAGCTCTTTTATTTCATTAACTTTTATTATTCTTTAGCCTTTCCTTAACTTTTGTAATTTGCTCTCATATTTTTCTAATGTAATCTTTCTTCTCGTGAAAAAAAACTAGCGAAGTATGTGTAGTGTGTCCAATCACAAAGTGAGACACCAACTTTAAAAGCCATTTTAAGCACAATGAACTATAGACTTTAATTAGAACGAATCTGAGGCATTTTAGGAACACAATATTTAAACTTCTATTAAGAAATTATTATCATTACTCGATATGCATGCAACATGAGCTTTCATATGTGTTACAATACAATATAAGTGATTTACATTGTCTGCAATCCGGTGTGGATTCATCTAATAAAGAGCAGCCTTCGTCTTAGTCATCGCCACGGCATCGATTAATGGCGTTACAGCCTCGACTGTATTCGTTAGTCGGAATCGGGTGCTTATTACTTTCGTCGCTAGCGGTTTGTGTTGATAATAACTTCCTGCTGTCTGCATAGCTTGTTTCCTTTGTTGCAACCGAAACAACAGGTGTGACTATGAGGAGTGCCATGAGAAGTGCAACAAACACAAAGTTTATGCCTCTTGAATTGGCCATTTCTACTTTACTAGATTGACAATGCCTATCAGTTAATATATAGACACTTCTATTATATTCTATTGTACAGATCAAATCTGTATAGCTCATTTTTTTTTGTTCTCTCTAATGCATGCATTTATAGTTGTAGAAAGATGGTAGTATAGTTGGGTAAACATTTGATTGGTGGTGCTAAATTAATGGATAACCGCAAAAAGATTTCAAATTCAAGATGTTATTGTGTATCGTACATGCTTAGAGACCGGAGAAAAGCTTTTGGGTTGTTAGACCATATGCGGTGAAGCAACTCAGTAGGTTTTTAAACTTAATCGGTTCACACAAATTGGTCACATTGTTTGAAGTTTAAAGTAGTGTTTCATCCCCTCCTTAATCTCGTTAAGATTGTTTCATTTTCCATCCATTATGATTGTCTCATCCCTTTTCGATTCATCCCATTATGATTGTCTCATACAAAAATCGATAAAATTTATGTGGTTCTAAATCATTTATCAATTCAATATGGACCTTATAAATCTATTTTTATTAATAATCACACCGTCTCATCATATCCGAATGTTAGACATCGGAGGTCACTGTATGTACAAATAGTAGTATACCACACGAGAATAATATAGGTTGAATAAAATTTAACCTATGAACAGTATTGCACTATACCATATGCATTTACTAGACAATATAAAACTGTAAATTCGTAATTACTAGCAGAAAAATGAAAATAAAAACGATAAATTCGTAATTGTTAGCTTTTTCATCCTAATTACTATCGTGTAGAATATTGCATACATATTTACAATATAATTTTATGTCAACCAAATTGAAACATTTCACATAATCACATGTATTTGTATAATATTACTAGTATATTCTTATATTCCAAAATACTGATGGATTGAAAATAATTTCCAAAATACTGCTAGAGTTAACCGTGGTTAAGAAAAGTCATTACTACAAGTGGCGGTTATATAAGCCGCGAGTCCAAGTGGCGGCTCTCCTTTGTAGATCGCAATATAGACATGTTAAATAATAACATTGATGATGATGATAATAATAATATGAAATTAATCATTTATATTTAGATAATTATTAATTAAAAACCCTGAAACTAAGTCCAAGCTGCTATTTACTTTTTGGCATGTTACGGATTAGGTTTAGAAAGTGGGTGGAAGATTTTTAATTTAGACATTTTGAAATTTAAAGATATTGGACTTTTGGACTTCAAGATAGAAAAGGAAAACAAAACATAGAAAACCATATGGTCCATCAATTGCATAAGATTAATGAAAAAGTAGTTGAAAAAAACAAAACTCTGATTTAGCCTATGCCTAAGAAGAATTTTATTACCCCATCACTAGCACATAGGCTAACAACATAACTTGAGGTCAAGGCTATGCTTACACTCGTTATACTATAGATCCGTCCCTGTTAGTGGGGCGAGGATGGTATTACTTCCATCTTAAAAATAAATTTGTAGCTGGTACTCACATATTTACATATGAAAGATAAAATTTAGTTTATTTTCATAATGGTTTCACAGATAACCACTATTAACTATACAAAGAGTATAAAACCCACAATAATATTTACTCCCAAACATATTGTTCTTTTTTGTGATCAATTATGCGCATAAAAAAGCACAGTTAACTTTACATACTGTTAATGTCTTTCCGTGAAGATTAATTAAGTCAATGGTATGGATGAAATAAACAACATTCCGCAAAAACAATTCACTTTTATGATTGTTGTGTTTGCAATTGCTTTTACTTACAAAATGTGTTTTTTAGACAAGCATGAGATAGGCTTCACGGCAGATTTCCAGGTTCACAAGGTTTGCGGCAGATTTCCGAAACAGAACTCCAGGTTTGACAAAGCTGGCAGAACATTAACACGACATGGCTGAGATGGAAGAGATGGTGAACAAGTGCGACAACTTGGAGATCAGAAGGGATGAGGAAGAGTTGGTTCTGGACGAGGAGATTGACGACGAGGAGGCCTCTTCGAATCGCAGCAGTACCTTTCCGGTTGTCGGTACAGTGCTCACTGACAAAATGGTGAAATTCTCTGTATGTAGGGACCTCATGGCTTCTATTAGGCGTCCGGGCAAAGGAATCTCCATTAAAGAAATCGGCGAGAACATGTATTTAATTACCTTTTATCATATTGTGGACATGGAACGTGTATTAGAAGGAGGACCGTGGCTGTATGAACAGAACTTGTTGGTGCTGAGGGCGCTGAAACCGGGGGATATCCCTCTTTGGGTCCCCCTAAACGAGGCTGAATTTTGGGTGCAAGTACACAATGTGGTGTATGATCTCATGAATTTAGGGGTGGCTAGGAGAGTGGGTAGTTTTATTGGTAATTTTATCAGCTTTGATGAAAGTCAATTTGAGGACCGTTGGAATTCTTATCTGAGAATTAGAGTATCCATGGATGTAGGTAAAGCTCTGAAAGTGGGTACGACATTGCGAAAAGGGAGGGGTATAAGGCACAATGTGGATTTTAAATACGAAAAACTACCTAGCTTTTGCTTTGCCTGTGGTATTATTGGTCATGCTGACAGGTTTTGCCCCTTGTCATATGATTGTGGAAACAAACTACTGACTAAACCTTTCGGAGTCCATCTCCGTGCTGGGGGGAGGGAAAGCTCGACCGATGAGGGCTAATAACTGGCTAGTTACTGAAGGAGTTTCAAGTGGAAGTGGGCTGAGCCAGAAGGTAATTCACCAGAGTGCAACAAGCGGCACAGAGGAGGTAGAGATGCAACGTGGGATATCTACTGTGGTGGAAGCTAGTACGAAGGAAGGGATGGGGGGACAAACAATTGACATGGAGGGATTTTCAGGAGAGCAGAAACGCAGAAGAACGTGGGAGGAGAAGCACCATGAGGATGAGGCAGAGAATAATATGGCAGTGGACCTCTCAAAAACGGAGCAGGGGCGGGTCTAGGTATCTAGATCCGCCAAAGGATGGGAGAATATCCCAGAAAATGGGAGATCGAAGGCTTTTGGTCAGCTGCGGGTGGATGCAGCTGAATTCCCACTACTTTATGTTTTTTATCTTTTTTCGCTTTGATCAGACTGTCGTTGTTGTTTTTTGCTATTTTTATTCCGTCAAACTCTTGCATTAGGTTGGGGTGATGAGAGGTTTCCTCTAACCACATTAGGCTCATTTAGACCCATTATAGGATCAGCGAGCCATATTGCTTTTTCCAGGGTGATTGGTTCTAAGTCTGGTTCGAGGGTCGGTGGTTGGAAGTGGTCCTTTTATCGTCTTGTTCCCTTGCTGAATGCTTTGATATCAATAGAAGACGTCTTTTTCCAAAAAAAAAACAAAAAAAAATGATTTTAGAGAAATGGCTAATAGTAAAAATTCATAGGGTTTTAGATTAGAAGTGATTAAATCAAAAGGAGAAAAGGACCATATAGGCAGGGCCGTCTCATGAATTTGGACACTCTGGTTCCAAATGATGAATTGAGGCACCCTAAAACAAGAAATTATACAAAATCTAACAATAAAATACAAATAAATTAGATAATTCAATGAAATACGGAGTATAAGTTTTATAATGTTTAAAGTACACAAACAAGACAATCTCAAAGTCATAGGCCTTTTAAAATCTGGAATAATAAATAACATTAAAAAAAATCAACCTATAACTACTATATGGAAGGGTAAGAATGGAATGCAAAAAATAGGTATGTTTTCAATAGGACTCATATGGTCCTATTTTGGAATAAAAACATAGCAAGTCCTATTTTAGATTTTTGCCATAGTTTTAGTCCTATTTGAACTAATTTCTATTCTAATTAATTAATTAATTACGAAATTAGGGCTGGGTTAAAAGTTATTATCGATATACTGGTGGGACTAACCCTGGTCGGGCAAAGTCACCAAACAGTTTGGCGACTTATTAGTCGTCATCCGGTTTGGTGATTTTTCCTGTTAAAAAACCTGCGCACAACCCAGTCCAAAACAGATAGAACGAACACATCCACAGATCAAGGTGCGGCGAAGAGCAACTGCAGCAATGGTTTCCGGCGACCACAACTACTAGCTAGGAGGCCATTCCACCTATAAAATACACTCGCCAATCATCTTCTTCAACCTCTAGGTACATCAAATCCTCAATTTCATCTCATTTTTCAACCAAGGGTTTCAATTCATAATTTTCGAATTTGTAAAGTAGGAATTGATTTGTAAATTGGTTTGTTGTGAAATTTGAATATGTATGAAATGTTTTACTGAGGGCTAGATGTTTTACTTCATCATTTGGTGAAGTTGAAAAATGTTGACCCCGTTTTAGTAACCTTTTTTTCGGCTTATCAGACTTATCAGACAGTTTTTTCACCAAACATGTAACTTTTAATTTTGTGAGCTGAATTGTGTAATAAGTAGAAAAAGTAAGGTTGGAGTACGTTACTTTTCTGGTTGTATTGGCCGATGTTATTAATTTTTTATTCATCATTTTAGCTCTATCAAATGGAAACACACAACCAATGGAGAGTTCACTATCAACAAGGGATGGACTAAATCGGGTCGGCCCGACCCGGAACCGGCCCGGCCCGTTACTGTTTCGGCCCGAACCGAACCGGGACCGGTTGGCTGGTTCCGGGCTTTTAGCCCGTTTGGGCGGGTCGGGCGGGCCGGGTTCGGGCCCAACTTTTGGTGAACCGGTCGGGCGGTTCAGGTCGGGCCTGGTTCAATTTTTTTTTTTCAATTTTTTTGCTTTTCTAGGTTAGGGTTGGGTGTTTTGGGGGGGTTTGGGGGGTGGGGGTGAGGGGGGGAGGGGGTCGGGTGTTAATTAGAAACAAAAAAAAACAAATTGAACTTGACCCGGGCCCGGCTCGGCCCGGTTAGGCCCGGACCCGGTATCAACCCGGTCGGTTCCGGGCCCAACATTTTGCAAAAGATGCTCGCCTGGGCCCGGCCCAGAACCGGAACCGGACCGGCCCGGGTCCATCCCTACTATCAACTCAGCTTACAAGGCTCTCTGGCCGGGGAGGGGGAAATCTTTAACTAATACAAACATATGGCTTAAAAATCAGGAGCCTAAAATTAAAACTTATCCTACTTGTTGTCCTCTGTGTAATTCAGATTCTGTCTCACAAGATCATGTGATGTTGGGCTGTCCATTTGCCAGATCTATATGGAGTTTTTTTGAAAATCTCCTGCACATTAAAGGGAGAATAACAAATCGAATTCCATCCCAATTCATGAAATGGTGGTTATAGTAAGGGCAGGTCGATGGATGCTACCTTCATGGTGATTCTGCCTGGGTTATTGCGTGGTATCTTTGGAAGCTTTACTGGGAGGTAACTTGGAAGACGGTTACTCCAAATACAGATTTGACCATACACCAAATACAAAAATTCATTAATCATTATTAACCGGTGTTATGCGAATGAAAAGCTAAAAGGAAGTGGGAGGTTGAAGAAAGTAGGTTTGTTACCTGGTAATTTTATGGTGAAGAAACCGAGGGTGTGGCGATGGACTAAACCAGTGACGAGAAGCTTCGAGTTGAGCTGGGCATATGAAGTAGAAATTTAGCGTATGAAATTTTACCTCAGATTTAGCTTTTAATAGAAAACCCCAAGTATGTAATCATCAAGTATAGTTAAAAAATATTTAAAACCCGTGTAAGAAGTAACTTTGTAAGGACCCCAAACATCCATATGAATTAAATAAAAAGGATTAGAAGCATGAACAGTACTAATAGGAAAAAGAAGTTTCTTTTGTTTAGCAAAATGACAAATATCACAAGGAGAACAATGGTTTTCATTATTGGAAACATTACAATCAGGAAGCATGAAAAGTTTATTAAAAGGCAAATGTCCTAGTCTAAAATGCCAAAGAGTAGCAAAAGAAATAGTATGTTGACTACTGGCAGAGTAAACAGTAGGAATATGATCTAAAGAGGAGTCTGGATTATAGTAATAAAGGTCATTCCTTAGATCAGCAAAGCCAATCATTTTGCTGGTAAGGTGGTCCTGCAATTTAGCACGGTTAGATGAAAAATAGACTGAGATATTATCGTGAAAAGTTAAACTAGAAATAGAAATAAGGTTGAAAGTAAAGTTAGGAACATATAAAACATTATGTAAAGTAAGGTTAGAGTTTAATTTTATATCACCAATTTTAGTGGCAGAAATATAATTACCAGTAGGAAGTTGAATATTAATTGAAACCTCTTTAATTGGAGTTGTATAAAGTGAAGCATCATAAACCATATGATCATATGCTCCCGTGTCAAGAATCCATTTAGAAGATGTAAAAGATGATAAAGCAAAGTGTTTACCTAAAAACTGTGAAGCATTGTGAGAAGCATTAAGACCATCTTCAGAAGCAACGGTGACAGCATTGACAGAAGCAGTTTTAGGCTGTTGAGCTTGAATGAATTGCAGAAACTTTTCATACAAGTTGGGATCACAGAATTCAGTGGTAGCAGAATTGGTGTTGGTAGAAGGTGGAGCAGATTCAGTGTAATGTGTAGGAGTTAAATCAGGTTCAGTAGAGTTGGCAGCCAGATTAGCATGATGATTTTTGTTTGAATTAAGATTTGGTTTAAAACCAGGGGCAAGTCTTTGACCTTTTGGTCCTTTCCAGTTATTAGGATAACCAATGGGTTGGAAACATTTTTCAGATGAGTGACCTTGATAGCCACAATGATTGCAGATAATAGAACTTTTCTTTTTAAAATTCTTAACAAAGAAAGCAGTAGCATCATTATTAAGTTTTTCAGATGCAAAAGATTCTGAAAAGGAAGTGGTGAAAGAAATAGAATTCTGAAGAGATCTTTGAGATTCTTCTTGAAGAAGAATAGAGTAAATACTAGATAGAGTGGTTTTGTCAGTATTAAGAAGAAACTGACTTCGCAGATTAGAATAAGATTCATTGAGGCCAACAAGAAACTTCAGAATAGACTCTTTTTGGATTATCTTTTGGTAGGTTTCAGATATATTGCAAGTGCAATGGCCACAAGTACAAGAAGGAATGATTCTGAAATTACAGTATTCATCCCAAATTTCTTTAAAGGAATTGTAGTAATCAGTGATACTACGAGAACCTTGAGAAATATTTCCTAGGGTTTTTTCAAGTTGAAAAAGTCTAGGACCATCACTTTTACCATACCTAAGTTGAACCTCATCCCAAAGTTCCTTAGCATTGGTAAAAGAGAGAAAGGTAGTTCTAAGAGTAGGAGAAATAGAGTAAATCAGCCAGGTTAAAAGAAGAGCATTGATACGATACCAGTGAGAATACATGGAGTTATCTGTAGTCGGCTGAGCAAGTGATCCGTCAAGAAACCCCATCTTGTTCTTCACCGCCATGGCCATGGAGACAGACTTCTTCCAAGCACCGAAGTTTTCTCCTGTGAAAGTCTCATAGATGATGCGAAGTTCAGCGTGATCGCTTGGATGAAGGTAGTAGGGCGATGAAGAATCGTCAATAGGATTGAGCGGTAGAGCCATCGTTGCTAGGGTTTGCGGAAGATGCAAACGAACAGAAAAAGAATTGATTATAGAAATCGATTAGAAAGAATCGATCAGAAAGAAGAAAACGAATCAGTAAGGATCTAAACCTTAATCTGATACCATGTGAAGTCTTATACAAATTGCAAGTGGAGAGTATTGCAGAGAGAATGCGGAAGAAATTGATCGAGAGCTGAGAAGATGTAAAACCCTTAATGTTTACAGAATGTAATGGAGAGTATTTATACAAAAGGGCTAACAGGCCTGAAAGTAAAGAAACAGTCCATTGGGCCCAAAATATAAATAATTCATATCTTTATTCTTAAGAGGCAGTCTTTAGGCAAAACGGCAAATCCGCGGCAGGAGTGCTGTTAAGGGACCATAAGGGTGCAGCGGTGGCTGCGGATGGCTTTCCAAGGAGTTGTTCGACGGAGAAGGAAGAGGAAATTGAAGAGGTGTTCCGACAGGCTATTGAATGGGTGGCATCGTTTCATTTATCCAAGGTAGAGGTGGAAGCATCTGGAGACAACGAATTGGGGCGGTGGAGTAACAGCTCTTTATACACGGCCCAGTACCCGTGGATTACAAATATTGGGCTTGTTCCGGCCCAGGAAAATAAAGTTGCGGTTTTGGTTGCTAAAATGGGCCTCAATGGGCCGTTTAGTTGGAGGATGGGGGATGTTTTTTGATCTATTTTGCTGTAAAGGTTTTTCCTTTCTTGAGAGGTTTGGTTTGGTCCCCGCCCCCTCTCTGCTTGTGTGCTCTGATTTCATTTGTTGGTTATAATATCCGGCAAATGTTTCCCGACATTTGCCCCATTGATTTTGATGGTTTGCCTATCGGGCTTTAAAAAATTAAATATAATTTTTTCAAGAATCAGGCAGTACAGCCACTTCAGCCATAACTTCATAAATTTCAGCTGAATCGGCCAATTCGGCCAATTTTAGTGTTACCAAACGGGTTCGTTGAGTTTTTTTTGTCAAATGTATTTACTCTGACATGTGTGAATTGTTACTATCTTGTTTCTTGTCCGTGTACATATTCAATAATCATATGCATCCATTTTTGTACTGATTTAGTTACAAGTTATAAATTGAAAAGGAAACAAATGTGAAGGTGACTTGAAAAGGAAACATATACTTCAACCGTTCTCTTTTAATTGCAACACTTCTTTTTTCACGTTTGTCAACACACAACTTCGACCATTAATATATTTGGTTCTCTATTAGCAAAAAAATAAAAAAGTAAGATTTCGAAAATTTATATAAAGACAAATTTAATGATGGTTTTCAAAAAAAATAGTAATACATTAGTGAATAAAATGTAGTCAAAGTAGAGTATGTGAGTAGTGTAAAATTCAACATATTGCAATTATATAAGAAAGAAAGTAAAATATGTGAAGTATTTATAATTGATCGATGGGGAACTCAAGGGATTTATATTTTGTGTTTTTCAGAATGTTTGAGATAGCAGATTTAAGAATACACCATGGCGGAATTTTCAGAAAAACACCATAACTTGCATATGTAGGTGGTGATGTGGGCACTGTTAGCATCGTCGCCGTTCCTCTTCACCGCTGATTCCACAGAGCTCATCACTTTCCTTGTTTTCTTCTCCTATTCTTCTACCTGATGGTTTGCCATGCTTCTCCTCATATTGATGGCGGAATCTCATTTTCTAATGTTAATGTTGAAGAGTGGGGGCTGGAGTTCGGGTGCTGATGGGGGGCAGCGATGGGGGAAGGGGTTGGGGACAGTGGCTTTGCTAGGGAAGAGGGTTAGGGTGGGGGAAGTTGGGGCAGTGGTGGCAGCCGGCGGGGGGTTTGGAAGCCGATTGTACAAGGTGAGGGGAGGGGGCTAGATTCGAGGCTAGGTTGGTGGGGGGGCTTACAGGGGCTGGTATCTGGGCGAGGTGGCAGGGGTGGTAACTAGTTGGGGTGACATCGACAATCACGAGAAGGGACGGTGTGGTGGCATCGGTCACAGGACGAAATGAACAGCAGGGTGCTGGACGGATGCTGGTCACTGGATGGGCATGTAACTGTCACTGAAGCATGACAGCATGTTACTATGTGATTGTCGCTATATGCATGTAACTGTGTAATTGTCACTGTAGACATGTAAATGTCACTGTATATGAATTATGGATATAATTGTAATGTTAGTCACAAGGACATTGGTCACTGTAGCGAGTTCGCTGGGTTTAGTAAGGGTGTGATTGACTAATTGTCCTCTTACCCTTTTTTACTCACATTTTTGAAAATTTTAAAAAAATGTCACTTTTTTGTCCATGAGTCAAGTTTTATTAATATTGAGTGTGAAGACTTTAAAGAAGCTTGGCGTGCTGGAGATAATATTTGGGAAAATCTGATTTACAACCAATGATTTGTTTGTGGTTTTATATTTCCATGGACACCCTGATATTTGCTGATATATATATATATATATATATATATATATATATATATATATATATATATATATATATATATATATATATATATATATATATATATATATATATATATATATATATACTTAAGCAAAAATGTGGTGTCTATTACTTTGTTAGTTCTTTTTTTGAATATATCATATGGTTTGCCTAGGAGTTTTTTTCCGCATTAATGCGATTTAAATAAGTATTTACCGAAAATAATGATGGGTTAAAAGTATTTACGAATATGTTGTTGGGCTTAACCCAGGTTGGATAAAGTCACCAAACCGTTTGGCGAATTATAAGTCGCCATCTCGTTTGGCAACTTATAAGTCGCCAAACGATTTGGCGACTTTGTCTGTTAATAAACTGATGCACAGAACGAAATTAGACAGAAAGAACGAGTGCAACAACCTAAACAGCTCCGGTGAAGATCGATTTCAGCTGCCAAATCCGACGACTACAGCGACTAGAAGGCTATTCCACCTACCAAGGATACTCCCCAACCATCTTCTTCAACCTTTTCAACCTCTAGGTAAATCAAATCCCCAACTTCAACTCATTTTTCAACTTAGGGTTTGCAATTGATAATTTTTGAATTTGTAAATTTGGAATTGATTTGTTAATTGATTTGTTGTGAAATGTGAATATGTATGAAATGTTGAATTTTAATCTTGAAATCAATTTAATTTTTTGATTTTGTTGTGCATTTGTTGTGTAATGTGAATTTAAATGTGAGTTTTTGATTTTTTGTTAAAAAACGTATTATTTTGATTTTGTTAAGTGTGCTATATGTAATAGGATTTTCTTAAATACGTGAGTTTATAAATATGTTTTATGTCTATGAAATGTTGAATTTAAGTGTATAAAGTGTGTATATTATTGTGTATTCATCAATTATCGTCATGTATTGTTATTGGAATATGGATTTCTCCAACTTCCCAATAGTGTGTCATTGGGGAGGGAAATTATTTGAGGAAGCAAGGGGGTATACGCTATGAAGGTGGTAGGAGATGGATGTTTGTTGTTTCTCGTGGCGCATGTATGCATGAGATGGTGCAACAATTATATGCTGCTACACAGATACCTCTGAGTCATTCTTTGCAAGTGCAGGTAATATATCCCCTTCACGGTGGATCATACATGCTTATGCCACTAGATGATTAGGAAGCTATCACGCCATTGTGGACGATAGTTCAAATGATTACTATGTCCACAATGGAGATATACATTTCAAATTTTATAGGTGACGCTTCAGTAACTTCGTCAACATCAAATGTTGTGGTTTCTAGCCATGATGTTCATGCAGCGGTGTCCTCAAATGATGTTGTTTTGGACATGGTTGTAGAGGAGGATGGACGGTATTTGCACAATGGTGCATCATTTTTGGATGGCCATGAAATTGATGATGATGGTGATCAACACATCAATGACGATGCAATGACTGAATCAGATGAAGACGATGGTGATATTGTGACTGCAACTCCTCCATCTAGCCACTATACTAGATTGTATGATCTCCCTTCCGAGTTTGATGATGCATGGAAGAGTGGAACATGTGTGAAAAGGTTTACACAAGACGGTGAGTTTGAGGTTGGTAAACAGTTTGACAACAAAGAACAACTCATCAATATAGAGAGAGTTGAGAGTGTGTCTCACTAGGAACTCGATCCTAGGTTGCTCTCTCTTCCCCGTTCCGGCGTCCGGCGCCACCATCCACGGTGGTGCGTCGCCAGATCCCTCACGGCTCCGGTAGGCTTGTTCTTGGCTATGGCCAAATATTTGGAATGGTTCAAAAAAATCTTAGATTTTTCTGGACAACTAGTTCTTGGTTTGTTTTGATGTTAAAGAATTGAATGAAGGCTCAAATTCTTCCATGGCGGAGGTTTTTATCTTAAGCTCACCGGAATATTTGTGGACGTATATACGGCTTCAACTGAGGGGTGAGTTACTGGAAGCTCCGGCCATTACTGATATACCATCCTACCGGGGTCATTGCTTGTTGAGGGGAGGCGAGTACAGTGACGAGGACTAGTAAGGTGAGGGTCAGGCGGCGTTTAAAGGGAAGCTTCACCCGGAGGAAGAGGGTATGGATATGGTGTTTGTGGATGCTCTGGTGAGAAGAAGGGGAGGCCTTTGCTATGCTCGAGAATTCCGGTTGAGGTTGTTCGAGGCAAGGATGTATAGCTGAGCTATGGATCTGGAATTTGTCTACTATGGCGGAGGACTGCTAGTAGGGTTGTGCATTAACCGGGTCGGACCGTATTTTAGACCTGAACTGGACCAGAATGAACCCGTCCGGACCGGAGCGGTATTAACCGGTCTGGGTTTCGATCCTTAGTTTTTCAAGATTCCGGGTTCCGGTCCGGTCCGGGTCAAACCCGGAAAAAACAGGTCCGGACCAGAATGGACCGGTAAACTATTGTTCCATAAAATATATACTTCGTTTTGTATCATTAGTCATTATGTTCATGGCTTACTTTTGTCTTTTATTATATAAACGAATATATACGGAGTGTATATTTGGTGTCTAATTATTTCCTAAGTTGTTTTTTATTTGTTTATTTATGTGCAAGTGTGCACTACTACGATCGTAGTTTATATTTGTTTGATTTTTCCAGATTGCTTTTTATTTGTTTCTTTATTTGCAGGTGAACATGTAGTTTATACGTAGTACTCCCTCTGTGTAACAACGTCCCCGAGTATATTTACTTTTTAGTAAATCATGTAATAAACCTTGAATAATGACTTATGAATTTATGAGGTTGAAAATTTTTGTTATTACCTTTGCGTGAATAGTGAATTGCACGTGGGGCCCACACCGGGAGCGAGGACCCCCCGATAATTCTGGGACCACATATTATATTTATCTTGGTCTAGATAATATGTATATGGTGGTAGATATTTTAGTTGGGCCATAGAAAGGGTATAGGGTTGACCCGTCGGTCAAACAAGGCCCAATTACCGGTATTGGTAATTTATCAGACAACAGCCCGAAACGGATTTCGGAGACTTCTAAATTAAAGATGAGGAATGTATATTCATTCTAAGAGTCCATAATCATGGGAAACACATAGTATATTTTATTTGACCCGATAAAATAAAATATAATTAAAACAGTCCGAAAACTACAACTTTCGGGACCGATTGTACACCTCGGGAGTTAAAGGGTTGACCTCCCACACGTGTGGGGGCCAACCCACATTTTTTGGTCACAAAAGCCAATGGTTGACCGGCAGAAATGAGAGGAAAAGGGTGAGAGAGGTTGAGGTGAAGGGGATGGCATCTAAAGGACGTGAGGTGGACCTCCCATCCACACTCATTTGTCCAATGAGACAAAAGGATCATTCCTACTCCCCTATACCTCTCATTTTTCGACCAAGCCTATCAAGAGAAGAGAAAAACCTCTGCAAAGATCCATTCCTCCATAGCCAAGTGAGCTCAAGAAGACAAAGTCCAAGGAGGAAGACTTAAGGAAGAAAGAGTGAGGAAAAAGTGTGGTGATTAAGGTAATGACCTTATATTAACTTTTCCTCTACTCTTTAGCTACCATATGGATTATACATCATATGAGGAGACCCTAGGATTGTTCTACATGTTTGGAAGTGTAGAATGAAGGGTTGGAAGGTAGTTCTAAGTCCAAGAACGGACTTAGAAGCCAAAACGACCGGTTCGCCGAAAAATAACCTTTTAGAGATTATATGTATTGATATGAGTTTTGTGATGATAAAACCATGTTAGGTGCTTAACTAAAGTGTTCTAAATTTCTCCGGAGTTCGCCGGAGTTTCGCCGTAGTTCAACCGAGGAGCGTAGAACGCGCTTAAACTCATTTAAGGTGAGTGGATTGCTTAATATCTTATAACTTTTGGGTTAATTATGAGATTACCTAAGTAAATGTTATATGTATTCATAATGATATTTAAAAGATATTTAAACATGTGATTAGCCAAAATGATTAGGCATGTATGAAATGAAGTACATGAATATGCATGGAATATGGTATGAGAATTTCTATGAAATTGCATGCTATGTTTGAAAGGTAAAGGAAGCATGAAATGAATATTATTAATTTAATATATATGATGATTAAGTTGATATGTATAAGGCTTGAAATGACGTTTAACGAAAATGTTGTCCGATTGATGATGGATTAATTAATACCGGTTGGTATTAGTTAATTATAAATTTATATAAATGCATGGCTTTGCAAGAATTGAGATACATAAGCTTTATGAATTTATTTAACTATGAATATGATGTAGATTCTATCTAGGTTGATAGGAGGTTGATCATATATTAAACTTGGTGGAGGACCCTAGGACTTGAAGTCCTCAACACTCATATTATAAACTTGGTGGAGGACCCTAGGACTTGAAGTCCTTAACACTCATATTATAAACTTGGTGGAGGACCCAAGGACTTGAAGTCCTCAACACTCATATTATAAACTTGGTGGAGGACCCTAGGACTTGAAGTCCTTAACACTCATATTATAAACTTGGTGGAGGACCCTAGGACTTGAAGTCCTTAACACTCATATTATAAACTTGGTGTAGGACCCTAGGACTTGAATTCCTTAACACTCATATTATAAACTTGGTGGAGGATCCTAGGATTTGAAGTCCTTAACACTCGAATTATTAATTGGTGGAGGACCCTAGGACTAAAAGTCCTTAACACTCAAATGTAAATTGGTGGAGTACCCAAGGATTATGTATCCTCAAAACTCATATATTATGATATTGAAATAAGAACAAGGAGGAGTCCTATACACTCATAAGTATATGGGTTGGTTGGGGTTCTTAGTCAAGAATATTGACTATTACTATTTTCCCCAAATAAAACGGCGATCTACAGATCGGGTATTTTCCAAGTGTATATATACTATTAAGTATTTCTTAACTTGGGGGAAAAGATTATTTACATAAATATCACCTTATGTTTGGGTCTTATACTTGAAACGCTAGTTATTCTATATTTAGCCTGCTACTCGCTCGGTAATTGTACTGACCCCCTCGGGGGGGCACCATTTTCAGGTTGAAGCTAGGGCTTCCTACCTGCACCTTTCTACGAGTGATATCAAATTCAAGGAAGATGTGGTTCGTGTTTCCTCATGTTCTTTCAAATTACTAAACATTGCTCATGGATATTTCTATTTATTTCAAACTACTTTTGGGCTTGCATGCCCATGTTATTGACCGAATGTGGCCTATGAATTACCGCTGAATATTTCATCTATTCAATGGTTTATTTTGTTATGTTGTTATGTGTGTTTACTACTGAGTATGGATAGATTGTTTTCTCGAACGCCTTGTATGATAAAGTGAGGTTGACCCGCGGGTGACGTCACTCGATTATACGGCGGTTGTACACGCGCTTAGATTTCGGTCTGGGGCGTGACACTCTGTCCCTAAATAGTTTGCCAAAGTTGACTGGCACAAGTAATTAGGCAGAAGAGTTTTTGTGTTTGACTGGACAAAAAAGCCCTCCTTTATCCTCGCACAAAGTTACTTCGTAGTAAAGAAAAACTGAAATTACATAAAGTGGGAGAGAAGAAAGTACACAACAGTACATGTGCAGAAAAAGGGACTGTCTAAATCAACAAATCAACCTACAGTACAATACAAATTGCTACGAAAAAAAGGGAGGGAAACGAGACTCAAATCTTTCCATTTTTTATAATCCAGGTGTCGGGGCTTACGCTCCCATAATCCTGGAGTCTATGAACTACCCTCCAAAGTCCCTAGACAGTTAAATCCGGATCTGATCACAGTCAGCTTCGTCAGTACTGGCTCCAAAGGACGAATCCAGGAGGACTTACATCACCTTTCAGGCTGCTCCTCCCACCACACGAACCCACTACCTTCATTACCATCCTCTTCCTTCTCAGCAGCTGAGCAACTTCGTGATGGTAGGAAGAATCATTGGGAGCAAGACATCTCTCCTCTCCCCTAAATGTGCCTAGCGGGATTCGAACTCGAGACCTCCGCTAGGACACGGTAACCTTCCACACAGTGAGCTGGAATGGTTGGTTGACTCAAATCTTTCCAAAAAATAGGGATAAAAATGCTTTCCATTGTTCCCTCCAGTTCTACTCCCATAAATACACCCCACAGAGCAAAACTTCATTACTCATGCTAACTACCCATCTTCTACTTTATAAATGGATCTTAATGCTCTTTCAGATTCTCCATCTCCCTGCCTAGAGCTACAGCTTTATATCCCTGATGAAGGACATCAAACACAAATAATTAGTGCACACAACCAAAGGAAAAGAAAAAACATTGTCTTAAATGACAATGATAGAATAAGAGTTGTGGAGACACTTTTATCAAAGGCAGTCAATGGGAAGCTTAAGGGAGGCATAATAAAAGCAGTAGCGAGTGAGTTTAATATCTCTAGACGCACACTTTCCGGAATATGGCAGAAGGTAGTCAAACAAATCAATGCAGGTCAAGGTATTAATGTCCTACCAAAGTGGAGGGGGAATAGGGAGAAAAAGAGTACAACTTGACATGGAGAAGATAAAACCCATTCCCATTTATAGAAGAAGTACTCTCAGATCCCTGGCAATAGAGCTTAACTCCTCAAAATCAGCAGTTAACAGATATGTCAAGATGAAGGCAATAAAGAGGCATTCAAATGCAATGAAACCATTTTTAACAATCGGTTGATTTGTTGTTCATGGACTTCTTCCCGTGAAGTCTGTTGTCTTTGTTGACATCCTGGGCATCGTTCATCAAACATGGGTGGCGTCTCAATCACGGAGATGAAGGATTGAATCTGTGCTCTTCGGAAATGGGTGGCGTTTTTGGTGTCTCAAACTCCATCGTCTACTAGGGTTAGAGAGGAGAGAAGTTAACACGAGATAGGTGGTAAGAGATCGAGAAGGGTCTAACAAAACAAATGGGTGGGTTGGGTGTACTGTAAGTGTAGCGAGTTAATGTGGTAAGGGTAGAAATGTCATTCCCTTTATTTTCTTTACCTAATAAGGAAAGTGTAAAAGTTTTTTGGGACGACTAAAAAGGGAAAGATGACAAAGTTTTAAGGGACGGGTGGAGTATATAACCACATAGAATATAACTTGTCAACTCAATTAAAATGAATACTAAGCAAGAAGAGATTGAAATGTAATAGCCCTAACCTTGCGTCGTGGTACAATTTCTGAGTACAAAGCTGGAATAAATTTTTAATCGATGGCATATTAAAAATAATGAGAACATAATAAACAAAGATGTTCTATTCTCACTTCGTGTTATGATGGGTGATGGAAGTAAATGTTGGTGAAAAAAAGAAAGCGAATCCAGATGAATCTGGTAGCCAAAGATGCACTTGGAAGATCCGGTAAACTTTATTAATCACAAAATTTAATGTGTGTAGTGAGCCGCTGCAGGTGAATTGCCTCCTATCTCAATGAAGACCATTGTTATCGCTAATGGATAACAATGGAGGAATGAAGGAGACTGACAGAAAGTCTGGTTCTGATCAAGGTGAAATGGCGGAGGAGAAGAAATTATGGACCGGAGATCGGGGAAGGCGGTGAAAGAACGATGCAGACGCATTCTATTGAACGGCTCAGATAGTTGTGGCTTTAGGCGGGAATATTGTTAAATGAACAATAAAAAAGGGTTGTGGTTTTATGTATTAGATAGATTAGATAGATAGATTAGAGTAATTTCTTTAAAAAACTTATACTCCCACCAAGGTTCGGCTCCTATATCGTACATCTGGGTGTATGTACACCCAGCCCAACTATGGAAGACAGTCCAATAAATCATACAGGCCAAAAAAAAATTGGTGGCATTTTTGTAATTTAGGCGAAAAATAACGGCTTCCGCTAAATGAGCAAATTGTACTTTTAGTGAGCATCCAACTTAATTTATTGAGCATTAAGAGGCTAACAATGAGTATCACGATCTCTGCTTTATATCTTCTATTTTTTGTTCTTTTTCTTATTTTTTCTTTTATAAATAAAACTTATTAAATTATATCTATAATCGACTCATATTAATTCCAATATACGAATCTAATGTAATATGATACTTTTGAAATATTCATTGATATGACATTTTAAAAATGAGCATAACATTAGTACCAAATGAGCATACATAACTTTCAAAGTGCACATTGATATGAAAATCGTAAGGTTTGTTAGCTGAACAACATAACATTTGAATTGAACATCAGACCTCATCTATTGAGATGAAAATCACCGTTTTTGTTAAATGAGCATTAATGAACGTTTAATGAGCATCATACTTATTCTGTTGAGTATTAGGATTCCAATATTAAGCATCGTGAATTCTGTTTCATAACTTCAGATTCACTCTCTTTTTGTTTTTTTTTTCTTTTATAAAAACTTATTGAATTATATCTATAACCAAGTCTTATGAATTTCAATATGTGAATATAATATAATGTATCTCATTTTAAAATGAGCATACAACCAAAGCTTAATGAGTATATACAATTTGCAAAATGAGCATCAAAAAATTCAAAAGCTCATTTCAAATCTCCAATGTGCTCAAATGTTCATTAATGTTACATCAATGCACATTTACTTTAAACGGTATACTCAATATCGTATAACACACAATTCATTTTAATAACCTCCATTAGTATTTTCCATCATTTGCAATGGAGCCAAAGATTTATTATTTTTTGGCTTGAGATTATGATGGAATAAAGCAAAATGGATCACTAAACTGTCTGCGCTTCTTTGTTATGAAGCAGCAGTCAGTCTATGCAATTTTGGACAGGATTTTCACTATGGGTCATCCGGAAACAGTCTCTCTGTGCTTTAGTACAGGGGTAAGATTGCGTACATCCGACCTCCCCCCCTTACCCCACCATAGGTGGGAGCCTTTGCGGCACTGGGGTAAATGAAAATGAAATGAAAATGAACCTCCATGAGTAATCATTCTAGAACATTATATCTGATGGAGTATATGGCCCGGGAACCCCCGGTCCACAGACTCCTACTACTCCAATAAAGGCCCAACAGGCCCAGGAAGCACAACAGGCCCAAATCACAGCGCCCAGAGTACCAAGCGGCCCACAGTGCACACCAGGGGTGCCTTCGGCCCCCTGGCCGAAGGCTCTGATCCTCACAGGAGGGTCAAATCAGGAAAACAAAGTTACTGGGGAAAACGGCGAAAATCAGTAGCCCTCGGCACCTAGAGCCCTCGGCACTAAGGAGGTCCCCGGTACTCAGAGCCCTCGGCTAATCATCTACAGCCGAGGGCACCTTTTCCGACATGATATCCGCTCCACATGCGTATGGATCACCGTACCAAGTACGACGTCACATCCAACAGCCGCATTAAATGCGGCCACATGCGATTGTCAGCGCCAACCAGTTGAGGTGACCCCTCGGCCAATGGATGCTTGACATGTGTCCATGTCTGACATTTATTGCTACTATAAATAGCACCTCATTTCCCCATTTGTAACCCAAAAGCAAATACGCTGAAAACGCCGAATACATTTCTAATATACTCTCTCTCTTTACTTACTGACTTCTCTCTAGTCATTCCCCGTAATAACCCCTCGGATAAGTTACCCCCCCCCCCCCCCCCCCGGGTACACCATCCATCATTTGGTGCTCTCGTTGAGAGGTCGAACAATCAAGTAAGAAACACTCCCCCTCGCCAAATACAAAAACACCTAGCAAAGATGGTGAGAACAACTCGTGCCAACTCCAAGAATGTCGAGGACAGGAACCTGGCCCTCGGCGAAGTCGACTTCCCCGAAGCCTCTAACAGGGCTCCCGGGGGCGGCGTCATCGCCGGGTTGGACCAGACGACTGTCGACCTACGCCAGCAAATTCGACAGAATTCCCCCGATGATCGCCTCGGCATCGAGGCCAAGAAGAAGGACCGAAGTGAGAATCAAATTAGCCCTCCGGTCATCACAATCGACGTACAATCGGCGCTCTCCGCCTTCATCCAGACGCTCACCCAGAACCCGGGTGCCTTCGGCACTTTGGTTCCCCTCCAACCTCAGGTCGGGGAGAATATCATGCCTCCCCCTCATCCACACCCCCTCGGGAACCCTGTCCTCCGGATTGGGAACTCCGAGGGGGTCGTGGCCCAAGATACGGTCTCCCAGGAAGTCCAGTCCCGGGACCGCCACAACGTGAACAAAGAACAACTCCGGACCTCTGCCCTCGAGAGACTCGGAGGGGCGCAAGACCGCCGAGGGGTCCAAGACCGCCTCGGGGGGGAAGGCGTTCCAGAGGCCTCAGGAAAGTGGCGGATCCGTCTCCAGGACCAATGAAAGGCGTCCCCCTCAGGACAAAGGCAAGGCACCTCTCCATGCCAACGACGCCCGCCACCAAATCAACGAGGCCCACTCGGCCCGCGTCCATTCGCAGGGGGCGGAGGCCCTCCCGAAGGAACCCCGGGACGAAATCATTGCGGCCCTCCAGCGCCGGCTCGACGAGATGGAGGCCACCAAAGCCCACGCCACCACTTCTGCCCCTCATACTGACCTCAAGTATGAGGTGATGTTGGCCAAGATGGAAGAAATGCAGAAGAAGATAGCTGAGGGCTCCGGAGAACCCACCATACAGCTCCGGACCCGGACGCCATTTACCCCAAGGGTATTGGCGGCCCGGATCCCAGAAAAATACCGAGGGCAGCTCATCAAGCCCTACGACGGAAAGACTGGCCCCCAAGAGCACTACAGCAGGTATCAAAACAGTATGATGATGGTGGGGGCATCGGATGAATATTTGTACCGCTGGTTCCTCTCCACCTTAGAGGGGCCCGGCTTACGAATGGTTCAATCGATTGCCCGAGGGCTGCATTGACTCATGGCAAGAACTCGCCCAACGATTCTTGACTCAATTTGCGGGACGGCGCCGCACAAGAAAACACTTCTCCCACTTGTTGACAGTGAGGCAGAGGAAGGAGGAGACCCTTCGGGACTTCCTGGAGCGCTGGAGAACGGAGGCTGATAAAGTTGATGGCGCTGACGACGGGACCCTCCTGGCCCTCCTCCAAACAGTACTCTGCCCCGGGAACTTCTCAAGGAGCCTCATCATCGAGCCTCCCCGCGATTATATAAGGGCCCTACAGCGGGGGGACCGGTACGCCGAAGCCGAGGAGGTAGAGAAGTGCCACCACGTCCCGGATCAGCAGCGCCCTCGGCCAGACGACAAAGGTAACTGGGGGCCGGGGGCTCCCTGCAATCATCCCAAGGATTCTGTCCCCTCCGGTGATCGCCCCCAGCATGGCCAAGCCAAGCCCGGGGGAGGCTACAAGGGGAACCCGAGGGCTTGGGCGCAGCCTATTCTCCTGGAGCACCCTCAGACACCTTTGACGCACCCCGTCAGCGTCATTCTTGAATTTGCTGAGAAGAGGGGCCTAGTGGAGCGAGATTCACGCGCACCCTAGGACCGCAACTCATTATAATCTGGGTCACTTTCGGTCTTACTATATAGGCCTCAGGATCGAGCGATCCGGGAACAGACCGGGTCCATCCCTAGTTTATAAATCCCGTTAGGTGATCATGTTTTCGGCTTATCGAACTTATTAACCCATTTTTCATCAAACACGTAATTTTGATTTCGCGAACTAAACTGTGTAAAAATAAGAAAAATTAAGTTTAGAGTTACTTTTGTGGCTGTATTGGCTAAAGTTACTGTAGAGAGTCATTTTAGTTTTTTTTCATATATTTTTTCTTTAGTTTATTAATAAAAAATATTTAAATATAATTTTTTCATAAATCAACAGAATCAACCAATTGAAGCATCCAGCAACATCAGCCAAAACTTCATAAATTTTAGCAGAATCAACCAAAGGCGTTCTATGATCTACTCTATAGACCTCACTCGAACTTTTTTGCTTTCCTCATCAATGTCATACCTTGGTTGGTTGGTATTTTTTTTTTCGACTTGGAGTATGCCCCATTAAGTGCGTACATAATGAAATTATTATGAAGATAATAATAATCAAACAATAAAATAGCTCCATAACTCAAAATGAAATTTTAGACTAAAGAAATAAAGAGTGGATATTGTGGCTTATTGTAGGCTGTGCAAAGAGGTAGAAGAGACCACTTTTCATTTGTTTATAAATTGCAGGTTTATTCGAGGAATATGAAGCGGTTATGGGAAGATCTTTCAATAGCAGAGTGATTCACTCCAAGAATGTTTAATTTTGGACTGATTTCAGTCTCAGACCAGATCAGACTCTCGTAGTTATAAAATACACAGAGACCAAACATTAACAGACTAGACCACCAAATTTCAATCCAGCAGAAAACATCCCAAGACTGGGTGCAGAAGCTCTTTAGTAAGGTAAGAGATGACAAATTATGTACTTTTATTACCTTTGGAGCATAGGGAAGGGTAGGCACGACTGGACCTGGATGGGGCTGCATATTGATGGTAGGCAGGAGTCTTCGGGGATGGAGAGAGGCGTAACTGCGTAAGCAGCCACACAACAGAAACTTCCAGTTGAGGTAGCCAAGGTATGATGGTCTCGCCCTCCAGCGGGATTTATAAAATTAATACGGATGGGTGCAGTCTACAATCTAGGAGGGAAGAGAAGCTAGGGATGGGAAAATTGCAATGCTGGTTGGTCACCCCAAGTAACCATAGCAGTGGGACAGAGAGAACCATAAGGATACTTTGGGCCAGAAATCAAGAATGGAAGACATGGTAGGATCCTACTTGGATATTATTATGGAAGATATAAGACATATTCTTCAGTTTGTAGCTAGTTTTTCTGTTACTAAATGTAAGTGATCCGCGAACATTGCAGCTCATATATTAGCTAGGGCTGCACTTTCAATGCCAGATAGCAAGGCTGTCTTCGACTTTATCCCAGAATGTATTTTTAGCCACTTGGCAAATGATAGTTTGAATTAATAAAGAAGGATGTTTACAGTAAAAAAAGACTAAACAAATAAGATGCCAGGACAAAATCTGCTTTGCTTTCCATGTTTTCAAATGGCTCATTGTTCATTCAACTACTGCAACGCACACAAACAAAACAATTCTTGGTTGAAGGATCTGTGAAAATAAACCACGTAAATATGTTCAACGGGACAAAGCAAATTTTCACCACCAGTTGAAAGAGGATCAGTACAAAAGTTGTCCTATAAACAGCAAAGCACTATAGTTAAGAATCAGCGCTATAATAGCCACCGCCTTCACTTCCATAAGTAGCATGGTTGTTGTTGTTGTAATAACCACCACCTCTCCCTCCTCTAGTGCCCCTTCCCCTATAGTTAGAATTCCTTGACCAATAGTTACCAGGTTGATCGTCATGATATTGATTGTGGCCACCGTTCTGGTAGGAGGGCCCACCCCTGCCACGCCCACCACCACGGCCATTGAAACTTCCCCTTCGTCCACCACCACGGCTTCCACCCCTGTAATTATTGTTGTTGTTATAGGATCCTCTAGGAACAAATTCCTCTTTTGTATCTTTGGGATCCTCCAGTCCTTCCTCGGGATGAACCGCAACAGTTTCAGCAATCGACCCTGATAACTCTTCTGTCTCCTGTTAAAGAAAATGTTAGGAACATTTTTAACTATTAAAGCAGTGTGCCAAGTCCGTAGAGACTAAGCATTAAGAAGTCTAGACGTACCTGATGATGTTCTTCCACAGTGTTGGCATTATCTGTTTCATTTTCATTACTCGAAGCTTTAGATTCTTCCTGTAAAAGCAATGAAAACTGGGCATTGGAAAGATGACTTGGCAAAAAACTATGCCCACAATATACACTCTTGTACTCCATATGTAGTAATGATTACAACCACTTAACCATGCGTCGTTCACCAAGCTGAACCAATAATGAGAAGGTCAGCATGCACCCTCTCTCTCAAAAACAACCATAATTAACAAGAATAGCCAATTTGCAAACAGAACCACAAGCTAAAAAACAAAATGTTACAATAGTTATAAACTCGGATGATATTATTATTACAAATTTAGAGTTTTGTACTGAATGTGACTATTTTAATTCAGCGGGTACATCATGATTACTGTCCTAACCAATTGTATACGTAGTACATCAATACATCAGGTAGGAACAGTGTATAAAACAGCCAAACATGTCTTATACCAAATTAATACTCCCTCCGTTCCTATTAAAACTTCCAACTTTCCTTTTTCGTCCTTTCCAATTAAAACTTCCGCTTTCCCTTTTTAGTAAAGAATTTGTGGTTCACAACATTTCTTACACATTTCTCTCTCCTCTGCACAACTCTCCACCACACAATACCCACTATCTTAAATTGTGTGTCAAACCTATTTGGAAGATAAAATAGGAACGGAGGGAGTAATTGCGAAAGTTTCAAAGGTGCTGTGTAAAATAACTTCTTTGAGTAGAACCAATGAAATGTCTACCAAATCAAATTACAAACTCGTAAAATATTATGATAACTTGTGTCACACGCACCTAATACACACACATGTATGTGTATGTGCATTCAAAATTGGGTCAATAACAACTATGGTGAATGAGTGAATGAGCTATTAAATTTCAAGTTATATAAATCTTGGGTCGGGCATGAAGCAATGGAACTCTGACACAAGTTTTCAAGGTATTTTGATGGAATGCACCACACTCCCACATTTACCACAACTCTACTGGCTCTCTATTTTGTACAAGAGTTAACTCGGAGAAAACTCATATCATCATACGAGTAGAATCTGAATTTTAACAACTTTGATTTCAAGTAAAAAAAAGGCAGCAAATGACTTTTACATAAGGGAATGTTTGCTAAATACTCCATCCGTCCCAAACAGCTTTGCTAAATTTCCTTATTTATCCGTCCAAAAAAACTTTGACATCTCCTTTTAAAGTAACAAATTTGTGGTTCATCATTTCTCTCTACTGTACAGTGTACACAACTTTAATTATAGTTTTACTATACTATTCTACGTGCAAGTCAAAATTGACCAACCTTTAAGGGACAGAGGGAGAAAAATAATGGGGAGAGAAAGTGGGAATGAAGGAAGGAAAAAGACACGATGATGGAGAAAAGAATTCAGAGATCAGAAAATGTAAAGAGACAATGACAGGAGGAGAGAGGTCAAGACATGTGCACAAATGATCATAAGACCAGCCTTTTTACAAGTTCAGTTTCATGCATCTCCTTATCAATTTATTATCAAGGGATATACGGTTGATGGAATCGCTGTTTGACATAGCATGATAGAAATCTAATACACACTCCCTTAATTTCAAAATCATTTTTGCATACATCCTTATAAGACAAGCCTTTTTGGATGTTCAGCGATTATTTATCATCAAGGGATGTAAGGTTAGATGGAAGCACTATTTGACATAGAAATATAGAGTTATAAACTCCCTTTGTTCCTAAATTAGCTGTACATTTTCCTTCTTTGACCATCCCTATATTGTCTCCATATTTCCTTTTAAGGAAGGATTGCGTGGTCCATATTTTTCTTTTCATTCCAAATATATCGCACCCACACAATTTTATCTTCATAAAATCCGTGTCATATTTTTCTTGCAGCACATTTGAACAACTTCAAGTGGTCTCTCTATCACATGTGTACATGTTGGTGGAAAAAGATCTTGCACTCTTGGTGCACTTAATTTCAGTCAAAACATTTCCATCTACACAAATTTCCACTTCTGATACAGTGTTAATATACTACGTAGATGTTTTCTTTTAAGAAATTTGCCCAAAATGTTTTTATTCCAACATAGCACTTTTGTTTTTATTTCCTAAATAGGAGTAATCTTTTAGGCTTTAAACTTGGCAGTATTTTCCAAGTTTGGCAGTATTTTCCAAGTTTGGCAGTAATTACTCCTATTTGGGAAATAAAAACATGGCAGGCCTACTTTGGAATTTTAAAACGTTTTTACTCCTATTTCTGTAATTTTCCCTCTTTTAAACATGTATGTCCCAAGGAACTCAAGTTTAAATGGGGGGTGGATTGAAAAGATTACCGCTCTAAGCTTGAATGCCAATACAAGTGAATAGTGTTAATCGCCCATCCAACCTAGTCAACCATCAACTACCTTGCCAACCCCTAGATGTCTAGTACATTGTGGAGCTTATTCACTTAGCTTTTCTAATTTCCCAGCCGCCTACACAATGGAATTTAAGAAAAAGGACAGCGAAAGACCTGTGTTTAGCACCAGAAATTTTTACATCAATGACTATGAAAATCTTTTTACATCTACAATCAATTAAGTGCAGTGGGGAATCTCCCAGGAGAGATACATAATCTAGCCTGAAGTGGGTGTAAGAGAATAAGATCTCTAGTGGAAATGTAAGAGCTTCCTAGAGAATGTCAAATTTAGGAACTTTACATTACTCATGAAAATGCAAGTTCCTGTAAATCAATGTCAACTGACTAAAGAATCAAACAAATCCACAAAATTCAAGTTGAATCAATGTCAACTTACTAAAGAATCAAACAAGTCCAAACCTATGCATGCAAAATTGCAAACAGCAATAGATGATAGATAAAGAGAAAGAGTAAACTTTTTTCAATAATTAATGAAAATATAATACAAGTATAATATATATGATCAAAGCTGACTTCATAATAATTGAATCTGCATATAAACAATGGTGGCATTATGACTTCACCTTCTGCTGGTATTGGATTCCAGTATCTTCAGCCTGGACTTGGGCATCTACAGGTGGAATAGATTCTTGCACAGGGACCTGGTAAGCCCCATAATTCATAACTGGTGCTGCAGTTAAATACTGTGAGGCAATAATCTTGTTCAGCTTCAATCTCAATCCAGAATCTACAAGGAAGCATAAAAACCAAAGTATTTAATAATTGATAAAGTTACCTAAAAATAACCAAGCTGCTATTAAGAGTAGTGGCTATATGAATCCATTGATAAAATTTTACTCAAGTATAAAGACTTAGAACTCACAAGTAACATTGGAATTGGGTTCAATGGGCTGGTCAGAGTTTTCAAACCAGAGCTTGGCGTGCTCGATGCATTTTTCTAGGGCGTGCTTGTGTGGCAATGAAGAGGTAACAGGTCTGGAAATGAGAAGTCCACTGAGCATAGAAATCAAATCCAGGTCTCTTTCCTCGAGCATATCTGCAGAATCGTCGTCCTTCATGAAATCGTAGGACAAGCAGCTGCTTCTCTCGAGGGCCTTAGAGTACATCACCTGTGTGTGGTTATGCAAGGAACTCACATCAAACATGCTCCCGAAGTATAACAGGCTAAGCAGATCCTCAATCATCAGTCTCTCGCTTTTGGCCTTATTATCGCTTTCCACAACATTTTCAGGTTCACCCTTATCATCACCATCTGCGGTGGCTTCAACAGGGGTCTCCAGTGCGGAGACTTGGTGCCGCTGGACAGCAAGGCTGACTTCTTCCCCGACGGCTGAGGCAAGCGGTTGACGAAGCTTCTCGAGCTCCTCGATGCCGGCAAGGACGGAAGGCTTCGCGCGTAGGGTTTCCTCCTGTTCCTTATTCAGCGTCTTGCCTTTGGATACAGAGTCCTCCATTTGCGAAATACGGTTCAACTTCTTCCGAAGGGCACGGATGCGCTTGGTGATGAGGCTGAGGACTGGTCCCTCGATGACATCTGACGCCGCCGCAGCCTCCATGGAAGGTGGGAGTTCTGTAAAGCAATTGATGGGCGGAGAGACGACGACGCCAATGACAGGGGAACGTCCGCCTGAGCGAGCGGCGAGTGGTCGAGGGTTTTTGTAGATAGAGTGGAGTGTCAGTGCACGAGGATGTGAAGGGGCGGGTGGAGCAATGGGTTTAAGGCCTTAAAATAGTGGACTGCTACTGAACTCTGTTTTTCCTTCAATAATTTCTAGATTACTCCGTACCTTACTAGCTTAGTTGATTTTAAAGAAGTTCTCCTCCTGAATAACCATAAAAAATTGTCCTAAATACAATAAATTCCTGAGAAAGACAAATGTGAATTGTTCATCAGGACACCAAACTACTCATGATCCTTGTAATAAGCTTACTCATCTAATTCATATCATTGTAATCATAGTTAGACAGGTGGGTAGATCTAATACTGCCAGCAAATTGTGTAGAATCATTCCTAGATGATTCATCCTTAAGCTTGGCTAGTATAAATAGAGTTAGTTCAATTCTTTGTAAACTCATTTATTTTTCAGAAAATATTCAGAGATTAAGAAGAAGATATTCAAAGCTTTTATTAATATATTTATCTCTTAAGTTTAGTCTTCATCTTCTTCATTTCACAACACGTTATCAGCACGATCTGCTCAAAAGCTCTTCAAGAATTCATCATCTCCTGCAGGTATTAACATCAATATCTATTATCTTCTTTTAGTATTCAAACTAGAAAATTATTCTCTATTTTAAATAAAATTTCTATCATATACGGAAAAGAAAATATGGATTATCATACGAACATACCTTTAAATATTCCTCAATCCGAATGAATTCTTCATAAAAGAAATGAGAGAGAGTTATACACCACACTAATTAAAGAGAGAATGTTTGCACTTGTAGTAACATGTGTACTCTAAGAAGTCAGACAGTTAGTTGTTTAAATAACACCATGAGAAGAGAAAACTCTGATTTCAGAAAGAATAGTTGTACGTAACACTATAATTAAGTAACGAAGAAAGAAGATTGTTAGAAAACTTAGACAGTTAGACTGCCCGGAGCTACATATATGATATACGAAGTGTATGAGTATAATGCTCCGTAGATGTCAGGATATATTTTGAGTATAATAATAAGACATGTGTCATTCATGCACTTATCTCATTTGTCTTTTTGTTTGAACGGTCATAATACATTGAAATACTACTTAGCTCATTAGTCACATGCATAAGAAACAAAATTATTTGGTTGTGCTGTTTATGTTCCAATTGCTCCACCACATCGTACAAAAATGGGTCCTCAAAGAAGGTTGGGAATTTATGTTGGTTTTGAATCTCCCTCAATAATAAAATATCTCGAACCGATGACTGGTGACTTATTCACAGCACGGTTTGCAGACTGTCATTTCAACGAGACAGTGTCCCCAACCTTAGGGGGAGAAAATAATAAATTAGACCCAAGTACGAAAGAAATTACATGGAATGCAATAGGATTATCACATCTTGATTCAAGATCAAATATATGTGACCAAGAGGTGCAAAAGATAACTCATTTACAAAATGTTGCAAATCAATTGTCTGATGCATTCACAGACACAAACAAAGTGACAAAGTCACATATTCCTGCCATGAATGCCCCTGCCAGAATCGAAATCCCAGCAGAGAATTCTGAAAACTCTCTTGCAAATGATTCTTCTATACGCAAAAAGCGTGGCAGGCCACTTGGATCGAAAGACATAAAACCAAGAAAAACTAAAAGGCAGGAATTGATCCGTGATGCCAAAGATGTTCATCCTTCTGAACAAGAAAATGAACAATTCGAAAATATTGGCACAGAAAATGATATTGACAAAACAAACATCTCAAATGATGATCCAACTTCCTTAAACGAGGAAGATATTCCAGATAATAATAGAAACGTTGATAATTATGAAATTTCAATAAATTACGTTTCTACTGGAATACAATGGAATCGTAAAGAAGTTGATATTAATGAGATATTTGTCTATGCCATTGCCACGAATGTTATGAATGAAAACAATGACAATGAGTAGGCCCGGAACTTGGAACCGTAAAACCGGGAAAACCGATCCGAACTGAACCGAATTTTCCAGTTCGGTTCGGTTCCTATAATTTTGAACTTCATCTTTTTTCGGTTCGGTTCCTATAGTATATGATCGGTTCGGTTCCGGTTCGGTTCCAGTTCGGTTCCGGATCCTATACAGGAACCGAACTTCTTATACGTACATTGCATGAGTAATCTTCATTTGAGGTGCTTCTAGGTGGAATTTTTTGATGAAATTTTGTGAGCTTGTTTTCAATGAAATTTAGATTATTTCCACTAAATTTGAGCTTAAAATGCAATCAGGAAGTTAGTTATTTAAATTATTGAAAAACACTACGTCAAAATACATATAAAAAACACAATGTTTTTCAATATTTTATTTAACTCACTTCCTGGTTGTATTTTAAGCTAAAATTTGGTGGATAATCTACACTTCATGTAGAACATTCTCACAAAATATAATCAAAAGTTCTACCCGGAAGCACCTCAAATGGAGGTGGCCAGACGACGTTCCCGGCAGGAAATTCTTGTCAGGAATATTTGTCTTTCATAATGATGGAGTATATGGTCCAGGGACCCCCGGCCCACATACTTCCGCTGCTACAATTAGGCCCAACAAGCCCAAGCTAGCCAAGCCCAGCAAGACAAAGCTCTAAGCAGCCCACAATACCCACATGGGGGTGCCTTCGGCGACATGGCCAAAGGCTACCGTCTACAGATTTGAGCTCGGAAACATCACAGGAGAAAATGGCTTGAGAATCAAGCCTTCGGCAATTAGAGCCCTCGGCACTATAGGCCCCCGGTATGAGGAACCTTCGGACTGTCACCTACGGCCGAAGGTATCTTCTTCGACAGAATCTCCTCTCCGCATGCGTTGAATCGCCGCACCAAGTACAAACGTCACATCCAACCACCGCATTTATTGCGGCCACATGCGAGTGCCAGTGCCACCCCGGTTGAGGTGACCCCTCGACCACCAGAATGCTGACACGTGTCCCTATCTAGCATTAATTACTACTATAAATAGTAGCCCCTTTCCCCATTGTAAACCACGCTTTTAATACATAACTCATATATTCGAATTCACCCTCTCTCTTACTTATTTGCTCTGACTTCTCTCTAAGTTGCTCCCCGCAGTAACCCCTCGGATAGATACCCCCCGGGTACACTATCCATCATTTGGTGCTCTCGTCGAGAGTTCGAACAATCAAGTAAGAAACCCTCCCCTTCAGCTCAAAACACCTACCAAAATGGGAAGAACCACTCGTGCTCAGTCCAAGAACCTTTAGGACAACAACCTGGCCCTCGGTGAAGTCAACGCCCCCGGAGCCTCCAACAAGGCTCTCGAGGGCAGGGTCATCACTGAGTTGGAACAGGCTGCTGTTGACCTGCGCCTTCAGCTTCACCAGAACGCTCCTGATGCCCATCTTGGCATCGAAACCCGAAGGAGGGACCGGAGTGAGAATCAAGTGAGTCCTCTGGTTCTCACCATTGACGTACATTCGGCATTCTCCGCCTTCATCCAAACGTTCACCCAGAATCCAGGTGCCTTCGGCACGCTGGTATCACTTCAACCGCATGTTGGGGAGAACGCCATTCCTCCCCCTCCTCCGCCCCCCTTCGAGAACCCTATCCCTCGGCTAGGGAACAACGAGTGGGTCATGGCCCAAGATACCGCATCCTAGGAGGTCCAATCCCGGGACCAACGAACAGGGATAGGCCTCGGACCTCCACCCTGGAACGGCTCGGAGGGGCGCAAGACCGCCGAGGGGTCCAAGACCGCCAAGGGGTCCAAGACCGCATTGGAGGAAAGGCGCTCCAAAGACCTCAGGAAAGCGGAGGTTTCGTCTCAAGGGCTGACAAGAGGCGCCCCCCTCAAGCCAGAGGCAAGGCACCACTCCATGTCGATGATGCAAGACATCAAATCAACCAGGCCCACTCGGCCCGTGTTCGTTCGCAGGGGGAGGAGACCCTCCTGAAGGATCACAGGGACGAAATCATTCAAGCCCTCCAACGCCGCCTTGATGAGATGGAGGCCCGTCAAGCGCACACAACAGCTTCCGCCTCCCATGCGGACCCCAAATACACCGCCATGCTGGCCAAAATGGAGGAGATGCAAAAGAAAATAGCCGAGGGCTCCGGGGAACCCGTCATCCAACTCCGGACTAGGACGCCATTTACCCCAAGGGTATTGGCGGCCCAAATTCCGGAAAAATACTGGGGGCAACCCATCAGGCCCTATGAAGGAAAGACAGATCCCCAGGAGCATTACAGCAGATATCAGAACAGTATGATTATGGTGGGGGCATTGGACGAATATTTGTGTCGTGGGTTCCTCTCCACCTTAGAGGGACGAGCGTACGAATGGTTCAACCGATTGCCCGAAGGCTGCATCGATTCATGGCAGGAACTAGCCCAACGTTTCTTGACGCAGTTTGCAGGGAGGCGCCGATCAAGAAAACACTTCTCCCACTTGCTGACGGTGAGACAAAAAAAGGAGGAGACCCTTCGGGACTTCTTGGAACGCTGAAGGACGGAGGCAGATAAAGTTGACGGCGCTGACGATGGGACCCTCCTGGCCCTCCTTCAAACATTCCTCCGCCCCGAGAACTTTTCAAGGAGCCTCATCATCGAACCTCCCCGCGATTACATAAGGGCCCTACAGCGGGGGGACCAGTACGCCGAGGCTGAGGAAGTGGAAAAATGTCATCACAACCCCGATCAGCAACGCCCTCGGCCAGATGACAAAGGCAACTGGGGGCCGGGGGCTCCCCCAAATCAATCCAAAGGCTCGGCACCCCCCGGTGATCGCCCCCGGCATGGCCAAGCCAAGCCCGAGGGAGATTACAAGGGCAACCCAAAGGTTTGGGCCCAGCCCATTCTCTTGGAGCACCCTCGGACGCCCTTGACACACCCCGTTAGTGTCATCCTAGACTTTGCCGAAGAGAGGGGCCTAGTGGAGCGCGACTCTCGCGCACCCCTAGAGGTGTATGCCGCAAACCCCAACGAACCGTACTGCCGCTTCCATCGCAATCAAGGGCACATGACCGATGACTGCCATCTACTAAAGACAGCCATCGAGAGATTAATACAGGCGGGCCACCTGTCCCAATTCGTGAGGGGCCCTCAGCATCAAGGTCATCCCTACCAAGGGCCCCTAAGAAAGCAAACGCTTGGGTCAACCGAAACACCATCCCCCTCGGCGACCCGAAGGGTATGAAAAGGGAGATTGGGAACCTCGATTAGGAGGAAGAGTACAACCAGTACCAGGAGAAGAAGCGCCACATCCTCATGATCACCGGAGGCAACACAGGGGGGGACTCCACCAGCCAAAGGAAGAAGTGGGCTCAATCGCTTTATGTGGGGGAAGTCACTCACATGCCCCCCCCCCCCCCCCCCCCCGTGAAGCGCCTGAGGGAGGAACCCATTACATTCACCAACGCCAATCTCCCCCCGGCTTCCTATCCTCACAGGGATGCATTGGTGATCCAGGGTGAAATCAACAACACCATCATCCACAGAACTTACGTTGACACAGGTAGCTCTGTCAACGTAATGTATCTCAGCAAATTCAACGAGCTGCACCTAGAGAGGAGTTGCCTTCGGCCCATCCGGACCCCCATGTCCGGCTTCACCGGAGACACCATAGATTCTGAGGGGGTGGTGACCCTCCTGGTAATCTTCGGCGATGGGCTCCATAGGGCCAAGCTCGAAGTGGAGTTCGTCATCGTCAACATTGACTGGGCCCACAACATCATCCTCGGCCGACCTGTCCTTGAGGATCTAGAGGCCATCATCTCCATGAGGCACCTATGTCTCAAATTCCCAGCCGAAGGAGGCATCGGGTACTCGAGGGGGAACCAAAAACTGGCCCGTGCCTGCTACCTTCAAATCACGAAGAAGGTTAGTAAAACTGAGTTCCGAGTAGATACCATCACTGGAAATGTGGAGGAAGAAGAGAAGAGGCCGAGGGCAGAACCAGCCGAAGAGGTAGAAGACTTTGCGCTCGATTCGGCCAAGCCGGAGAGAGTCATGAAGATTGGAGCCAAGCTCCGTGAAGATTTGAAGACCGGCATCACGGATGCCCTCCGCACCTACTCCATTGTTTTTGCATGGGGGTCGGAGGACAAGCTGGGGATCAGCCGAAGGGTCATCACTCACCACCTGTCGGTGGACCCTTCATCCAAACCCGAACAACAGAGAAGAAGGCCCCTCTCGGCCGAGAGGAGGGATTTTGTGAAGAAGGAAGTCGTCATGATCCTCTCCATCAAACACATCAAAGAGGTGAAATACCCCTCATGACTGGCCAATGTAGTCCTTGCACAGAAACCACCCACCTTCCGCATGTTCGTGGACTACACGGATCTCAATAAGGCGTGCCCTATGGACCCTTTCCCTCTGCCAAATATTGATCAATTGGTGGATGAGACGACGGGATGCGAAATCATGTCATTCCTCGACGCCTTCCGCGGATATCACTAGATTTTCATGCACGAGGAAGACACCGAAAAAATAGCATTCATGACTCCCGAAGGCATATTCTGCTACCTTGTCATGGCCTTCGGCCTTAAGAACTCAGGTGCCACTTATACCCGAATGGTGGCCAGGGTCTTCCAAGCCGTCCTAGGGCGGACCATGGAGGCCTATGTTGATGTCTTTATCGTCAAGAGCAAACAATCGACAAGCCATGTTGACGACCTCCAGGAGATCTTCGCCATCATGCAAAAAATCAACCTTTAGCTAAATCCGAAGAAATGCACCTTCGGCGTCCAAGGAGGCAATTTCTTGGGCTACATGGTGAGTCAAAGGGGTATCGAATCCAACTCCGAGAAAATCCAGGCCATCATCAACATGGAGCCCCCACGCAATGTGAAAGAGGTCCAGCGGCTGACGGGCCGCCTGGCAGCCCTCAACCGCTTCTTGTCCAAGTCGGCGGAAAAGTCCCTCCTCTTCTTCCAGATCATGAGGAAGACCGCCGGTTTCCAGTGGACGTCAGAATGCCAGGAGGCCTTCGATGAGCTGAAAAGGTACTTATCTTCACCCCCTGTGCTCTCCAAACCTAAGGCGGGGGAGACTCTGTACCTTTAGCTTGGCGTTAGCCCTGCTGCCATCAGCTTAGTGCTAATCCGGGAGGAAGACGGCATTCAACATGCCATCTTCTATGTTAGAAAGACTCTCAGGGAGGAAGAACTCAGATATTCTCCCGTGAAAAAACGGTGTTAGCCATCGTTTGGACCGTCAATAAGTGAGGCCACTACTTCCAAGCTCACCCGGTCTAGGTCCTCACGCACCAACCCCTCGGCGCTTTGATGAGGAGTCCCACCAGCTCCTCCTGGATGGTAAAATGGGCCATCTTCCTCAGCCAATACAACATTGACATCCGTCTGAGGCCTGCCATAAAGGGCCAAGCCCTGGCAAACTTCATGACGGAGTGCACGGCAAGATCAGCGGTGGATGAGGAGCCCTCGGCACCCTCAGATGAATGGTGGACCCTCTATACCGATGGCTCCTCAGTCACCAAAGCATGCGGAGGAGGGGTAGTTCTCATTACTCCCAAAGGCTCCCGTGCCTACTATGCCATCCGTTTCTCCTTCAAAGTCTCCAACAACGAAGCAGAGTATGAGGCCCTCCTCTGTGGCCTTCGGCTAGCGGGTAACATGAAGGCCAGACAAATCCATGTGAAGTGCGACTCCAAGTTAGTCGTTGGCCAAATTTCAGGGGAATATGAGGCCAAGGAAAGAAGAATGAAGCAGTACAAGGAAGCGGCCAAGGAGTTGCTTAAGGTATTCGAGGATATCTTAAGCAACTCCAAAATGAGAGGATAAGGGGACTCTCCTCCCTTATCTTCTATTTTTAGAAGGTTGGGCCAATTTAGTTGGGTTGGGTTCGCGGGCTGCTCCTTTTAATTTACTCCGACCCAAATGACTTTTATTCGTTTACTTATATTATTTTAGGCTAGTAGACCTCAATAGATCGATCCTAAAATGTATTGGATATTCCTCTCCAATGTTCCGGGCTTAAACCCCTTTACCTTTTTATTATTAGAAAGTGGCTCAAAAAGCCCCTTTATTTTATTCCTCTACCTTTTATCCGGCCCAAACATTTGTATATAATTTATTTCCTTATCCTTGGTCTTTTAACTAATTTAACGTGGTTCATGAATATACTAGTTAGTCCCTCCCCATTTCCTTTAGGGTCCGACACACAATATAATTAATTGGTATTAATTTAATCAATTAATCATTTCTCATATGATTAATATTTTTTGTAACTAGTTTTCAAAATGAATAAATATTCACGAACTCAACTAGTCATCCTCATCAACATTGGTATTTGTAATTTCTATTGAATTTTAATATTCATGGATTCATTAATCCTAGTTCAAACTGGGAGCGGTGTCACATCTTTATTCCAAAACTTAGGGGTGTGGATGGATTTTAAGGGTGTGAATGTGTGATCATTTGCCGGATTGGGGAAGTATCAATGCTTCTAATGCCGACAATTGCTTTGAATCTCTCACATTTTTAGCAAAAGTGTTGCTCAATTTTGGAGGTGAACCTTTCTATCAATGTTCTAAAAGGCGCCACCAAGGCAGGCTTAGCTAATAGGCATGACAAAAGGCGAGAAAATTATTACAACCTCCAAACTTGACCCGCACAACGCGTTCTCAAACCTAGATAGCGTCTCTTGTCAATTGAACGCGTAGATGAAGTAATTTATAAGCGTTTATGAAGATGAATTCTTCTTTACCCACCAGTGTGGGAAAGTTGTAAAGGAATATACAGAGTACAAAATTGTTCTTTCCCCAAACCCCATCACTACTCCAATATGGTTCTCCTTACCAAATATGATTATTATTATTTGTAATATTACTATATATTATATACTCACACACATGTTTATGTCAGTGTTATTTACACGTAAATATAATGTATGTCAAAGTAGTAATATTTTTTACTTTGTAATTTTGAACATCAACACACACACACACACACAAAGAAGAGGATTATTCTTGTCAGGAATTTCTTGACCAGAGCGTCGTCCGACATCCGTCGTTTGGGGCGGTTACCGATGATAGTTTTTGCTGAAGATAAATGCATTTTATATGTATATTTTGGCGCAGTTATCTTTCAAAAATCATTTGACTCCCTACCTGGTTGAATTTTTAACTGAAATTTCATAATTTGCACATCACCTGCCAATGTTGGCAGGTGCTGCGCAGATAACCGCGCAGATGTGAGAAGAGCATGCTGCACAGTTGAGGACTTGAGGCTGGCAGGTGCTGAGGAGGAGATTGTTGGGTCGCGGGTATGCGGTGCCAGCAATCTGTCTGCCTGCCGGTGCAATCGAACCGTGTGGCGCTTTACCTGTGCTATAAAGGAGGAGGGGCGTGCTACATTATCAACGATTGTTTTTAGTGTAGCGGTAAGCGCAACGATCCACTATATATATATATATGTTTTGGCTCAAATAAGAACACGATCTTATGAGAGAAATGAGAACGAATCTAGACCGTTAGATTTGCTTCAAGTGAAATTCAGTGTGCATTAGATGAAAATGTAATGTCCATTAGGTGAAATTGAAATGTGCATCACAAAGGATGCAATAGAGTGGCATTATGTGCAGTTGACTTGTGCATTACGTGAAATTGAAATGTGCACTAGGTGAAACTGAAATGTGCGTGATAAAAAGTCAATGTGATGTTATTTTTTGAACTTTCTTTCGCACATATCAGTTTCATCTAATGCACACTTGAGTTTAAATTTTTATTTTGCACATTTCAATATCATTTAATGCACATTTCAGTTTCACCAAATGCACAATTTGGTTCCACATAATACAATCCAACGGTCCAAATTCGTTCTCATTTTTCTCCTAAGATTTATTCTTACCGGAACCGCTCCCTATGTATGTATGTATGTATGTATGTATGTATGTATGTATGTATGTATGTATGTATGTATGTATATAGGGGATGATTCAAATACAAAGAGCTTTTCCCATGCAAAGTGAGAATGAATCTTGTGCATTCATTTCCACATCTAATGGCTCAAAATGAGCCAAAAATGCACTCAAGTTGACCAAAATCGCGGTGGCAATTTCGTAAATAAACAACATTTTTTCTTCATCGTGAAAAAGTGCAACAGAAACACGAAAAAGTGCAAGTGAAACATGAAAAAGTGCATATCTTCGCACTTTGCACGGGAAGATGTCTTTTTATTTGAACTCTTCCCTGTATATATTCACAATTCAAAGTGAGAATGAATCTTGTGCATTCATTTCCACATCTAATGGCTCAAAATAAGCCAAAAATGCACTAAAGTTGACCAAAATCGCGGTGGCATTTTCGTAAATAAACAACATTTTTTCTTCATCGTGAAAAAGTGCAACAGAAACACGAAAAAGTGCAAGTGAAACATGAAAAAGTGTATATCTTCGCACTTTGCACGGGAAGATGTCATATGCACAATTCAGTTCCACATAATACAATCCAACGGTCTAGATTCACTCATTTCTCTCCTGTGAGTCTGCTCTTATCGGAACCGCTCCGTATATATACATACATATATATATATATGTAAGTATATGTATGTATACATACATATACATACATATATATATATGTACATATATATGTACTCAAACTGCAAAAAAGGAACACATGATATCAATATTCAACTATAAAAGGAACACATGATATCAATATATACGGAGCGGTTCCGATAAGAGCAGACTCACAGGAGAGAAATGAGAATGAATCTAGACCGTTGGATTGTATTATGTGGAACTGAATTGTGCATATGACGAAACCGAAATGTGCATTAGATGATATTGAAATGTGCAGAATAAAAATTTAAACTCAAGTGTGCATTAGATTAAACTGAAATGTGCGAAATAAAAGGTACAAAAATAACACCACATCGTACCTTTTATTCTGCACATTTCAGTTTCACCTAATGCACATTTCAATTTCATCTAATGCACAATTCAGCTTCACATAATGCCACTGTATCGTACCATTTGTGTTGGACATTTCAATTTCACCTAATGCACATTACGATTTCATCTAATGCACATCGAATTTCATTTAAAGCAAATCTAACGGTCCATATTCATTCTCATTTCTCTCCTAAGATCATGTTCTTATTTGAACCAAAACATATATATATATATATATATATATATATATATATATATATATTCTCTATATGAGTAATCTTCCGGTCAGGAATTTCCTGATCGGAGCACCGTTCAGCCTCCATGGTTTGGGACGCTTCCCGGTGATAATTTTTGCTGAAATTTATTATGTGTGTTGTTTATCAAGTCTAGTTTATCCACACCAAATTTTAGTTAAAAATTCAACCAGGAAGGGATTCAAATGATTATTGAAAGATAACTGCGCCAAAATATACATATAAAACACAAATATCTTCAGCAAAAACTATCACCGGTATCCGCCCCAAACGGCGGATGCCGGACGGCGCTCCTGTCAGGAAATAATCCTCTTCTTTATATAATCCTCTTCTTTATATATATATATGTGTGTGTGTGTGTTGATGTTCAAAATTACAAAGTAAAAAATATTACTACTTTGACATACATTATATTTACGTGTAAATAATACTGACATAAACATGTGTGTGAGTATATATAGGGAAGAGTTCAAATACAAAGAGGTCTTCTCATGCAAAGTGAGAATTAATCTTGTTCATTCATTTTCAGATCTAATGGCTCAAAATGAGCCAAAAATGCACTAAGTTTGATAAAAAAATGCGATGAGGAAAAAGTGCAATCGTTCGCACTTTGCACGATAGAACCTCTTTTTATTTGAACTCTTCCACACAGACACACACACACACATAATATGATTAATCACACATTATGTAAAACTTTGATCGTTTTACAATTGTTCGATAATAGGGATATTCAATACATGTGCTTTGAAATTTAATTTGAATTTCAAGGACGTTCGGCTGCAGTGTCACAGATATTCTATAACAATGAGGTATCAATTGAAATATTTGAATATACATAATTCATTTTTATAGTTGAATATTGATATCATGTGTTCCTTTTTTGCAATTTGAGTATAAACCAATGGAAGCAACAACTCAAGAGATGGAAATATCGCAGTTGGCAATGTTGTTTCAGAACTTCAAAAGAGAACGTTGGCAGTTTGATGGTGGAATGGACTGCAGTGAAAAGATAGAAATGGAAGATAATGATAAAGATGTTGAATGCAGTGATAAACAGGCTGAAAAGGGAAGTGCAAAGGTGGATAAAAAGAAGAAGTCAAGGTCTCAAAAGGATGTTGTATACACTGCATTGCTCTTAAGAAAAGCATGTTGTTGAACTTGTTTTCTGTTTCTCTTCCCTCTTCAAATTTCTCTGTTAAGGTGATGTTTTTTTTCAACTCTTTTCTACGGACTTACCACTTATTTTAATCAGCCCAGACTAGCCTAAATGTAATATATTAGACAAGAAATTTAAACAAGATCTGGAAATTTGAGATCAAACCATAAACATTGAGACTAGAGTACTAGACCAGAAGCTATGTGTCAATTGATGTCTTGTGATTTTTATGATTGACAATTGTTAAAGTCTTCAGTAGTGGGGTAGTGGCTTCTAGTGAAGACTTTATTACAACTTATGTAGAAATTTTATGGACATCCATTTTAGAATACCTTGGAATCAATACAACCCAAGGAATCTTGCTGGAACTAAAGACTAACCACATTAATTGAAACCAAGTACACATATCTAGGAGCTGGCAGAACCCTCAATAAAAGATGCATTCAGTTTGTGTGTTCAAAAGGGGGCAGACCGAGTGATTGTATGCCCATTCTTTCTCTTTCCTGGAAGGCATTGGCATGAGGTAAATGTTCTTCTAGCTTTAATCGGGTCCTTTTCTTATGGAGTATTTCTAGTAAATGGCATCAGGTAAGTATTTGCAGATGGCATCAGGTAAGTAAATGGCATCAGGTAATCCTAGTAAATGGCATCAAGTAAGTATTCGTCTGCTTTTCTTATGGAGTATTTCTGAAAATTTATTATTCGTACTATTACTATGTTTATTGTTTATGTATTTTGGATTAAGATTAAAATCATGCATTTGCAGATGAATGTTTCAAATTTCTAAACTGAAAATTTGCATCACAGATCTCTCCTTTGCTATCTCCTTTGCTATCTGACATTTTATGGCTGCTTAGTTTTGCATCACATGTGAGAAAACAGATGTATTGCTAATACCTTGTGGCTTTGAGAGCTTAAAAGCTAATTAATATGTAAAAATATACTTGGTTGCATACTGTGACAAATGTTTGAGTGCTTATGTAAAAACATATTCAGAAATCTAACAGTTGTCTCTACTGATTTAGCTACTTTTGAAGCACACCCTGCTGCAATTGACTGCTGATTTTGAAGCACAGTTTGCTACAATTGAGCATTATCAACTCCCATAATAATGAATTATAAATAGTAATAGCCACCATGCCTTCAAAATGTTCTTTGTGAGTGCTGAACTTACGATTCTTTGATACACATAATTACATACACATTCTGTAACTAATTTCAGGATGCATGACAGAGTGCTCACTCAGAAGCTGCACAAGTTGTCACCTTTTGCTGTAAAGGGCATAAAATTAACATTTCTTTCCTAATGTGTTATTCGGTTATCTCTTACACTCTATCTCTCTCTCTAATATGTTATTTGGTTTTTCTCTTACACTCTCTATCTCTCTCATGCATTGTACTTTTTTTACTAAATTCTCTATTTCACAGGTGATAAGTTACCTTTTTTTAATACTTCTCCAATCATGCATTTTGTTATTGTTTAGTCTCTATATATGATGTAGTGCAGCGACAAGTTGATGTGAATGGGGAAAAGGGAGCACATGTTGATTACTTCCATAAGAATGCCGTTGTCGAGGCTTGGCACTTAATGATTATTTTATGTCCTATAGACTATGCTTTATCTCAAGTCTAGCTATAATTGTAACTTGTGTTTTGTTTTTTGAGTTGTACTTTATTATATTTATGATTTTTGGGGTATGCCCCTATGAATCATGTACATTCATTTGAAATCTTGAGATATAAATAAAATGTTTGAGATTTTGGTTAATGTTAATGTTTTGGTTTATTTGTATTAATATACTAGTATATACTAATGTAAAATATATATAAAAGAATATATTATGTTTTGTAATTACATTAGTGTCACTAGTCCCCACTTTTATCGACAGTTTTTTAGTGTCACGGAAATTTTTAGTGACACTAATTTGATGTCACTGTAAGACCCTTTTCTAGTAGTATGTATGTATCACTGGTGGAAAAACGGCGATTGGAGACGCTTCTAGATAGGCACTCGTGGCGCTTCGAAGCGCCTCCGATTTTTCCGCCGCAAATGATTGATTGGAGGCGCTTTTCAGTCAGAAGCGCCTCCAATATTTTTAAATTTATTTTTTTATTTCGACATTTTGCGGCGCTTTTTTACTAAAAGCGCCGCACGCATGGTAACTTTAATCAATATTTGCGGCGCTTTATATGTTAAAAGCGCCTCTAAAATTTTCAGAAAATTACACATTAGAGGCGCTTTTTTGCAAGAAGCGCCTCTAATTTTATTTTTTTTTAAATGCAGATTTTTCAATTACCATATATCCTGTTTTATTTCCAAGATGCTTCAAAAACATTACATGGTCATTCATTCGTAAACTCCATATTAAACATACAAATTGTTTCATACAAAATTACCTGTTATTTACAAAACACTTATCAACAAACACTACACGAACATTCATTCATAAACTCTATATTAAACTTATATAGTGTTTTATTCAGAAATAAAATCTATAAAATTTCAAATTCAAATTTTCAATTACAATGAAAATAAATTACATTAAAATCTTCAAATGTCTACCATTGCTACATATTCATAACCTCATCTACAAAAAATCTAGCCCACATTTCTGATATCATCAAACTCTTGCATCATATATAGTCCAGTTCTTGAATTCCAAACCTGAAAACATTCATACCAACATAAATGAAAATGAACAATATTAAACTAAATTATATACTTTTTTTATTAATAATAATATTTAAAAGAGTACAAAAAGAAATTACATCGAGAAATTACATTAATAATAACCAAAAACGAGGGATGTGTGGTCTGAAGCTACCAAACCAGTTTCAGGGGCAGTAGTGTAACCAAAAAAGGTCACAACATCAGAATGTGAAGTAGCAATATCAGGGACCTGTTTGCTGGGAGCAGTGCCAGTCAATTGTGAATCAGTATGTATATCAGGGGCTGTCAAAGCATAAAAAACCGGGGCTGCACAAGGGACACAAAAATCATTCGTAGGGGCATCGGTAGTCTCAATCACAGGGGCACAAAAGGCACCAGCAGTTGTGATAGAGGCTGTCGCATTGCATTTGAGAGTAAAATCAGGGACACCAACAATAATAGCTTCATTCACAGAGGCATCAACATAATCAACAGGATTAACAAAGGCATCAACATAAGAAGCATCACAGATAGTATTATCAGGGACACCGAGACCATCAATAATAGGGGCATAAGGGACTGCAGTCTCAGTTACAGGGGCACAAGGAGCACCAACATCTGTAACTGATTCTGCCACAGCAACAACAACAATATCAGGGGGCACAAACTTTACTCACATTAAGAACATTGTCAGAGGCACAAAAATCATTCTTAGGGGCAGGAACTGAATCACCAAAATTATCAGCATGAGTAGCAGATCCTGCACAAGGGGTTCCAACATCAAGAGCTTTGCAAATAACAGGGGAGCTCAAACCTGTGTCCACAACCTGGGCATCATTGACAGGTTTGGCATTGGCAAAGGCTGCCTGGTGTAGGCAATCTGTTAGGGAGTGACCAATCATTAAATGACCCGTTCATGATAAAATGATAACTGAAATTTTGAACTGGAAAATAAGCACAATATTAAACAAAAGTAGTTAATACATACAGAGTAATATTGACGCATGACTTAACAAATTAAAACCAAACGCTTGAAAGGGATTTAGTGGGGTATGTGATTAATTCAAAAAGTACAAGAGCTGAATAAAAAATTGAGGTTTTGGGCTCAACAGAATACTTCAAAATTGTTTCTGGATCAAATTATGTGTAAATGTGTTTTTCCATAAATATAGATGTCAGCATTCTCTAATTAACAACATTAATAAACAATTACGCCATAGTAACAGAAGTATATGACTAAGTATTTAAAACATGAGAGTTTAAGGAAGCTAAGGATGTAATATATGTACATATCACCTTGGTCTGTCTCTCCTCTCCTATAAAATGGATAACTGCATAAGGATTGATACGGTTTTTGCCCTCTATATCATCTGCACCTACAAGTCTAACCAAAAGCAAACCCACCCCTACAAGTCACGCACACATTCACATAACATGAGAAAATATACCGTGTTAGAAAAGTGTGGCACATCCATCAATTGTATTAGCATTTCTATTAAATGCCTGCACCAGAAGCAATTTCACAGTTTATACAAGCAACGATCTCCAATACCCAACATTTTTTCAAGACCAAATGACTCCTAACAAACCTCAGCAATTTTGCCTTTAAAAATTGCTTCATAACGAGTCTTGTCTAACTCAGGAGCACAAGGCACCACTGTAAGAGCAGCCTTTCCCTTATAAATTGAGTAACCAACAAAAACCTTGGGCGGTAATGTTCCTGGTAAGGTCAAAGCACATTAACAGTTTTTGTTTCCCAAACAAATAGAAGAATACTATGTGTCTATGCAGGCCATCACAGGACTACTCAAACGAAGTTAAAGAAAACTTCCACTTTTCATTGTCTCATTTGGAAATCAACAAGAAAAGCTCAATCTAAGTCACTGATGGAAAGACATGTTACACGAAATAAAAAGAAAACCATTCACAACTCTCCCAACATGAGTTAAAAAAAACATCACCTTTTTTCTATCAATTAACAGGGCCATTTTCATGCCTTAAATTGGGTACCCATGGGAAACATGATACATTCAGAGCCTATTACTACTACCCTACCTGGTACAAGTACTCACTAGTTACTACTCAATAAGTAAATAATTAAATGAATGAATAAAGTAATCTGCCTACACCCTCAATTAGTATCTATCCAGTTAATCACCTTATAAAGGAAGTGAGAAGCTCCATTAAGGTTTGCAGCAAGAAGAAAGGATGAAAATAGCGAATAGAGAATGAAAATTTTATCATTGACACCTGGTTGTAAAGAAATGGAAGAGACAAAAACTAACATATACATAAATTGCAAAAGTTTACCGATTCAAAAACTAACCACTTCCAACAATTATGAACCAATTCAAATGAAAACCTGCTGCAACAATTACCAATTAAAACAAAAAACCAGCTGCAACACTTACTAACTAAAACAAAAAAACATGCTGCAATTTTAGAGTGTGTTTGAGTGTGGGTTGGACTTTTATCCGCTTGGTGAGGATCCCAAAGTCCTTAAAAGCTTGTACGTTTAACTGGTTTTATATTTTCCTTTTCTACACATGGTGTGCAGCATATTGTATGTTAAATCATTGCCAACCCTCTACCAAAAACCAGCAGCAACATTTACCAAAAACTAGCACCAACATTTACCAAAACCATAATGCAACACTTACAAATTAAAACCAAAAAACAGAAGCAACATTTTCCAAGTAAAACATAAGATGAATAAGCAGAAATATACTTTTATTCCTAAAAAGTTCAAACAAAAATCAAATAAAAATGAAATTAACCAAATATGCCAAAAAAGAAATTGAAACAATCAACTCACCTTTAACAATGCAACGCCGGGCCGGAGCAGTCGACGACAGGCACGCTGGGACGGAGCAGTCGACGGCACGTACGTATAAGGGACGACAGATCTCAGTCGGAGCCGGAAATAACTGCAGCAAGCGGCGGTGGAATACGGCAGATATCAGTCGGAGCCAGAAACGGCTGTAGCAACGGCCGGAAAGCAGTCGACGGCAGGTATGGCGCATGAGATTTCGACGTCCTTAGCTTCGTTCCGCCACGCCTTCTTTCTCCAGTCTCAACTTGCGTAACTTTGAAGCGCGGTCGGCCGGGTAGGTTTAGTCTTAAATATTTAGAGGTGCTTCTTTCTCCAAAGCGCTGCACGTTCAAAATTAAAAAAAAAACGGTTAGAGACTGGAGGCGCTTAGAATCCGAAAGCGCCGCACGCGGCTTGATTTATTAAATAACAAATAATTCGTAAACAATATGGAGGCGTTTTTTAGTATGAATCGCTGCACGCCTGTTTAAAAAATAAAAATAATAAAATTTTTGCCTATAACAGAGGCGCTTGTGCTAAAAAGAGCTTCCGATGAAGCGCCTCTGTTTGGCATTTTTCCACTAGTGTATATATCATTAAAACCATGATGCATTGGTATCACAAAAATCCTTGATACATATATATCACAGTTCTCTATGATGTTTATATGTCATAATTTTGTGACACAAAAGTGACATGTTAACGGTGACACTAAATTTAGTGTCACTAGCCTTGCTTTTCTGTGACACTTTCAGAGTGTCACTAAATCTTTTAGTGACACTAATTAAATGTCACTATAAGCCATTTTTTTACTAGTGCAAGTTGGCAGTAACACATAGTAGGTGATGACTGTCAAATATTATATGTACCGAAATAGAATGGCAATAATATTCTATATCCGTATGCATCAGAGGGACTTCTACGTTGGGCAAAAGGTACTACTCTTCAACTCAAGACTTCGCCTATTCCCCGGAAAACTCAAATCCCGATGGTCGGGACCCTACACAATCACCGAGGTCCGACCATACGGGTCAATGATGATTCAACACGGTGACCAACCACCTTTTCTTGTAAATGGTCACCGACTCAAGCCATACATGGAGTATCATATCACCTCGGCAACCTCTACCTGCCCTTTGGAGAAATAAAAGGAACGTTGTGTCCGACCTATGACGTTAAACTGAGCGCTAATTGGGAGGCAACCCAACAAAAATGATTTCAATTATAAATAAATATGGTTAGTCATACACATATTCATATTTATTCATAATTGAACAAAATTCAATTATAAATAAATATGTTCATTTACAAAAACATAATCATATTCATTTATAGTTGTAGCAAAAAAAAATATAGCCCAGAAACAACCGGCCCCAGTCAGACATAACAACCGGCGCCGGTCGCAAACAGACCATTTCCTTCGCACGCAACACACATAACCGGCACCCGACATCTTCCCAACAGGTGCTGGTCGGTCCGATTAAAACACCTCCCTGGTCGAAAACCGGACCTTATTTTTGAAATCCCTACCCAAATTTCACACCTCTTGCACCGGAAAACACCTCAAACCCCCCAAACCCGTTGCCCCAAGCCGTAACTCTTCCATAAGAGCTCTGAATTCACACTAAGGATCACTTCTCAAGCTTCTCCACCCCTATTTTGAGCATCAATTCAAGGTAATTTGAAACTTTAAACTCAAACTTCCATAATTCTTGAAATCTCGTCTTTCTTACGATCTTTGACAAAATAGATGTTTATAATTGTTGAATGTTGGTTCCTTGAGCTCATTTGGTATATATAAACATGATTCTTGTCAAAAGTTTTGAGATTAAAGTTCAAAATTAAGAGAAATTCTTGAAATTTTTTCTCAAGAACCCTAATATCCGAATTTCTTATTCATGGATGAATTCCTTTTTACAATTGATGTTTGGAAGAATGATGATATGACTTATGGTTGATATATAGTCTTCTAAGCACAATTGTTGCTAGAATTGTGTATGAACATGAAATTTGGGGGAAATTGAAGAAAGTTTTGTATTTTAAATTACCTTGAATTGATGACAAAATATTGTTTTGTGTGTATATGTTGGACTAATCATGCAGGGAAATGGCACCTAAGAGAAGAAACGATGCTAGCTCTTCCTCTTCTTCCATACCTCGTTTCACCTCTCCGGAGAATGAAGCTTGGTATGAGAAGAGGAAAACTTGGAAGATTGTGGTCGAAAAGACACTTGACCCTGAGATCAACACTCGCTACCAACTCTCAGAAGCATTTCACACGCTAAGGTGGGCCATCATGCTCACCTTGACCGGAGCGTTTTACCCACGACTCGTGTGGGAATTCTATGCAAACATTGAGAGGAAAACTGGCCCGTTTGGGAACATTGAGAGCACGGTCAAAGGTAAGAAGATCACGGTGAGCAAAAACCGCTTGTGCAACATACTTCAAATCCCCAACATGGGTTCTCCGGTTGAAATGAACTCCAAAGTAGTGATAACCGACCCTGCTTACGATGAGATAGCTGCAATGCAAGAATTTGGACTCGATGAAGAGCTCAGGGCCCGTTTTCTTGAACCCCGGGAGAGACTAATCGCATATCTTCTCAGCATCAACATCTTACCACGAGCTAGCGACACGCATGTACTTCGGCGAATGGACCTCTATCTTTTATACAAGATGACTCACGGACGTGGACAGCTCGAGGGTATTCCATTGGCTCCTTTCATCATGATGGATATGAGGGGCGTCATCAAAACCAAAAGAGGTGATAAAATTTTTATCTACCCTCTTTTACTCACCATGATATTCAGGGATTTCGGCGTTGACATCACAAATGAAGAGGTGGAGTACACATCCGGATCCCAAATCTTGAAGGTAAGTACTATGGTGTCTCTCCAATTCAAGAAGGTGGGTAATGCATGGGTCCGCAAGGACATGGACGAGGACAACGAGGACGCCGATAAAGAGATGGCGGAAGCATGAGCACAACCCGCAGCACGGCCACGACGGACCATGACACAGAACCTCGATTATCTCATTGACTCCATGGACCGCATGCACACAAGGATGGATGTCTATGAGACTTGACAAGAGGAGCTTTACACCCGCTATGATTCTTTTGAGGCCCGCCAAGTGAGAATCGAGAAACACTTGGAAGGATATGACCGCAGGTTTGAGCAATTTACCGACCACTATTAATGTCAATATGGGAACCCCCTCTCGGTCCACAATATTGAACCTCTTTTGTTGTTATTGTCTGTGATACAATCTTCTCTAAACACACTTTATCGTGGATGTTGATTGAAGTAATTGTTTATCATGCATCATCATACACTGGGACAATGTATCTTAAGTGTGTGCGGTGCATTTCATGGTAGTTAGACAAATTTTATGTGCAATTTGAGTTTGTGACTGTTGGGGATCATCTTTACAAGTTGAGTTTAGATGATCTGTAAAGAGAGAGTTTATATGCCTCTCTGAAAGATGATTTTAGGGTTTATTTTTACCTTAGGGAACATATTGGTACCCATTTCGTTTTTGCAATTGAAAACGGTGTGCAGATTGGACGAGTTTCATCGGTGTTTCTAATTTTTAAAAACAGAATTCCACCTCAAGTTTACATTTTTACCGATTTACAAAATATTGGTCACTTGAGAATTGGGATCGTTTAGGAGTGTTAACCATAAAGTTCTTGCTTAACAAGAATTAGATTAAGGTGGGATAAATGTTAATAGGTCAGATTTTTCATTTTGAAATTTGCTATCTTTGTAGAACAATTCCACTATAACTCAATTCGCAAACATTTAGACCATCACGGATCCACGAATGCCAATCTCTCAGAGTCACTACCCTTTTGTCCTTCCTGCTCGTTCCCAGATTTAATTCTTTGTTGTGTCATGTGTGTACAGGTTTAAAAGGTCTTGCTGTAGTGGATTCTCAGCGTGAAGAAACTTTCACAGGTTATAGCCCATATCCAGTAATATATATTTGTCTGATGGGAAAATTGTACTCTCTGAGACCATTCAAAAACGAGTTTGTTCTTGATCACTATGCCATGCTTCATATTTGAAAACTAAAGAAATTTGCAGCTAGAATTGGGATAAACATGGTGTCTTTTTCAGATGGGTGAGGCTCAGGCTCATGCAAATGGGGATAAAAAGAGAGTTGTTTTTGTGACTGTTGGGACTACTTGTTTTGACGCTCTAGTTAAAGCGGTAGACAGTCCTCAAGCTAGGAAAGAATTGTTCAAGAAAGGCTTTACAGATATTATCGTTCAAATGGGTCGTGGAAAGTATGTTCCCTCAAAGGTTAGTTTATAAACTATTTGATGGTTTTGATTTTGGATTACTCCCTACAAAACAGTTTACCAAAGAGTCATTTTTTTCAAAGACCTTTTGGCTTGAGAGAATTATAAATATTTGGATTTAGATGCAAAAAAAAGCTTAGGAGAACTTGTAGCACTCAGGTAGTTAGGGCTGAAGGGTCATTTAAGTCCATGCAACTATTCATTCAAGCTGTCCAATTCACCCCTCAATTAGAAAAGCCCCAATTAGAACCACTAACTGAATAGAATTACTAAATACCCCATTGGATGGCTTAAACCTGTTGTTTGCTATTCAGCAGGTACATACCAATGTAGCCTCTGTATCAGTTAGGATTGTTTAAATCACCCCTCAAGCTCAAAAGTGTCAATCTGGCACTTGACTTGCTCCAAAAGAAAAAAAGAACTGGTCAACTGAAACACTATATTTTCTTCAAATATTTCAAATGTTTAATTTTTGCTTCTACAAGATTTTGGTTCCCAGACTTTGATTTATGAGAAGTTGAACTTCTTATATCTTGATTTCTGCTTGAGTGGTAGGGTTCAAATGTGAGGCGATTGGATGAGTTGCCACTGTTATGTAATACTAAGATTGTTGCCGGTTTTTGTCACCGATAAGCTGGCCAATCTGAACAACAAGTTTGAGTTTGAATTCCAAGGATGAAGATGATTGCGATCATTGGTGTAACGAGGGAGAAAAAATTGGGGTGAGCCGGAAAAACATTTGCAGTTTTTAGAAATATTTATTTTAAAACATTTATTAACGAAATTGAGGTCGGATCTGTCCTGGTTTCTCCACGTATCTTGCCTAATCCTAGGGTTAAATATTTTAAACAAGAAGATAATGGCTGGACAATTTTTGTATTTGAGGGGGCCGGATTGAATAATTCGGATGGATACCTGGACCTGTTTGACCATTTAGTGTATCGAATGTATCAGAATCATAGAAATAATGAGCAACTGGGAGTTGACAAGCCAAGTAGGCTATTCATAAATTTCATATTTTTATAGGTTGGTGGTTTTAATTAGAACTTATTCTGATCGAAGGGGTGAATTAAACAACTTGGAGGAATCTATTTGGCCCTTTAGCCCAGTTGGGTGGGTGGTAAGAACTAAGAGTCTAACAAGCATTATTTGGCTATTTTATAAGTGGCAGAACAAAATAGCCAGCAGTTTTTAGTTCCATAGTTTTTTTTCCCACAGTAGCTACTTGTTCATATTGATTATCACATATGTTGTTGAAGCTGCTGTGATTTCTTATGAATTAAGAAAGAGCTTTGGTGTGCCTTGTTTTGACAATTCTCTCTTCATCACTGTGGAACTGCCTATACTTAACAGGAGGCCTGATATAAGGAAACCTAGTATTCACAGGAAGTCAGGATTCATCTTCACCCCCTTTACCCGTACTATGTTGTGTTGGTGGCAAAATGTATAATTTCTATTAATTGTCTAAAATCAGTTAAAATTAAATTCTCACAGGAAAAGCTTATTCACAATTTTTATGACGGATGCCCCTGTCAAACTTCTTGAAACAAAATTATTCTCAATATTATCAAATAAAATTGTACCTTGTCCACATTACCGAAATGCCTAATTAGCTTATTTTGTGTAGACATAAAAGCTGTTTAAACTCTAGACAAACTATATATAGGCTATGTAAGTAATGCAAGATGAGGTTTTGTTAGAGTATTAGATTGATCCATTGCAGATAGACTCTGTAACAACTAACTAGACAATATGGTTAACACCATCTGAAAGTAGCTATAAGTATTCATTTGTTAGAGAGTTAGTTACTTATGTTATGATCTTATTGCATCTTTTTATTGCTTGATTTAGTTACCAATTTAAATTATTCAGCGGGCTATGGAAAATGGATCCCCAGCTGTGGACTATTTCACTTTTTCACCAAGCATAGCTGAATATCTGAAATCAGCTTCTCTTGTTATTAGTCATGCAGGTTAGTTATGATTCAATGTGTGTGTATTTTTATTCATCGATGAGCAATTTCCCTCCATTCTTCATGTTGTTTACAAGTCCATTCCTTTTGCATTAAATTATTTCTTTTGCAATGGAGCCAAAAACTCATTATTTTTTTGGCTTGGAATATGATGGAATAAAGCAAAATGGCTTACTAAACTGTTTGCGCTTCTTTGTTATGAAGCAGTCGTCGGTCCATGTAATTTTCGACGCGCTTTCACTATAGGTCATCCGGAAAGTTAGAAATAGTCTCTTTGCGCTTTAGTACAGGGGCAAGGTTGTGTACATGTGAGCCCCTTACCCCACCGTAGGTGGGAGCCTTTGTGGCACTGGGGTAATTATGATGATGATTTACTCGCTCTCTCCCTTTTTGGGTATGAAAGGATCCCAAAAAATTCAAGGTTATTTTCTTTATTTTACCTTGGAAGATGTCAGGGAAATAAAATGTGTTTAATGCTTTAAAAAACCCTGCATATGTTTAGAAATTCAGATTTCCTAGTCCTTGTGTAAGGATGTTTTCTTTTGGTCCGTTTTCAGTCCCAGACCAGACTTAAACAAACCAGATCATACTTCCATAGTTATAGAATACACAAAAACCAAACCAGATTTGAACAAATCAGACCAGACCAGACAAGCTAATTGAGTGTGAACCACATTTTCTTTCCTTCCAAATCTCTCCCATATATTTCTCTCTATATTCTTTCCCTATCATTTAATTCCAAACAGACCTTTGTGTGTCCTATTCCCCATGAAATATGGTTTTGACTTGAAATGCAAGAAAAGCAATCTTATGAGTCCCTTTTTGTGTTTCACCTTACTCATATCTCTAGCATTTTGTCCTGCCCATAAGTACAAGGATCACATACTTACCTGTGATTTCCGTTCCGGTACGCGCGATCCGATTCGAGGTACAATCGCGTTCGGAACGCAAGATGATGGAGTATATGGCCCGGGAACCCTCGGTCCACAGACTCCTACTACTCCAATAAAGGCCCAATAGGCCCAGGAAGCACAACAGGCCCAAATCACAGCGCCTAGAGTACCAAGCAGCCCACTGTGCGCACTAGGGGTGCCTTCGGCCCCCTGGCCGAAGGCTCCAATTCTCACAGGAGGGCCAAATCAGGAAAACAAAGTTACTGGGAGAAAACGGCAAAAATCAGTAGCCCTCGGCACCTAGAGCCCTCGGCACTAAGGAGGTCCCCGGCACCTAGAGCCCTCGGCACTAAGGAGGTCCCCGGTACTCAGAGCCCTCGATCAATCATCTACAGCCGAGGGCCCCTTTTCCGACATAATATCCGTTCCACATGCGCATGGATCACCGTACCAAGTACGACGTCACATCCAACAGCCGCATTGAATGCGGCCACATGCGATTGCCAGCGCCAACCAGTTGAGGTGACCCCTCGGCCAATGGATGCTTGACACATGTCCCTGTCCGACATTTATTGCTACTATAAATAGCACCCCATTTCCCTGTTGTAAAGCACGCTCAAAAGCCTTAACTTACATATTCAATACACCTTCTCTCTCTTACTTGCTCTGACTTCTCTCTACTTATTCCCCGTAATAACCCCTCGGATAGATACCCCCGGTTACACTTATCCATCACAAGAGGTTCAAGATTTCGGTACGACGGATCCAGATTGAAGTTCGCGTACTACTTCCGGTGGGTACGCCGATTCTCCTTCATCCCCTTCGCCGTTCCTGTCAGAGTCCAACGAACCGGCAGTCCAGAAGTCGTTATTTTTGAATACTATTATCGAACTCCCAGGGTCGCCGGTTGAACTCTTCGCCGTTCCAGGAGCTTCGTACCTCATGTAACTAAACGACCCGACTCTTCATTCGTTAGTGTGAAACGACTTTATATTCGTTTATCACACTTAACGTTCCAGGCATTCACGCCTATTTAAGGCCTTACTCAGTGTACTCAGCATATCAACTATCAACCTCTTTGCACCTCTATTCTTACTCTGTAGTTCTGTAGTTCTGTACTCTGTACTTTGCTTCTTTGCCTCTATTCTTTTCTTGAAAATGGTATTTGGCAAGCGTAAATTGCTAGAAAAAAAGTCAGATGATATCATAGATATGACCCTGAGTGATGAAGAAACTGCTCCTACTCCTCTTGCTACAGAAGAGGTCTGCACCGGCAGTCAAAGTTCAAAACAGGATAGCAAAGATGAGAGACTTTTATTAGAAGAAGTAACCTTTGTTGGAGCTCCAACCTCTAAAAATGCAGGGGGTGCCAAGGTTTGGATATGTAAGCATTGTAATCAAAGATTTACAGGCTCTTACACTAGAATACATGTCCATTTTTTGGCTCTCAACCGGGGAAGAAGGCTGAAATCAAACGGTGCCATGCTTTAATCAACGATCGGCAGAAGTATGAACGCTTGTTGAACAAAGTCAAGGTGGCTGAAAAGGCGGGATTCTCTCGATCCTTGAAAAATTCTGTGCTCAATAAACCACAAAGTATTCTTTCAAAAAAACCAATTCAAGACTCCTTTGGAATAATGGAGAGAAGTATATTGGATTTGAAAATCATGAGAGGATTGTGTGCAAACGGTATTCCCTTTAATGTACTGCGCAATCTTAAATTTATAGAAATGGTAAGTGCCATCAACAAGGCACCCGCATGTTACAAACCTCCATCCAGTGAGAAAGCAAGGATGGTTTTGCTAGATGAATGCGTTAGAGATGTGGAAAAAGACCTCACACCGGTTAAAGATACTTGGTATTCACAAGGTGTTTCCATCGTATCCGATGAGTGGTCGAATATCAAGCACAAGCCCTTGATCAATGTCATTGCCATCAACAGTCGCGGTGCAATGTTTATGTACGCGGAGGACTTCTCTGGGTTGGAAAAAACCGGTGTGACAATTGCGAATTTCTTGCTTAGAGAAATTGAAATCGTAGGACTGAGCAATGTCCTTCAAGCTGTGACCGACAACGCATCGAATTGCAAAGCTACGGGCAGGGAAATTGAGAAGGTACATAAACACATCTTTTGGTCTCCTTGTTGTGTTCATACCTTGAATTTGATTTTCAAAGATCTTGCCAAAGAACTTGATTGGTTGATGAAATACATATGCGAGAGGGAAAGTTATTGTGAAATATTTTCTTAATCACACCCAAGCGTTGGCAATTTTTAGAGATAATTCAAAGCTGGAGTTGTTGAAAGTTGACAAGCCTAGATTTGCGTCACATTATATTTTGTTGAAAAGGTTAAGAGATTGTAGAGAGTCCTTGCTACAACTATTGCCCTTAGATCTTGGAGGGATTGGGTGAAGCAAGGAGATGAAAACACTAGAGTGACCGGACTGTTAGTCGCTGATACTATTAGGAGTGAGGAATTTTGGGATGATGTGGATAATATTCTTGCAATAACAAAACCAATTTTCTTGTTAATCAAGTTTTGTGATGGTGAAGGATCGAAAATGGGGGAAATCTATGAAAAAATTGATAATATGTTGGGAGAAGTAAAAGATATCATGGCTACAAATCAATACGCTTCGGACTTTCCAAAAGTAGAGGCTATTGTGTTAGCTAGGTGGGAGAAGATGACTATTCCCTTGCACTGTTTGGGTTTTGCTTTATCTCCACAATTCTATGATTTTTGTTATCTCGAGAAATTAGCACCCGGTGGAGTTGCTAGAAAAGCTCCAAATTTGGACAAAGAAGTTGTGTTTGGTGTGATGGAGGTTTCTTAAAAAATTGGTGAAAACCAAGAAGAACAACGGCTCTTGAGAGAACAATTTGCAAGGTTTCACATGAAGAAGGGATTATTTTCTATATGGCGGCAGCTCAGATAGATGTGGTGACTATGGAGTCCATCAATTGGTGGTCAACATATGGTTCAAAGACACCTAAGTTAGCGGAGGTTGCAAAAAAAGTTTTGTCACAACCTATAAGTAGTTCCTCGGCTGAGAGGAATTGGAGCACCTACTCTTACATTCACGTGTGAAGAGAAATCGTTTGAATTGTAAACGGGCTGACAAGTTGGTGTTCATTCATTCAAACATTCGTCTTCAATCAAGTTTTTCTGAAGGTTACAAAGTTGGGCCGAATAAGAAGTGGGACATTAATCCTGAAAGTGCGTATGTGGAAGGGTCAAGTGCAAGACTCGATGAGCTACAATGGGAAGATTTAGAAGAAGATGTTGGTCCAAGTGATAAAGGAAAGAGGCCAAGGCTTGACTAGTTTTGTTGAAGTTTGTTTAATGTTTATTACTTTATTTCCTCTTTTGTTGAAGTTGTTGCTGGAATCCTTAAACTTTGTTTACTGTTTTATATCTTTATAGTTGTCGCAAACATTGTTAAGTTTGTTTAATGTTATTGAAGTTAATTGTTTAATGTTATACTTGTATTATATTTATACTTGGTAAATTCAATATGTTTATGGTTTACCGTATCATATACAATGGGTACAGCGTACCGTGTACCGAAATCGCGTACCGAAGAAGCCTACCCCCTACGTATCGGATTTTTAATTTTGGCGATCCGCATTCCAGTTTTCGTACCGCGTACCGAAGTGTACCGCGATCCATGTGACTATAGTCCTGCCTTTTATCCCATAAAGTTGGATATGATGTGACTCTAAGAACTTCAGTAGTTTTGTGATGGAGCTTGCCATGAGTCATCGGTAGATGTAATTAAATACACGATCAAATTTGATTTATCTGCAGGCTCAGGAAGCATATTTGAGACATTGCGTCTTGGCAAACCATTGATCGTGGACGTCAATGAGGATTTGATGGATAATCATCAGAGTGAATTAGCAGAAGAACTTGCTGATAGGAAACATTTGTTTTGTGCACGACCTCACACACTATATCAAACCATTGCTGATTTGTCCATAGAGTCTCTTGTTCCATATCAACCGGGTGATGCTAAGCCTGTAGCTGAACTCATTAGTAGGCATCTTGGTTTCCCTGAATAATGATCTGATCTTGGTTCAGAGTTGAAACAACTCAAACAAGTAGTCTGTGTAGTTGTCTCTGACTTTGCATGGGGCATCTCAGAGAGGTAAAAAAATTCAAATTAAAAGTTTGACTGGTGAACACCTGTGGTGGACTCGGTTCGGGCCTCGGTTCACGGAAGGCAGGCCCGGAACCGGCCCAGATACCCCCGGGTCCGGTTCGGTTCGGGTCACCCGCCCGGTTCACGGGCCGGGCCGCCCGCCGGGCCGGGCCTTTTAATTTTTTATTATTATTATATATTATATTATTAGAATAATTCTTATTACAATTACAATATATTATATTCGAATTCAAGTATATTTATTTCAAATAAGAAGTACAATTGAGAATTAGGATGAATTTAAAAAATGTAATACATTTTGTAATAAAAAATCAATCGGAATCTCCGCCTTCGGTTGTTTCCTCTAGGCATGGACCGGTTCCGGTTCGGGCCCGGTTCGGGCTTGGGCCCGGCCGGGCCTCGGTTCAAGAAGGAGAGGCCCGGAACCGGCCCGGGTAACCCCCGGGTCCGGGCCGGGCCGGGCCTCGGTTCAATTTTTTTTTTGGCTTTTCCTAGTTAACCCCCAACCCTCCCCCTCACCCCCAAACCAACCCTAACCACCTCAAATGGCCCAAAATACCCAACCCAACCCAAAAACTTAAAAAAATTCAAAAATTCAAAAAAAAAAATGGCCCGGCCCGGGCCCGAACAGGCCGGGCCGGTTCACCTTTTGAAGGGCCCGAGCCCGAACCGCCATCCCACTGGGCCGGTTGGCCCGAACCGGTCCCGGAACCGGTTCACCGGGCTGGGCCGGGCCCACACAGTAGCGGGCCGGTCCGGTTCCGGGCCGGTTGGCCCGGCCCGAGTCCACTCCTAGTTTCCTCCATAAAGTGGCGGGTGGGAGTGATGGTAATTTCTTGAGTTCTTCGTTGGGCCTTCAACCAATCGTGAAAGCAAACTAGTGTCTCAAGAGAGCTCGGGCTCAACCTCGTTCTATAATCGGTTAGGACGTTGCCGGCCGCACTAAATTCTTGTTCCACGGCAACGGTTGATATCGGCATTGCTAGCACTTAGCCATCTTTGATAAAATCGGGAATGTTCTTTCATTTTCCTTCCACCACTTAAGAACGTCAAAGTCATCACCAACTTCATAATCAACATTCAATGTTAGATACAAAGAAAGCTCGTTACCTGAGCTTTGTTCAGTAGCGGGAGTTGCTCTACTTTTTTTCAAAAGAAAACCAAAAGCGGATTTTAAAAGTGATTTACCTTTAGATGAAGAAGATGTTCGTTGCATGGGAGGGGTGCATTACCATATTGTGCATGAAATTCATTATACAATTGATGAAATAAATTACTAACCTCATTGAATTCTTGTTTAGGGTCGATGGGATTATCATCGAACTCTTGAGTTGGAAAAAAAGAAGCATAATAGTAATCTATACAATTTGCCAAGTAAGCAAGTTTATAACGAGGATCAAGAACAAATGCAATACCATATATATGCGGAATATGTGAATAATATTTTAAAAACTTTTGTTTCATGAAATCACAAAAATAACTAACGTAAGTGGCTTCGGAAAATTCACAAAAAGCGCCGGCGAGATTAACAACTTCAACAAAAAATTCGTTTGCGGTAGGTTTATAAACATGACTAAAAGTTAGAGTTGCGTTATTAATGTGTAAAGAATATAGTATATAAACGAGAAGTCAATGAGTATAAGTATATATAGTATATATAAATATATAATGTGTAAATATATTATAAGTAATATATAATATAATGTATAACTATATATAGTATATATAATATAATGCGTAAAGAATTATAATATGAACGTGTATAAGTATATATTTATAAGTAGATAATTAATATATAAGTAGATATAATAATTATATAAATTATATATATGTAGAAAGAATTTGGAGAAGATGAAGAATGAAGATGATTGAATATGAGAGATTGAGAGAATAGAGAATTTATAGAGTAGGAAGAGTTGTAGAAGAAGAGGTAAAAAATGTATAGAAAATAGGAGTATAAATAGGTTTTTTTTTGTATACCTCACCCCCACCCCCACCCCACCCCCTAACCCCCCAGACCCCCCCTCCTATGCTCCCAACGACTATGGAGCCTTCTAGCATTTAAAAAAAAATTAAAAAATTTACCGTTGCGGCCCGGACCGGTTCACTGAAATGTAGGCCCGGGACCGAACCGCTTGAAGACCGGGCCGGGTGGCCCGAACCGGGCACCAACCGGTTCACCGGGCCGGTCCGGGCCCGCACAGTAGCGGGCCGGTCCGGTTCCGGGCCGGTTGGCCCGGCCCGAGTCCATCCCCTGTGAACACTAAAGAAAAAGGCCTCGCAATGGTTTTGGATGTTGTAAAAGATTATTGTATTGCTTTGTGGATATCACTAAAAATCATAATATTAGTCACTCCTGTCATTTTGCTCTAATAATCGTAGTGTGCTTGCTCCAATATAAAGGTGTGTGCAGAATGGTACATGCAAACATTATGGGAGTCGTAATTGGTAAAGTTTTTGGATTTAATCATCCACTAATATTTAGAATATTAAGGAAGGTATTCGGGTATTCGGTATTTCTGTGCTTGCATGTTTTAATACTAGAAGAGTAGAAGGTGTGCTTATATGAAGATAAAAAAATAAGATCATGCATCCCTTATAAGACCTAAATGTTAATTAAGTTTTAATTTTTTAGTTTCTAAAGTTAACCTAAATGTTAACCGGCGTTCAAAACTCTGGCACTTAGAAGGAGGGATCAAAACTTCCATCAACTGATAGTATTTTCTACGTTTAATTCTACCTTCGGAAATTTTCAAATTCTCTATCTCAATAAGTGAAATTCGAGAATTAATTTTTCATTTACCTGTTTAGCTCAAAAAGGAGAATCCAAAATCACTTTGATCCAATCCAAATCGAAAAGTCGACCCCACTCAAAATACTGCTTGAAAATGGTCATTTATTTCAATTTTAATACTACCTTCGTCCTGCTATGATTGTCCCATTTTACCTTATCGGTTCGTCCCACTAAGATTGTCTCATACCAAATTTGGTAAAGTTTGTGCGACTCTAAATCATTCTTACTTTATTCTTACTTTATCAATTCAATATCAACCACATAAATCACTTTCTATTAATTTGTGTGACACTCCCTCTTCTCTCATTGTTAGCGGGACTGCGGGATGGAGGGAGTACAATTTTTCCAACATAAACTCTCTTTTCTTGTACCACTTTATCATATTCTAATGTTAGTGATACGTGAGTACATTGTATCTCACAAGTAAATATTATTTGGTTGTCTACGACCTAATATCCGTTTTATTGTTCCTTTTAAGAAGCAGATCCAAACATCCCTTGATCTCAAAGCTTAAAAAAGGAATTGCTTTACACCCCTCCAACGTTACTTTATGCAACTTTTACTAGATTGATTTGCCTTTTGTATTTTCTAATTAAACTAAAACTAGCTTTCAAACCCGTGCGATGCACGGACAATATGTAATTTAGCTAATTTGAAATTTAATTTTTATCGGATCACATATAATGTGATTTAAAAGAAAAATAAACTTAGTCTAATATAGAGTCTGTTTGATAATAATAAAGTAAATAGAATTAACTTATTTTGCTGAAATTGATTGAATTCTGGTTAAATAGGTGGAATCTTCTGAATCATGAAAAATATATGTGAAATATATTCCATTTGTGAAACAAAGAAAAAAATATATGAAAAAAAAGTTAAATTGGTCTTCTACATAAGCATCTCAAGTAAACATAATTGTTATGAATCCAATAATAAAAAAATTCTATATTTCTTAATTGTTAGATCTTACAGTTTACTCATTAATTAGAACGTTTTTAATTGAATTAAAATTTCGGATTTGATTTGGTATGAATTAATATGGTCTATTCACTACAAAAAAATTCGCCTGTAGTCACGGACTTAGTCACGGACCTTAGTGTAAAAAGTCCGTGACTAACACTTTTAGTCACGGACTTCGTCCGTGACTAGTTCAGTGACTAGTTCTGCGTGACTAGAATGTAGTCACGGACCATTGGCCGTGACTAGGTGTAGTCACGGATTAGTCACGGATCGACGTCCGTGACTACATCTTGACCGGAATAAGCCTCCGGCACGTTAGTCACGGACCATATCCGTGACTACTTTTAATTTAATTTTTTTTTGAGTTAGTCACGGACACGAGTCGTGACTAAGTTCAATTTAATTTTTTTTTATTTTTGTGGTAGTCACGGACGTATCCGTGACTATAAAAAATTTTAAAAAATTGAATTTATTCCGGATAAAATGTAGTCACGGATCGACGTCCGTGACTAATGTTTTTGTTTAAAAAAAAACAATTTCAAATAAAAAAAATAAAAAAACGAAAACTGAATTTATTCCGGATTAAAAAGTAGTCACGGATTTAGTCCGTGACTAATGTTTTTGATTAAAAAAAACAATTTTTATAAAAAAATAAAAAATTATTTTAATTTTATTTTAGAGCAATTACAATAAAAATAAATTCCATACGATCTTAAACATGAAAAATGTTATTACAGACAGAATTATAAAAACAAAATCCATACAATGTCAAACAATATAATGTAATTACATGCCCGTACGTCGGACTCCATTGTGATAATAATTAGAATCATCATAATCGTATTCATCATCATTATCATCATAGTCACGATGATGATCCTCTTCTGCATCCACGGGGTCCAAGGGTCGGGAACTTCCTCGACTGCCTCGGTTGCCTCCTCGATTGCCTCCTAGGTTGCTTCCTCGGTGGCTTCCTCGGTGGCTTCCTCGGCTGCCTCCTCCCGATGACTGAAACTGATTGAGCATATCAGGCGACAGAGATCCGAATGTCGACCCTATTGCAGGCATGGCACCATAACCGGAGTTAGAGTGGTAACCCATACCACCCATGTGCGGAACCTGAGGAGTCTGCTCAACGTGCATAATGTACGGCCGAGGATGAGGCTGAGGCGGAGGCTGATATCCAGCAAGGATCCGTTCCATTGCTTCCAGCCGGGCCCTCGTTTCTTCATCATTCTTTCGTTGCTGTTCAAATGCACGCTGCTGCTCTTCCAATTCTCGCTGCAATTGGGCAATGCGTGGATCCTCTCCTCGCCTAGATTGAGAAGATGATGAAGCTTCGCTGCCGCTGCGATCGTACAAAATACGTTGCCCCTCAGCCCCGAGGCATGGAAGCCGACCCTTGCACACCCCTGTTGCCTCAAGGATGGCATCATCTTCCACATCAGAACCGATGTCATCTTCTTGAGTCAAGCCAAGTTCCGCCCGCTTCTTTTCAACATTTGCGTTATACTTTGTCTACAAACGTTTAAAAAAATTATTCAAATGATATTTACTTCAATTTGAAATAATAGTATTGATTTTGAAATAATAGTATTGATGTTACATACTTCGATTTCAGCAAGGCTGGGTGGTAGATTGGCTGGCGACTCAACACCACTCTTCGTCCAACAGTGTTTGATTACACTGAGGATAGGGACCCTCTTCTTTTGAGGCCCCGCCTACAAGGTTAGAAAAAGGTTTAAATAAATGTAAAAAAATAAAAGGTTAAAATGGTGTAGGTTTATTTGAATAAGACTTACAAGAGCTTCTTTATGTTTACTCTGGGGTTTGCGGCCTCCGTGCCATTGTGTCGTCAATGCCTTCTCGGACATCCGATTTTTCTTCCCGGCTTCGCTTCTAGCCAAGAAAGTCGGATCCGAAGACCAGTGGCGGACGAGGTTTTCCCATACCTCATCCGAACACCATTGAGGCCTTACCCCACTGGCTCGGGCACGCCTAAAAGTGAGGCGAAGCCAGTTTGAAACTCTGGCATTGTACGCCCTTAGAATAGCGGGGCCTTGTTCTTCAGTCCAGCGAAACCGGGCCTTTATTAAAAAAATAAATTAACTTATCATTTGTCAAATTTTATGTTACATCAATGACGAAAATTTGATTTTTTTACCTTGAACAAGTTCCACCAAAGTTCACGGACCTTAGGATCAACATCCGTGTACGTCGCCCAGTTGCCAAGAAAGTGTCCACCAATTATGATTTTGATTTGGTTGAGCACATCTTGATCGCTTCAAAAAATTAATTTTTTTTTATAGTTCATTAAAAAAAGTATTTAATTATTTGACATTAGATAAAATTATTTGACATTAGATAAAGTTCATAGTTACTTACTTAGCAACCATGTGAGGTGTCACCCATTCGGAATCTTCATTGTTGCGCTCGGCTTGGGTTAAGGGCGCATAGTTCGGGCGAGCACGGGATGTGGATTGTTCATTGCTCATCTAAAATAATTGATTAATGAGGAGTATTAATTTACATTTTCAAATAATTGTGTAAATATAATAGAAGATCAAATTTTGATTTAAATAAAGGCAGTTTTTTAAAGGCAGTTTTTTAAAAGCAGTTTTTTTTAAAAGCAGTTTTTTATAAAGCAGTTTTTTATAAAACAGTTTTTTATAAAACAGTTTTTTATAAAACAGTTTTTTATAAAACAGTTTTTTATAAAACAGTTTTTTATAAAACAGTTTTTTATAAAACAGTTTTTTATTTTTTATAAAACAGTTTTTTAAGAACTGTTTTTTAAGAGCTGTTTTTTATGTCTACCTCAACATTTTATAATTATTAACATGTTAAACTTTTTTGGAAGTTTGACATGAGGGGGTATTTTGTTTAATTACTTCGGGAAACTTTTTAATTAAAACGGCTTTATTTATTAAACAGTGTGATGGATAGTCTACCCGGGGGTATATATCCGAAGGGTTACTACGGGGAGTAACTTAGAGAGAAGTCAGAGCAAGTAAGTAAGAGAGAGAGTGTATATTCGGTATGTATTAAGCGTGGTTACAAATGGGGAAATGGGGTGCTATTTATAGTAGCAATAAATGCCGGGTAGGGACACGTGTCAGGCGCTCATTGGCTGAGGGGTCACCTCTACTGGTTGGCGCTGGCAGCCGCATGTGGCCGCATTTAATGCGGCTGTTGGATGGGACGTCTGTGCAGAGTACGGTGATCTGTACGCATGTGAAGCGGATATCTTGTCGAGTGAGATGCCTTCGGCTATAGAGCAGTAGCCGAGGGATCTCCCTCCCGATGGCACCCCTGGTGCCGAGGGCTTACAGTGCCGAGGGCTGCTGTTTTCGCCGTTTTCTCCCAGTTTCTTAGTTTGCTTGGGAAACCCGCTCTGTGACAATTTGGAGCCTTCGGCCAGGGGGCCGAAGGCACCCCTGTGCGTTGTGCGGACTGCTTGGTACTCTGGGCGCTGTGATTTGGGCCTGTTGGGCCTGTTGGGCCTTTGGTGGAGTGGTAGGAGTCTGTGGGCCGGGGGTTCCCGGGCCATATACTCCATCAGGAGTCCCTCACTCCTTTTGCCGAAAGGTACTTGAGGGAAAAGGAGTAACTTGCGCTTGCCCTTTGATGTTGTCCCATCGTGATGCCTGAAGTTTGGTGAGGATTTGTTGTTTTTAGGTCCCTGCCGAAGGCAGTCCCTCAGTTACCCACATGTCGGGACTTGAGGGCTTGCTTTGTTGTTTGTTGGAATTTCACAGATTTTGTAATTTAATGATTTTCCCGAAGGGGTCCTCCAGTCCCCCACTCCTTGAGGCACTTGTAAAGTGGTGAAAAGGAGTGAAGTAGTTATGTTGCTGTTGTGGGCCAAAGGCTGACGCTTTTCGTTTCATTTTGGGGGGATGCCTCGTTAAAAACCTCATTAGGAAAAACCCTTTGGGAAAAAATCCTAATGAGGGAAAAAGAGTGCACCGAATTCCCCCAATGATGAAGCGAAAATGTCAAACCTTGGCAAAAAATGGAGAATGGCGGGAATGCCGAAGGCTCTCTCTTCTGAGGGCTCCTGTGTTGATTAGCCGAAGGCTTTCTGTTGATGTCCTGGTGGTGCCGAAGGGGAGCCCCTCAATCCAGGGACCGAGGGCCTGCCAGATGAGGGCAGCAGTGAAGTTGTTACCGGGGGGCCCACTGTTTGTTGATGAGTTGGTGATGAAGATACCCGAGGGCTCCCATTACCTGTGTGCCATGGGCCATCCGTCAATGAGGCACTCCCCGGGGGCTACCCGGTTTTGTAGTGCTGAGGGGGAATCCCCGAGGGGGTGTCCTGATATGAAGCCCTGGGTCTCTGAAGGAGTGATCCCGAAGGCGTCTGTTATGTGCTGTGTGGGGCGCAACCCGGGGGCACTTCTGAGTGATTGTACCCGGAGGCTGTCTTTGATGAAGTGGAGTGAAGTAGAAAACCCGGGGGCTTCCAGAATATAGCCGTTGGAAATATAGCCGTTGGAATACGTAACGACGGGATATAGCCGTAGGGGGGATGGCACACGTGGCGTGTGATGGCTGGTTGTTCGTGGGCGGCGTCACCGGTTGGGTGAAACGACGGCGCGTAATGATGGCGTCCATCCGGAGGCCCGGAACCCAGGCCCAAGCCCGGATTCCAGCGCCTATAAATACCCCAAGGCCAGGCATTCCTCCGTGTGCGATAAACTTGTTAGTGAAGCTCTGTCAATTTTTCTAGAGAGAGAAAGTTCAGCCTTCGGTCCAAAACTCAGCTTTCGAGGTCAGTGCTCCCTGCCTTTCTCCTCCTAGCATAGCTGTACTGTGCCCTTAGTTTAGGAGATAGAAAAGTTAGGAAACACTACCGTCTACGAGCCCTCGAACAAGAAAGCGAATGTCGTCCCAGAGTGACTCTCAGGACATCTCGGGGACGCCCTCGATGGAGGACGAAGGCATCTCCGATGTGGAGTCAAGCAGTGATCAGCCCTCGGATTGTGGTGATGCAGCCCTCGCCACTGAGGTGCAGAAAGATCTGACGGCTGAGGCCGAGGCGGAGGAATTCGAGCGAACTGCCGAGGATGAAGAGTTGGCCCTCGCCGTCCAAGTTGCTGAAGAGGAGGAGGAGAAGGAGAGGGCGAAGGTCACTGTGGCCGTCCTTCCCCCTCGGGGTGCTGGTGAGGCCAGTACTTCCCAGCCGCTGAACGCGGTTCCCATCCGGGTGGCCCCCGGGAAGAAGAAGGCCAAGGCGGCTGTCCCTAAGAAGAAGGTCATAGCTGCTGATCAGGGGAAGCCCGTAGATATGCCGGAGGGGTATTCCTGGCTCAACACGGCTGCCCTGGAAATAAAGTCGAAGGCGGACAGGGCAGACCTCTACGTGACGCAGCTACATGTAGGGCCCTCGGCCGAGGTGGTCGAGCCGGAAGTTGACGATGTGCTCTCTCGGGCGCCCGAAGGGAGCATTGCAGTACACGTGCTGTCGGTATCCATGGGCCTTCGGTTCCCGCTGCACCCCTTCCTCCGGGAGTACCTGAGGTTCGTCGGCTTGGTGCCCTGCCAGCTGACACCTAATAGCCATTCCTACGTGGCGGGTTTCCTAAATCTCTGTAGGGACCGAGGGGTGACCCCCAGCCTGGACTTGTTCTTCCAGAGCTTCAACCTCTGTCGAGGGGGTCACGCGAATGCGGAGGGCTTCGCCAACCTGCAGCAGGTGGCCAGGTGGAAGCTGTTTACGGAGGCGCCTTCGTCAAACAAGGGCTGGAAGGAGCGCTGGTGCTATGTCAGGGTTGCTGAGAACCCATTCCCGGCGGAACTTCGGGATCGCTTCCGTCGGCATCCGAAGGTTGGAAGCGCCGCCCTCGAAAAAGACGGCCTGGTGATAGCAAAAATTCCGGAGGGTCGCACCAAGCAGGTCTCCATTAAAGACTATACTGCCGACAAGGGATTCTACGCCCTCGGCTTTCGCAGATACCGGTCTATTGGTGAAGCGGATGAGAAGTACCCCGTTTTTGCTGAGGCCTTCGAGGGGACGGGAGGTAGTCTACAAGGTCCCTTAGCACATAGCTTATCCTGTTCGTTTTTTTTTTTTTTTTTTTGTTCTTTGTGCCTTCGGTCAGCGTCCCCTCGATTCTAACCCCATTCCTTTGTTTCTTCGCAGGTGTCCCAGTGAAAATGATGAATGTTAGAGGCCTTGCAGACTTGAAGAAGAAGAAACCCTCCAAGGGCCCGAGGGGGACGGACGCCGGTGTCCCAAAACCCGCCGGTGACTTCTTCAAAAAACCGGAGGGGCCGTCGGCGGGCCCAAGCGCTGATGCTGCTGCTGCCGCCAAAAGGAAGAGCTCGGGCAGAGATCCCGAGGGCAAGAAGCCCAAGACCGGGGATACCGGGAAGAAATCCCCCCCGGTGATCATTGTTGATGAAGGCCCTGCCCCCGGGCCAGATGAGGACATGCAGGTGGGGAAGGTGTCGTCGGGAGTTCAGGGGCCATCTTCCGAGGTCCTCATGGTTTCCCTCCCGGCTGGTACGGCCGTGATGAATGGTACCGCCGACCCGAGGGCGCTTCTGCGAGGCATCACCCTCGAGATTGACAGGGTTGCCCTCGGGGCTGATGAAGACGAAGCCCTCGAGGACAGGATCCTCCGGTCCTCCCTTACAGTAAGTCTTTCACGCCTATTTCATTCCGTTTTACTTGGAGCTTAGAAACCATATTTGGCCTTGCTAACCCCTTTGTTTTTGTAGACCTGCATTGCCCTCGGGGAGCAAGCCCGGCGGCTAGAGGAGTGGCGCCTTCGCAAGGCCGAGCAGGAGGCCAAGATGCGGGAGCTCATCCGCCAGAATGCAGACGCTGTGCGGCAGATGGCCATGCTGGAGGAGAGCCTTCGGCAGATGACCCTGCGAGCGGAGGCCGCGGATCGGGGTAGGGCAGAAGCCGAGAGGTCCGCAGCTGAGGCCTTGGAGAAGGCTGCCAAGGAAGCCGAGGCCGCGAAGGTTGAAGCCGTCGAGAGAGCCCGGGAGGACGCAATCTCGGGGTTCTTGGCAGGGGGATGGCGGTCCGAGGAGCACAAGCAATGGCTGTCCTCGGTCGTCGAGTCCTCGGTCGACGAGTGGTGCGATGGGCCTGGCGTGGAGTGGGTTTCCCGAAAGGGTAAACAATACTACGATGGGGGCGAGTTCTTCACTCAAGCCCTCATCTATCGGAGGATGGCTCGCCACTTGAAGATCGAGCCAAAGGACTTTGACCCGGCAGCATACGGGCTCCCCCCCTGCAGCCAGACATCCGCGTTCCCCTTCCCCCCGATGTCGAGAGGCCAGACCTAGAGGACTCTGAGCTCATGAAGGAAGCCGAGGGCGACGAACCTGAGGCCGACGCAGAAGTGACCTCGAAGCCATCGGGGGAGGCGGCCCCCGGGAGTAACATGATTTGATATGTACTTTTTATCACGTAAACATACATTTGTAATGATGACATTATTTATCCCTCGGCTTCGGCCTGCTTGTAATAGTAACATCGCAATTACACTTGCTTTCTTTTTGATGATTGAATGATCGCCTTCGGGCTTTGTATATATGACTTGTTCCCTTCGATTCCTTTATTCTTGGATGTATGCCTTCGGCATTTTTGAATGTATGTGTTTGTTCCTTTGAATGTATGTCTTAGGATTTAGAATACTATCTGATTGTAGCTAGCCCTTGGGAACCTTCGGTAGTTGGGCACCCTCTGCTGGACATACAACCGATGGTTCGACAGCAATTAGGACTTAGAATTTTTTTTTCTAAGTGTAGCACAGCATGAGGCCTTCGGGCGTTTGTAGTAACCCACCTCCTAGGACTTAGAAAAATCTCTAAGTGTAGATTCCCCCTTGAGAGCCTTCGGGATATGGCGCCCATTCCTTATGTGTGAATGTTGGACCGAGGGCCCAATGCACAGGACTTAGAGATTTTTGGAAGTGTAGTATGCCATGTAGCCTTCGGCTACTATGGAGCCCCACCTGTAATATTGAATAGGCCGGGGGCTAATTCTTTTAGGACTTAGAAGATTTCCTTGAGTGTTGATTCCTTGTGAACTGTAGCCCTCGATTGATAGGTAGCCTTCAGCAATTAGGTCCCTCGAGATGAGGGGGAAATATGTAGGACTTAGAAAATCTTCTAAGTGTAGAGTTTCCCTTGGGAGCCTTCGGGAGATGGCATCCCTTCATGATGTATGAGTAGTTGACCGGGGGGGAATATGCAGGACTTAGAAAATTCTTCTAAGTGCAAAATCTCCCTTGGGAGCCTTCGGGAAATGGAATCCCTCCTTGATGTATGGCCTTCGGCTGTCACACTCCTCTAGCTGCAATACTAATTGAGCCGGGGGCCCATCTTTAGGACATAGAAATTTTCTTTGTTTGCAAGTGTTGTTTGTATTGCATAGCCTTCGGCCACCATATTCCCTTGGCTGTAATATTGATTGGGCCGGGGGCCCAATCTTTAGGGCTTAGAATTTTTTTTCAAGTGCTGCTTCCCTGTGTAGCCTTCGGGTGACCGGGGGCTGCTCCTTCAGGACATCAATGTTTCTAAGCATAAATTGATGTTGAATCCTGTTGTTGTGAAGAAAGCCATTGAGGAGTGTGTGCCCTCGGCATACACTTCAAAAGTTGTAGAATTTGACCCTTGTCATGGGACCTTTGTTTGAGTGGTATCCTTCGGGAAATATGAGCCTTCAGTAACCGGGGGTGTTCCCGTGGGGAGCCCTCGGTTTGTTGTGATCTGTTGGAGTGTACTCTTTGATTTCTCGCTGAGTCTACTCCCCTTCACCCCTTTTTTTTTTTTTTTTTTTTTTTTTTTTTTTTTGGTTGGTGGTGAAGGAAAGGCATCAAGAAACTTGGTTTCTTGGTAAGGCTGGGCCTATTAGGAGACCATCAGAATACACCAATGGCTCTCCTCCCTCGGGTTAACCTTCCGAGTGCCGAGGGGATCGAGGGACGTTTCCTGGGCACAAGATATGGTGGTCCGTAACCTGCCTCCCCTTGGGGGATGGCGCGGAAAGCGCCTCATTTTTGAAAGTCGTCCCCTCGGCGCTAGACATAGTCTGTGGCCTGCCACACCCTTGGGGTGGTGGCGCGGGGAGCGTTTCGGTTTGGAAGTCGAATCCTGGGCATTTCTCATGCCTGTCATACCCTGTGGGTAATGACGCGGATAGCGTTCCGTTTTTGAAAGTCGAATCCTGGGCATTTCTCATGCCTGTCATACCCTGGGGGTAGTGACGCGGAAAGCGTTTCAAGGAAGGGTTTTCATTTGCACACTAGTTACAAATGGCCGGGGGCACTACGTGCCGCCGGCACCGATGGTGGCGCCTTCGGTATATGCGTCCTCGTGGGGTACGGCTTTAGAAACAACACTTGGTGTTAGTTTCGATGTGTAGCCCCCGGTACTTGGTACCGAGGGGTCTTCTGTTGGAACACTTGGTGTTCTGTAGGAACACTTGGTGTTCTCTTTTATCGTAGTTGATGGAGGTGCCTACCCTCGGTACTTGGTACCGAAGGGTCTTCAAATGAAACACTTGGTGTTTCCCGACAAATGTTTGGAAGTTGATAGGAGAGTATATCCCTGGCACTGGGTGCCGAGGGGTCTTCTGTAGGAACACTTGGTGTTCTCATCTCTTCTTTTTTGGTGTTGAAGGTGGGGATGTGCCCTCGGCACTGGGTGCCGAAGGGAAATGAATTACATGGCGTTCTTTGTTGTTGGTGATAGGAGTTCCCTCCCTTGGTACTTGGTGCCGAGGGGTCTTGACTGAAAACACGTGGTGTTTTCACTGATGTTGTAGGTGTTGAGGCCTGGGGCCTGTAGTCAGTATGAAGGCTTGATGTCTTGAATGTATCTTCATTCTTCGAAATTGGAGGCCTTGGGCCATAGGATGGTACATTCACTAGTTATGAGGGCTTGGCCGCTCTTACATTATTGATAAAATTTAACTAAATGGTGTACATTCCAGTGCCTAGGGACTTCTTTCCCATTGGGGCGTTTGAGCTTGTAGGTCCCGGGTTTGATGATGGCTGCTATGATGTAGGGGCCTTCGAATTTTGGTGCCATTTTTCCTCCCTCGGTTGGTTGGCTGGCTTCCCTCCTCCGGAGGACATAGTCCCCCACTTGAAATTCCCGGGTCCGAACTTTGGCGTCGATGTAGCTTTTAACTTGCCTTCGGTAGTTTTCTGCCCGGATGAAGGCCTGCTCCCGGCGTTCTGAAATGAGGTGCAGGTCGAGGGCCATGTTGCTGTCGTTGACCTCGGGGTCATATTGGATCACCCTTCGGGTAGGAAAGGTGACTTCCGTAGGAGCTTTGGCTTCGAAACCGTAGCAGAGGGAGAAGGGTGTTTCACCTGTAGCTCGCCGAGGGGTGGTGCGGTAAGCCCAAAGAATGTTGTGAAGTTCTTCTACCCAGCCACCGCCCTCGGCCTCCAGCTTCTTTTTGAGGCCCTCGAGCAAGGTCCGGTTGGCGTTCTCTACTTGCCCGTTGCCTTGAGGGTAGGCAACGGAGGAGAAGGTGTGTTTGATGCCCCATGCCTCCAGAAGGGCACAGAAGGGGGCTGCCTCAAATTGTGTCCCATTGTCGGAGATGATCTGCTGGGGGACGCCAAACCTTGTGAGGATGTTCTTGAGGACGAAGTGACGGCATTTTGCCTCCGTGATGCTGGCGAGGGGTTCAGCCTCCACCCATTTGGTGAAGTAATCGACGGCCACAATGATGTACCTGTTGTTGGAGGTACCCCTCGGCAGAGGGCCCACAAGGTCTATCCCCCATCGAGAAAAAGGGACAGATGTGCTGATGGGGGCATAGTTGACAGCTGGCCTACCGGGGGCTTTCTGGAAATGTTGACACGCGGTGCACCTCCGGGCAAGATCAGCACAATCCCTGGCCATGGTTGGCCAGAAGTAACCCTGGAGAATGAGCCTTCGGGACATGGAGAAGGGTCCCTGGTGAGCTGAGCAAGTGCCACTGTGTACTTCCTCCATTGCGACCTCGGCTTCATCTGGATGAAGGCACCGAAGTAGCGTGCCATTGTAAGATCGTTTGTAGAGCCTCCCATCTTCGATGGTGTAGCTGGGAGCCCTCAGCTTTGCCAGTTTAGCGCGGGCCTCATTCTCGGGTAGCTGCCCTGTGGAGATGAAGGCGGTGATATCTGAGATCCAATCCTCTTGACGTTGTTGTATGTTCATCACGGGGCTTGCATGGATGCTTGAGAGGCTGAGTTCCTCGATTTTGGCAATTTTGGAGATGTGCTCGGGGGAATCTGCCGAGAGCTTAGATAAAATGTCGGCCTCGGAGTTCTGAGCCCTCGGTATTTGGGTGAGAGAGTGTGCCTCAAATACCCTAAGCAACTCCTTGGCCGCCTCTTTGTACTGCTTCATTCTGCCCTCCTTGGCCTCATATTCTTCGGAGATTTGGCCAACGACCAACTTGGAGTCGCACTTGATGTGGATCTGCCGAGCCCTCATGTTGGCAGCCAGCCGAAGGCCACATAGGAGGGCCTCATATTCGGCCTCGTTGTTGGAGACCTTGAAGGAGAAGCGGATTGCATAGTAGGCCCTGAAGCCCTCGGGCGTAATGAGGACTACCCCTCCTCCGCATGCTTTGGTCGCGGAGGAGCCATCAGTGTAGAGGGTCCACCAGTCGTCCGAGGCAGCCGAGGGCTCCCCGTCCGTGGCTGCCCTTGCGGTACATTCCGTCACAAAATCCGCTAGGGCTTGGCCCTTGATGGCAGGCCTTGGACGGATGTCAATGTTGTACTGGCTCAAGAAGATAGCCCATTTAACCATGCGGGAGGAGCTGGTGGGGCTCCTCATGAGGGCGCCGAGGGGTTGATGAGTGAGGACCTGAACTGGGTGAGCCTGAAAGTAGTGGCCCAACTTCTTGACAGTCCAAACGATGGCCAACACCGTTTTTTCCACAGGGGAGTACCTGAGCTCGGCCTCCCTTAGGGTCTTGCTAACGTAGAAGATGGCATGTTGGATGCCGTCTTCCTCCCGGATGAGCACAGAGCTGATGGCCGCCGGGCTAACCCCAAGGTAGAGGTAGAGGGTCTCCCCTACCTTGGGTTTGGAGAGCACAGGAGGTGAAGATAGATATCTTTTGAGCTCGTCGAAAGCCCCCTGGCATTCTGGAGTCCATAGGAAGTCAGCCGTCTTCCTCATGATCTGGAAGAAGGGTAGAGACTTTTCCGCTGATTTAGATAGGAAGCGGTTGAGGGCTGCCAGGCGGCCCGTCAACCGTTGAACCTCCTTTACGTTGCGTGGGGGCTCCATGTTGATGATGGCCTGGATCTTCTCGGGATTGGCCTCAATACCCCTTCGGCTCACCATGTAGCCTAAGAATTTGCCCCCTTGGACGCCGAAGGTGCACTTCTTCGGGTTTAGCCGAAGGTTGAATTTTTGCATGATGGCGACGATTTCCCGGAGGTCGTCAGCATGGCTGGAAGATTGCTTGCTCTTGACGATCATGTCGTCGACATAGGCCTCCATGGTGCGCCCTAGGACGGCTTGAAAGACCCGGGCCACCATCCGGGTGTAAGTGGCCCCCGAGTTCTTTAGGCCGAAGGCCATCACTAGGTAGCAGAAGATGCCCTCGGGAGTCATGAAGGCAGTTTTTTCGGCGTCCTCCTCGTGCATGAATATTTGATGGTACCCTCGGAAGGCATCGAGGATGGACATGATCTCACACCCTGCGGTCTCATCCACCAATTGATCAATGTTTGGTAGAGGGAATGGATCCATAGGGCATGCTTTGTTGAGATCGATGTAGTCCACGCACATGCGGAAGGTAGGGGGCTTCTGTGCGAGGACTACATTTGCTAGCCATGAGGGGTATTTTACCTCCTTGATGTGCTTAATAGAGAGGAGCATGGCGACCTCCTTCTTCACAAATTCCCTCCTCTCGGCGGAGAGGGGTCTTCTTCGCTGTTGTACTGCTTTTGCCGAAGGGTCCACCGAGAGGCGGTGGGTGATGACCCTTCGGCTGATTCCCGGCATGTCCTCCGGCCCCCACGCAAAGACAGTGGAGTAGGCGCGGAGGGCGTCGGTGATACCGGTCTTTAGATCTTCAGGGAGCTGGGCTCCAATCTTCACGACTGTCTCCGGCTGGGCCGGATCGAGCGCAAGGTCTTCTACGTCCTCGGCCGGTTCAGCCCTCGGCCTTCTGTCCTCCTGGTCGACGGCTCCGGTGATGGTGTCAACACGGAATTCCGTCTTGCTTACCTTTTTAGTGACCTGAAGATAGCAGGCGCGGGCGATTTTTTGGTTCCCCCGGCAGTAGCCAATGCCCCCCTCGGCGGGAAACTTGAGGCAGAGATGCCTCATGGAGATGATAGCTTCGAGGTCCTCGAGGGCTGGCCGGCCGAGGATGATGTTGTGAGCGCAGTCAATGTTGACGACGACGAACTCTACCTCGAGCTGGGCCCTATGGAGCCCGTCGCCGAAGATCACCGGGAGGGTTATTACCCCCTCGGAATCAATAGTATCGCCGGTGAAGCCGGCAAGAGGGGTCTTAATGGGCCGAAGGGACCCCCTCTCCAGATGCAGCTCTCTGAAGGTGCTGAGGTACATTACATTGACGGAGCTGCCCGTGTCAATGTAAGTTCGGTGAATAATGGTGTCGTTGATCTCCGTTCGAATTACCAAGGCATCCCTGTGAGGAGAGGCAGTAGGAGGGAGATCTGCGTTGGTGAAGGTGATGGGTTCCTCCCTCAATCGCTTTACCGGGGGCATATGAGTGACTTCCCCTACATAAAGCGATTGAGCCCACTTCTTTCGCTGACTGGTGGAATCACCTCCTGTGTTGCCACCGGTGATCATGAGAATGTGGCGTTTCTTCTCCTGGTAGTGGGGGTATTCCTCCTCCTCTTCTTCCAAGTTTCCGATCTCCCTCTTCTTGCCGAGGGGGATGGTATTCGGGTTTACCCAAGCGTTTACCTTCGAGTGATGCCCTCGGGGAGGCCCCTGATGAGAAGGTCCCTCCTGCCGAGGGCTCTGGACAAATTGGGACAGGTGCCCTGCCTGTATTAATCTCTCGATGGCCGTCTTCAGCTGATGGCAGTCATCGGTCCTGTGCCCCTGGTGCCGATGGAAGCGACAGTAGGGGAACTGAGGGTTGATAGCGTGTACCTCCGGGGGTGCGCGAGAGTCGCGCTCAACGAGGCCCCTCTCCTCGGCAAAATCGAGGATGATGCTGACGGGGTGCGTCAACGGTGTCCGAGGGCGGTCCAGGAGGATGGGCTGGGCCCAAGTCTTAGGGTTGCTCTTATAACCTCCCCCGGGCTTGGCTTGGCCTTGCCGAGGGCGGTCATCAGAGGGTCCCGAAGTCTTGGGGCGGTTTGGAGGAGCCCCCGGCCCTCGGTTATGCTTGTTGTCAGCCCTCGGGGGCTGCTGGTCCGAATGTTGGTGATATTTCTCCACCTCCTCGGCCTCAGCATACCGGTCCCCCCGCTGCAAGGCCCTTATGTAGTCGCGGGGAGGTTCAATAATGAGGCTCCTGGAAAAGTTGCCGGTGCGAAGGACGGTTTGTAGGAGGGCCAGGAGGGTCCCGTCGTCAGCACCGTCGACCTTGTCGGCCTCCGTCCTCCAGCGCTCTAGGAAATCCCGAAGGGTCTCATCCTTCTTTTGGCGTATTGTTAGGAGGTGGGAGAAGTGCTTCCTTGTGCGACGTCTCCCGGCAAATTGTGTCAAGAATCGCTGGGCGAGTTCTTGCCACGAATCAATGCAGCCCTCGGGCAGCCTGTTGAACCATTCGTACGCCGGCCCCTCTAAGGTGGAGAGGAACCAAAGACACAAATACTCGTTTGACGCCCCCACCATCATCATGCTGTTTTGGTATTTGCTGTAATGTTCCTGGGGGTCCGTTTTCCCGCTGTAGGGCTGTATGTGCTGCCCTCGGTATTTTTCCGGGATCCGGGCCGCCAATACCCTTGGGGTAAATGGCGTCCGAGTCCGGAGCTGAATGACGGGTTCTCCGGAGCCCTCGGCCACCTTCTTCTGTAATTCCTCCATTTTGGCCATCATGGCCTCGTATTTGAGGTCTGAGTGAGGGGTGGAGGTGGTGACGTGAGCTTTGTTGGACTCCATCTCGTCGAGCCGGCGTTGGAGGGCCGCAATAATCTCGTCCCGGGGATCCCTCGGGAGGGTCTCCGCCCCCTGCGAACGAACCCGGGCCGAGTGGGCCTGGTTGATTTGGTGCCGGGCATCATCGGCATGAAGGGGTGCCTTGCCTTTGTCCCGAGGGGGACGGTCCTCGTCTGCCCTCGAAACAGATCCCCCGCTTTCCTGGGGCCTTTGGAGTGCTTTCCCCCCAAGGCGGTCTTGGACCCCTCGGCGGTCTGGCCCTCCTCCGAGCCGGTTGAGGGCGGAAGTACGGGGCCTCTCCCTGTTGTCATTAGGGCGGTCCCGGGACTGAACTTCCTGGGAGGATGTTTCTTGGGCCACCACCCCTTCGTCGTTTCTCACCCGAGGGGTTGGATCTGAGGGTGAGCTGGAGCCAGGGTGCCGAAGGCACCCGGGTTCTGGGTGAGCGTTTGGATGAAAGCGGAGAGCGCCGATTGTACGTCGATGGTGAGAACCGGAGGGCTGACTTGGTCATCGCTCCGGTTTTTCTTCTTGGCCTCGATGCCGAGGCGGGCATCGGGGGCGCTTTGTTGGATCTGAAGGCGTAGGTCGACAGCCGCCTGTTCCAGCCCAGCGAGGACACCGCCCTCGGGAGCCCTGTGAGAGGCCTCGGGGGCGTTGACGTCGCCGAGGGGCAGGTTCTTGTCTTCTTCGTTCTTTGAGTTGGCACGTGTTGTCCTCACCATTTTGATAGAGGGCTAGTGTTTGTGTTTGGTCGAGGGGGAGGGTTTCTTACTCGATTGTTCGAGCTCTCATCGAGAGCACCAAATGATGGATAGTCTACCCGGGGGTATATATCCGAAGGGTTACTACGGGGAGTAACTTAGAGAGAAGTCAGAGCAAGTAAGTAAGAGAGAGAGTGTATATTCGGTATGTATTAAGCGTGGTTACAAATGGGGAAATGGGGTGCTATTTATAGTAGCAATAAATGCCGGGTAGGGACACGTGTCAGGCGCTCATTGGCTGAGGGGTCACCTCTACTGGTTGGCGCTGGCAGCCGCATGTGGCCGCATTTAATGCGGCTGTTGGATGGGACGTCTGTGCAGAGTACGGTGATCTGTACGCATGTGAAGCGGATATCTTGTCGAGTGAGATGCCTTCGGCTATAGAGCAGTAGCCGAGGGATCTCCCTCCCGATGGCACCCCTGGTGCCGAGGGCTTACAGTGCCGAGGGCTGCTGTTTTCGCCGTTTTCTCCCAGTTTCTTAGTTTGCTTGGGAAACCCGCTCTGTGACAATTTGGAGCCTTCGGCCAAGGGGCCGAAGGCACCCCTGTGCGTTGTGCGGACTGCTTGGTACTCTGGGCGCTGTGATTTTGGCCTGTTGGGCCTGTTGGGCCTTTGGTGGAGTGGTAGGAGTCTGTGGGCCGGGGGTTCCCGGGCCATATACTCCATCACAGTGTTTTTCATAGTGTATATTTTATATTAAATTTGAGAAAACTGTTTTTTAATGTCTAACTTATTATTTTATAATTATTAACATGTTAAACTTTTTTGGAAGTTTGACATGAGGGGGTATTTTTTTTAATTACTTCGGGAAAACTTTTTAATTAAAACGATTTATTTAATAAACAGTGTTTTTTCATAGTGTATATTTTATATTAAATTTGAGAAAACTGTGTTTTAATGTCTAACTTAATATTTTATAATTATTAACATGTTAAACTTTTTTGGAAGTTTGACATGAGGGGGTGTTTTTTCATGTCTAACTTAATATTTTATAATTAACATGTTAAACGTTTTTGGAGGTTTAACACGAGGGGGTATTTCTTTAATTATTTGGGAATATAATGTAATTAGGCATACATATTAATTAAACTAACTCATGTTCTTTAATTCATAAGTCCGAAATTTAAAAAGATATTATTTAATCATGCATGTTTAACTTATAATGAAATTTTATGTAGGCATACATATTAATTGAACTTATACACAACCAATATAGGCATGCCAATTAATCATATATACAAACTAAATCATGTTATATTGAGCATATAGAACATGTAATAAACTAAATCATGCCAATTATATTGAGCATATAGAACATGTAATTAAACTTGTACACAACAAATAAAGGCATGCCAATTAAACATATATACAAACTAAATCATGTTATCTTGAGCATATAGAACATGTAATAAACTGAACATATTACCATGTATTTCGAAAAAACGTGTGCTAAACATGTATTTCAAAAAGACGTGTGCTTCTAATATTAATTGATAACATGCATACAAAAATGAATTTAATAACATGTACAGAAAACAAGTATTTCGAAAACTAAATAATATTTCAATTCTAAAATTAAAGCAATATTATAAACTAAATGAAATTATATTTCGAAATCATATTACTCCACATGCATCAATTTGAGATACTAACTAAAATCAAATTACATATACATAAATCAATTTGAGCATATTAACTAAATCATATTAAACAATTTGAGAATAATGGGAACACACTTATCGTAACATGCATTTTTAAAATAAAAATCAAATACTACAAATAAGAATTAAAGGTAAATCAAATTTAGAATACATAACCTTTATGAAAAAGGAAGGAGGCGGCCGACAGTGGCAGAAGACGGTGGCAGCTAACGGCGGCGGCGAACGGCGGCGGCGAACGGCGGCAGTGAACGGCGGCAGCGAACGGCGGCAGCGAACGGCGGCAGCGAACGGTGGCAGCGAACGGTTGAAGGCAGAGTTGGAGTTGAGATCGGTGGAGTGTAGAGGGAGAAATTAAGGATTTAGGGTTTTGGTCCGAAAGGAATGCGGAATGAAAAATCAGCTAAGTGTTGATTTTATATGAAGGCGTAGTCACGGACCTAGTCACGGATAATCCGTGACTAGCCATCGTAAATTACGAAGTCAGACGCGCGGCAGACGAGGTGTCAGGGCCGCCTTTGACCGCCTTAGTCACGGACCGTCCGTGACTAGGTCCGTGACTAATTCAAATTTTTTTGAATTAGTCACGGACCTAGTCACGGACCTGTACGATTTTTGAATTATTCACGGATCTAGTCACGGACGGTCCGTGACTAAATACTTTCCATCCGTTCAACACGCGCAGCCCGGCGTCAGACGACAGTGGAATAAATTCCACTTTATTATATTCGATTTTTGAGTATAAATAGATGATTCCCGGTCCAATGTTTATGAAAAAAATGGCTAATCGAGAACCAATTGACTGGGATTCGATGTGCAGAGCTATGAAACGACTCAAGCTAATTACACAGCTTATGGAGTCGAAAACCGTTGAAGCATACCAGAGAATCACGGAGTTGATGGATAGACCCCTTGAAAGTTTTGGCGACTATAAAGATGAAGAATCCGACTCACTCGGCAAGTCAAAAGCAAACAACTTGTGTCGGATGCTTCAACGTGCAGAAGAATGTTCGGAGTATATGTATCCGATCAACGAAGAAGCTGAAAGGAAAATTCACGAGCTGTTGGCTAGGCCTCTTGAAAGTTTTGATATTGATGAATAATTTTGTATTTGTTTGTTTGGTTATTATGATAAATAAATGATTAATGTTTCGTTAGTTGATTGTGATAAAAAATTTGTGCGTTTCGTACTTATCTTTTACGGAGTAATAATGATGAAGAAAAAAATCAAATATTGTTGGACTACAATAATAATGAAGAAAAGAGTACAAATATTCGAACTCAAAAAAATTGTAATACAACAATACAATTAGTCACTATCAGAGTCATTATTTTCTACATATACAACATCTTCTTCTGTATCAGAACCGTCTATCCATTCTCCTTCTTCCTGATAATAAGCATTTTGTTGTTCTTCATGCATTTCAACAATTTCGCGCTCAGATGGAATTGTTAGGTCCGGAAGGTGCGTTTCTGGCATGACTTCAACACTTCCCCCATTTGGATCACTTAGCTGAATGTGCTGGTTGACCATCTCAACAATCGGTGGAGGTTGGAAAAAATGTTGCTGAAAAGCATCTAAATCAACGTCCTTGTGTTGAGTTTGTGATACAATTTTGCTCGGACGGACAGTACATGCACACACCCAAGGATTCTGTGTCCGCCTGGTTGAAGGATATTCTGTATAATAAATCTGGGCTGCTTGTTGAGCAAGTATAAAAGGCTCATTTTTCGTATACACGCGAGAGTGGTTGACGTCAATCATATTATACTTTGAATTTTTTCGCACACCACGTGTTGGATTAATCCATTTGCAGCGGAACAAAACGCATGTCAACTTTTTCCCAGCAGAAGGCATTTCCAGTTCGAGAATCTCGTGCAAGACACCAAAAAAATTGGTTTCCGAGTTATCATAACCGATTGTTGGGACACATAACCCGCTGTTCACTGTTGGTCGGCCCTGTCCGTAAGCGACTGTGTGATAGGTGTAACCGTTTATCACATATGACCGCCAAACTTTGGCGTAGGCACCAGGGCCCCACGATAATGATACTAACAAAGGGTCCACAATCCCACGGTTATTGATCTGTAAATTAAAACACGATAACATTGGGTAATTATTAAATATTATTAATTAATAATATATATAATTAATGTGTGTGTATGTATATATACCTGATGCTTGTACCACGGTATAAAATGAGAGTCCACCAATGCATCAATTTCATTGTCAGGGAATGCTGAGTACTCCGCTCTAAATTCACTGTGAAGTCAAACATGAAAATATTATAAATCAACTACCTTAATTGTATATATATTACAAAGATAACTACAAATTTAACTTACTGATAAAACGGTAAGATTTCTGGACAATTAATGAGCATATAAGTATGCGCAATTTGTAATTCTTTTCCCACGATGTATCGGTTTGTCCAAGCTCCTTTACCTCTACCTGGGTAATTGAAAATGGAAACTACATTTTCATACAAATCCTCGCCAATGTCATCGTTTCGGGCAGGTCTCTTTCTTCTAGTGATGACTTCACGCTCAAAATAAAAAGATGAGAACGTTGACATTTCTTGTTGAAGATATGCTTGACAAATTGAAGCCTCAACGTGTGCCTTGTTGGTCACTTTCTTTTTCAACTCTCCAACAAATCTGCAAAGTAAAATAAAAGTGGTACACAGATTAATGTTGTTATGAAATAAATATTCAAAGATAAATGAAATTGTGACTAACCTTTCAAATTTGTACATCCAGCGATAGAAGACGGGTCCACCATTTAAAGCCTCATACGGAAGATGTATTACAAGATGTTCCATTCCATCGAAAAACGACGGAGGCATTATCTTTTCCAAATTACACATCAGCATGGGAACAGACTCTTCTAGTCTACGGAGGGATGATGCATCCAAAACGCTTGAGCATATCGACTGAAACAACAAACTGATATCAGTAATGCAGGACCATACGTGTTCAGGAAGCATCTCTTTCAGTGCAATTGGGAGAAGTCTTTGCATTATTACATGACAATCGTGAGTTTTCATGCTCGACGTCGTTGCAAGTTTGTCCATGTCCACGCATCTGGACAAGTTGGAGCAGTAGCCATCTGGAAACTTCAGAGACACAAGCCATTGTAATATTGATTCTTTTTGTGCTTGTGTGACTTGGTAGACTGCTTTTGGAATATTGTTGCCCTGATATTCTAGATTAATAGATAGTTCAGGCCTATCACACCAAATAGTCATATCTTTTCGAGATGCAAGACCGTCTTTAGTTTTACCTTTGAAATCCATCACTGTGTTAAATATATTGTCAAACACGTTCTTCTCAGTGTGCATGACATCTATATTGTGACGAATGAGAAGGTCTTTCCAATATGGTAACTCCCAAAAGATACTCCTCTTTGTCCACTTATGGGTATCACAAAACCCATATGGCTTCTTATTTGGTTCTTGCATAACCGTAGGAATACGTCGAACCCGGTTAAAAATTGCTTCCCCGGTCAATCTCGGGGGCGGGGTGTCTTTTACCACTCTACCTCTAATGAAAGACTTTTTGTCCCTTCAATATCGGTGGTTTTCCGGGAGAAACTTGCGGTGACAATCAAAGTAGCTTGGTTTTTTACTGAAAGTTAGCCAATTGGCACCTGATTTCTCCATGCATATCGGACATCCCATAAGACCATGTGTGCTCCATCCCGAAAGTATGCCATAGGCAGGGAAGTCGCTAATGGTCCAAATGATGGCAGCTTTCATTATGAAATTTTGATCCCTTGAAACATCATATGTTGGTGTCCCAATGGCCCAAAGTTCTTTCATTTCCTCGATAAGGGGTTGGAGATAAATGTCTATTTTTTTCCCTGGATCATTGGGACCCGGAAAGATTAGAGTCAAAAAGATAAAGTGACTTTTCATGCACATGTCGGGAGGGAGATTGTAAGGAGTTAACATGACCGGCCAACATGAATAGTTCTTCTCAAACTTTCCAAATGGAGCAAATCCGTCTGAACACAATCCCAGTTGCACATTTCGTGGCTCCATTGCAAACTGAGGATGACAACGGTCAAAGTGTCTCCAAGCTTCACAGTCCGAAGGGTGAGACATCATACCCTCTTTTGTTTCGTGCTCAACATGCCATGTCATGTGTTTCGCAGTAGCAGTCGAAGCGTACATCCTCTGAAGTCGTGGAGCTATTGGGAGGTAATACAGTTTAGACAATGCCGACTTATTTCGTAGTTTCTTTCTACTTTGAGGAACTGGTTTGTATCTGTTTCCACCACAGAACTTGCAGAATTCAAGTGTCTCATCATCCTTCCAGAACAACATACATCCTTTCGGGCACGCATCAATTTCTATATAAGGTAGCCCCAACTTAGACATTAATTGCTTCATGTGATAATATGAATCCGGAAGGTTATGATCATGTGGTAGCATCCCGCCTACTGACTGCAAGACTCTAGTCATGCAAGTTTCAGGGAGACTGTATTCAACTTTTATGTTCATAAACTCTGTAACGGCGGATAGCTGAGAGTATCCCTCACAATCAGCATACTAGGGTTGATCAGCTGCTTTTAAAACATCTTGAAATCTTTCAGCTAAACCTTCATCCACATAAGGTTCATAAAATATCATATTTTCATCCTCATGTGGTTGATACGAGGTCGAAGCTTCAGGAGGATCGTTAGATGGTTGTGGGGGGTTGAACTGAGACATCGATGCACCGTATGCGTCATATACCATACGTTGCTCCCATCTCATTTCAGCAGGGTCTCCCCACGCACTCATCTCTGCAGGGACGTTACGAGACGAACCTACCGTTTGTGGTAAAACAGATGGATCCAAAGGTTCGCCATGAGAAGTCCAATTGTAATAATTGGGAAGGAAACCGTTCGCGTACAAATCCCACCCAACTTCTTCTGGGTGTTTAAATTTGAGATTTTTACACTTTGAACATGGACATCTGATTTTATCACCACTCATATAAGCCGGATGTTCAAGTGCGAATTTAATAAACTCCTCAACTCCTTCAAGAAAATTTGATTGCATTCCGTACAATACCGCATGTTTATCATACATCCAAATTCTATTTTGTCTATACATTATGCCTGAATATTATAATAAAAAAATTATACAGGTTAAAAACTCTAAATTATAAACATTACCAACATATTATATGTGGAGTATTATTAATATATTAAAATCAACTAATTCCCTAAAATTCCCTTAAAATTAACAAATTCCCTTAAAATTAACTAATTTCCTTAAATTTCACTAAATTTCACTAAAATTCCCTTAAAATTAACTAATTCCCTAAAATTCCCTTAAAATTAACTAATTCCCGTAAAATTAACTAGTTTACTTAAATTTCACTAAAATTTCCTTAAAATTAACTAATTCCCTAAAATTCCCTTAAAATTAACTAATTCCCTTAAAATTAACTAGTTTCCTTAAATTTCACTAAAATTCACTAAAATTCCCTTAAAATTAACTAATTCCCTAAAATTCCCTTAAAATTAACTAATTCCCGTAAATTTCACTAAATTTCACTAAAATTCCCTTAAAATTAACTAATTCCCTAAAATTCCCTTAAAATTAACTAATTCCCGTAAAATTAACTAGTTTAATTAATTAAATTTCACTAAAATTTCCTTAAAATTAACTAATTCCCTAAAATTCCCTTAAAATTAACTAATTCCCTTAAGATTAACTAGTTTCCTTAAATTTCACTAAAATTCACTAAAATTCCCTTAAAATTAACTAATTCCCTAAAATTCCCTTAAAATTAACTAATTCCCGTAAAATTAACTAGTTTACTTAAATTTCACTAAAATTCACTAAAATTTCCTTAAAATTAACTAATTCCCTAAAATTCCCTTAAAATCAACTAATTCCCTTCAAATTAACTAGTTTCCTTAAATTTCACTAAAATTCACTAATTCCCTTAAAATTAACTAATTCCCTTAAATTTCACTAAATTTCACTAAATTTCCTTAAAATTAACCAATTCCCTAAAATTCCCTTAAAATTAACTAATTTCCTTAAATTTCACTAAATTTTACTAAAATTCCCTTAAAATTAACTAATTCCCTAAAATTCCCTTAAAATTAACTAATTCCCTTAAAATTAACTGATTCCCTTAAAATTAACTAGTTTCCTTAAATTTCACTAAAATTCACTAAAATTCCCTTAAAATTAACTAATTCCCTAAAATTAACTAATTCCCTTAAATTTCACTAAATTTCACTAAAATTTCCTTAAAATTAACTAATTCCCTAAAATTCCCTTAAAATCAACTAATTCCCTTAAAATTAACTAATTTCCTTGAATTTCACTAAAATTCCCTTAAAATTAACTAATTCCCTAAAATTCCCCTTAAAATTAACTAATTCCCTTAAAATTAACTAGTTTCCTTAAATTTCACTAAAATTCACTTAATATTAACTAATTCCCTAAAATTCCCTTAAAATTAACTAGTTTCCTTAAATTTCACTAAAATTCACTAAAATTCACTTAAAATTAACTAATTCCCTAAAGTTCCCTTAAAATTAACTAATTCCTTTAAAATTAACTAATTGCCTAAAATTTCACTAAAATTCACTAAAATTCACTAAAATCCCATTAAAATTAACTAACGTCCAATAATTAATATTATTAAACTATAAACATGCACAATATGTTAATGACATTAATTTAATCCACAATACTAAAATTATCAACATCTTAATCTTATTAATAATGCACATTTAACAATATACGTACTAAATTAAATAATATGAGCAAATCCAATAATTTGAGCATATATATATAATAAACACATTTAAATTAAATTAACTAACCCTAATTTAAATCATTATTAATCCTAAATTAGGCCGCCTTAATTAACAATAATTGCCAATATAAAGAAATCATATACTTATATTTAATCATATATATATATATATATATATATATATATATATATATATATATATAAAGTCATTTGAATTAAATAATACTTACATTTATTAACTAATATTAATAATATGCATTTAAATTATATTTAATCATATATACTTACATACGTATTTAACTAATTTACGTAATTTTAATCCTATATTTTAAAATTAATAACATATGTATTGCCAATATTATATTTAATAATATACTTACATATGTATTTATTAACAAATTTACATATTTAACTAATTTACAAAAAATACGTAATTCAAATTACATACCTTATCTGCATAAACAGGAAAAATGATATGAGATGGGTAGATTACATCCTTCAATTCTATCTGGAATTCTATCTGGAGTACGTAGAAGGTGTGATTTTGTTGAATGAAGCCGAGGCTGCATATATAAATTTTGTAGTCACGGACTTAGTCACGGATGTGTCCGTGACTACATTTTTTTGTACGAATTGTCGGTGCACTTTTAATTTGGAACGTTGAAAAAATCAATTTTTCACTTGTCACGGAATTAGTCACGGACACGTCCGTGACTACTTGTTTTTTAACGGTTCCGTGACTAAACCGTGATTAGAACCGTGACTAACTAGTCACGGACCAAATCCGTGACTACGGTCAGTGACTACAGTCGAATTTTTTTGTAGTGATTAGATGTATGTTTTTTATGTGACTTATTGTTATAATTATTAAAGTTTGATCTGATCTGATTGAATCTGGAACTGAAATCAATCCAATTAAAAACATTCTATTAAAATAAAAGTAGGAATTCGTAAACCTATAAAGATTTTCTAATTTGGATTAGGAATCTATTTCAAAAGTGAAGGCATATTTGAATTTTTGGTGTAAAATAAAGAAACAACCAAAAAAAATTACTTATTTAGCTAAGCTAAACATATTTACTTGTGAAAATATATGTACTTTATGTTGGTTATAATTTTTAATTTCATTTTTAATTATCTACTTATTTGAAGCTTACTAATTTATTAATAGGTGTCAAATTAATAAGTATACTAATTTGCATATTTGTTTCTATTTAATTCGGTGTAGTAAACTCATATAAATTAGTTTCCATATAGAATTTCACTTTGATAACCAAAAATTATTTTACTTATTTGAAGCTTACCAAATTAATTAAGGTGGATTTATAAGGATTTTTGTTTCCATATCAATATGCAATCAAAAATAGAATCTATAAAAACAAAAGGTATAAAAATAAGTAAATAATTGTTATATATAATGACATAGCAGGATTATGTGGCGCTTTGTATGCTCTTAAAAAATTCCTCTTTTATATACATATACATACATATATATATTGATTGCTTTCTAAGAGTAGGAGCTTCACGGAATCAACACGCCACACTAAAAATATAATTACTGAAAAATGATCCTTTATCAACTTTTTTGCTGCCATGTGACAAATTATTAGGGGTGGGATCAGGTTGGATTGGGTCGGGTTTTAGCTAGGACCGTTAAAAACCCGAAAAGTTTCGGGTTCTACATTTTTTGGTCCGATCGGAGGACCAATACTTTCGAGTTGGTCCGGGTTTTAATAGCCTTGGGTTCGATTTGGGTTCGGGTCAGGTTGGATTGAACCCGGGAAAAAATCAAACTTAGGTAATATCTAAAAACAATTGAAATACAATTACAACAAAAATTGCAAATATCTAAACTTCTAATCAAATAATATAGGTAGTATATTAAAACCAAAGCACTATATTTTGAATCTAAAAATCGATCACACCATAGAAAATGTTGCAGAAGAACAATTGGTTCGAAAGCAAAGTAATACTCCCTCCGTCCTAAGTTGATTTACAAAGTCAAGATTTTTTGATCAACCAATGTTAAAGTTAAATCCTCCATATTGATACTTAATTCGATTTTTAATAATTAAAATTTACATATTCAAAAACTATATTAAAACATCTTCAAAGTTGACTCCAACTTAAATATAATTAAAAGTTGACATCCAAAGTGAATAAAATTAAATTGCTGGATAAAAAAAGTCAATTTTGCAAATCAATTTGGGACGGAAGTAATATAAAATAGTCCATACGTATTATATATATATAAATTGGTATGATTTATTAATATACATAATTTGTATAAAATATATACTTCCTCCATTCTTTCTTAATTGCAACAGTCCACTTTTCACACTTGTCAATACACAAGTTTGACCATTAATATCTTTCATTCCTTATTAGTAAAAAAATTAAAAACATTCTATTAAAATAAAAGTAGGAATTCGTAAACCTATAAAGATTTTCTAATTTGGATTAGGAATCTATTTCAAAAGTGAAGGCATATTTGAATTTTTGGTGTAAAATAAAGAAACAACAAAAAAAAATTACTTATTTAGCTAAGCTAAACATATTTACTTGTGAAAAATATATGTACTTTATGTTGGTTATAATTTTTAATTTCATTTTTAATTATCTACTTATTTGAAGCTTACTAATTTATTAATAGGTGTCAAATTAATAAGTATACTAATTTGCATATTTGTTTCTATTTAATTCGGTGTAGTAAACTGATATAAATTAGTTTCCATAGAGAATTTCACTTTGATAACCAAAAATTATTTTACTTATTTGAAGCTTACCAAATTAATTAAGGTGGATTTATAAGGATTTTTGTTTCCATATCAATATGCAATCAAAAATAGAATCTAAAAAAACAAAAGGTATAAAAATAAGTAAATAATTGTTATATATAATGACATAGCAGGATTATGTGGCGCTTTGTATGCTCTTAAAAAATTCCTCTTTTATATACATATACATACATATATATATTGATTGCTTTCTAAGAGTAGGAGCTTCACGGAATCAACACGCCACACTAAAAATATAATTACTGAAAAATGATCCTTTATCAACTTTTTTGCTACCATGTGACAAATTATTAGGGGTGGGATCGGGTTGGGTTGGGTCAGGTTTTAGCTAGGACCGTTAAAAACCCGAAAAGTTTCGGGTTCTACATTTTTGGGTCCGATCGGAGGACCAATACTTTCGAGTTGGTCCGGGTTTTAATAGCCTTGGGTTCGGGTCAGGTTGGATTGAACCCGGGAAAAAATCAAACTTAGGTAATATCTAAAAACAATTGAAATCCAATTACTACAAAAATTGCAAATATCTAAACTTCTAATCAAATAATATAGGTAGTATATTAAAACCAAAGCACTATATTTTGAATCTAAAAATCGATCACACCATAGAAAATGTTGCAGAAGAACAATTGGTTCGAAAGCAAAGTAATACTCCCTCCGTCCCAAGTTGATTTATAAAGTCAAGATTTTTTGATCAACCAATGTTAAAGTTAAATCCTCCATATTGATACTTAATTCGATTTTTAATAATTAAAATTTACATATTCAAAAACTATATTAAAACATCTTCAAAGTTTACTCCAACTTAAATATAATTAAAAGTTGACATCCAAAGTGAATAAAATTAAATTGCTGGATAAAAAAAGTCAATTTTGCAAATCAATTTGGGACGGAAGTAATATAAAATAGTCCATACGTATTATATATATAAAAATTGGTATGATTTATTAATATACATAATTTGTATAAAATATATACTTCCTCCGTTCTTTCTTAATTGCAACATTCCACTTTTCACACTTGTCAACACACAAGTTTGACCATTAATATCTTTCATTCCTTATTAGTAAAAAAATTAAAAAATTCAGATTTTGAAAATTTAAAATGAGAGGTATTTAAAAATAGTTTTAAAGTAGAATATGTGAATAGTGTAAAAAGTCCTATGTTGCAATTAATAGAGAACGAATGTAGTACTACCTCCGTCCCGGAATTATCTCCTTATTTGACTGGGCACGGGTTTTAAGATAGTGGGAAATGTGTGGTGGAGAATTGTGCACAGGAAAGAGAAATGTGTAAAAATGCTTGTGAACCACAAATTCTTTGCCCAAAAAGAAAAAAAGAGATAAATTTGGGATGAACCGAAAATGAAAGAATGAATATAATTCCGGGACGGAGGGAGTACTTTTTAGTTTCTTAATTAAATCGGGGGTTTTCGGTCCGGGTTGGGCTAAAAAGTTTAGAACCCGAATTAGGACCCAAGTTTTCAGGTTCGGGTCGGGTATTTTAACGGTTTAATCCGGATCAGTCATGATGGAGTATATGGCCCGGGAACCCCCGGCCCACAGACTCCTACTACTCCAATAAAGGCCCAACAGGCCCAGAAAGCACAACAGGCCCAAATCACAGCGCCCAGAGTACCAAGCAGCCCACAATATGCACCAGGGGTGCCTTCGGCCCCCTGGCCGAAGGCTCTAATTCTCACAGGAGGGCCAAGACAGGAAAACAAGGTTACTGGGAAAACGGCGAAAATCAGTAGCCCTCGGCAACTGGAGCCCTCGGCACTAAGGGGGTCCCCGGTACTCAGAGCCCTCGGCTAGTAATCTACTACCGAGGGCGCCTTTTCCGACATAATATCCGCTCCACATGCGTATGGATCACCGTACCCTGTACAACGTCCCATCCAACAGCCGCATTAAATGCGGCCACATGCGGTTGCCAGCGCCAACCAGTTGAGGTGACCTCTCGGCCAATGGACGCTTGACACGTGTCCCTGTCTGGCATTTATTGCTACTATAAATAGCACCCCATTTCCTCGTTGTAAACCACGTTGAAAACACTGAACACTTTCTAATATACTTTCTCTCTCTATACTTACTTGCTCTGACTTCTCTCTAGTCATTCTCCGTAATAACCCCTCGGATAAGCTACCCCCGGGTACACTATCCATCATTTGGTGCTCTCGTTGAGAGGTCGAACAATCAAGTAAGAAACCCTCCCCCTCGACCAAACACAAAAACACCCAGCTAAAATGGTGAGAACAACTCGTGCCAACTCCAAGAATGTAGAGGACAGGAACCTGGCCCTCGGCGAGGTCGACGTCCCCGAAGCCTCTAACAGGGCTCCCGGGGGCGGCATCATCGCCGGGTTGGCCCAGATGGATGTCGACCTACGCCAGCAGATTCAACAAAATGCCCCTGATGCCCGCCTCGACATCGAGGCCAAGAAAAAGGACCGGAGCGAGAATCAAATTAGCCCTCCGGTCATCACAATTGACGTGCAATAGGCACTCTCCGCCTTCATCCAGACGCTCACCGAGAACCCGGGTGCCTTCGGCACTTTGGTTCCCATCCAACCTCAGGTGGGGGAGAATATTATGCCTCCCCCTCATCCACGACCCCTAGATAACCCGGTCCTCCGGATGGGGAACTCCGAGGGGGTCGTGGCCCAAGACACGGCCTCCCAGGAAGTCTAGTCCCGGGACCGCCACAACGTGAACAAGGAACAGCTCCGGACCTCCGCCCTCGAGAGACTCGGAGGTGCGCAAGACTGCCGAGGGGTCCAAGACCGCCTCGGGGGGAAGGCGTTCCAAAGGCCTTAGGAAAGTGGCGGGTCCGTTTCCGGGGCCAATGAAAGACGTCCCCCTCAGGACAAGGGCAAGGCACTTCTCCATGCCGACGACGCACGCCACCAAATCAATCAGGCCCACTCGGCCCGGGTCCATTCGCAGGGGGCGGAGGCCCTCCCGAAGGACCCCCAGGACAAAATCATTGCGGCCCTCCAGCGCCGGCTCGACAAAATGGAGGCCACCAAAGCCCACGCCACCACTTCCGCCCCCCATACAGACTTCAAGTATGAGGCGATGATGGCCTAGATGGAAGAAATGTAGAAGAAGATAGCCGAGGGCTCCGGGGAACCCACCATACAGCTCCGGACCCGGACGCCATTTACCCCAAGGGTGTTGGCGGCCCGGATCTCGGAAAAATACCGAGGGAAGCTCATCAAGCCCTATGACGGAAAGACTGACCCCCAAGAGCACTACAGCAGGTATCAAAACAGCATGATGATGGTGGGGGTATCGGATGAATATTTGTGCCGCTAGTTCCTCTCCACCCTAGAAGGGTCAGCTTACGAATGGTTCAATCGATTGCTCGAGGGCTGCATTGACTCATGGCAAGAACTCGCCCAACGACTCTTGACGCAATTTGCGGGGAGGCGCCGCACAAGAAAACACTTCTCCCACTTGCTAACAGTGAGGCAGAAGAAGGAGGAGACCCTTCGGGACTTCCTGGAGCGCTGGAGGACGGAGACTGATAAAGTTGATGGCGCTGACGACGGGACCCTCCTGGCCCTCCTACAAACAGTACTCCGCCCCGGAAACTTCTCAAGGAGCCTCATCATCGAACCCCCCGCGATTATATAAGGGCCCTACAGCGGGGGGACCGGTACGCCGAGGCCGAGGAGGTGGATAAATGCCACCATGTCCCAGATCAGCAACGCTCTCGGCCAGACGACAAAGGTAATCGGGGGCCGGGGGCTCCCCGCAATCATCCCAAGGATTCTGCCCCCTCCGGTGATCGCCCCCGGCATGGCCAAGCCAAGCCCGGGGGAGGCTACAAGGGGAACCCGAGGGCTTAGGCACAGCCTGTCCTCCTGGAGCACCCTCGGACACCGTTGACGCACCCCTTCAGTGTTATTCTTGATTTTGCTGAGGAGAGGGGCCTAGTGGAGCGAGATTCACGCGCACCCCCGGAGGTATTCGCCATCATTCCCAACTACCCCTACTGTCGTTTCCACCGGCACCAGGGGCATAAGACCGATGACTGTCATCAGCTGAAGACGGCCATCAAAAAGTTGATACAAGCGGGCCATCTGTCCCAGTTTATCCAGGGCCCTCATCAATAGGGCCCCCCACAGCAGGGGCCACCCCGAGGGCAAACTGCGAGAGCAAACGCATGGGTACACCCCAACACCACCCCCCTCGGCAAAAAGAGGGAGATTGGGAACTTGGAAGAAGAGGAGGAGGAGTACCTCCAGTATCAAGAAAAGAAACGTCACATTCTCATGATCACAGGGGGAAATACCGGGGGTGATTCTACAAGTCAACGAAAGAAGTGGGCTCAATCACTTTATGTGGGGGAAGTCACTCATATGCCCCCAGTAAAGCGGCTGAGGGAGGAACCCATTATCTTCACTGATGCTGATCTTCCCCCAGTATCCTCCCCACACAGGGATGCCCTCATCATCCGCACAGAGATCAACGACACTATTATTCACAGAACTTACATTGACACGGGCAGCTCCGTCAATGTAACGTACCTCAGCACCTTCAGAGAGCTGCATCTGGAGAGGGGGTCCCTTCGGCCCATCAAGACCCCTCTTGCCGGCTTCACCGGTGACACCATTGATTCCGAGGGGGTCATAACCCTCTCGGTCATCTTCGGCGACGGCCTCCATAGAGCCAAGCTCGAAGTGGAGTTCGTCGTCGTCAACATCGGTTACGCCCACAACATCATCCTCGGCCGGCCAGCCCTCGAGGATCCCGAAGCCGTCATCTCCATGAGGCACCTCTGCCTCAAGTTCCCAGCCGAAGGGGGGATTGGTTACTCAAGGGGGAACCAAAAACTTGCCCGCGCTTGCTACCTTCAAGTTACAAAGAAGGTTAGCAAGACGGAGTTCCGCGTTGACACCATCACCAGAACTGTGGAAGCGGAAGAAAGGAGGCCGAGGGCTGAACCAGCCGAGGTAGAAGACTTCGCGCTCGATCCGGCCAAGCCGGAGAGAGTCGTGAAGATTGGAGCCAAGCTCCCCGAAGATTTGAAGACCGGCATCATCAGCGCCCTCCGCGCCTACTCCATTGTTTTTGCATGGGGGCCGGAGGACATGCCGGGGATCAGCCGAAGGGTCATCACCCACCGCCTCTCGGTGGACCCTTCGACCAAACCAGTACAGCAGCGGAGGAGGCCCCTCTCGGCCGAGAGGAGGGAATTTGTGAAGAAGGAGGTCGCCATGCTCCTCTCTATCAGGCACATCGAGGAGGTAAAATACCCCTCATGGCTGGCAAACGTGGTCCTCGCACAGAAACCACCCTCATTCCGCATGTGCGTGGACTACACGGATCTCAACACGGCGAGTCCCATGGACCCCTTTCCTTTGCCAAATATTGATCAACTTGTGGATGAAACCTCGGGGTGTGAAATCATGTCATTCCTCGACGCATTCCGCGGATATCATCAGATATACATGCATGAGGAAGACGCTGAAAAAACAGCCTTCATGACTCCCGAGGGCATCTTCTGCTACCTTGTCATGGCCTTCGGCCTAAAGAACTCAGGCGCCACCTACACCCGGATGGTGGCCAGGGTATTTCAAGCTGTCCTGGGGCGCACCATGGAGGCGTATGTTGACGACATGATCGTCAAGAGCAAGAAATCAGCAAGCCATGCTGATGACCTGAGGGAGATCTTCGCCATCATGCAGAAGTTTAGCCTTCGGCTGAACCCAAAGAAGTGCACCTTCGGCGTCCAGGGGGGCAAATTCTTGGGCTACATGGTGAGCCGAAGGGGTATCGAGACCAATCCCGAGAAAATCCAGGCCATCATCGACATGGAGCCCCCATGCAACGTAAAGGAAGTCTAACGATTGACGGGCCGCCTGGCAGCCCTCAATCGCTTCTTATCAAAATCGGCAGAGAAGCCCTTACCCTTCTTCCAGATCATGAGGAAAACCGCCGGTTTCCAGTGGACTTCAGAATGTCAGGGGGCATTCGAGGAGCTGAAATGGTACTTATCTTCACCCCATGTGCTCTCTAAACCCAAGGTAGAGGAGATCTTGTACCTCTACTTGAGTGTTAGCCCGACTGCCATCAGCTCAGTACTCATCCGGGAAGAGGATGGCATCCAGCATGCCATCTTCTATGTTAGCAAAACCCTCAGGGAGGCGGAACTCCGGTACTCCCCTGTGGAAAAAACAGTATTGGCTATCGTGTGGACCGTCAAGAAGTTGGGCCATTACTTCCAGGCTCACCCGGTCCAGGTCCTCACTCACCAACCCCTCGGCGCCTTGATGAGGAGCCCCACTAGCTCCTCCCGAATGGTGAAATGGGCTGTCTTCTTGAGCCAATACAACATCGACATCCGTCCTAGGCCCGCCATCAAGGGCCAAGCCCTGGCGGACTTCGTGACGGAGAGCACGGCAAGGGCGGCCACGGACGAGGAGCCCTCGGCCCCTTCGGATGATTGGTGGACCCTCTACACCGACGGCTCCTCCGCCATCAAGGCATGTGGAGGAGGGGTGGTTCTCATCTCACCCGAGGGCTTCCGAGCCTATTATGCAGTCCGTTTCTCCTTCAAAGTCTCCAACAATGAAGCCGAATACGAGGCCCTCCTCTGTGGCCTTCGGATGGCAGCTAACATGAAGGCCCGACAAATCCACGTCAAGTGCGACTCCAAGTTAGTCGTCGGCCAAATCTCCGGGGAGTACGAAGCCAAGGAAGGGAGAATGAAGCAATACAAGGAGGCGGCCAAGGAATTGCTTAAGGTATTTGAAGCACACTCACTTACTCAAATACCGAGGGCTCCAAACTCCGAGGCCGACATTTTATCAAAGCTCTCGGCAGAATCCCCTGAGCACATCTCGAAGATTGCCAAAGTGGAAGAGCTCAGCCTCTCCAGCATACATGCCAGCCCCGTCATGAATATACAACAAAGACAGGAGGACTGGATCTCGGACATTGTTGCATTCATCACCACAGGGCAACTGCCCGAGGATGAGACCCGCGCCAAGCTGACAAAGCTGAGGGCTCCCAGCTACATTATCGAAGACGGGAGGCTTTACAAAAGGTCCTACAACGGGACATTACTTCGGTGCCTTCATCAAGATGAAGCTGAAGTGGCGATGGAGGAAGTACACAGTGGCACTTGCTCAGCTCACCAGGGACCCTTCTCCATGTCCCGAAGGCTAATAATCCAGGGCTACTTCTGGCCTACGATGGCCCGGGATTGTGCAGACCTTGCCTGGAGGTGTCCCGCATGCCAACACTTCCAGAAAGCCCCCGGCAGGCCAGCGGTCAACTATGCCCCCATCAGCACATCCATACCCTTCGCTCGATGGGGCATAGACCTTGTGGGCCCTCTGCCGAGGGGTACCTCCAACAACAGGTACATCATTGTCGCCATCGATTATTTCACCAAATGGGTGGAAGCGGAGCCCCTCGCCAGCATCACTGAGGCCAGGTGCCGTCATTTTGTTCTCAAAAACATCCTCACCAGGTTTGGCATCCCTCAGCAAATCATCTCTGACAACGGGACTCAATTCGAGGCAGCCCCCTTCTGTGCCCTCCTAGAGGCATGGGGCATCAAACACACCTTCTCATCCGTGGCCTACCCTCAGGGCAACGGACAGGTGGAGAACGCCAACAGGACCTTGCTCGAGGGCCTAAAGAAGAAGCTGGAGGCCGAAGGGGGTGGTTGGGTAGAAGAGCTCCACAACATCTTATGGGCCTACCGTACCACCCCTCGGCGGGCAACTGGCGAGACACCCTTCTCCCTTTGTTACGGATTTGAAGCTAAGGCCCCCACTGAGGTAACCCTTCCAACCCGAAGGGTCACACAGTATGATCCAGAGGCCAACGACTCTAATATGGCCCTTGACCTACACCTTATTTCAGAACGCCGAGAGCAAGCCTTCATACGCGCAGAAAACTACCGAAGGCAGGTGAAGAGTTACATTGACGCTAAGGTTCGCTCCCGGGAATTCCAAGTGGGGGACTATGTCCTTCGAAGAAGGGAAGCTAGCCAACCAACCGAGGGCGGAAAGATGGCACCAAAATTCGAAGGCCCCTACATCGTGGCAGCCATCATCAAGCCGGTAACTTACAAGCTAAAACACCCTAACGGGACTGAAGTCCCTAGGCACTGGAATGTACATCACTTAGTTAAATTTTATCAATAAACACCAGAGCGGCCAAGCCCTCATAAACTTGTGAATGTATCATTTTACGGCCCAAGGCCTAAAAATTCTGAAGAACGAAGACATTTCAGAGACACCGAGAACATGGAACAAGATTATTACAAGGACCAAGCCCTCATATCACCCTCAGGCCCAAGGCCTTACCACAAGGGAAGAACCCTCGGCACCAAGTGCCGAGGGTAGACAATACTATCACCTACAACAAAGTACCACCTGTCCTCAAAGGAGACCCCTCGGCACCTGGTGTCGGGGGGACACACCACTATCAACTTTCAACAAATAGGAGGAAACACCAAGTGTTTCCACAGAGGACCCCTCGGTACCAAGTACCAAGGGAAGACAACACAATCACCTTCAACAAATGGGAAGAAACACCAAGTGTTTCCACAGAAGACCCCTCGGTACCAAGTACCAAGGGTAGACACCACAATCCCCTACGACAAGTGAAGGAAAACACCAAGTGTTTTTACAGAAGACCCCTCGGTACCAAGTGCCGGGGGCCGTACATCGGAACAAACACCAAGTGTTGTTTCTTAAGCCGTACCCCTCGAGGACGCCTATACCGAAGGCGCCACCTCTCGGTGCCGGCAGCACGTAGTGCACCCGACCATTTGCAACCAGTGTGCAAATGAAAACCCTTCCCTGAAACGCTTTCCGTGTCATCACCCCAAGGGTATGACAGGCACGAGAAATGCCCAGGATTCGACTTTCAAAAACGGAACGCTTTCCGCGTCATCACCCCAAGGGTATGGCAGGCACGAGAAATGCCCAGGATTCGACTTCCAAACCGAAACGCTCCCCGCGCCACCACCCCAAGGGTATGGCAGGCCACAGACTATGTCTAGCGCCGAGGGGACGACTTTCAAAACTGAGGCGCTTTCCGCGCCATCCCCCAAGGGGAGGCAGGCTACAGACCACCATATCTTGTACCCAGGAAACGACCCTCGATCCCCTCGGAACTCGGAAGGTTAACCCGAGGGGGGAGCTAATGGTGTATTCTGTTACCTCCCGATAGGCCAAGCCTTACCAAGAAATCAAGTTTCTTGAAGCCTTCCCTTCACTACTCAAAAAAAAATGGGGTGGTGAAGGAGAGTAGACTCGGCGAGAAATCAATGAGTACATCACTCGAACAATTCACAAAAACATACCGAGGGCTCCCCACGGGAACACCTTCGGTACCTGGATGTTCACAAGTACAAAGGATACCATTCACAACAGACATCATCAACAAATGGCTAAGTCCACTCAAGGATTGCCTCCGGCTACACCTAAAACCGAAGGTTCAAATACTACAAAACATGGCAGGCTCAGCCAACAACAACTCAAAGCGTCCCCGAAGGCTACTACATAACAAAACTATCAAATGGTGGCCAAATCAAATCAAGAATCACCTCCGGCACCTCACTAAATGCCGAGGGGATATATTCAGATAATCCCCGAGGGAGTCTGCCTCTTTATGCTAGACTTGGACTACAAACTCTATTATAGCAACATTGGGGGGACATAACAAACAACTGAAGGCTTTTTATTGCCACACGCCAACATCACAAGGCAAAGGAAACTATCCTGAACCTACAACATATACAGCCGAAGGGCCCCCTCCCGAAGGCCAGCAGCAGGAAATACTTAGAGAAAATAATCTAAGTCCTAAATGCTTTGCCCCCTGTGGAGCCACCAGTCAACCGAAGGTATATCTGAGACAGGGGCCTCACAGTCACCCGAGGGCTCCTACTTCATACATACTACACTTAGAAAAATTTTCTAAGTCCTACATATTTTGACCCTCGGTCAACTTTCCATGCTGCCCGAGGGCTCCTACATGCTACACTTAGAAAAATTTCTAAGTCCCAAAAGTTCTTACCCTCGGTCAATTCTCCCTGCAGCCCAAAGGGTCATACGATTGAAGGCTTGGTGAAACTACACTTAGAAATATTTTCTACGTCCTAACTATTGTTGGGCCCTCGGTCATACATCCAGCAAAGGGTACCCAAATACCGAAGGCTAAACTGTATTCAAACACTCAGAAAAATTTTCCAAGTCCTAAGCACCTCGCCTCCGTCTCCATCTCACGAAGGCTACATGGAACCAGAGGGAAGGGACCGGCCGGGGGCCAACAAATGAACACATACTTAGAAATATTTCTAAGTCCTGAACATTGCGCCCTCGGTGAAAGGTTCAACTGACTAAAGATTACTAGTAGCTGAGGGCTACGAGAAGCACTACACTTGGAAGAATATATTCTAAGTCCTAAACATACATTCAGAAAAGCGAAGGCATACATTCAGAGAAGGGCGAAAGCATACATTTAGAAAAGCGAGGGAATACATTCAGAAAAGTCGAAGGCATACATTCAAAGAGAAACAATGGAAGGGAACAAGTCATATACACAAAGCCCGAAAGCAAGCATTCATTCGTCAAAGAAAGGAAATTCAAATGTATATATTACAATGTGGCCGAGGCCGAAAGTACACAGATATCCATTACATACAAAAAAGACGTTCAAAACACTACTAAATACAGATCATATATTTTCAGCTCCGGGGGCAGCCTCTTCCGCGGGCTTTGAGATGACCTCCGTGCCAACCTCAGCTTCATCGCCCTCGGCCTCTTTCAGGAGCTCAGAATCCTCCAATTCTGGCCTCTTGACGCCCTCGGGAAGGGGGACTCTGATATCAGGCTGGAGGGGGGGGGAGGCCATATGCCGCCGGATCGAAGGCCGTTGGCTCGATTTTCAAATGTCGTGCGAGCCTCCTGTAGATCAAGGCCTGGGTGAAGAACTCCCCCCGACATAGTAATCTTCACCCTTTCGGGCTAGCCACATCGCCCCGGGGCCCTTCACCCACCCGTCGGCGGATCCCTCCATGACCGGGGCCACCCAGTCTTTATGGCCTTCAGCCTTCCAGCCCTCGGTCATGAAGGCAGCGATTGCACCGGCGGCGGCCTCTGCTTTGGCGGCCTCGGCATCTTCGGAGGCCTTCTTTGTAGCCTCGGCAGCAGCCTTCTCCACCTCCGCCTTCTCTTTGGCCGCCTTTTCAGCTTCCGCCCTCGCCTGCTGGAGGTCCCTCTCCAGCTGAGCCATCTGCCTCATGGCCTCGGCATTGTCATGAACGAGCTTCCTGAGGGACTCATCCTGCTGCGCTTTCTGAAGGCGCCACTCATCAAACCTCCTGGCATGCTCGCTGAGGGCTATGCAGGCCTATTAAAACAAACAACAAAGTAAGGGGGTAAGCTACGATCACGCAACAGATAGAATCATGAGCCACTATGCAAAAAAGAGAGAGAAGAAGAAAAGAAGGAGGAGAACTTACGGTAAGGGAGGACCGGAAGATCTTTGATTCGAGGGCTTCATCGTCGAGCTTCCTGAGGGCCCTCCTATCCAGAGCGGGGGTAGCCCCGCCCGAAAATTCCCGGGGGTCTACTGTGCCATGTGTAATGGCTGCCCCCTTCGGCAGGGAGAACTGTATGTCCTCCCGGGGCAAGCTTGCCTCACCACCTTGACCCGAGGGCGGGCGAGGAGCAGTTGTTGTCATTGGAGCACTAGGCTCGGAGGCGGAGTGCTCGTCCACCACCAGCGGAGCCTTCTTCCCGGCATCCCCCTTCTTCTGCTTCTCCCCCTCGGGGATTGGCGCCTTGCCGGCGGCTTTCCGCTTTGCGGCCTCCCCCGAGGGCTCACTGCCCTTCTTCAACTCCCCGAGGGGCTTCTGCTTGGGGGGCTCCTTCTGGCCCGGGGCCTTGACCTTTTGTTTTTTAAGGTTGGCGAAGGCATTGAGGTTCATGTTGATACCTGAAAAAAAATTATAACGGTTAAAGCCGAAGGAGAAAAGATACAACAAAAAGCATATCTACACCTAAATATACATAAGTCTAAAGGACCGGATGCTCTCAGCCACTACCTCCGGAGGCTCTCTCAAATGCCGGGAACCTTTCATCCGTTTCCCCCAGGAAGCGATACCGCCGGAACCCGAGGGTGTAGAGGTCCCCCTCTTGGGTGCACTCCTTGATAGTTATGTTCTTGTCTCGGCCCTCCGGGATCTTTGCCAGGATCCTGCCATCTTTCTCGAGGGCGGCGCTCCTCCGCTTCTCATGCCTCCTAAACCGGTCACGCAATTCCCTCGGGAAGGGGCTCTCGGACAACTTCACGTAGCACCACCGGTCTTTCCACCCTTTGTTCGAGGAGGGCGCCTCAGTTAAAAGCTTGAACAGGGCCACCTGCTGCAAGTTTGCGAAGCCCTCGGCATTCGCATGTCCCCCCCGGCACAGGTTGAAACTTTGGAAGAACAGATCCAGGCTAGGTGTTACCCCCAAGGATTTGCAAAGCTGGAGGAAGCCCGTGATGTAGGAGTGGTTGTTCGGGGTCAGTTGACAGGGGACCAAACCCACGAACCGGAGGTACTCCCGAAGGAAGGGGTGTAGGGGGAAGCGGAGCCCCGTCGACACGGAGAGGATGTGCACCGCAATGCAGCCCTCGGGAGCCCGGGAGAGGACGTCATCGGGACCCGGTGCCACCACGATGGCCGAGGGGCCCACGTGTAATTGAGTGACATAGAGATCCGCCGCATCAGCTTTCGACCTTAACTCTAAGGCGGCAGTATTCAAATAGGAATACCCCTCGGGCATGTTGAGGGGCTTCCCTTGGTCTGCGACGCGGCCCTTCTTCTTGGAAGCAGCAACCTTCGCCTTTTTTTTTCGGGGACCACCCGGATGGGAACCGCGTTCAGCGGCCGAGAGGTGCTGGCCTCACCAGTGCCCCGAGGGGGGAGAACAGCAATGGTGACCCTCGCGCCCTCTTTCTGCGCCTCTTCCTCAGCTGCTTGCCAGGCGAGGGCCAGCTCTTCGTCTTCACACTCTTGTTCGAAGCCCTCGGCTTCCGCCTCAGCAACGAGGGCTCTCTGCAGCTCCATGGCGACGACAGCATCTTGTCCCACCGAGGGCTGTTCGCTTGTGGACTTCAAGTCCGAGATGACTTCATCCTCCATCGAGGGCGCCCCCGAGATGTCCTGGGAATCACTTTGGGAAGACATCTTTGCACTAGATCGAGGGCTCGGAAACGCTAAGTTTTCTAAGTTACAACTCCTAGATCTAAGGCCTCTACAGCTAGCTAAGGAGGGAGAAGAACAGATGGGGAACTGACCTTAAAGCGGGGATTGATCGAAGGCAGCTGTTTCTCTCTCTAAAAATTTTAGCAGAGCTTTGCTACAATGATATCGCACAAGGGGAAGTGAAGCCGGCCATGGGGTATTTATAGGCGCTGGGATCCGGGCTTGGGCCTGGAAACCGGGCCTCCGGTTGGACTGCCATCATTACGAACCGTGGTTCCGTCCAATCGGTGACGCCCGCCCACGAGCAGCCAACGAGCACACACCACGTGGCAACCCCCCCCCCCCCCCCAACGGCTATATTCTGACGTTAGATATTCCAACGACTATATTCTGACGTTAGATATTCCAACGGCTATATTTTCAACGGCTATATTCTGGGAGCTCCCGGCTACACTTGACAGATCACTCCTTCATCAACCAAAAAACACTGGCCCCCGGTCTTTTTTACTTCACTCCACTTCATCAAGAAGAGCCCTCGGGTACACTTACCCGGGGACACTCCCGGTTTTTGCCCCACACATTACATAACAGATGCCTTCGGGATCACTCCTTCAGAAGCCCAAGGCTTCATATCAGGCCACCCCTCGGGGATCCCCCCTCAGCACTTTGAGGGACGGATAGCCTACGACACACAGGTAACGGGAGCCCTCGGATACCCTCCTCACCAACTAATCAACAAATAGGGGACACCCCAGTAACACTTCAACTACTACTCACATTCATTACGCCCTCGACCCCCGGATTGAGGGACCCCCCTTCGGCACCTCCCAGGACATCAACAACAAGCCTCCGACTAATCAACACATGAGCCCTCAGAACAAGGAAAGCCTTCGGCATCAGCATTATTCTCCATTTCGAACCAAGGTTTCACATTTTCGATTCATCGTTGGGGGAATTCGGTGCACTCTTTTTCCCTCATTAGGATTTTTTCCCACAGGGTTTTTCCTAATGAGGTTTTTAACGAGGCATCCCTTAAAATGAAATGAAAAGCGTCAGCCTTCGGCCCAAAACAGCAATGCAACTACTCTACTCCTTTTCACCACTTTGCAAGTGCCTCAAGGAGTGGGGGACTGGAGGACCCCCTCGGGAAAAATCACAAAAATCACAAACATGACCCCTCAAGTCCTGACATGTGGGTAACTGAGGGACTGCCCTCGACAGAATAAACAAACAGCAAACTACCCACAACTCTACAAACTACAAACGGAACAACGGCAGAGGACAAACACAATTACTCATTTTCCCTCAAGTACCTTTCGGCAAAAGGAGTGAGGGACTCCTGATGGAGTATATGGCCCGGGAACCCCCGGCCCACAGACTCCTACTACTCCAATAAAGACCCAACAGGCCCAGAAAGCACAATAGGCCCAAATCACAGCGCCCAGAGTACCAAGCAGCCCACAATATGCACCAGGGGTGCCTTCGGCCCCCTGGCCGAAGGCTCTAATTCTCACAGGAGGGCCAAGACAGGAAAACAAGGTTACTAGGAAAAACGGCGAAAATCAGTAGCCCTCGGCAACTGGAGCCCTCGGCACTAAGGGGATCCCCGGTAACCCCCGGCCCACAGACTCCTACTACTCCAAAAATGGTAAGTGAGAAGAATGTTTTGGGACGACCCAAAAAGAAAAGTGGGAAGAATTTTATGGGACCGAGGGAGTATGTAAAGCTAAATAATTTTTATGATATTTCCTCACACAAATAGTCAAATATTGTATACGTAGAAGTTTTAAAAAAACATCTGATCTAGTTTGCCCTAGTTTATTTAGCTCTAGTATGACATGTTTAATTATGGTCCGATAAACTTCCTGATAAACACATATTTTACCATTTCCTGAGTCTAGTATGGTATTGCATGGTCTAATCTGTTAATGTCTGATCTGTTAAAATCTAATTTGATTTATTTTAGAAAATGTCTTTTTTATTTTAAACATAATAGATTTAGAAAACAGGAGATGGTCCAAGATAAAACTAAATCAGTAGTATACTCGTATATACTAGTATTATATTTAAAGGAAAAGTAATTAAAATACTCCAAACTTTGAAGGGATGCGAGATGTACACCTCAAACTTTCATATGTAATTTAAATACCCAAATTTTCATATGTAATTTAAATACCTCAAACTTTATATAAAAAGTTATTTATGATGTTTATTGCATAATTTAAAATATTTTAGAATTCATGAAGACACACAATTAACATTCTAAACTTTCATTACGAAATAAATAATGTTACCCCCAATTTATATAATTGCAACACTTTTAATTTGCGATTTTAAATTATGCAATTAACCCCATAAATTTACATTTTTGAAAGAAATAATACGATAGTACATGACAATGATGCGAAAATAACTTTTTTATATAAAGTTTGGAGTATTTAAATTACATATACAAGTTTAGAGTGTTTACCTCACATCACTTCAAACAAGTGAGACACAAACAGTTTAGAAAATCCGATTTGCACAAACACAATTGATTTGCTTAAATATGATCTAATCCGAATAATAAAACATATCTGTATTAATCTAATCATATTACGTACTATGACACATAAAAGAAGTATGTTTAAATTGAAATAAAGATGATACTAGTTTTTTACAACAATAAGTTATACTCCATAAAATAAAGGAGAAGACCCCATTAAACGTTGGCAATCTGGCATGACAAAAAATTAACAGGACAAAATTGTGCAGGTCTGATGAAAGACGTGCGCGCTTAGCATTATTTATGGCGGGAGGAGAAGAAGGGCTTCAAAATGTAAACTCTTCCGACCTGATTCTCCCATATTGCGTTTCTCTCCTTCATAATTCAGTTTTAAAGGAAGCCCCACAACTCAGCTCCCATCCCGTAGGAATGAATTATGAAAAATGAGAATTTAGAAATGAACTCTATACTAAAACGAGAATATGAACCAAAGTTATCAGTCTTTGGCAACAGATTGATTTCAGTTGTCAGAGCTCCTCAAACCCAGCTACTTTCCTCAGACCAACATTCTGAAAACTCCGCTACATCCCACCTGTCTTGCTCCTTCCAAGAACACGATAAGTCGGCATTCCTGGCCCTATCAGAAACCAAAATCCTGCATGGTCGTTTCCTCAGAACAGAAACTTCGGTTACGAACTATTCAGCTGTCAAATCTTTACTGGATGGGTACTACAAATGTTCAAGAATGGACTACGCAGTTAAGCTGTTCGATAGAATGGCTATCCCATATACGTTTTGCTGGAACCAGATGATTTCGGGTTGTAACAGGGCGCTGTTGTTCAGCGATTCATGGGAGTTTTTTTGTAGTATGCACGCATCAGCCGTATGTATGGATAGGTTTACATATGGAGGAGCTCTTTCTGCTTGCGAAGCTTTAGAATCTGTGGTGTGCGGCGAGCAGGTTTATGGTCTCGTAATGAAAAATGGGTTCTTTTCTAATGGTTATGTAAGGTCTGGGACGATAGATTTGTTTGTTAAGAGTTGTAGGTTTGATGATGCTTTAAGGGTGTTTTATGATTTTCAATGCGATAATGTAGTTTGTTGGAATACAATTATATCCGGAGCTGTTAAGCGTAGAAAATATTGGCATGCTGTAGATATGTTTATTCAAATGTGTTATGGACCTTTAATGCCAAATGGTGTAACTATCTCAAGTGTGTTAAAAGCTTGTGCTGCAGTTAAGGAGTTTGAGATGGGGAAGATGGTCCAAGTATGGGCAACTAAATGTGGTTGTGAGAATGATGTATTTGTGCAGACTGCTTTGGTTGATATGTATGCCAAAGGAGGGTATATGGATGAGGCTGTAAAAGAATTCACTGAGAAGCCAGTTCGCAGTGTTGTTTCTTGGACAGCTTTGATAAATGGTTTTGTTCAAAGTGGAGATTATGTTTCCGCATTTCAATTATTTGATGAAATGAGGCAGAAGGAGGTTGAAATAAATGACATTACCATTTCCAGTGTGCTTACAGCTTTTGCTGAGCCATTTATGAGTGTAGAAGCAATGCAAATCCATTCCTGGATCTTTAAAGCTGGATTTTATCAGGACTCACTGGTTAAAATCTCTTTGATCAGTATGTATTCAAAGATTGGGGAATATGGTTCATCTGAAATGGTCTTTGCCGAGACTGAAGATCTCAAGCACCTTGGTGTATGGGCCAATATGATTTCTGCCTGTTTGCTAGGCTTCAGTTCCTCTAAGGCAATTCATTTGTTTCAGAGAATGTTTCATGAGGGGGTCAAACCAGATGAATTTTGTTGTTCTAGTGTGTTGGGTGTTGTAAACTCTCTAGATCTAGGTAGGCAGATTCATTGCTACACCTTTAAATTTGGATTATTCAGTGATGTTATTTTGAGTAGCTGTCTTTTTGCGATGTATTCCAATTGTTTTAGCTTGCTGGAAGCTTACACAGTTTTTGAGCTTATTGAGTGTAAAGATTCTGTCTCTTGGGCATCAATAATTTCTGGTTTTGCACATCATGGGTATGCAGATGAATCAATCAAGTTGTTTAGAGAGATGCTCTCAGAAAAATTAATGGCTGATGAAAAGACATTAAGCTCTGTCTTATCTGCATGCTCCACTCTTCAGTGTCTGAAGATTGGTAAAGAAGTGCATGGTTTTATTCTTCGATGCAGAATAGGTGAGTTTGTTATTGCAGGGAGTGCACTGGTGAATATGTACGCAAAGTGCGGAGATCTAGTTTCAGCAAGGAGGCTATTCCTCATAATGCCCCACAAAGATAAGTTCTCATGTTCCTCCTTGATTGCTGGGTACAATCAAAGAGGTTATGTTAATGAATCCTTTCAAGTGTTTAATGAAATCCTCGTGAACGATTTGCATGTCGACGCTTTCACGATTTCATCTTTACTTTGCCCTGTTGGTCCGTTGAACCAATCTGGCATTGGCACCCAATTGCATGCCCAAAGTGTAAAGCGGGGATTAGACTCAGAAGCCTGTGTGGGAAGTTCATTGGTCATGATGTATTCAAAATGTGGAAACATTGATGAGTGCTGCCCAGCATTTAAACAAATCAAGAGTCCTGATCTTATTAGCTGGACGGCCATGATTGTAAGCTATGCCCAACATGGGAAAGGAGTTGAGGCCTTACAAGTTTATGAGCTTATGAGGAAATGTGACATCATGCCTGATTCTAAGACATTTATTGGTCTTCTTTCTGCTTGTAGCCATTCTGGTTTGGTAGAAGAAGGGTATTTTTTCCTGAACTCAATGAAAGAAGATTACAGTATAGAGCCTAATAACCGACATTATGCTTGTATGGTAGATCTTCTTGGTCGATCAGGTAGACTGAAAGAGGCTGAGAGATTTATTTATAAAATGCCTATACAACCTGATGCTTTGGTTTGGAAAACACTGCTTGCTGCTTGCAAGGTGCATGGTGAAATTCATCTTGGGAAAGTAGCCGCTGAAAAAATTACTAAATTAGAGCCATATGAAGCTGGAACATATGTTTCTTTGTCAAATATCCAGGCAGATGTGGGCCAGTGGGATGAAGTCTTGAAACTCAGAAGTACGATGAGAGGAACTGGTGTAGTGAAGGATTTCGGATGGAGTTATTTTTGAAGCATTTTGCTATAGTTTTTCATCCTCAGCCCATTCTCAGAGGCCGGCGCATCATATCAATCTTTATTTTCATTTCATTTTTATTTTGGTGTTTGATTCTTCGACACCTACCACTTTTATCCTGGAAGATATCTAGCTATAATTACAAATAATCTGAAATAAGTTTCAGGACTTGTTAATAGTCAGTTATTAAATTTTCCAGATTTAATTTGAAATACTTGCTTTAAGATTAAAATGATCTAGACTCTAGAGTTGTGACCCTTTAGAGGCACTCATTGAAAACATTTTGCGGTGTCAAAGGATCACCGGTGTGTCTCAATCCAACATTGCTTCGTTTCCTCTACCATTCAGAAAACTACTGTTACGGACCTAACCCAAACTAGGTCCATACCAATGCCATAAGCTTAGGTGTATAACTCACTTCCAAAAGACTAGTCAATTAGGAGGGGACACCAGCTTATAAACCACCGATCAAACTCATACTTGATCGATGTGGGATCATTACAACTACATCTTTATTGCCTTCATTAAACCTCTTTCTCAACATGTTGCTTCATTTTAAGAATATTTAACCTAGTAGAGGATAGCTGGTAAAAAGCTGTTCGTTGAAACGGTTGAATGCCTGATTTTCCAAGAGAAAGAAGTGTTCTTAAATTGAAGCTCTCATGCTTGGCCACCATTCATAGCTTTTCGTACTGGGGAAACCAAAATACGTTTGGTTAACTCCACTTCTGAAATCTAAATGGTGATCTCCCTTTCCCAGTTACTGGAGAACCTCGACGTCCAGCTAGGGACGAGGTCCTAACCCTTTCTTTCTGATTTCCATTAGCTTAGGTTAGGTTCGTTGTGCTTTGCCTTTTGCTGGAGCTGTTGTTGACTTGATTTCAGTTGCATGTGCAGTGATTGTGAACAGAAAGAACCAGTGTGCTGCTCTTGCAGCCTCAAAGGTAAACCAGGAGCTGGAGAACCTTTATGATAAGACGAACTGATATTTCCACCATCTACAACAAAAAGGTGGCCAAGCTAAGGAGTGATGCCCCAAGGGCACATCTACTGAAGTTGTGGCGGGGCTCAAAATGACCAAATAGTTCGCTGGGACACATTGCCAGGGGCTGAGTGGCCACTGGCCACCTCTAATGATTGGCCTGTCCTGAAAAACTTCCAGGTCAGCTTATAAGCATGGCTAGGTTACCATGCATTGCTATGAATAAATTGCGAAGCTGCTTAAACCTATCCCAAGTTTGATTGTGGAGGATTCATGGTCCTCACCTCTTGAATTTGGATCAACAGCTATTGCCTTCTCAGCACAAAAAGAACGTTGATGCTGATAAAACCTTGATGAGCTTGTATTACCGAGACAGTTCGATAGACTAATAAGGGTCCGATTTCCTGAGTTTGATGATCCTTGTAGGCAAGCTGGAAGCTCCTGTACTAGAAGGTTGTTAGAAATGTCCACAAAGTTGAGGCTCTTGCTGCATGTCAGATTTACGAAGTATGCTGCCATCACCAGCTCAGAAGCTCGCCACAGATTCAAAAGCTCGTCACCACGGACAAGTTCATCTCGATCCAGAAAATTGGAGAAAAGGTGTTGGTCAGTGGCATGACTACAACAGTGAAGTGGCTGCAACATTCCCAACAGTAGAGGGAACTTGCTCGATTTTGTCCAAAGAAGTATTTTTTTACTTTATTATTTAATATATATACTCCTTAATGAATTCAAGTGCTGGATTCTTTAGGCCATTTATTAATACGAAAATAACAAAAAATAAAAAAGAATTAAATATTACACCCTAACTTCACCATGTGAAGGTATTTACAAATACTTCTCATAGACCAACAGAATTGCAAACCCCACTTCAAATAACCCTCCAGCCATTCCAAATTTGGATGCTCTAGAATGGCGTTGTTTCTGCTGCTGCAAAATCTTTTGCCACTGAAAGAACCAAGACAAGAAGCTAATTACAAATATACTCAAAAAATGAAAACATAAAACATGAGTGACATTGACTGTAATACTGTATATTTTGTAATTAGGGAAATGCACACATAAAATCCTTTAGGATAGGCTTGGTTTTGGCAAGATTTAAGAAGCCAAACATTAAGAACCGGGGAACAAGTTTTGGGAAATTAGGAAAACAGAACAAGGCCTGACCTTTAGAAGATGACGGGACAATGACAACGGCCATGTCTGCATTGTTTGGGGGAAGATGCAACCGAAGGGGATAAAGCTTCCCATTCAACACGCTTCGAGTGCAAACGATAATGTCATCCAGATTCGTCTCTTCCTCCAATCTCTTCTTCAACTCAGCCACGTTGTTCCCCTTGAAAGGCATGCAAAGCTCCTCTACCCCTTCATCAATCTCCCCATGATCACCCGCAATACGATAAAAAATTACCCTCCCATCTCCTACCATTTTCGCTACATTATCCAATGAATCGCCGGACTGCAAAATTTAAATAGAACAATATAATAATAGATCACCAATAACTACTTACATTATACTCCCTCCGTCCCATGGACTTCGACAGCTTTCCCTTTTAGGTTGTTCCAAAAAACGTTGTCACTTTCCTATTAAAGCAACTAATTTTGGTTCTGCATGTTTCTCTCTCCTCTGCACAAATCTCAACCATACAGTTTTTACTATTCTTATTTCTCACCTACTTTGCACTTGGCAAAGTCTACCGGAGGTAGTATCATATTTTTGAATAAACTTCATGTAATTTAATAGGATTTTCGGTTTGAGGGTCTGGTAGCAGGACACATTATATAGTTTATACTATACAAATATAAAGAGTTCTAAAGGCATTTTCCAACCCCAAGTCTTAATAAAACTAACTCATTGAGTAAAAGACTAAAAGAAAGAAGTAAACAAAATCCGCTGACACAATAACAGAATCACTGGCCAACCATGAGATATTAGATTCAAGATGTTGGGGCCAGTGAAATAAAAAGGGGCCGATGCAACAACATGATGGTTTGACTCTTTAAAGCTTCTTTAGTTGAAATAATTTGAGTGGGTGAACCTTCCATGGTTCCAATAGTGCACTAACTACATATTTTAGATAGATAGGGTCTTAGTACCGATGTTTTTAATTGAACTGTAATTTTAAGTCTGGTCTGATCTGGTTTGGTAGATGGATGGTCTGTTTAAGTCCGGTCTAGCATGTTCTGGTCTGATCTGATTTTGGAGAAAGAAAAGACCACTCTACATCTAAGGTTGTTTTGGACAGGGCCTTAACTACTCCGTATATGCTTACTGTTTTAAATGCAAAAATAAAGGTGGTCAAGTCCAGGCATTGGAGGCAGGTGATTCCTTCCGCATATCATCATGTGGGAAGTTAGTGAATTTTGAGTTGTAAAGTGAGATTTGAAATACTTCGTATGATGTACAACTAATTTTCAGCAATTCAAGTGGTCACAAATACTCCGTAATAATTAATATTTCAATATAAATCAGCGATTGCATCCAAAGAAGCATAAAAAGGTAGTGAAAATGGGACCAAAGAGGCACAACAAGTTGAACAAAAGGGAAAGAGTAGAAAATGAAATGTACCTCTCTACCGGAAATGCTCTGAGAAGTATTTGAAGCTGTTGAAGGAGAATCGGATTCGGAAGCGAATGAATCTGACGGAGTAACCAAAGGAGGAGGCTGTTTCGGAACAGGGGATAATAGCAGAATATCCACAACATGAACATCCCAGACAATCCAATCCTGTGTCGCCGTCCTATGAGGGATATCGTGAGTAACGGAGTTTCTCCACGGTGGCAAACCTCCATTAGCTCTGAGAAACTGCCCGTACCTGTAGTAGAAAGTTTAATTCGGTTTAATAAAGTAGAATTGAACAAGAGAAAAGGTCAACTATTCTATGCTTCTCAGAGCCAAATACTCGAATCTTATGCTTATTCAAAAGGACTCCGTCTAATTCTTTTACAAATATCATCAATTCAACGATTAATCATACAATACCTTGTCTTGAACTTCACATGTTTTCCTTCCCTAATAGGTTCCCACTCTAAAGAGGAATCCAGGCGGCTGGGCAGAGTCTGCAGCACTTTCCGGCCAGTCATACCCAGCAAGAACGGGTGGTTTGAGGCGGTCAAGTACTTCCCGTAACAGCTCTTCATGCGGATGACGTTGTCCGTGTTTTCCGGGATTTCCACCGTCCAACGCGCGTTCGGGGACAAGCCGTTCCTGTCTTGCGTCACCGATTCTTCGTCCTCGTCGGCGGTTAAATACTTGTCGTGGTGGCTCCGGAGACGGACTGTCTTAGCCCGGTGGAAGAGCTCCATTGCTGGCAGAGTGATTGAAGGCGTCTGGTGAATTGGGAAATGGAAATCCTTTTAGCAAAAAAATAAGAACAAAAGATTTTTGGCAAGAATGGTTGAGCACTTGAGCTGCTTTAGAATCAATCAGTACAAGTACATACGAAGTTTAAATACGAGCAATGGTGGTGGAATCTAGCTGTTTGGCGGTATTGTACGGAGTATAATTGGAATTTTTAAACACTTTTACTATGACTATTACTCCCTCCGTTCCTAAAAATTCTTCCTGGTTTAACTTGGCACGCTTATTAAGAAAGTGGAATAAAGTGGAAATGTATGGTTGTGATTGTGTAAGAAAAAGGTAAAATGAATGTGAGCAACACAAATTGTCCAAAATGGAAAAGTGGGAAGTATTTTTGGGAACAGCCCAAAAAGGAAAGTGGGAAATATTTTTGGGAACGGAGGGAGTATAACACTTCCACATTTAGTCCCTTACTTTCAGATTGTCCACATTTAATCCGTGACCATTATCCCCTCACCATCCCTCGTCCTTCCGGCCAAAATTTCGGTAAATTTAGTCCACTTCTCAGCCTCAGAATCAGTCTTTGCATTACATTTTGTATCAGGTTGGGTTTTTCATATCAATCTTTGCATTAAATTTGGTTTTCATACCTAAAATCTGCATTAAATTTGCCGGAATTTTGGCCGGAAGGACGATGGATGGTGAGGGGATAATGGCCACGGACTAAATGTGGGCAATCTGAAAGTAAGGGACTAAATGTGGAAGTGGCATAATAGTCATGGGACAAAAAGTGGAATTTTTTCCCTAGTATTGTTCCAAACACAAATGAGAAAGATAACCCATTTTATACCGTACTACCACAAAATCACTTCATTCAATTCATTAAAATAGAGCAATTAATTTAATTGGGTTGGATTTTTGTGAACCACAAACATAGGGTGGGGTATAAAATGAGGTACAAAATAAGGTGACTCTAGCATAGCTCAGTTCCAAATTGAGTCCCCAACCCCAAGGGCCCCCACATCCCGACCCGACAATATTTTTGGGCGAATATAAGTTACGGTGACTCAATCGATCTAATGATGGTAGACCTTATACCCGTGCGCACCAGAGATTCAACCCAACATGCAGAAGTTGTAACCCCCACACGGCCTTTACGGGTTTCGAATCTTAATCATTGTTCCAAATTTTCTACCACTGAACCAACTGAGCTACTCGTGCGCGCTAAACACTCCTAGTAATTATGACATCACGTGTGCCTCAGATCCTTTTCTTAACTTTTGTTACTACGAAGGTTTTATAGGTTGCCAAGAATAGTTCTTCCCTTAATTTCCAAAATACTAGTATCAACGTTTTGTATTTTCAAAATACGATTGTGATAATTTATTCTCTATATAAAAATAATTATTCAAATTTGAAAAATTATGTCATGTTCAAAATCATATTAATAATTACTTCTATTCCAAACATAAAAAATAGTTGTCCTATTTAAGACAATTTATCTTCCATATTTTTACAAGTATAAGTAACACATAAATAAAATAATAAAATTATAGTGGTTAAATCTATTTAAATTAATGAAATTTTAATTATAATGATAGAAATTTTGTTATAAAACAATACTATAGAAGTCATGCTTTAATAAGAAATGGGGTCTTTTGTTTAACAAAAAAACTTTTTGTACACGCTAACTTTTTGTCTATATAGACAAAAAAAGTTTTCTTATACAATTTTTTTTTTTATAAACGTAAATAGTAAACTATGTACAACAACAATTACGGAGTATTGTTTTGCTTAATTACTTGTATGATTGGCCTCCGAAGCCCTCCCAAATGTTTTGGTCCCATTGAAATTGAAATGACATAAGTAACGAACATGGTTTGGAATTGAGACAACTCAGATCCTAAATGGTCTATGTGTGTACCTTCCGTTCTTTTTGTCTAACTTTTTATGTTATCGGGTATGAGCCTAGGTAGAAAATAAGTCCAAAATTCAACGATAGGAGACAATACTTTTATTCTCAAAATAGGACTAATATATGTCTCTTCTTCCCATTTTACCCCCTTCCTATCATTCCAATAGATTTATTTTATTAATAAGAAAATCATAGTATTATTTATAATAAAAATATATAAAATAATAAAATATTTATATAATAATAATGAAAACGTGAAAAACTAAAATGAAAATAAAAAATTAAAAATAAAAAAAAAATTATTTAAATTTTTTTTAAAAAGTCCAAAAAATAAAATAAAATACCGAAAAAATATTTAAAAAATATGTAGGTCACTATCAACGCGTCCTCTACCTCCCAGCACCACCGACTCCGAAAATGCCATAAAGATGTCATCTTGTGTAAAAAAAATGCCACATTTCTCTGAAAATACAATAAAGATTACATTTTTACTCTTTGAAAATATCCAGCTTTCTCTTCAAAATTGTCATCATGATGACATTTTTTTCCCAACTTGGCAATCTTTTCCGGCGACCGAAGGTGGCGGTGCTTGAAGGTGGCTGAGGTGGTGGTTGGGGTCTATATATTTTTTAATTATTTTTTACGGATTTTATTTTTTTATTTTGATTTTTTTTTATATTTTATAATGATTGTTCAAAAATCCTATTATCAAGGACAAAGGAAAGGGTAGAATAGGAAGAGTTAGTCCTATTTTGGGAATTTAAATTTTAAACTCCTATTGTTGCAATTATCCTTTTATTTACTCCTATCTAGGTAAATCTCCCGTTTGTTATTTTAAATCATTTAATTTGGGGTACCTATTATGGAGTATAATTCATTCATATGCACGATTCACAAATATCTCACTTATACAAATCATTTTCATTTTCATTTACCTCAGTGCCGCAAAGGCTCCCACCTACGGTGGGGTAAGGATGGGTCGGATGTACGCAGTCTTACCCCTATACTAAAACACAGAGACTGTTTTCGGATGACCCATAGTGAAAATCGCGTCCAAGATTGCATGGACTGACTGCTTCTCCATAACAAAGAAGCGCAGACAGTTTAGTGAGTCATTTTGCTTTATTCCATCATAATCTCAAGCCAAAAAATAATGAATCTTTGGCTCCATTGCAAATGATGGAAATATCTCGCTTATACAAATATCTAACACAATTTTTATTTAGGTGACAACTCCGGTACCCATTTAAAAAATGGGGTATCGTACCTACGACTCACTTGATTGGTCCAAATCATTACATCATTTTTAATTTAGATTTAAATAATTCAACTACATCATTCTGATTGGTCCATGTGGACAAAAGTATGGTAGGTACCATAAAATCTACCTTTTATTTATTGAGTTGATTGAATTTGATACTGTAACGGTACGAAGGGTATGAAATAAGGAATCATATTTTCCTAATAGAGTTTAAAATTTCTGTCTATCAATGTTTTAAAATGATTCTTTGAATTTGGCTTTTCAACGTGAAGAAAGGTGTCGCACACTCGCACATGTTCCCTTTCTCAGAGAGATCTATGTTTTGTGATGCTCTCTATTCACGGTAAGATTCATGGGTGGAATTAGAAAAAAATTAATTTTACCGTGCCATAAGTACATAAATAAAAAAGAAACATAATAGGTAATCTTTTATCTCCTTATTTTCCTCGTACGAATTCTATCAAATAGCTAACGCCTGAAGGCACTTGACTTATATATTTGTTTACTGTTTAGTACATTCATACTTGATATGTACGGAGTATTTATTGAACGATAATTTTTATATAACTCATTTAAAAACATAAAAAAAAAACAAGTGTACAAAACAAATGTACCATTAGATTAGAGTAAAGTTAGAGATACATTTCGTTACCTACACTTTTTTATATAACTCATTTGTAACATTATTTATTGAACGTTGAAAGATTAGATATCTTTTTAAATTTTAAGAATGTACATAAAGTAGAACAGTGATGTACCATGTACCTTAACCTATTGTTAGATTGTAAGAGCATCGAAATTACTCCCTCCGTCCCAAAAAGATTGATACATTTTAACTTTTCTTGTCAATGATGGTTAAGTTTGACGAATGATATCTTTTAATACAAAATTATTTAAAATATGAAAATTATATGAACATATTCTTTATTTAAAAATCTTACATAAAAATATAAAATTTATAAATTACAAACAAATATAGTACCTAAAATCATTGTCTAAGCTTTACCACGTACCATTGACCAAGAAAAGTCAAAATGTATCAATCTTTTTGGGATGGAGGTAGTAGTTGATTATTCATCTAGTCTAAACGAGGAACGAGTACTCAAGCAGGGTTTCCTGGCAAATTCTTTACACAATTTTGGCCTGCAACTTTCAACTTTCAACTGCGTGTTGAGGATTCAATTTAGAGGGTCAAAGCTCCATATTGATCACGGTCAAATGGTCAGCGTTTTATCCATGGATCCTAGGAGGGCCCATTGTTATGGCTGGCAATGTGTCATTGCGTTTGGAACACTTCAGTAACGAGTTATTTATGACGACGATTCGAATACTAGCGTTTGTGGAGCATGAACGTAACAATGATTTGTGATGATGTCTGGAGTAAACAAAAACATCCCCCTCGATTTAAAAAAATATTTCCTTTAAATATACGGAATATCTTTTCATAATTGAATGTAGAAACATGAAGATTTAAATTTAAATAAACGTCAAACATGGAAAGAAATAAAAAAATATTAATTGAATTTTGTTGGAATTAATAAAATTATGATTGAAGTGGTTGAATTTGTTGAATTTAATTCAATAAGAAAAATTATAGACTTCGTATTTGGTACACGTATTATTAGCGCCTTAGCGGGTTCATCTGACCTATATGTAGCATATTAGATAGACACGCGTAATCTCTAAGAAGCTTGTTGAGATATTAGGGGTTGGCTCAATATGCCGGAGCAGAATATCCCTAAGGCTCAAGAGCAAAAGTAAACCCAAAATTCAGCAATGAGCTTCCGAACCGGATTTGGGCAACTAAATAAGAGACCCGTTCGGGACGTAATGCACACTTGGATAACCAGTATTCTTCTGGACTGATGGCTTAGCGGACCCCAGTATCGGTCGAGGATTCGTACAGATGGCAAGTTGCATTTAATGCTAGAGTATGGAAATCACAAGTGGGAGCATGGGTGCCAACTGACATGAAAAGTAACCAATCACATTGGATTGCCCCATTCCCCAACCTACTCATATCTAGTATAAATAACAGCATTTATTCCATTCCATTGTAAGGGTTTAGCGTTTGTTTACTCACAAGCAATATACGTCACTCTAGCTCTTGTATTAGACTGTGGACTGTAACTCTCGTTCGGACATTTCTCTGTAATCGCACTTATTGCACTAATACATTGGGGCTGTTGAGTACCGTGATTAGTTATTAATCTTTTCATAAGCACTTTCTTTATTTGATTAGCCTTTATATCCAAAAATGGGTGTTGGGCCTTTGGGTTCATCGGGACTTAAATTCAATAGTGACCAATTTACATGTAATTTGAAAAAAAAATGAAAATATAATAAAAATAGATATATAGAGAAATAGAATGGGTTAATTGACTAATGAAAAAATCGAATATAAAAAGTAGACAACAAGAAGATGGATAAGAGAGGAGGAGGAGGATGATAAGAAGAAGAAGATGACTCACTTTTTCGTGTACATAAAATTGCCTGTATAGAGAGAGGGGGAAGAAGAAAGAGAGAAAAGAAAAAGTAGAAGATGAATAATCCAACATTTTAGCGGTCTTCATTCGTTGGTCTCACTTTATCGTTATTCATGAATAATCCAACTGATGGATAGTCTACCCGGGGGTATATATCCGAAGGGTTATTGCTGGGAATAACTTAGAGAGAAGTCAGAGCAAGTAAATGTAGAGAGAGAGAGTGTGTATTATAAATGTGGAGCGTTTTCAGCGTGGTTACAAATGGGGAAATGGGGTGCTATTTATAGTAGCAATAAATGCCGGACAGGGACACGTGTCAGGCGCCTATTGGCCGAGGGGTCACCTCAACTGGTTGGTGTTGGCAGCCGCATGTGGCCGCATTTAATGCGGCTGTTGGATGGGACGTCTGTACAGGGTACGGTGATCTGTACGCATGTGAGGCGGATATCATGTCGGAAGAGGTGCCCTCGGCTACAGAGGACTAGCCGAGGGCTCTTAGTGCTGAGGACCCCTGAGTGCCGAGGGCTCCAGGTGCCGAGGGCTACTGTTTTCGCCGTTTTCTCCCAGTTCCTTCGTTTGTTCGAAATATCCATGCTGTGATAGTTTGGAGCCTTCGGCCAGGGGGCCGAAGGCACCCCTGGTGCGTGTTGCGGGCTGCTTGGTACTCTGGGCGCCGTGATTTGGGCCTGTTGGGCCTTCTGGGCCTGTTGGGCTTCTAAAGGAGTAGTAGGAGTCTGTGGGCCGGGCGTTCCCGGGCCATATACGCCATCAGGAGTCCCTCACTCTTTTTGCCGAAAGGTATATGAGGGAAAAGGAGTAATTTGTGCTTGCCCTTTGATGTTGTCCTGTCGTGATCTCTGAAGTTGGTGAGGAGTTGTTGCTTTTATGTCCCTGCCGAAGGCAGTCCCTCAGTTACCCACACGTCGGGACTTGAGGGCTTGCTTTTTCGTTTGTTGGAATTTCACTAATTTCCTAATTTAATGATTTTCCCTAGGGGGTTCTCCAGTCCCCCACTCCTTGAGGCACTTGTAAAGTGGTGAAAAGGAGTAGAGTAGTTGCGTTGCTGTTGTGGGCCGAAGGCTGACACTTTTCGTTTCATTTTGGGGGGATACCTCGTTAAAAACCTCATTAGGAAAAACCCTGTGGGAAAAAATCCTAATGAGGGAAAAAGAGTGCACCGAATTCCCCCAACGATGAATCGAAAATGTGAAACCTTGGTCAAAAAAGGAGAATAACGGCAATGCCGAAGGCTCTTCTTGTTCTGAGGGCTCATGTGTTGATTAGCCGAAGGCTTGCTGTTGATGTCCTGGGGGTGCCGAAGGGGAGCCCCTCAATCTGGGGATCGAGGGCCTGATGGATGAGGGCAGCAGTGGAGTTGTTATCGGGGGGTCCACTGTTTGTTGATTAGTTGGTGATGAAGATACCCGAGGGCTCCCATTACCTGTGTGCCGTAGGGTATTCGTCAATGAGGCAATTCCCGGGGGCTACCCGGTTTTACAGTGATGAGGGGGAATCCCGAGGGGTGCCTTGATATGAAGCCTTGGGTTTCTGAAGGAGTGATCCCGAAGGCGTATGTTATGTGCTGCGTGGGGCACAACCCGGGGGCGTCTCTGGGTAAGTGTACCCGGAGGCCCTCCTTGATGAAGTGGAGTGAAGTAGAAAACCCGGGGGCTTCCAGAATATAGCCATTGGAAATATAGCCGTTGGAATATGTAACGTCAGGATATAGCCGTTGGGGGGGGGGGGTACACATGGCGCGTGATGGCTGGCTGTCCGTGGGCGTTATCACTGGTTGGGCGAAGACGCGGTGTGTAATGATGGCGGTCCATCCGGAGGCCCGGAACCCAGGCCCAAGCCCGGATTCCAGCGCCTATAAATACCCCAAGGCCAGAGCCATTTCTTCTTGTGCGATCATCTGTCTTAGCGAAGCTCTGCCAAAAATTCTAGAGAGAGAAACTAAAGCCTTCAGTCAAAACTCAGCTTTCAAGGTCAGTTCCCCCTGCCTCTCTCCTTCTAGTTTAGCTGTGCCTTGTGCCCTTAGGTTAGGAGATAGGATTCTCTAGAAAACCTTAGTTCCCCCGAACCCTCGAGCTAGAGTTAGAATGTCGTCCCAGAGTGATTCTGAAGACATCTCGAAGACCCCCTCGGTTCAGGACGAAAGCATCTCCGACGTGGAGTCCAGTAGCAGCCAGCCCTCGGGTGGAGATGATGCAGCTCTCGCCACCGAGATGCAGAAGGATTTGGCGGCCGAGGTCGAGGCGGAGGAGTTCGAGCGAACCGCCGAGGATGAGGAGTTAGCCCTCGCCGTCCAAGTTGCTGAGGAGGAAGAGGCAAAGGAGAGGGTGAAGGTTACTGTGGCCGTCCTTCCCCCTCGGGGTGCTGGTGAGGCCAGCACCTCTCAGCCGCTGAACGCAATTCCCATCCGGGTGGCCCCCGGGAAGAAGAAGGCGAAGGCCGCTACCAAAAAGAAGGAGAGGGCTGTCGATCAAGGAAAGCCAGTGGACATGCCCGAGGGGTACAGTTGGTTGAACACTGAGGCCCTCGAGATTAAGTCGAAAATCGATAGGGCAGATCTGTACGTGACTCAGCTGCACGTGGGGCCCTCGGCCGAAGTGGTGGAGCCAGGTCCTGACGACGTGTTGTCCAGGGCGCCCGAGGGGTGTATCGCCATTCACGTCCTCTCGGTTTCTATGGGACTCAGGTTTCCTCTGCACCCGTTCCTTCGGGAGTACCTGAGGTTTGTCGGTTTGGTCCCCTGCCAGCTTACGCCCAACAACCACTCCTATATTGCGGGGTTCCTCCAGCTCTGCAAGTCCCGAGGGGTGAAGCCCACCCTGGATCTATTCTTCCAGAGTTTCAATTTGTGCCGGGGGGGGGGGGGGGGCACGAAAACGGCGAGGGATACGCGAACCTGCAGCAGATCGCCCGTTTCAAACTATTCTCCGATGCTCCTTCTTCAAACAAAGGATGGAGGGAACATTGGTGCTATGTGAAGTTGGGCGAGAACCCATTCCCGAGGGAGCTGCGTGATCGATTCCGAAGGCACGAAAAGATCAGGAGTGCTGCCCTCGAGAAAGACGGCCTAAAGCTGGCCAAGTTCCCGGAAGGGAAAAATAAGAATGTGGCGATCAAAGATTGCACTCTCGAGGAGGATTTATACATCCTCGGGTTCCGGAGGTACCGCTTCATAGGAGAGACCGATGAGAAGTATCCCCTCTACGATACAGCCTTCGTGGGAGCAGGAGGTAGTGGCCGGGGGCTTTAGATTTTTGTACTTAGAGATTTTTTTGTCATGTTTGTCGTTGTGTCTCTGACCCCTCGGTTCTAACCTTTTAACTTGTTGTTGTCGTTCTTTGCAGGTAGCAAGATGAATGCCAACGCCCTGTTCGCAAAGAGGAAGGGCAAGACCCAGGCAAAGGAGAAGGGGCCCTCAGGCCAGAAGCCAGCCGACGCGTTTTTTCCGAAGGTCGTAGAGCCTTCCGCCGGGGACGTCCATGCTGTTGTGGGGCCCGGGGGGTCGAAGGCCGAGGCGGCCGTGAAGAAGAAAAGGAGTGATAAGGGGGTGGAGCCCCCTACCAAGAAGCAGAAAGCCGCCGGGGGCGCTGTCGAGGGGGCGGCCCCCCTCATAGTTATTGATGACATGCCCGCCATTGATGGGCCTCTGGCCTCGGTCACCCCGAAGGCTCCGGTGAATCCCCCCCGGAGGAATTACCCCGGGAGATCCGTCAACTCTCCTTTGCCCCCGGTGCCTCACTGATGCATGGCACTGCCGAACCGAGGGCCTTCCTGCGGGGCATCACCTCGAAGATGGACAGAGAAGTCTTCAAGACATACGACGATGATGCCCTCGAGAACAAGATCCTCCGGTCCTCTCTCACTGTAAGTATCTGCTTCCTTTTTCCTTCTCTTATCAGTTTAGTGTTTTTCTGGGGAATAATCTAACTCCTTTGATCATTGTTTGCAGGCCTGCATAGCCCTCGGGGAACAGGCCCGGAGGCGGGAGGAAAGGCGCCTTCACGAGGCCGCACAAGATAAGAAGATGGAGGGGCTGATTCGCAAGAACTTTGAAGCGATGAAGCATGCTGCGCAGCTGGAGGAGGCCCTCCGGGAGGCGAAGGCGGCGGCGGACAAGGCCAAGGCTGACGGCATAGCCGAGGGCAAGGCAGAGGCCGAGAGGGTTGCTGCCGAGGCGGCGAAGCAAGCTGCCGATGAAGCCCAAACCGCCAAGGAGGGAGCTGTGGCCAAGGCTCGAGGGGAGGCAGTTGCTGAGTTCCTCGCCGAGGGCTGGAGGACCGAGGGCCACAAGGAGTGGGTGGCCTCCGTGGTGGCGGACTCGGTGGATGCCTAGGTAGAAGGCCCCGGGGTTGACTGGCCGACAGATAGGGGCGACGCCTACTACCAGGGGGGTGAGTTCTTTACCCAGCACCTGATTTACCGGAGGCTTGCCAGACACTTTGGCGTGTCCCTCGACCAATTCGACCCTTCAGCATACGGCCTCCCTCCATTGCAACCAGATGTGAGAGTTCCCCTCCCCCCGGGCGAAGAGCGGCCGACAATATACGATTCTGTGATGATGGGGGGTGATGGGGGCGGAGCCGCCGAAGGTGATGCTGCTGGGGAAGAAGTCTCCTCCAAGGCTGCCGTAGAAGATGCCCCCGGAGATAATGATCCTGAAGCCACAGAGAAGACTTGTAATTAGAAACTTCTGTTGTAACGAACACTTTTGATCCTTCGGCTTCGGCCTGTTTGTAACGATTACATTGACTCCTTGTTGTGATGATTGAATGATTGCCTTCGGGCTTTGTATATATGGCTTGTTTTCCTTAATTAATTTCTCCCTGAATGTATGCCTTCGTCTCGTCTTGGATGTATGCCTTTGTTCTTTTGAATGTATGTCTTAGGACTTAGAATATTTTCTGATTGTAGCTTGCCCTTGTACGCCTTCGGTAGTTGGGCACCCTCTGCTGGATATACAACCGAGGGTTCAGCAATAATTAGGACTTAGAAAATCTTTCTAAGTGTAACACACCATAGGGCCTTCGGGTGTTTGTAGTTCAATCGCTGTGTGGTGATTAGGTTGAGAACCCAACTCCTAGGACTTAGAAAAATTCCCAGGTCTAGTTTTGCCCTCGGATGCCCTCGGCTGGTAGCCTCCTTCCTGATGTGTGAATATTGGACCGAGGGCCCAATGTACAAGACTTAGAAGATTTTTGCAAGTGTAGTATGTCATGTAGCCTTCGGCTACTGCGGAGCCTCAATTGAAATATTGATTAGGCCGGGGGCCAATTCTTTTAGGACTTAGAAAATTTTCCTCAGTGTTGATTCCTTGTGTACTGTGGCCTTTGATTGATAGGTAGCCTTCGGCTATTAGGTCCCTTGAGATGAGGGTGAAATATGTAGGACTTAGAAAGATTTCTAAGTGCGGATTTTCCCTTGGGAGCTTTCGGGAGATGGCATCCCTTATTGATGTATGAGTAGTTGACCGGGGGGAAAATATGCAGGACTTAGAAAATCTTCTGAGTGTAGATTTTCCCTTGGGAGCCTTCGGGATATGGCATCCCTTCTTGATGTATAGCCTTCGACTGTCATATTCATTTAGTTGTAATATTGATTGGGTCGGGGGCCCGTCTTTAGGACTTAGATAAATTTCAAGTGTTGTTGTATCGCATAGCCTTCGACTATCATATTCCCTTGGCTGTAATATCGATTGGGCCGGGGGCCCAATCTTTAGGACTTAGAATTTTTTCCAAATGCTGCTTCCTTGTGTCGCCTTCGGTTGTATGGTGATATATTAGCCTCCGTTGTCGTCATTTTCCAAAAGTGTGGACTTAGGAAAAGTGTGGAATCCTGTTGTTGTGAAGAATGCCAATGAGGAGTGTGTGCCCTCGGCATACACTTTGAAAAGTTGTAGAGTCTGACTTAGCCAGTTGTGTCCCTTGTAATGGGGTAGAGGCCCTCTGTACTTCGTTTTGTTTGGAATACTGTTTAGTGGACTTTGGATAGTCCGGTCCCTTTGTATTGTCGAAGCCTTCGGTGTCTGTGTGACCGGAGGTGACCAAGCAGTGGACTTAGCCGTTTTTTGGTGATATTCGTTTGAGTAGTATCCTTCGGGAAATAGGAGCCTTCAATTACCGGAGGTGTTCCCGTAGGGAGCCCTCGGTATGTTGTGACCTGTTGGAGTGTACTCTTTGATTTCTCTCTGAGTCTACTCCCCTTCACCCCCTCTCCTTTTTTTTTGTTGGTGGTGAAGGGAAGGCATCAAGAAACTTGGTTTCTTGGTAAGGCTGGGCCTATTAGGAGACCATCAGAATACACCAATGGCTCTCCTCCCTCGGGTTAACCTTCCGAGTTCCAAGGGGATCGAGGGTCGTTTCCTGGGCACAAGATATGGTGGTCTGTAACCTGCCTCCCCTTGGGGGATGGCGCGGAAAGCGCCTCATTTTTGAAAGTCGTCCCCTCGGCGCTAGACATAGTCCGTGGCCTGCCACACCCTTGGGGTGGTGGCGCGGGGAGCGTTTCGGTTTGGAAGTCGAATCCTGGGCATTTCTCGTGCCTGTCATACCCTTGGGGTGATGACGCGGATAGCGTTCCGTTTTTGAAAGTCGAATCCTGGGCATTTCTCATGTCTGTCATACCCTGGGGGTAGTGACGCGGAAAGCGTTTCAAGGAAGGGTTTTCATTTGCACACTAGTTGCAAATGGCCGGGGGCACTACGTGCCGCCGGCACCGATGGTGGCGCCTTCGGTATATGCGTCCTCGTGGGGTACGGCTTTTAGAAACAACACTTGGTGTTAGTTTCGATGCGTAGCCCCCGGTACTTGGTACCGAGGGGTCTTCTGTAGGAACACTTGGTGTTCTCTTCTGTTGCAGTTGATGGAGGTGTCTACCCTCGGTACTTGGTACCGAAGGGTCTTCAAATGAGACACCTGGTATTTTGATTGGAGTGTTTGGTGCCAGAGGGCCCTCGGAGGAAACACTTGGTGTTTCCCAACAGATATTTGGAAGTTGATAGGAGAGCACGTCCCTGGCACTGGGTGCCTAGGGGTCTTCTTTGAAACATTTGGTGTTTTTCCCTGTTCTGATGTTGATGATGGAGGTGTACCCTCGGCACTGGGTGCCGAAGGGTCTTCTGTAGGAACACTTGGTGTTCTTATCTTTTCTTTTTTGATGTTGAAGGTGGGGATGTACCCTCGGCAATGGGTGCCGAAGGGAAATAAAACACATGGCGTTCCTTGTCGTTGGTGACGGAGTTCCCACCCTCGGTACTTGGTACCGAGGGGTCTTGTTCAAGAGCACATGGTGTCCTCCTGTTGTTGTAGGTGTTGATGGTGTCCGCCCTCGGCACTTGGTGCCGGAGGGGGTTCTTCTTGTGGTGAGGCCTGGGGCCTGTAGTCAGTATGAGGGCGTGATGTCTTGAATGTGTCTTCATTCCTCAAAAGTGGAGGCCTTGGGCCATAGGATAGTACATTCACTAGTTATGAGGGCTTGGCCGCTCTTACATTATTGATAAAATTTAACTAAGTGGTGTACATTCCAGTGCCTAGGGACTTCTTTCCCGTTGGGACGTTTGAGCTTGTAAGTTCCAGGTTTGATGATGGCTGCTATGATGTAGGGACCTTCGAATTTTGGTGCCATTTTGCCTCCCTCGGTCGGTTGGCTGGTTTCCCGCCTCCGGAGGACATAGTCCCCCACTTGGAATTCTCTGGTGCGAACTTTGGCGTCGATGTAGCTTTTGACTTGCCTTCGGTAATTCTCTGCTCGGATGAAGGCCTGCTCCCGACGTTCTGAAATGAGGTGGAGGTCGAGGGCCATGTTGCTGTCGTTGACCTTGGGGTCATATTGGATCACCCTCCGGGTGGGAAGGGTGACTTCCGTAGGAGCTTTGGCTTCAAAACCGTAGCAAAGGGAGAAGGGTGTTTCACCTGTTGCTCGCCGAGGGGTGGTGCGGTAGGCCCAAAGGATTTTGTGGAGTTCCTCCACCCAGCCACCGCCCTCGGCCTCCAGCTTCTTTTTGAGGCCCTCGAGCAAGGTCCGGTTGGCATTCTCTACTTGCCCGTTGCCTTGAGGGTAGGCAACGGAGGAGAAGGTGTGTTTGATGCCCCATGCCTCTAGAAGGGCACAGAAGGGGGCTGCCTCAAATTGTGTCCCATTGTCGGAGATGATCTGCTGGGGGACGCCAAACCTTGTGAGGATGTTCTTGAGGACGAAGTGACGGCACTTCGCCTCTGTGATGCTGGCGAGGGGTTCAGCCTCCACCCACTTGGTAAAGTAGTCGATGGCCACAATGATGTATCTGTTGTTGGAGGTACCCCTCGGCAGAGGGCCCACAAGATCTATCCCCCATCGAGAAAAGGGGACAGATGTGCTGATGGGGGCATAGTTGACCGCATGCCTGCCGGGGGCTTTCTGGAAATGTTGACATGCGGTGCACCTCCGGGCAAGGTCAGCACAATCTCTGGCCATGGTTGGCCAGAAGTAGCCCTGGAGAATGAGCCTTCGGGACATGGAGAAGGGTCCCTGGTGAGCTGAGCAAGTGCCACTGTGTACTTCCTCCATTGCGACCTCGGCTTCATCTGGATGAAGGCACCGAAGTAGCGTGCCATTGTAAGATCGTTTGTAGAGCCTTCCATCTTCGATGGTGTAGCTAGGAGCTCTCAGCTTTGCCAGTTTGGCGCGGGTCTCATTCTCGGGTAGCTGCCCTATGGAGATGAAGGCGGTGATATTTGAGATCCAATCCTCTTGACGTTGTTGTATGTTCATAACGGGGCTTGCATGGATACTTGAGAGGCTGAGTTCCTCAATTTTGGCAATCTTGGAGATGTGCTCGGGGGAGTCGGCCGAGAGCTTAGATAATATGTCGGCCTCGGAGTTCTGAGCCCTCGGTATTTGAGTGAGAGAGTGTGCCTCAAATACCTTAAGCAACTCCTTGGCCGCTTCCTTGTACTGTTTCATTCTCCCCTCCTTGGCCTCATATTCTTCGGAGATTTGGCCAACGACCAACTTGGAGTCGCATTTGATGTGGATCTGCCGAGCCCTCATGTTGGCAGCCAGCCGAAGGCCACAAAGGAGGGCCTCATATTCGGCCTCGTTGTTGGAGACTTTGAAGGAGAAGCGGATTGCATAGTAGGCTCTGAAGCCCTCGGGAGTAATGAGGACTACCCCTCCCCCGCATGCTTTGGTCACGGAGGAGCCGTCATTGTACAGGGTCCACCAATCATCCGAGGCAGCCGAGGGCTCCCCGTCCGTGGCTGCCCTTGTGGTACACTCCGTTACAAAGTCCGCCAGGGCTTGGCCCTTGATGGCAGGCCTTGGACGGATGTCAATGTTGTACTGGCTTAAGAAGATAGCCCATTTCACCATGCGGGAGGAGCTGGTGGGGCTTCTCATGAGGGCGCCGAGGGGTTGATGAGTGAGGACCTGAACCGGGTGAGCCTGAAAGTAGTGGCCCAACTTCTTGACGGTCCAAACGATGGCCAACACCGTTTTCTCCACAGGAGAGTACCTGAGTTCGACCTCCCTTAGAGTCTTGCTAACGTAGAAGATGGCATGTTGGATGCCGTCTTCCTCCCGGATGAGCACAGAGCTGATGGCCGCCGGGCTGACCCCAAGGTAGAGATAGAGGGTCTCCCCTACCTTTGGTTTTGAGAGCACAAGGGGTGAAGATAGATATCGCTTGAGTTCGTCGAAAGCCCCCTGGCATTCCGGAGTCCATAGAAAGCCAGCCGTCTTCCTCATGATCTGGAAGAAGGGTAGAGATTTCTCCGCTGATTTAGATAGAAAGCGGTTGAGGGCTGCCAGGCGGCCCGTCAACCGTTGAACTTCCTTCACATTGCGTGGGGGCTCCATGTTGATGATGGCCTGGATCTTCTCGGGATTGGCCTCAATACCCCTTCGGCTCACCATGTAGCCCAAGAATTTTCCCCCTTGGACGCCGAAGGTGCACTTCTTCGGGTTTAGCCGAAGGTTGAACTTCTGCATGATGGCGAAGATTTCCCGGAGGTCGTCAGCATGGCTGGAAGATTGCTTGCTCTTGACGATCATGTCGTCAACATAGGCCTCCATGGTGCGCCCTAGGACGGCTTGAAAGACCCGGGCCACCATCCGGGTGTAGGTGGCCCCTGAGTTCTTTAGGCCGAAGGCCATTACTAAGTAGCAGAAGATGCCCTCGGGAGTCATGAAGGCAGTTTTTTCGGCGTCCTCCTCGTGCATGAAAATTTGGTGATACCCTCGGAAGGCATCGAGGAAGGACATGATCTCACACCCTGCGGTCTCGTCCACCAGTTGATCAATATTCGGTAGAGGGAATGGATCCATAGGGCACGCCTTGTTGAGATCGGTGTAGTCCACGCACATGCGGAAGGTAGGGGGCTTCTGTGCGAGGACTACATTTGCTAGCCATGAGGGATATTTCACCTCCTTGATGTGCTTAATGGAGAGGAGCATGGCGACCTCCTTCTTCACAAATTCCCTCCTCTCGTCGGAGAGGGGTCTTCTTCGTTGTTGTACTGCTTTTGCCGAGGGGTCCACCGAGAGGCGGTGGGTGATGACCCTTCGGCTGATTCCCGGCATGTCCTCCGGCCCCCATGCAAAGACAGTGGAGTAGGCGCGGAGGGCGTCGGTGATACCGGTCTTGAGATCTTCAGGGAGCTGGGCTCCAATCTTCACGACTCTCTCCGGCTGGGCCGGATCGAGCGCAAAGTCTTCTACGTCCTCGGTTGGTTCAGTCCTCGGCCTTTTTTCTTCTTGGTCGATGGTTCCAGTGATGGTGTCAACACGGAATTCCGTCTTACTTACCTTCTTAGTGACTTGAAGATAGCAGGCGCGGGCGATTTTCTGATTCCCCCGGGAGTAGCCAATGCCCCCCTCGGCGGGGAACTTGAGGCAGAGGTGCCTCATGGAGATGATGGCCTCGAGGTCCTCCAGGGCTGGCCGGCCGAGGATAATGTTATGGGCGCAGTCGATGTTAACGACGACGAACTCCACTTCGAGCTGGGCTCTATGGAGCCCGTCGCCGAAGATCACCGGGAGGGTTATTACCCCCTCGGAATCAATAGTGTCGCCGGTGAAGCCGGCCAGAGGGGTCTTAATGGGCCGAAGGGACCCCCTCTCCAGATGCAGCTCTCTGAAGGTGCTGAGGTACATTACATTGACGGAGCTGCCTGTGTCAATGTAAGTTCGGTGAATGATGGTGTCGTTTATTTCGGTCCGAATCACCAAGGCATCCCTGTGAGGAGAAGTAGGAGGGAGATCTACGTTGGTGAAGGTGATGGGTTCCTCCCTTAGTCGCTTTACCGGGGGCATATGAGTGACTTCCCCCACGTAAAGCGATTGAGCCCACTTCTTTCGCTGGCTGGTGGAATGGCCCCCTGTATTGCCACCGGTGATCATGAGGATGTGGCGTTTTTTCTCCTGGTAGTGGGGGTACTCCTCCTCTTCCTCCTCCAAGTTTCCGATCTCCCTCTTCTTGCCGAGGGGGATGGTGTTCGGGTTCACCCAGGCGTTTACCTTCGTGTGGTGCCCTCGGGGAGGTCCCTGATGAGAAGGCCCCTCCTGCCGAGGGCTCTGAACAAATTGGGACAGGTGCCCTGCTTGTATTAACCTCTCGATGGCCGTCTTTAGCTGATGGCAGTCATCGGTCCTGTGCCCCTGGTGCCGATGGAAGCGACAGTACGGGAACTGAGGGTTGATAGCATGTACCTCCGGGGGTGCGCGAGAGTCGCGCTCAACGAGGCCCCTCTCCTCGGCAAAATCAAGGATGATGCTGACCGGGTGCGTCAATGGTGTCCGAGGGCGGTCCAGGAGAATGGACTGTGCCCAAGTCCCCGGGCTTGGCTTGGCCTTGCCGAGGGCAGTCATCAGAGGGTCCTGAGGCCTTGGGGTGATTTGGAGGAGCCCCCGCCCCCCGGTTGTTTTTGTTGTCAGCCCTCGGGGGCTGCTGATCCGGATGCTGGTGATATTTCTCCACCTCCTCGGCCTCAGCATATCGGTCCCCCCACTGCAAAGCCCTTATGTAGTCGCGGGGGGGTTCAATGATGAGGCTCCTTGAAAAGTTGCCGGTGCGGAGGACGGTTTGTAGGAGGGCCAGGAGGGTCCCGTCATCAGCACCGTCGACCTTGTCGGCCTCCGTCCTCCAGCGCTCCAGGAAGTCCCGAAGGGTCTCATCCCTCTTCTGGCATATGGTTAGGAGGTGGGAGAAGTGCTTCCTCGTGCGACGCCTCCCGGCAAATTGTGTCAAGAATCGCTGGGCGAGTTCTTGCCACGAATCAATGCAGCCCTCGGGCAACCGGTTGAACCATTCGTATGCCGGCCCCTCTAAGGTGGAGAGGAACCAACGACACAAATATTCGTCCGACGCCCCTACCATCATCACGCTGTTCTGATATTTGCTGTAGTGTTCCTGGGGGTCCGTCTTCCCGTTGTAGGGCTGTATGTGTTGCCCTCGGTATTTTTCCGGGATCGGGGCCGCCAATACCCTTGGGGTAAATGGAGTCCGGGTCCGTAGTTGGATGACAGGTTCCCCGGAGCCCTCGGCCACCTTCTTCTGTAATTCCTCCATTTTGGCCATCATGGCCTCGTATTTGAGATCTGCATGAGGGGTGGAGGTGGTGGCGTGAGCTTTGTTGACCTCCATCTCATCAAGCCGGCGTTGGAGGGCCGCAATAATTTCGTCCCGGGGATCCTTCGGGAGGGTCTCCGCCCCCTGCGAACGAACCCGGGCCGAGTGGGCCTGGTTGATCTGGTGGCGAGCATCATTGGCATGAAGGGGTGCCTTGCCTTTGTCCCGGGGGGACGCTCCTCGTCTGCCCTCGAGACAGACCCTCCACTTTCCTGGGGCCTTTGGAGTGCCTTTCCTCCGAGGCAGTCTTGGACCCCTCGGCGGTCTGGCCCTCCTCCGAGCCGGTTGAGGGCGGAGGTGCGGGGCCTCTCTCTGTCGTTATTGTGGCGGTCCCGGGACTGTACTTCCTAGGAGGACGTATCCTGGGCCACTACCCCCCCCCCCCCCGTCGTTCCCCACCCGAGGGGTGGGATTCCCGAAGGGGTGTGGCAGAGGGGGAAGTATGATGTTCTCCCCAACCTGGGGTTGAGCCGAAGCCAGGGTGTCGAAGGCACCCGGGTTCTGAGTGAGCGTCTGGATGAAGGCGGAGAGCGCCGATTGCACGTCGATGGTAAGAACCGGAGGGCTGACTCGGTCATCGCTCCGGTTTTTCTTCTTGGCCTCGATGCCGAGGCGGGCATCGGGGGCATTCTGTTGGATCTGAAGGCGTAGGTCGACAGCCGCCTGTTCCAGCCCAGCGATGACACCGCCCTCGAGAGCCCTGTGAGAGGCTTCGGGGGCGTTGACGTCGCCGAGGGCCAGGTTCTTGTCTTCTACGTTTTTGGAGTTGGCACGTGTTGTTCTCACCATTTTTGTTAGAGGGCTAGTGTTTGGCGAAGGGGGAGGGTTTCTTACTTGATTGTTCGAGCTCTCAACGAGAGCACCAAATGATGGATAGTCTACCCGGGGGTATATATCCGAAGGGTTATTGCTGGGAATAACTTAGAGAGAAGTCAGAGCAAGTAAATGTAGAGAGAGAGAGAGAGTGTATTATAAATGTGGAGCGTTTTCAGCGTGGTTACAAATGGGGAAATGGGGTGCTATTTATAGTAGCAATAAATGCCGGACAGGGACACGTGTCAGGCGCCTATTGGCCGAGGGGTCACCTCAACTGGTTGGTGTTGGCAGCCGCATGTGGCCGCATTTAATGCGGCTGTTGGATGGGACGTCTGTACAAGGTACGGTGATCTGTACGCATGTGAGGCGGATATCATGTCGGAAGAGGTGCCCTCGGCTACAGAGGACTAGCCGAGGGCTCTTAGTGCTGAGGACCCCTGAGTGCCGAGGGCTCCAGGTGCCGAGGGCTACTGTTTTCGCCGTTTTCTCCCAGTTCCTTCGTTTGTTCGAAATATCCATGCTGTGATAGTTTGGAGCCTTCGGCCAGGGGGCCGAAGGCACCCCTGGTGCGTGTTGCGGGCTGCTTGGTACTATGGGCGCCGTGATTTGGGCCTGTTGGGCCTTCTGGGCCTGTTGGGCTTCTAAAGGAGTAGTAGGAGTCTGTGGGCCGGGCGTTCCCGGGCCATATACTCCATCACCAACCTTTGCACACCATCTTCGTTTGTTGGTCCCTGACCGGTTGATGACCTGCTATTCCCGATTTTTTCATTTTCTTTACAACTCATTCAACCATAAATCCGACCTTTCACAAATCTTCTCCAAACGGTCACACATATCATTTTTCTTTTTTTCCTAAAACTTTTCCCTTTTTATTTTTATCGTCTTGACTCTTTTATTCTCCTTTTTTGTCTTCTTCTTATTATTTTTACTACTTTTCAAATTATTTTATATTTTTCAATATTTATGTATTCCATTTTTCCTTTTTCTTCTTCTTCCCATTTGGTAAAATATGATTATCCTATTAAGTTATGGTAAGGGTAGAAATTTAGAATAAGAAGATAGACAGTACTTTAGTAAAGATAAATAACATAGTCCTATTTGTGCATTTGGGATTAATTTAATCCTATTTTGGGGCTATGTTCTCAAATATATACTAGTGGTAGAATAAAGGTAAGAAAAGGAAAAAGGAAATAAATAAGTGTAAGTAAAAAGAAAATAAAGTACTCCCTCCGTATCTATTTACTTGGCACACTTTCCTTTTTTGGTGTATCAAACTAATTGTTTCCTTTCCTTTGTTGGAAAGAATCCCCCACGGGTGAGCGTAGCTCAACTGTTAGCAAGAGAGTGCCACAAGGGTTAGGTCCCGGATTCGAATCTCGGCAACTGCGATGAGAGGTTATTATGTTAAAAAAGCATAGGACCCCTGCAAGTACATATGCTTAAAAAAGCATAGGGCATTTGCAAGTACGTATGCTAAAAAGCATAAACGGGAAGAAGAAAAAGAAGGAAAAATGAAATACATAAACATTGAAAAAAAATAAAAAGTAATAAAAATAAAAATAACAAGACAAAAAGGAAGAATAAAAGAGTCGATAAAAATAAAAAAGGAAAAGTTTAGGAAGAAAAAAGAAAAATGACATGTGGACCGTTTGGTGAAGATTTATGAAAGGTAGAATTTATGGTTGAATGATTTGCAAAAAAAATGAAAAAACCTGGAATAGCAGGTCATCAACCGGTCAGAGACCAACGAATGAAGATGAGGTGCAAATGTTACATTATTCATGAATAACGATAAAGTGGGACCAACGAATGAAGACCGCTAAAAGGTTGGACTATTGATTTCCATTTTTCCTTGATTATATATCAATAATTATTTCTTGGGAGACCTCCTCAAATAGGACCACAACATAACATTTTCTAAAATAAAACCTACAAATTTAAAATGTCATAAATAAGACTTTCTATTTGTGATCGAACAAAAATACTCTTATAGTGTTAGAGTTGTTGCCTCTAAGTGGCCAGACTGCCACTAGCCGCCAGCGAAGTTTATTGCCGCCACCGCGGAACAATGGCCGCCGCCAGATTGTCTAGCTACCAATGCATCGCTCTTGCTTATTTAAGAGAACTAGAGCAATTAATTAATTAAATAATTAATTAATTGAATTAAAAATTATAGAAATGGAAAGACATATATCATCATATTTTTCTAGGCAACAATCTTCTCTAATTTCTTTTATGAATCTTCGACCGGTGAGCCAAGTAACAAGGAAGTGTCACAAGGGTTAGGTCCCGGGTTCGAATCCCGGCAATTACGATGAGGGGTTACTATGCTATCTGTCACATTGTGATTATAGTCAAATTTACATCCTTCCAACGTACCATGAATCTTCATCGTCGTCAAGCCTCATTAATTGGAGGTTGGAATATAAACTACCGGTGGCGACTGATGACGAAGGAGTATATTTATGAATTCACTCCACTCAGCGATTCAGAAATAAGGATCACCAAAAATAAAATAAAAAATCAATGTTTGAAGCATTTCGACTTTTGTAGGTGAATATTCTTATTTTCGTGCTCTCCAATATAATTTCATGTTGAAACTATTCATAATAATTAATGCGTGAGAGCTCGACAATGTCAAAGGTCTGACAATTCAGCAATACCGATCAGCAAAGCTTCGTCGCCAAAGACCAATTCAATTCAATAAACAGTCAAACAGGAAACGCACCTTAGTTGAAAAACTTGACTGTACGGAAACCGGCGAATTCGTATCCAAATCGGGAAATTCATCAGATATCGATGAAAAGCTAGAAGCATTGGAAAAGGAATCCGTCAATATTTCGTTTTCCGGCACCTCAACCGTCTCCACATCCCACAAAATCCAGTTGTTCGTCGAAGTCGTATGAGGACTATCATGCGTTACAGAGTTCCTCCACGGCGGCGTCCCGCCGTTCGCCCGCAAAAACGTTCCGCCGTAACTCCTCAATTTTACCTAAATTTATTGTATGATTCAGTATTTGCGTACAATTTCAGAGAAGGTCAATCAATTCGGGGATGTAATACGATTAATTACCTGAAATCCATCCTTGACAGGCTGCCACTCAATACGCAGATCTTTCACGTTTTGCTGCTCTGTCAATAGCACCCTGTTTCCGGTCATGCCGAGGAGCAGCGCGACGTCGGAGGCCATCAGGTAGCGGCCGTGGCAGCTCTTGAGGCGAATCAGTTGGCTGCTTCCCTCCACAAACTCTACGCACCACCGGCCTTTCTTCGACGCGCCGCCTCTGCGGCTCTGCCGCGTGTGCTGCTGATCGTCGTCCGCTACTAAGTACTTGTTCAGGTGGCTCCTCAGCCGGACGGCCTTCGCTTTCTGAAAGATCTCCATAGCTATGGACGAGTTGGGGGAGTGGGAGATGATGATGGAATTGAATTTGTAGTTAAGTATAGGTTAGGGAATTGAACTAGTTTCTTTTTCTTTGCTTTTTTCTGTTTTTGGGTGTAACTGAAATTGCTTGAATTTGCTAGTTAAATACAGTATGAAAGATGGGGAATGAGTTTCATGGCTGCCCATAATCGGTCTTAACCAAATCTAGACGCTAGACAGCGTTTTTTAAGCACAATAAAATATAGTCCGAAGAATGTAGTCGTATCATTTATGATTAGATTTGTGTTTATCAATCCTACTTTTCGGTTTAACAATAATACATGTCAATTTTTTATTTAAACTAAATACAGAGTATGTGTTTCTGAAATTTTGGTTCTAGGGAGGACCAAGATGATTGATTTTTATAGTAATTTACATTAATTTCTTAGCTCTAGATTAGAGCAATTATACATATCGTGCACTGTTTTCGATATATATCTTCCTTTTTTACTATTTTAAGAGAGTACAATTTACTCCAAACATCACATGAATCGAAAAATAAAACAATATACTATCCGTATATTATTTAGACAACGAGTAATTGTTTGTTTTCGTGGCGAAACCAGAACAAAATTTGAGCGGGAGCTAAAAAAATTCAAATCGTCAAGTTGGAAAGACGTATAATCTCTACCGTAATCTTTTTATGTATTTACAGTAACTTTATCTCAAATTGAATGCAGAGAAATATTTTCGTTTTCATGAAGTGATTCTTTATTTTACTATTGTTGGGATATTGACCCGGAGGCCCAATACCCGGATTAAAAAGGCCCAGGATATCCGGCCCAAACAACGAGTCCATTACCCTATGATGAGTAGGCCCAGTGAAGAATCCATACCGAACGAGGTTTGGTCCAAGTAGAGGCCGGCCCAGAAAGCAGAAATACCGAACGGAGTTCGGATCATACATCATACTTGGGCCAATTTGACAGCATCTTTCGCATGGTCCAGCATCCCTTTCGAGCAACGGGCAACCAGCAAGTGGCCAGGTGCATTTAATGCCAGATTATGACATCAGCAAGTGGAAACATGGGTGATCAAGTCGGTGGAACAACAGCCAATCAGCATAGAACAGCCCATGCTCTCCATTAGTATAAATAGAAGGTTTAATATCATTGTAAGGGTTAGCATTTTGATACTCAAGCTCTAGAATAACATTATTACTCTCGTTTCTTGTAGTAGAAGCATAGTTCCGACGTACCGATCGGGAAGTTTCCTTGTAATCAAACAGATTAATTAATACAAGTGGGCTTTTGAGTATTCATTGATTCATCTTTTATATTTCGTTATACACTTTGATTCTGATCCATTCCTGATATATCCAAAGTTCGTGTTGGGCTTTCGGATCTGCGGGACTTACCTTCAACAACTATATATAAGTTACTAATTTCTCAAGAAAATAGTAATTTTGTTTTTCTCTTTTCAATTCAACGTTACTTTCTAGGTTATTTGTTTTTTAAAAGGATATTAATTGTTTTATTTATGCAAAGTATCGCATAACTTTAATTATACCCATATAATTAAAGTCACATATTTCAAAAATTAACGAGAATTTTTGACATATTTGTACTAACTCAAAGACTAAATAAATAGTTATGTTAAATAGTATGTCTGATAGAGTATACCTCTTAGATTCTAGAGAGAAGTGAGAGCTAGAGAGAGAAGTGCAATATATGCTTCAATAGAATGATTTTGTAACCCCTATAACTACTCCCAAGGGGAGTATTTATAGAGAAAATTAGGGTTGGGCTCCCAAGCCTTGGGCTTGGGAGGCCCATTTACAACTGGACCGCTACTGGGCCGAATACAAAGCCTCTAATGGGCTGTACAAATGAATAAGTATAGAATCCGTTTCTGGGAGGTCTTCGTGGCCGACGAGGGCGTGGCCGACGAGGGCACCCAGGTTCCTTGGGCTCAGGACCATGATCCGAGTTGGTTTCTTCTCGGCCGACGTGGGCGTCTTGGCCGAGGAGGGCGCCACTCGATTGTCTTGTGCTTTCTGTTCTTCCGAGTATGTGGGTCCTGGGGCTCAGGCCCATATACTCCATCAGGAGTCCCCCACTCTCTAAGCTGAGACGTAGACGAAGTGAAGGAGAGTAGATTTCTGCGCTTTGTTGCTTTTGGCCGACGCGGGCATTTCCAGGCCGTTAGCCGTTGCGGTATTGGCGCTGTTTCCATTTTGGTGATCCTGTTCTGTGCTTTGGCCGTTACCTGTTCCTCGTTGTGGGCGGGGAGGCCGTTGTTTCAATGGTGGCCGTTGAAGGCGCGCTTTCCCTTTCCTGGCCGTTGGTGGTTGAAGTTTATGTTTGGGCCGGTGAGGTCGTTCCTTGCTTTGAGGACGATGGCGTCCTTTCCTTTGGGTGGCCGATGAGGGTGCTCGCGCACTCCTTTTGGCCGTTGCTGGTTGGCCTTCGTGTTCTTGGCCGAAGGGCCCGTCAAGATTAGTTGTTTGGCGGAGGACGATGAGTGTCCTTGCCTCTAGTGGCTTGTTGGCCGTTGCTAATGACGTTTTGGGCCTTTGGCCGATGAGGTTCCGTTGTGTTGTGTGGATGATGTGGCCATGTTTTGTGGTTACCTTGTTTATACCTTTGTTTTGTTGAGGCCGGTGTAGTCCCCCAGTCCCCCACTGCTTCAGGCCGAAGAGTGTGAGGGGTGAAGGAGTTGCTTGAGTCCTTGGCCGAAGCGGTCTCGCCGTAGTCCCCCTGAATCCAACTCTCATGGCGATTTTCTGGCCAAGGTAACCCTGTGGGAGAACCCTTGTGCGCAGATCGCTTGTAGAGAGTTATCATCAAGGGTTATTACGAGGAGCCGAAGGCTGTGGGCTATTTGTCCCCTTTGTTCTGTGGCCGTTACGTTCCTGGCCGTTGCCGTCCACTTATTGTCTGGCATTTGTGATATTGGCAAGCAGATGGGACGTTGTGGGCGCTTGCTGGCCGTTGTAAAGCCGTTGAGCGTGTGTAGGCCGTAGAGTCTGATTTGCCAGTGGGCCGTTGATATGGGTTGGTCCTGGCCCGTTGGTGACGTGGTGGCCCCCCAGTGGTGGCCGTTGATGTGGCCATTGGGAGAGTGCCACGTGTAGTGACCGTTGGTGGGGGTGTCTATAAATACCCCTTCCCCTCCGACGAAAAATCACGTTTGCATTCTGAATTTGTCGAAGTGCTGGCCGATTTTCTAGAGAGATAAACTCCCAAGCCTGTTCTTCGTGTTCGTCATTGTTTGAGGTTAGTGTTCATCACGATCTTCCTCGCTTTTCATACTTTGCTCCGTAAGTAGTTGATCTAGTGTTAGGCATCTAAACACCTTTAGATCGTAAGTTGTTCTCCTTAAATCTGTAAAAGTAGTAATGAAGAGCTTGAACGAGGACTACTATCCCTACGACGACCAGCCCTCCACGAGGTCCCTTGACTACGAGGTGCTCGAGGAGTTTGAAGAGGAGATAGGGCGTTTGAGCCCCTACAAATCCGGAGAGCTGATGGACGAGGAGATCGAGGACGAGGAGTCCGCCTCTTCTTCAGAGGGTGAGGACGTAGGTGCGTCCCGAGCGGTGGACGGGGGCGTCCACTTCTGCTGTCGTTCCGTGCCCGAGGCCGGTATCTGCCGTGAAGGGCGACGCTAAGCCGAAGAGGGTGAGGAGGCCGAAGAATGGGCCGGGCCTCTCCTATTTGGACCTCACCAACATATTCCTGATTAAGCCGGAGAGTAGTGAGGCCGACTATCTTGTCGCCCAGATGTACGTGGGGCCGTTCGGGCGGGTTAGGGCACCCAGGCCGACGGACCATGTTCTACTTCCGCCACCGGGATACTTCGGAGTATACCCGATGAGTTTTGCTAAGGGGTTGAGGTTCCCCCTTTACCCTTTCGTCACCGAGTATCTGGACATGGTGGGGCTTCCTCCGGCCTTGCTGACGCCGAACAGTTATTCCTTGATAGTGGGCTTCTTGCTTCGGTGTGAGGAGTTGGGCTACAGGCCGACCACGGCCTTATTCATGAACTTGTACCAAATCGGCCGAGGAAGCCACAAGAACTGTGCGGCCTATGCTACTCTTCAAAAGCTGCCGAGGAAGAGGAGCTTCACGGATTTGCCTACGTCCATTCATGGGTGGAAGAGCAAGTTCGTGTTTGTGTCCATTGGTGAGAGTGGCACCGAGTTCCCCTCCCTCGGCCATACCGGGAGGTTCAATCTTCATGACCCGCCGAAGAGCTCTATTTTGGACGCTCAGGTGGAGGCTTTCCTGGAAGGGGGCCGAGGAGCGTGAAAGATTACGTCACTGAATACAAGATGACGACCCTCGGCTTCTTCAGATATCACTTGTATGGAGATAAGGAGGATGACCTCCAGCTCTGGCCGAGGATGACCACCACCTTTGAGGAGACGATGGCCCGGATTTGGGCATTCCTGCTGAGGCCGATGGTAATTTTTCTTCGGCTTTCTGTCTTTACGTTTTGTCCTTTGCCTTACTAATATGTTTGTGCTTTTCCCTTGTAGATTTTGTCATGGACCGCCGTTCCATGATGGCTCTTGCAAAGGCCAAAGCGGCCGAGGAGATTGCTGCTAAGGCGGCTGAAGCGGCCAGGCGTGCCGCGGCCGGTGTGAGCGGGGCTACTACAGATGCGGCTCCAAAGCCTGCCCCATCCAAGAAAAAGAGACCGGCCACTGATGGCCAGAAAAAGTTGACCGAGGCCGGCGTGAGCGTCTCTAAGAAGACGAAGAGGGCTCCTTCCCCTTCTCCGGCTAGTGAGGCCGGCACGCTTACTGTCCCCAGCGTGGGCGATGGTGGTCCCGTTGTGGACCTTACTGTTGCAGATGATGCCGCCCCAGCGCTTCCTCTCGTCCAGGAACCGCGGACGCAGAGGGCCGGCAAGGAGGTTGCTGGTGCCACCTATCAGAAAGTGATAGAGTACCCCGTCGGCGGGGGCGTGTTTAATGAGCTCGTCCCCGGCCACGTCGTCCTGGCCAAGGCCATGCCGGCCAAAGATCGGGCTCATCTGAAGAAGCTCGAGGACCTGAAGATTTATGAGGGCGGCATGGATCTCCTCGTCCAAGTAAGTGATTGTCTTTATATTCTTGTCTCTCTTCGTCTATGTAGAGTTTTTGCCTGACCTTTGTTTTTCTTATGCAGAGTGCCTTCATGCTTATGGAAAGCCATAAGAGGCAGTACTGGGAGATAGTCCGCCTGCAAGCACTGGAGCAGAAGGCTGCCTCGGCCGACGAGGCGGTAGCTTGCCTTGACCGGCTTCGGGAGGATGCCAAGGCGCTGCAGGCCAAAGCTGATGAGGCCGTCGCGGCCAGGGACGTTGCCCTGGTCCAGCTCGAAGAGAGCAAAAGGGAGCTCGCAGAGTCCCGTAGAGCGCTTGAGGCCGAGAAGCGCAGGAGCGAGGAGGCCACCAAGGCGAAAGCTGAGGCCGAGGCCGCCGTCGTGAGGGCTGCTGATGAGGCTGTTGAGAAGTTCGTGGCCGAAGGGTGGAAGGCCGATGAGAGGCTCCCCTGGTGCTACGAGGTGGTGGCCGCCAGGCTGGAGAATTGGGGGATGAACTCCCCTGCCGGCCGGGAGTATTTCAGCCAGGAGATGTCTGTTTACTACAACCTGGGCCAGGAGCGGATGCAAAGGCTCCTGTACCGGCGGCTATCCCGGGCGTTGAAGGCCATGAATTACACGGCTGGATGGGCTAGACGGAACCTGAAGCTCCCAAAGCTGATGAAGGATCCCGAAGGGCAGGCCACGCTTCCGCTGTCGGAGCGGGAGTCCCCCATAGAAAGCTCCGGCCTCGGTGAGCCGGACTAATATGAGTTCGATTTCTTGGATGATGCCACCAGCGCCGCTGCCGGCCAGGAAGCTGAGGCCGATGAGGAGGGGGCCGACGAGGTTGAAGAGCCAGCCCCGGAGGCTTGATCGGTTAGTCCCCATTGTAGTTAGCTTTCCATTTGTTGCCCAATTATGTAATGGCCGTAGTGCCCCCCAATTGTAATGAAATTTATCAATTGAAGAAATTTTTGCTGTCCTTTTCGGCCTTGAATCCCTTGTATGTTTGTTTGCTTTGTCATTTTAATTCTGTAAATTGTCTAAGTAACAAGTCATAACTTGGGTCACCCGCGAGTGTCCGCTACGTCCATGAGGTTGGCCTTCCCGTCCAGTAATCTGGTCGGCCTATGCCTCTTTGCTTTACTGTCATAACACTTAGGATTTTGCTTCAAAAATTCCCCAAGTGTTTTTTGGGTCCATGTAGCTCCTGTCTTTACGGCCTAGTGGCCTGATCGGCTTGGACGTAGTTTCATAACACTTAGGAATTTTTCAAAATTTTTCTAAGTGTTTTGGGATCCACTGAGGTGCTTCCCTTTCGGCCTGGTGGCCTGGTCGGCTTGACCGGTGTTCCTTTGCCATCATAACACTTAGGATTTTTTCACAAAATTTCCTAAGAGTTTTTGATTCCTTTTAAGTGCTTCCCTTTTTAGCCCTGACCGCAGTGTCCGTTCCGTCCAGGCGTTGGCGTCCTTATCGTCCTGGCCTTGGATTCATCCCAGGTGTTTTAGCCAGGGCCGTTGTCGGCTTGTAACCCTGTGTTCTGGCCGATAAGGGCACTTTCACCATAGTCTTGTGGACTGAATTTTTCACAAATACGCATGTAGAGGTGTAGGTGGTTAACGGCTTTGTAGTATACTGGTACCCGCTTCGGCTAGAATTCCTTCATTTGAGTACTTAGATAATTTCCTGAGTATAAATGTCAGGTATTTACGTCTTTGCGGTGCCCTTGTCGGCCAAGGTCTGGCTTGTGGCCGATGAGGGTGCTGGGTAAGGAGTAGCTTGTCCAAGGAGATGGTCCTGCCTTCGTCGGCTAGTCATGGTTCCAGTGTCTGCGTCGGCTATCCGAGGTGCGGTGGCAAGTAGAGGTTGCATCTTGATTATTTGATCCTTTCGCGGGTGTGATAAGTGCTCGCTTCGTCCCGGTCATCCTCCGGTTTGAGATGTTTTGTTTCATACCAAGCGTTGGTGCCTCAAAGGACTATGGCCGATGAAGGTCACCTCTCGCGTTTCACCCAACCGATGTGGTTAGGGTTTCATAGGCGTGTGCATCGGCCTTGATTGTTCCCTCGTGATAAGTGCCCGCTTCGTCCCGGTCATCCTCCTGTTAGGGTTTCATAGGCGTGTTCAAATGATATGTACTTGGCCAAAATGGGCCTGAATTTGTGGGGATTTTATTTGTCTTTGCTCGAGGCCGGCGAGTGTGCGCGGCCGTCGGCTTCCCTCTTTTCCCTTATATATATTGTTTTTTTTTTTCGTTTCGGGGGGTATCCTTCTTTCAGGCTTCGGCCGAAGGGTGTGCTCGTCCTTCGGCCGGTTCGGACTTCGTTTATAACGTCCGTGATCTCAGGGCGGGTCCCGTCGCCTATTTATGACGTGGGCTAGACTTTTGGTCGGTTTCCAACGGCTGTCGTTGCCCATCCCTGAGTTTTGGGATTTTGTCACCTCGGCCATGATTTCAGGCCTGTCGTCCTGCGTTCTGGCGCGTGGACGACGCGGTGAGCTTCCCGTTTCAAGACGTGGGCCGTTTGCGGGCCCTTCGTCCTGGGGACATCGTCGGCCATACCTGAGTGTTTCACTTCTAGGCTTACGGGGCCAGGACGATGTGCTCTCTCAGCTAGGCCTGAGCCCTTCGCTGATACAAAATACAATGGAGTGCCTGAGCTTGTCGCTCGTAGGCTGCAAATGCAAGGAGCCACGTCGGCCAAACCTGAGCCTTTCGCTCTAAGGTGGCCGATGAGGGCACCTGCTAATGTTTTACTTTAAATTTCCGGATGAAAAATCAGAACATGATTTTATTCATAAGTGGCTCGAGGCCGAGGGTGGCGTTCAATCAGTAACCCGTTAAGGGGTGAGGGCTTCGCCGTCTGCACCTCCTTCGGATTACTGATAAAACTTCACCAGATGGTGTACATTCCACGTTCGTGGTACATTGGACCCATTCGGGCGTTTAAGCTTGTAGGTGCCGGGTTTGACCACGGCACTGACGATGTAGGGCCCTTCGTACTTCAATGCTAACTTGCCACCCTCTGTCGGCTGGCTTGCTTCCCTTCGGCGGAGGACGTAGTCCCCCACCTGAAATTCCCGGGAACGTACCTTGGCGTCATTGTATGATTTTACTTGACGCCGGTAGTTCTCCGCTCGGACGTAAGCTTGTTCACGCCTCTCATCAACCAGGTGTAGGTCAATCTTCATGTTTTCTTCGTTGGTGTCAGGCTCATATTGTTCCACTCGCTGGCTGGGGATGGCTACCTCCGTGGGCGCCTTCGCCTCAAAGCCGTAGCACAGGGCGAAAGGTGTTTTGCCTGTCGCCCTCCTCGGCGTGGTTCTGTAGCACCACAGGATGTTGGGGAGCTCGTCGACCCAACTACCTCCTGCGGCCTGGAGGTTCTTCTTCAGCCCCTCCATTATTGTTCTGTTGGCGTTCTCGACCTGCCCGTTGCCTTGAGGATAGGCAACGGAGGAGAAACGGTGCCTCACCCCAAACTCCCGGAGGAGCTCCTGAAAAGGGGCTGCCTCGAATTGGGTGCCGTTGTCTGATATAATCTCCTGGGGGACGCCAAAGCGTGTAATGATGTTCTTGTACACAAACCTTTGGCATCTGGCCCCCGTTATGCTGGCCAAGGGTTCCGCCTCGACCCACTTGGTGAAGTAGTCGACGACGACGATGATGTATCGGTTATTACCGGCGGCTCTGGGCAGGGGGCCGACCAGGTCAATCCCCCATCTGGAGAATGGAATTGCGGTGCTGACCGGGGCATAGTTGACAGTTGGCCGACCAGGGGCCTTCTGGAGTACCTGGCATGTGGTGCACTTCCTGGCCAGGTCAGCGCAGTCCCGTGCCATCGTCGGCCAGAAGAAGCCCTGGACGACGAGACGCCGGGACATGCTGAAAGGACCCTGGTGCGAGGAGCAGACGCCACAATGAACTTCTTCCATGGCGGTATCGGCCTCGTCCTGGTGCAAGCATCGGAGGAGAGTGCCATTGTAGGACCGTTTGTAGAGTTTGCCATCTTCTATGGTGTAGCTTGGGGCCCTGAGTTTGGCAAGTTTGGCCCTCTCCTCGTCCGGGGGCAACTCCCCCGTTGTGATGAAGGTGGCGATGTCGGAGATCCAGTCCTTTGGTCGCTGGTGGACGCACAAGACGGGGCTGGCATGGATACTGCACATGCTCAACTCCTCGATCTTGGCCAATCGGGAGATGTGCTCCGGGGTGTCCGAGCTGAGCTTGGAGAGGATGTCGGCTTCGGCGTTCTCGGCCCTTGGGATCTGCGTGATCTCATGGGTTTCAAACGCTTTCAGCAATTCCTCCGTCGCTTGTTTGTACTGCTTCATCCGGCCTTCCTTTGCTTCGTACGATCCCTCCACCTGGCCCACTACCAGTTTGGAATCGCACTTGATTCTGAGGTGCTTGGCCTTGAGGTCGGCGGCGAGTCTGAGACCGCTGAGGAGGGCCTCATACTCGGCTTCGTTGTTGGATACCCTGAAGTTGAAGCGGATGGCATAGTAGGCTCTGAATCCTTCAGGGGATATGAGGACGACGCCGCCGCCGCATGATTTCGCGGCCGACGAGCCGTCAGTGAACAGGGTCCACGCGTCGTCCGGCTCTGGCCCGGGGTTGGCGACGACCGTCTCCCTTGCTGTGCATTCGATGACGAAGTCGGCCAAGGCTTGCCCTTTGATAGATGGCCTTGGCTTGATCTCAATTTGAAACTGGCTGAGGAAGATCGCCCACTTCACCATCCTCGAGGAGCTAGTGGGGCTCCTCATGAGCGCGCCGAGAGGCTGCTGGGTTAGCACATGGACGGTGTGGGCCTGGAAATAGTGCCCCAGCTTCTTCACGGTGTGGACGATGGCCAGCACCGTCTTCTCAATGGGGGAGTACCTGAGCTCGGCCTCCCTAAGTGTCTTGCTGATGTAGAAGATGGCCTTCTGCACCCCTTCGTCCTCACGGATGAGCACAGAGCTGATGGCCGACGTGCTCACCCCTAAGTACAGGAAGAGGGTTGCCTTGCGCATGATCTGGAAGAAGGGTAGTGCCCTCTCAGCTGACCTGGAGAGGAACCGGTTTAAGGCCGCCAGGCGCCCCGTCAGTCGCTGTACCTCCTTGACGTTGCGGGGCGGCTCCATGTTGATGATGGCCTGCGTTTTCTCCGGGTTTATCTCGATGCCCCTCCGGCTGACCATGTAGCCAAGGAACTTGCCGCCTTGGACGCTGAAGGCGCACTTCTTGGGGTTAAGGCGGAGCCTGAATTCCTTCATGATTTCAAAGATTTCCCGGAGGTCGTCGGCGTGGGAGGTGGCCTGTCTGCTCTTGACGATCATGTCGTCGACGTACGCCTCCATCGTCCGGCCAAGGACCGCTCTGAAGATTTTGGCCACCATCCTAGTATAGGTGGCGCCGGAGTTTTTGAGTCCGAAGGCCATGACGAGGTAGCAAAATATTCCCTCTGGGGTCATGAATGCCGTCTTCTCGGCGTCATCTTCGTGCATGGAGATCTGGTGGTACCCCCTGAAAGCGTCGAGGAACGACATCAACTCGCACCCCGCCGTCTCGTCCACCAACTGATCAATGTTGGGGAGAGGGAACGGGTCCATGGGGCACGCCTTGTTCAAGTCAGTGTAGTCGACACACATTCTGAACGTCGGCGGTTTTTGTGCGAGGACGACGTTGGCCAACCATGTTGGGTACTTCACCTCTTTGATATGTTTGATCGATAGGAGCATGGCGACCTCCCCTTTTACGAAGTCCCGCCTGTCAGCGGACAAGTAGCGCCGCTTCTGTTTGACGGGCGCGGAGGCCGGATCGACGGTCAGCCGGTGAGTGATCACCTGGCGGCTGATGCCGGGCATATCGTCTGGGCCTCACGCGAAGACAACGGCGTATGACCGTAGGACGAGGAGGATGGCGTCTCGTTGGTCCTGGGGGAGCTGCTTTCCGACCCTGAGAACCCGCTCCGGCCGGGAGGTATCCAGAGGGATTTCCTCGACCTCCTCGGCCGGCTCCGCATGTGGCCTCTCCTCGTCTATGGCGACGGCGGCCGTGATGGTGTCTATCCGATGTCCTTCCCTTTCGGCCGGCCTCGTCAACTTGAGGTAGCAAGCTCTGGCTATCCTCTGATTTCCTCTAGCGTAGCCGATGCCGTCACTGGTGGGGAACTTCAAGCATAGGTGCCTCATGGAGATGATGGCCTCCAAGTCCTCCAGCGCTGGCCGGCCCAAGATTAGGTTGTGGGCGCACTGGAGGTTGACCACCATGAACTCCATGTCAATTTTGGCATGATGGGGGCCGTCACCGACTTCCACGGGGAGGACTATCGTGCCCTCGGCGTCGATAGAGTCCCCGGTGAAGCCGGATAACGGGGTCTTGATCGGCTTCAGCAGAGCTCTGTCCAGCTTCAGCTGCTTGAAGGTGTCTAGGTACATCACGTTGACGGAGCTCCCCGTATCGATGTAAGTTCGGTGGATGATGGAGTCACCGATCTCACATCGGATGACGAGGGCGTCCCTGTGTGATTCCGTACCCGGAGGCAGATCCTTGTCGGTGAAGGTGATCGCCTCCGTTCGCTGCTTCTTCGGCTGGGGGGGAACGTGGGACACCTCTCCAATGTAAAGGGATTGGGCCCATTTCTTTCTCTGAGTGGCGGAGTCCCCCCCAGTGTTCCCGCCTACGATGAGGTGGATGTGATTCTTCTTCGGCGGGGGCTCCTCGAAGTCCTCGTCGTCGCTAAGCCTACCGATCTCGCGCTTCTTCGCAGAGGGTTCGCCCCCGCGTTTGCCGGTGTTTACCCAAGTGTTTTTCCGTGGGCCACCTTTGACAAACTGGGAGAGTTCCCCCTGGCGAATGAGGCGCTCGATGGCCTTCTTCAATGTGATGCAATCGTCGGTGTTGTGCGGCGAGTTCTTGTGGAACCGGCAGTACATGCCGCCCTGCTGGATGGCTAAGATCTCCTCGGCCGGCCGAGGAGCCTGCTCGATGAGGCCATGCTTCTCGGCATAATCGAGGATGGTGCGGACCGGGTGGGTGAGGGCTACCCCCGGCCGTTCCAGCCTCGGCCGCCAGTGGCGGTCTTTCTTACTTTGTCCACCAGAGCCGTGGCGGCCCTGGGCACCCTGGCCGGCCGGGGACGGACCCGAGGCCGGCTAAGGATTTGTCTTCTTGGGGGGATGGCCCCCCTCTCTTTTGTGATTGTGGAGCTCGTCGGCGTCGGCGTACAAGCCTCCTCGCTGGAGCGCCTTGGTGTACGACCTCGGGGGGTCAGTGATGAGACTCCTGGCGTACGGGGAGCTGCGAAGGGCTCCCTGGTACAAGGTGAGGAGGGTACGCTCTTCGGCCCCCTCGACTTCCTCTGTCTCCCTCGTCCACCGGTCGATGAATGACCGGAGGGACTCCTCGTGCTGCTGTTTGACGGAGAGGAGGTGGGTGAAATACTTCTTGGCGCGCTTCCTCCCGGCAAAGTGAGTGAGGAAGCGCTGGGCGAGATCTTGCCATGAGTCAATGCTTCCCTCTGGCAGCCCGTTGAACCACTCGTACGCCGGCCCCTCGAGAGTAGAGAGGAACCAACGGCAGAGGTATTCGTCGGACGCGTTCACCATCAGCATGTTGTTTTGATAACGGCTGAAGTGCTCCTGGGGGTCTGATCGGCCATCGTAGGACTTGATGGCGTTCCCCCTGTATTTCTCAGGGATGGGGGCCGAGAGGACCCTGTTGGTGAAAGGGGTCCTAGTCCTGACCTGGATGATGGGGTCACCCCGCCCTTCGGCCAGCTCCCTCTCCAGGGCGCTGACTTTGTTCATGAGCGCGTTGAGGCCGGGGTCGTTGGAGGCGCCGGCCGTAGGGATGTTGGCCGACTGCTTGGCCTCCATCTGAGCCAACCTCCTTTCCAGCTGGGCGATGACCTCGTCTCGGGGGTCCCTGGTGGCCGTAACGCCGCCCGGCTGGTTCCTCGTGCGCTCGTTGTGAGCCGCGTTGATCTGGTGACGCACGTCATCTTCGTGCAACTTTCCCTTGCCCTTGTCCGGGCGGGGCTGGTCCGCTGTCCGGGACACAGACCCCAAGCTTTCCCTTGGCGAGCCAGGACGAGGATCACCAATCCGTCCCGCCATCCTCTCCGAAACCGGACGACGGCGCGTGTCACCTAGCCTATTGAAGGCAGAGGCTTTTCCACGCGCTGGGGTCTGCCCGGGCCGAAGAGGGGAAGCAGGGTGGGAGTGGGACGACGCCGTGTCCTGGGCCACAACCCCCTCATTATTGCCTATCTGGTCGGCCAGTGGTTGGGGATGAGGAGGTGGAGTGACGTTTCCCCCAGTCCTTGGCAAGAGCGCGCTGAGGACGGTGGGATTCTGAGCCAAGCTGGCGATGATAGCCGACAGTGCGGCCTGGACCTGAGGATCCACGGACGGAGAGGCCGCGGCCATAGGCTGGGCCAAGGCATGGTCCGCTTTCTCAGCTCATTTCTTTTCCAGGCCGAGGCGGGCGTCGGGGACCCCGCCGTTGAGTTGGTTGCGGAGGTCCGTCGTGAGGTTGAAGGCCTCCTGGAAGAGGTCCCCTCCGCCGACCTGGTCGGCCGTTGCGTCCTCATCATGCTCCCTGGGCTCTTGGTCCTCAGGGATGACTTTGCTGACGAGGTTGCGGTTTGACTTAGTTCTCCCCATGATCAGTGGTTAGCTGTGCTTGGTAGCGACGAAGGGTGCTAACTTGATTGTTCTAGCTCTCAACGAGAGCACCAAATGATAGAGTATACCTCTTAGATTCTAGAGAGAAGTGAGAGCTAGAGAGAGAAGTGCAATATATGCTTCAATAGAATGGTTTTGTAACCCCTATAACTACTCCCAAGGGGAGTATTTATAGAGAAAATTAGGGTTGGGCTCCCAAGCCTTGGGCTTGGGAGACCATTTACAACTGGACCGCTACTGGGCCGAATACAAAGCCTCTAATGGGCTGTACAAATGAATAAGTATAGAATCCGTTTCTGGGAGGTCTTCGTGGCCGACGAGGGCGTGGCCGACGAGGGCGTGGCCGACGAGGGCACCCAGGTTCCTTGGGCTTAGGACCATGATCCGAGTTGGTTTCTTCTCGGCCGACGTGGGCGTCTTGGCCGAGGAGGG